>JBBGZY010000404.1:0-600000 GCA_037952925.1 Lithobates clamitans | reverse complement strand
CACAGCCTCTTTTTTTAGACAAGGCCGTTCCCGCCCCCCTTTGGGAGACAGACATAAATGTGGGGAATACACCCTGCGGGAGACAGATGGCTGAGCTGGATGGTAAGCCATCCCTGGAGTCTGGTGACTGTGGTGGCTGGTGGGTCAGTTGGTCTTCCCCTACTTCTCCCCCGGCCTTGCGTCTCCTCCCTCCTCCCCCTTGGCCAATAAGATCGCTTCTCCTTTTGGACAATCAGGAAACGCGTCTCACGACCCGCTTCCTGATTGGCTAGGAGGAGAATTAGTGTGATAATAGAGAATATTAATTTGTCACACAACTGGGTGGGCTCAGAGACCAGTCCACCCTTTTTTGAAGCCTATTAGAGCCTCTAGCTCTAATCACGTGCTTAAAAAAAAAAAACTGATTATTTTGAGACCGCACTGTCCACCATTAAAGTGGAGTTCCACCCAAAAATGGAACTTCCGCTTTTCCGGTTCCTCCCCCCTCTGGTGTCACATTTGGCACCTTTCAGGGGGGAGCAGATACCTGTCTAAAACAGGTATTTTGCTCCCACTTCCGGGCATAGATACCCGAGTCACCCACGGGTATCTACACAACTTTCGGCACCTTCTCTGGCCCCCCCCCACCGCTGTCTTCTGAGAGATGCACAGGTCTCAGAAGACAGCAATGACCAGTGGGATGCTTCACTTCCTGATTCCCTTACCAAAGATGGCGGCGGCAGCCCCCGACAGCCGAGAGATAGATCGGCTTCGGTTTCCAACATTGCGGGCGCCCTGGACAAGTAAGTGTCCTTATTTTAAAAGTCAGCAACTGCAGTATTTGAAAAAAATGGGCGGACCTCTGCTTTAACTTTTTTCTTGTGAAGACTAGAAGTTTAGGGAAGCAGCACTGGGAGTGCAGGAGCCAGTAGCATTGGAAACTGTAGATCTGAAGTGCTGGGGTAAGAATTTCAACAAATACCGTAGTTTACTTTGGAATGTTTATTTAATTGTTGTGAATGTGTTAAACTAAAAAAAAAACTCTGAGGGTTGAATACTACTGTAAAGTGTTACTAAAGTCTGATGTTTTTTTTATTATTAAAATAACAAGCATGTTATACTCGCCTGCTCTGTGCAGTGGTATTGCACAGAGCGGCCCCGATCCTCCTCTTCTCGAGTCCCTGATGGCGATCTTGGCTCCTCCTCTTTTTGTGTGTGTCCCCATAGCAAGCCCTTTGCTATGGGGACACATGATGCGTGCTTACCCCTGACCTGTGTGTCTTTGAATCTGCTTTCCATAGACTTACACAGCAGGACTTATGCCCCCCCCCCCTCCTCTTCACTGCATTTGATTGGCAGCAGCAAGAGCCAATGGCTCCTGCTGCTGCTCGAATGCTGTGTAAAGAGAAAAAAAGGGGAGAATAGATGCAGCTGCGTACAGCACTGATCTCTTCTCCCCTCTCTTCCCCATCACACAGGGAAACGGAAAACGTTTTTTTTATCTTAGTGCATTAAGGTAAAAAAACTTTTTTAGGTTTAGTATCAATTTAAGTAATGTGGTGGAGTTTTAAGACATGAAGCACCAGAGAGCAAATTATACATCATCTCCTTTCACAAGGTTGGTGTCGTTTTCTTAGAACAACATAGTTACAGGGTCGCTTTAAAGAGAACCTGTAACCACATAGAAAACAGCCTTTTTTTTCACCTGTACAATATTACTTTAAATTACTTATGGGCCAAGGGCATGCTAGAAATACTGCAGACCTTCAGCCACCAGAATAGAAAGATGTTGGACAGAAGGGGACCAATATACACACAGGGCTGCAGATAGACGCTGGTACAATGGGACAGAGGAGGGACTGCAGATTGGGATAGGGCTAGGGATCTCTCTCATCTCCCCAGTCACTCCCCCTCTCTCAGCACCCCGCTCTCTCAATACCCTCCTCTCTCAAAACCCCCTCTCTCAGCCCCCCCTCTCTCAGCCCCCCCTCTCTCAGCATCGCCCTTTCTCAGCACCCCCTCTCTCAACAACCCCCTCTCTCATCCCCCCTATCTCTCAGCACCCCCTCTCTCAACACCTCCCTCTCTCAGCCCTCCCCTCACTCAGCACCCCCTCTCTCAGCACCCCCCTCTCTCAACAACCCCCTCTCTCAACAACCCCCTCTCTCAACAACCCCCTCTCTCAGCCCCCCCTCTCTCAGCACCCCCCTCTCTCAGCATCCTCCTCTCTCAACAACCCCCTCTCTCAGCCCCCCTCTTAGCACCCCCTCTCTCAAAACCCCCCTCTCTCAACACCCCCTCTGTCAGCACCCCCCTCTCTAAGCACCCCCCTCTCTCAGCATCCCCCTCTCTCAACAACTAGCTTTGGGGGGCACTTGTGTATGCTCGCTCCCGTTCCCTCCCGTTGCCGTGTCTGAGCCAATAAGAAGGGAGAGATCTGAGAAAGCTTCTGCTGTCATGCATGTTGCTGGGTCAAGATCGGGCTCAAGTATAAGGGGGTGCTGGGGAGAGAGCTGTTTGCAGAAGGTTTTTTACCTTAATGCAGAGAGTGTAAACCTGAAACCTAAACCTGAAAAATGTAGTTTTCAGGTTTATATCTCAGCCCCTATAAATATTGGTACGGTGTTTGTTTTTTGCCAATCAGCTGTACTATTCCAATCAGTAAGCTGCCCTACAAATAAGGAATAATGGTCTGGCTATGTCATGGCTAAATTATTTGGGAACTCTCAGGTGTAGGCCATTTGGTCATAGTGATTTATTCACATTAAGTTTCTCTGGTCTCTGTCAGCCACAAGAGTACATTTAATGTAATGGTATTAACATTACTGTTTTTTGTTAACTTTTTTAGACCCCCTCCTTTTTCTTGTATAATCTGAGGAGAAGAATCTATTTAATACAGTTGCTTTCTCCATGTCACTTGTGTCCAACTTACCCTGATCTTTTATGGTGTTGATATGTTCTGCACTTCAAGCAATGTGCTGCACTTCTGATGTGCTCTAAATTAACCCTGAAAAACACTTCTAAACACATACTAACACGTCTCTCCATAAAATGGATCACACCGTGCCCAATTCACAGTGCTCATATAATATGAACCGTGCAAACCATGTCTAAAATGACATATATCTATCATTGGTCATATAATAAATATCAACATATACAGTCCACAGTGCTCATGCAATATTTTAAAAAGTGAACATGAGATATATCGTGCTGAGAGGAAAAGTTGCCCTGGTGTAAAATGCTCAGTATGAAGAAACTAATGCCCTGGTGTCAGTGGTCAGTATGATGAAAGGAATGCCCTGGTGTCAGTGGTCAGTATGATGAAACAAATGCCCTGGTGGCAGTGGTCAGTATGATGAAAGGAATGCCCTGGTGTCAGTGGTCAGTATGATGAAACAAATGCCCTGGTGGCAGTGGTCAGTATGATGAAAGGAATGCCCTGGTGTCAGTGGTCAGTATGAAGAAACGAATGCCCTGATGTCAGTGGTCAGTATGATGAAAGGAATGCCCTGGTGTCAGTGGTCAGTATGATGAAACAAATGCCCTGGTGTCAGTGGTCAGTATGATGAAAGGAATGTCCTGGTGTCAGTGGTCAGTATGAAGAAACGAATGCCCTGATGTCAGTGGTCAGTATGATGAAAGGGATGTCCTGTTGTCAGTGGTCAGTATGAAGAAACGAATGTCCTGGTGTCAGTGGTCAGTATGATGAAAGGAATGCCCTGATGTCAGTGGTCAGTATGAAAAAACGAATGCCCTGGTGTCAGTTCTCAGTATTAAGAAACAAATTCCCTGGTGTCAATGCTCAGTATGAAGAAACTAATGCCCTTGTGTCATTGGTCAGTATGAAGAAACTAATGCCTTGGTGTCAATGTGCAGTATGAAGAAACTAATGCCCTGGTGGCAGTGGTCAGTATGAAGAAACTAATGCCCTGGTGTCAATGTGCAGTATGAAGAAACTAATGCCCTGGTGTCAATGTGCAGTATGAAGAAACTAATGCCCTGGTGTCAGTGGTCAGTATGAAGAAACTAATGCCCTGGTGTCAATGTGCAGTATGAAGAAACTAATGCCCTGGTGTCAATGTGCAGTATGAAGAAACTAATGCCCTGGTGTCAATGTGCAGTATGAAGAAACTAATGCCCTGGTGTCAGTGGTCAGTATGAAGAAAAGAATGCCCTGGTGGCAGTGGTCAGTATGAAGAAACTAATGCCCTGGTGTCAGTGGTCAGTATGAAGAAACTAATGCCCTGGTGTCAATGTGCAGTATGAAGAAACTAATGCCCTGGTGTCAGTGGTCAGTATGAAGAAAAGAATGCCCTGGTGGCAGTGGTCAGTATGAAGAAACTAATGCCCTGGTGTCAGTGGTCAGTATGAAGAAAAGAATGCCCTGGTGGCAGTGGTCAGTATGAAGAAACTAATGCCCTGGTGTCAATGTGCAGTATGAAGAAACTAATGCCCTGGTGTCAGTGGTCAGTATGAAGAAAAGAATGCCCTGGTGGCAGTGGTCAGTATGAAGAAACTAATGCCCTGATGTCAATGTGCAGTATGAAGAAACTAATGCCCTGATGTCAATGTGCAGTATTAAGAAACGAATGCCCTGGTGTCAGTGGTCAGTAGGAGGAGAAATGTCCTGGTGGTATTGGTCAGTAGGAGGAAAAAAAATATTCTGCAATCAGTGGTCAGTATGTAGAGAAAAAATGCCCTGATGTCAGCGAGAGGAAAAAAAATGCCCCCTGTGTCAGTGGGAGGAAAAATGCTCCAGCGTTAGTGCTCATGACATGTCAAATTGCATGCCAAATCGGCGGTTATTGTTGGCAATAGCACCATCCTAATCAGTGCGATGCCAACTTTGCGGTGCAGCACCGATTCCCAAAAGTAGTTTCTGTACTACTTCTGGGACTTCAGGTGTGATTTCAATAGACATCTGTGCAGGAACCCACACAGATGTCTCTGAAATCGCCCCCAAAGTCAGACTGACATGCGGGTATGAAATCGTGTGAGTTCAGCTGTTAATTCCTAATGGCACCCCCACACATCTAGCAAATGTGTGAACTCTCACGCCTGCTAAAACGCAGTACCATGCATTTTTTGTGTGGCACGATTTTAAAAATCATGTCAGCATCTTTTTGCGTGTTTCACATGCATACAGGAGCACATTAAAAACATGACGTATGGGAATGCGCAAAAAAGTGCATGATCAGATGCACCACCTGGTGTGAATGAGCCAACAGACTGGTGTGCCACGGGATTGTGCACAATTCTAAAGGGTGCTCTGACTGAAAATGATTTTAGAATAACTGGTTTAAATATCGGTATGCTTGGCTCATCCCTCGTTAGGACATGTCTTTACTTTTAGGCTACATGCCCACGGACGTTTTAAAAAAACGGGCTGTAAAGTCAGTACAGACGACAGGAAAAAATTGGCGTTAAAAACGGGATTTAATCTGCGTTTTGCATTGAATTCAATGCACATTACTCCGCGCTGGCTTTCAGCCGCATTTCTTTGTCTCTATTCAAAATCAATGGTTCCTAATGGGAGCCCATTGATTTGAATAGAGGTTGCACCATAAGTTGGATCAAGAGGATCCGACTTGCAGTACGAGTTGTATGTTAAGAATCTTGAGGGGGAACCCAGCGAAATTTTTTTTAAAAATTAGTGTTAGGTTCCCCTGCAAGACAATACCAGGCCCTCCGCTCTGGTATGGATCTTAAGGGGAACCCCCACACCAAAAAAAATGGTGTGGGGGTCCCCCCAAGATCCATGCCAGACCCTTATCCGAGCACGCAGCCAGGCAGGTTAGGAAAGGGGGGGCCAGCGAGCGCCCCCTTCTGGACCATACCAAGCCACATGCCCTCAACATGGGGGGGTTGGTGTTTTGGGGTGATGAGGACAAGGGCCTCTTCCCAACAACCCTGGCCATTGGTTGTTGGGGTCTGCGGGCGGGGGGCTTATAGGAATCTGGGGGCCCCTTTTAATAAGGGGGCCCCCAGATCCCAGCCTCCCCACCCTATGTGAATGAGTATAGGGTACATTGCACCCCTAACTATTCATCTGGGGGAAAAGTGTCAATAAAAAAAAACACACTACACAAGTTTTTAAAGTAATTTATTAGGCAGCTCCGGTGGTCTCTTCCGACTTCGGGGGTCTCGGGAGATCTCTGCTCTCTCCGGCCTCTTCTCCGCGCTCTCCGGTGTCTTCTGCTGGGCTCCTCGGCTATCTTCTGCACTTTTGCCCGCTCTCTTGCTAGCAGTTGCCTGGTCTTCTCTGTTGTCTTCTTCCCTCTTCTCTTCTTCCGATGTTGACTTGACGCTCTCTCCTGCTGTAATGCCGTGTGCGCAACGACTAATATAGGCATGGGGCGGGGTCACCGGGTGATGTCATCCGGTGACCTCACCCCTTATGACGTCACAGTCCCATCATGCCCCGGGACAGTGACGTCATAAGGGGCGGGGTCGCTAGACACCGGTCTAGTATGGCTTTTGGGCGGACCCCCACACCATTTTTTTTGGTGTGGGGGCTCCCCTTAAAATCCATACCAGACTGAAGGGTCTGGTATCATCTTGGGGGGGGGGACCTCACGCAAATTTTTTTTAAAATTTTCGCTGGGTTCCCCCCTCAAGATTCTCAGCACACACTCCTCTTGTTCCGACTTCTGGTGCGACCTCTATTCAAACCAATGGGCTCCCATAGGGAACCATTGATTTTGAATAGACACAGAAACACAGCGTTAAGCCTTGTTAAATCGCATTTAACACCTTTTGCCGACATCTGACGTTTTTACAGCTCTAGCGCTGGAGCCTCAGAATGCACTGGTCCTGGGTTTTTTTTTGCAGCTTAAAAACTCCTATGCCATTTACAGCTCAAAAACGCCTATGCCATTTACAGCTCAAAAACGCCATGGTGGGCATGAGGCCATAGGCTAACATGGAGAGGCATTTTTAAGCTGCAAAAAACGCTCAAAAAAGTGGCTGTAAAAACATCCATGGGCATGAGGCCTTAAAGCTGAATATGTTTAACACTGTCTGAAATGTGGAGCAGTGCTTGCCATATGAAGAGGATTGAAGGAATATAAAAAGTGAACTTTGCAAAACATAGAATCTGAATTCTATAGAGATATACTCTCACAGGTACTACTTTTATAAATATTTAGTAAACAAGGACATACATAAGCATAGGAAAAAAACATTTATTGATGGTATTTGAGGTACACTGCCAAATTGATTTACATAACATGCACACAGTACAATATTTTAAATATACATTTAGAATTAAACAACATTCCCAGATCAGCTACATAGAATGGAGAAGTTTTGTTTGTACCTTCAGATATTCTGATGTTTTCTTATATCGGCACTTATGATTTTACACCTAAGGTTCAGTTCACACTGGAGTGACTCTAAAGTCGCTCTATTTTCCAGTGTGACACAGGTACAGGTACAGGTTGACTCTGATGCATGAGGGATAGCAGCAGCACACAGTCACTGGAATCTTACACATTGATCTACACTCACAAATGTCCCTGGATATTTGGATGTTTCCTTCCAATATCAGCCAATCATTTCTCTTGTGCACTCTTTAGACCAGATGCCGAAAGGAAATACCTCATGTAGCTCCTGCAAAGTTGAGTAGAATAGGCCCCTAGCTAGCACAGCTGGGACCTCATTGAGGAAATGAAGAAGCACAGCTGGACTGCCCAGAACAGACAAGAACCCCTTTGCTTCAGGCCTCAATCTATTTATGCTCCCTCTCAGCCACCTACTGGGCACCTTCCCTCAGGGATATGCTAGGACCATATAAACATAAATTTCGTAGATTTGACTCTCCCAGCTCTCTACTTTCCAAAACCATCCAGAAAGCCAAAGCCATTGGCTCCTGCTGCTGTCAATCAAATCCAATGAAGTGGGAGTTGGGGGGTGGGACTAAGTCCTGCTGTCTGTGTCAATGGACACAGCAGCAGGACTCGGGAGCGGTGCCCGCCCGAGTGCCCCTATGGAAAACGCTTCTTTGTGGGGGCACTCGAGAAGAGGAGGAACCAGGAACGCGCCTCTGAGGGACCCCAGAAGAGGAGGATCGGGGCAACTTTGTGCAAAACCCTTGCACAGAGGAGGTAAGTATGACATGTTTGTTATTAAAAAAAATAATATTAATATTTAATATTTAAGTATTTAATATTCAATATTTAATATTAGAGTGATTGTAAAGATAATTTTTTTTTTTTAAACAAACATATCATACTTACCTCCACTGTGCAGCTTGTTTTGCACAGAGTGGCCCCCGAACCTGGTCTTCTGGGGTCCCTCGGTGGCTCTCGCGGCTCCTCCCCACATCTGATAACCCCCTCTGGGAAATGCTTCTCAGAGAGGATTACCTTGCGGGCGCGCTCCCGAGTCCAGCATTTGGCGTCCATAGAGGCCGAATGCAGGACTCGGCCCCGCACCCCGGTGCTCGTGTCATTGGATTTGATTGACAGCAGTGGGAGCCAATGCCTGCGCTGCTATCAATTTATCCAATCAACAGCCGAGAACAGTGCATCCTGTGGGTCAAGTTCGAGGGGTCAGGTAAGTAAAGTGGGGCGGCTGTGGGACCGGTCACTGACAGGTGTTTTTTCACTGACAGGTGTTTTTTCACCTTAATGCATAGGATGCATTAAGGTGAAAAAACACAAACCTTTAAAACCTCTTTAAGTGTATCTCTATACCAAACCTTATGTATTTTTAAATAGTGTGGGAAAGGCTACTGTTTTTCTGTCTGAAGGCCCCCATTGAGGAGATTCTGTTTGTACTGGTGACCAAGAAAAATGTTGAATCCAAACTTTTAGACCTCATGCACACTTGGCTTGGAAAACACCACTTTTAAAGGCGTTTGGCGTTTATTTATTTTTTTTCGGCCTGTAAAAGCACCTCTATGTTATCCTATGTGCCCAATGCACACATTTTATAAGCAGGAGAGGAGTGTTTACAGGCAGAAAAAAAAAAGGACCAAACGCGTGTTCAGGAGAGGAGCTGAAGGGCTGAAAAAAATGTACAACACATCTAAAACATATTACACACGCATTTGGGCATGTTTGATCATTAAGGCATTCCAATGGCCCTAAAAAATGATTATTCTGGCAAATGGAATTCATTTATGCTCAAACACCTAACACGCCTAAAGGATTGTGCTATACACGACTTTAGGCACGTTTTTAAGCAGCTTTTACTCCTGCCAGGCGAAAAGGCGTTCAGAGGGGCTAAACCAGGGGTCTCAAACTGACAGCCCTCCAGCTGTTGCGAAACTATAAGTCCCATGAGGCACTGCAAGGCTGACAGTTAGAAGCATGACTCCCACAGGCAGAGGCATGATGGGACTTGTAGTTTTGCAACAGCTGAAGGGCTGCCAGTTTGGGACACCTGGGCTAAACAGATGCCCTTTGTGCATGAATTGTCCTGAGATCAAGAAGTGAAGAGAAATCTTCAAATAGGGACACTTGCTCCAGGGACAACTGTCTAAGAGGGGAATTCTCCTCACTTTGGGAGATATCCACTAACTTCCTGTTGTGTTTCTGGCACAGGAAGTAAAGGGCAATTTCCCCAAAGGTAAACATTCAACAAAAAAATGTAACCCTTCCCTATCCCATATGAAACAGAAAAATTTGGCTATACATATACTTTATGTTTCACATGCCCGTGTACCTATGTCTGTATAAGACTGATATTCTTTCTCAAAATAATCATTTATTTGCAAAATACATTAGTGCTATCGATGCTACACCCGTGACCAGGCCCATGACAGCCAAAGCAGCAGGTGCAGCTGATTCTCCCTGCTCCCTATTTTGTACATGTTCTCTCTGCTCCCTATTTTGTTCAGACAGTATCTGTTGTTCGCATAAACCATATCTGCATGCCTCACAACGCTCTTTGTTATGTAAACCTTCCAAGGGGCCATAGATTTTTGGCTTCTGATCTTGATATTGATCGTTCACCTCATAGAACTTTGTTCGGATTTTATGGACTAAATTACAAACAACTCTTTCAATGTTGTCAGATGTCATCGTTGGGATCATTTCCTCGTGATGGGTGAAACGTTCACAACCCTGCTTGAAAATTCTCATTTTTACTGTTCCATGTCTCAGACGTTTGTTCAGATTTATAATGAAAAATACAGATACTTTTGATGAGTTCCAGCTGCGTGCACAACGTGAACAATGGAAGCTGAAGTGAGAAGAAAAATACAATAGGTCACAACTGGAGCTCTCTTTGTAATACAGGGGTTAAACAATAAATAGTTTATATGGAGCACCAGTAGTAATCAACAGACTGTTTTGCAATATTCTGCCTCTGTTCAATCAGTAAAAATATGATGTTCAGCTTCTTAAATATGTACAACTTTGGTATGGTTATGAATTCTAATGTTACTACGTAATCTGTATTAGGCCATCTGTAAAATCTCATAAGAGCTGTGAATGAGGCTACTCAGTGTTGGCAGATTCATAGCAGGATTAGTACTGTAAAAGAGCGTCAACTATCCTGCTAGTTCTTATCACTGAACGATCCATAAATGTTACTTCTTGATTCAGGATTCAGCTGAGTGTGACATGCCTGTCACTAAGGGCCCCACCGCTAAATGTAAACAAAGAGGTGGGGGTATTCCAGTTGACATCATTGACCAAATATGGACATGACCATATATGGCTAGAGATGTCACAGGGGGTCCTGAGTATCATCATTGACCAAATATGGTCATGTCCATGTTTGGTCAATGATGTGACCTGGGATACCCTGCTCCTTTGTTTACATTCTGCTAACGACTGAGGAAAAATAATTAGCAGCGACTCTGAGTGCAAAGCAAAATGTTTTTCATTTAGTGGGTCCTCGAGTGTCGCTTATGAATGATGGGTCACATCAGGGTCTGCAGACTTCCCCCTTGCACTGTAAAGGGGAAACCTGCAGACTCTGATGTAATAGGGAACTCTTTGCTGGATTATGTTAACCTGACCTTCATTGACAAGGAGAAATATGTTTTATGCCTGTTGTTGTCCCTTAAATTGGTTGCAAACTTCAATCTTTTTACTTGTACCTATAGGTAAGCCTATAATAACGCTTTTACTTATAGGTACTGTAAATATCGCCTAAACGTGCGCTGTTTATGAGATTTTTACTATATATGAAGCCGATGATGTCATTGGCTCATGCGCTCTGAAGGAACAAACTCCCAGGCCGTCCCTTCAGCTCCCCTGCGCATGTGTGGGAGTGAAGCCACCGCGGCTCCAGACAGTCACACAGCTGGGGTCTGCGGACCCGGAAGGAAGTCGGGTGAAGATAGAAGCGGCCTCCAGCGAGGCTTCGTTTTCTGGTAAGTTTCACATAATGTGCTAGTATGCGATGCATTAGATTATGGCTTTACCTTGCAGGTCAGAAAAAAAAAGGCACCCAGCGGTTTACAACCCCTTTAAGCACATTGCTAATTGCACTAGCTACATGTTTGTAGCTTAATTATTGAAATTTGCATTGAAAACGGTCATTCTGGCTAACTTTTTGAACTGTCAGCAAAAATGTGGCTCTGTCAGTAAATTTTTTGTGCCTTTCAGTCAAAAAATTGGCTCTGGACTTTGGCAACCCTAGTAAAAGAAGCAATAAAACCCAAAACAAACATTTATTTTGTTAAAGCTTACCAATTCTTGGACCCCATACACACTATACAAATTTTATTTTCTGATTTACCGAAACCATGTAGTATAAGGGCCTGCTTGATTGCATACAAATTGAAACTCTTAAGGTTTGACCTCATATTATATGGTTTTGGTAAGTCTGAAGGAAAAAATCTACTGAAAATTGTATAGTGTGTATGCAGCTTTAGAAGTGGTGACTGCATTTGTTTCCTTTCTTAGGCTTTACTTTCACCTGTTGACCATTAAGCCTGGGTGCACACTAGTGCGATCTCAGAGATCGCATATGATTCGCACCCACACCACAGGTACCAATCACATGCGATCTCTGAGCAAAGCAAGTTCAGCCATACAGTTGTATGACTGAACTCGCATTGGATTCATACAGAAAATAGTGCAGGGACTTTCCCTGCACTAGAATCGGATTGCATGGGTGTTCTCACCTCCCTGCAGGAGAGGAGCGATTCGGGAACCGGAGCTGGAATTGCGCTGGTTCCCGCATCGCACATATGTGAACCCAGGGTAATACTGTTATTTTTCAACTTCCTTTAACAGGCCAAACTGTTCAGCAAAAGTGGCAGTTAGAGGGTTCAGACAAACTATTTATTTCTGACAAATACTTACAATGGTCATTTATGCAAAATATTTATCACAAAGAAAAAAACTGTTACTGTAACTGCTTAACCACTTGCCGACCGCCGCCTGTAGATTTACATCGGCAGAATGGCACGTCTGCGCAAAGGGACGTACCTGTTGCGATTTTTGCGATTTTTTTTTTTTACCAAAAATATGTAGAAGAATACATATTGTTCTAAACTGAGGAAAAAATTAGTTTTTTTTATATATTTTTGGGGCTATTTATTATAGCAAAAAGTAAAAAATATTGCTTTTTTTAAAAAAAATGTGCTTTTCTTTTGTTTATAGCGCAAAAAATAAAAAGGTGATCAAATACCACCAAAAGAAAGCTCTATTTGTGTGAAAAAAGGACGTCAATTTTGTTTGGGTGCAATGTTGCACGACCGCGCAATTGTCAGTTAAAGCGACGCAGTGCCGAATTGTAAAAAGTGCTCTGGTTAGGAAGGGGGTAAATTCTTCCGGGGCTGAAGTGGTTAAAAAGTGTTAGCTGAAATTCAGTTTTAATTTGTTAGTTAAGTCCATCTAAATCTGCTAGGACATCTAACACTTCCCTACCCACAGATTTGCAATGCTGCTGTCCCAAAGGTGTGGATAAAGATGAGAAGTGGCAGAATTACCAGGTCAAAAGAGAAAAAAAGAATAGGAAAGAAAACTAATGCAGTCATATCTAAAGATTTGTAAGCTGCAATATTTTATGCTTTTGTTTTTAAGTATGGTTTAAGATATTCATTTGTTTGTTATATAAGTGATATCATATCATTATAAAGGTTTACCAAAATCTACATACCTGCCAAAGGTTTGCTGTGTATAAATCAGTCCTGTTTTCTGCTTCTCAAGGTTCATATCAACATGGAGATCCCAGTTATCTGGAACTTCCAATTCCTCAATCTTGTTGGAAAATTCCTCTTTCCACATAAACTCGTTCATTTTCATTCAGTGTTATTTTTTGCACCTGTAGTGTTCCTGCAATAAGACAGCATAAAAACAACCAATAATTCCTTGGTAAAAAGTGTAATAGCTTTTAGACTTTTAATAAGCTTTTACTTTTGTAACAATTTTTAAAATCCTTTTAAAATGGAACTTAAAGTGGAGCTCCACTCAAAAGGGGAAGCTCCGCTTGCTCAGGACACTGTCTTTTTAAAAGAAAAATGCTGCAGATAGAAAGAACAGGTACTTAGAGGTATCAAAAAATGTCAATGCTTTGGCAGAAAAGCCAGAGATTTGCCAATAAAGGCAAATGAATTAATGTAGGGGTGTCCAACATTTTGACCTTCCTGGGTCGCATTAGAAGAAGAGGATTTGTCTTGGGCCACACATTAAATACACTAAGACTTTGTTCACATATATGCGAATCTGATGCGTTTTAAACTGCATCCAATTCCAATAATGTGAACCAGACGGGCTTTCAATGAAGCCGGTTCACATATATGTGGGACGGTTGCAGTGCGAATTAGAAGAGTCCTGTGCATTTCTCAGTTCGGTTCCATTTAAGTGTCAAATTTGCACCTCAATCGCACCTGAACTGCTGGATGGAAACTGCACCGGGCTCTGCACAGAAACTGGCCCCTAACAATAAGGCTCCGTTCACATCTCCATGTTCTGAATCGCGGGCGGAATTGCCGTGATTCCACCCACAATTTGAAATAGAGGCAAATCACAGGACGCCCGTGCATTCCCTGTGACTTCCAATGGCACTCCAATCGCGCAAACAGAATCGCTGGACACCTGTTGCCCAAAAGAAGCTCTTGTACTTCTTTTGGGCGACAGGCGTTCTGCAATTCTGTTTGTGCAATTTTACCACAATTGTCACCTGCCGAATCACAGTAAAAATGCGTCGCAATTGGGGTGCCATTGGAGGTCACAGGGAATGCACGTCCGTCCCGTGATTTTCAGCTATTTCAAATTGCGGCAATTCCACCCACAATTCAGAACATGGAAAAGTGAACAGAGCCTTAGGATAGCTGATGAGCAGAAGTTAAAGCGGAGTTCCACCCAAAAATGGAACTGCCGCTTATTTGTCTCCTTCCCCCCTCCGGTGCCACATTTGGCACCGTTCAGGGGGGAGGGGGAGCAGGGACCTGTTTTTGACAGGTCCCATTTCCTCGCTTCCGGAGATGATGCCGCAGCGAAGCTCAGCCCCCTTTCTCCGCCACGGGCCAATTAGAAAGCACAGCACACTTCATGCATGGGCAGTAGGGAATCGGCTGTGAAGCTGAAAGGCTTCACTGCCAGGTTCCCTTATCGGCAATGGCAGTGCCTGCACCAGATAGCTGATCCAAAGATCGGCTGCGGTGCCGACATGGCGGGCTCCCTGGACAGGTAAGTGTCCATATATTAAAAGTCAGCAGCTACAGTATTTGTAGCTGCTGACTTTTCACTTTTCATGGGGTGGGCGGACCTCCACTTTAATGATCACTGATATAGATAATGTAACTATCTGAGTAATAAAACTTCATTTTTTGGTAATAATTTTTATAAAAGTAAAGGAGGGCATCATAAAACGAGTACGATATTTGACACTGTTTTTGATTAAAAAAAACGCATCAATATCTGGTTGGATGGATGTAGTAGCATTTCTCAAGGTGCTCATCGGATATTTTGGATCTACTTTTGCCCTTTGTGTGCTTTACCCTAGAAATGGGTTTCTCACAAATATTGGCGCTGCCTATATTAGATTAGAGGGTGTTTCATGTATGTTCAGGCAGCTGTAGGTGCTCAACCAAAAATAACATCATCTCTGTGCTGGTAAATTGGTTTTGGTCTTTCATCATTTATGTAGCAAAAATGGTGATCACTCCTACAGGGACAATCTACAAACCTGTATATAATATCCAATCATTACTATGGACATATCAAGAAAATAAACTGTGAAAATAACATTACATTTAAATTCAGGTAATTGTTACAATAAAGCTAAAATGAATCTTTGCTGAGTTTTTCTTTTAAATGCTGGGTATGGTACCTGCAGCAAATAATTCAGCAACACATTTGACTCTAAAAACATATAAAGGTTATTCTGTATACAATAATTTCAAAAAAATAGTAATCTGTACAAATATGTATGATTTCACGTATACATGTCACCATTAATGTCCATATTACAACATACATTAGGAATAGCGCTACTAATACAATAAATACAGAGTAAAATCATATTTAATTAAAACAGTCAGACCTCAATATACAAGTGTGTTAATAATCTATTATAGAATATTACCTTCTTAGTGTTCAGAATCTGCTCATGCACAGTCCAGCTGCTCTCTAATAATCACATAGATCCCTTATTCTGCTTTTATAGATTCTTGTTTCATCATTCCCTCTTCTCCACCCATGGGATCATCAGCATGAGTCTGAGAAACGAAACTAAAGCATCTCTCACTTTCCTACTTTTGTGCCAGACCTCATCTGACTGTTGGCTGTAAATTGATTCCAATCTTCCAGCACTTGTATAGCAGGAATGCTGACCAAGATAAACATAATTATAGGATACATGAAGCTGTATACTGTAAATGTAACATTAAAATCACATGCAGGTAATTGTTACAATAAAAGTGAAAATGATTCCTCGTTGTTTTCTTTTAAAGATTGAATATAAAACCTGCAACAAGCAATTCTTGTTGCAAAACTTTTGTTACACATTTATAAAACATATGAAGGTTACCCACAATATTTTGTGCCATACTCTTTCCATTTTCGGATGATGGATTGAACAGTGCTCCATGAGATGTTCAAAGCTTGGGATATGTTTTTATAACCTATAAAAGCTGTTTGTTCACTAAGGTTCTCAAACAAACCTCTGAGGGCTTCACAGAACAGCTTTATGCTAATTAATATAATACACACAGGTGGACTCTATTTACTAATAAAATTACTTCTGAAGGCAATTGGTTCCACTAGATTTTAGTTGGTGCTATTAGAGTAAAGGGGGCTGAATACAAATGCACGCCATACTTTTTAGATATTTATTGGAAGGAAAATTATAAATGGTTTTTAATTTTTTTTTTACAATTTCACAATTATGTGCCACTTTGTAACATGACAAAATGTGGAAAATGGCAAGGGGTATGAATACTTTTTCAAGGCACTGTATACCAGGTGATTTAACCAGCTGCCCTGTAGATGCAGCAGTTAGAAGGTTGGGACAAACCTTTTAACACTGACAGGGGTGCTTATAATAACCAGCTTTTATTTATGTAAAGTCCTTATCTCTGGTGCTTATAAAGTGTGAGCTGGAGTTCCGTTTCAATTTGTTAGTGTTCCTTAACCCTTTACGTCAACGTAACACAAATATGCGGCCTTTTGCTTTAAAGGGTTGTACTGGGGTGATGCCTGCAGCTGCCATTGTTTAGAGCCTGACAGTCCGCTTTCTTGTAATAGGCTAATTCTATGCATTAACAAAAAAAGCTTTCTGTGTGTAACAGCTGCCCAAGCACCCCCTAATACTTACCTGAGGTCCCTTTCTGTCAAGCGAATGTCTCAGCCATCCGAGATTCTTCTTCCTAATTGGCTGAGACACATCAGTGGCGCCATTGGCTCCTGCTGTTGTCATTCAAAGTCAGATAGCCAATCAGGAGTGAGATGGGGCGGAGTCAGGTCAGGGCTCCGTGTCTGAATGGACACAGGGTGCTATGACTCAGCTCGGGTGCCCCCATAGCAAGCTGCTTGCTGTGGGGGCACTGAACAGGAGGAAGGGGGCAGGATCACAGAAGAGGGACCCGAGAAGAGGAGGATCTGGGCTGCTCTGTGCAAATCCACTGCAACAGAGCAGGTGAGTATAAAACGTTTGCTACTTTTATAGGGGAAAAAAACGAGCCTTTACAATCACTTTAAAGACACCAGATTTTAAAGAAAATTGTCAGCCAAACTTGGTGTAATGAATGCTTTTAAGTGCAAAGGAGGGATTTGAGGTCTTATTGATCCCATATCCCTCCAAAAAAATACCCGACACGTGAATATTACTGTATACATCCCTTGTGACAGCAATAAAAGTTATCAAAAAAGTAATAATTTAAATGGATAGTGTAGAAAAAAAAAATTTAAAGCGCCCCGTCCCTCTGTGCTCGTGCGCTGAATCGAACGCATACGTAAGTTGCACCCACAAATACAGTGTTCAAACCACACATGTGAGGTATCACCGTAATCTTTAGAGCAAGCGCAATAATTCTAGCACTAGAACTCCTCTGTAACTCTAAAGTGGTAACCATTAAACATTTTTAAAGCATCGCCTATGGAGATTTTTAAATACCGTAGTTTGTCGCCATTCCACGAGTGCGTGCAATTTTTAAGCATGACATGTTTGGTATCTATTTGCTCATTGTAACATCATCTTTCATATTAGACAAAAATATCGGAATAACTTTACTGTTGTGTTTTGTTTTTTTTAATTCATGAAAGTGTACTTTTTCCAAAAAACTTGCATTTGAAAGACCGTGGTGCAAATAAAGTGACATAAAATAATGCACGACCACCATTTTTTTCTCTAGTGTCTCTGCTTTGGTGTTCCATGCAATTTTCTAGCAAAAAATACTGATTTGAACTTGTAAGCAACAAGTGTCATAAAAAGGCTTAGTCTCCAAGGGGTTAATCTGCTAGTGCATCTAACAGTCATTCCCTCCAGACTGACAATGCTGCTGTCCAATGGTGTCTCTGCTGTCCAATGGTGTCTCTGCTGTCCAATGGTGTCTCTCCCTCATCCAGAGTGTACACGCCTTAATATAGGAGGTGTGTAACTGGCCAGATCAGCAGGTGAAAAAGGGAAAAAGCCTAAAAAAAGAAAACTAATACAGCCATTACTTCTAATGATTTGTAAGCTGCAATATATTTGATTTTTGGTATTGGATTTAATACCCCTTTAAATAGTGCTAGCTGAAATTTGTCTTTAATTTGTTAGTTAAAAGAGAAGTAAAGGAAAGATTATTTTTCCTGATTAGTACTTATGTAGGTGGATGCTGCATCTGTCCCCCGGCGCCTCTTCACTGAAAACCGAAAGATCGAACATCGCAGATCGCTCGGTTTTCACAGCTCAGTGAGCAGAGAGCTGAAGACTGTCAGTCACAGCTCTCTGCTCTTCTCCCTCCTCACTCATTGGAGCGCCGAGCTGTGGAGGGGCGGAGAGCGGGCCGTCTCAGGCTCTCAGCGGCTCACTGAGAGGCAGAGACAGGTGTCAGTCCAGGCACCTGGCGGATCCAGACTCCGTATTCGGGATGATGCGGTGCCTGGACTGACATTGGTGACGTCAGCAGGGAGCCGACTTCAACCGGCTCTCTGCTGAAAACAGGTCACAGGAGTGAAAACCGAATTACACTCCTGTGATCCATAGGAGAAGTAAAACTGATTCTACTGATCCGTCTAACACTATTCTCTGCAATGCTGCTGTCCAAGGGTGTCTCTATTGCTTCTCCATAGAGTGGAGACACCCCAAGACAGGAAGTGTGTTACTGGCAGGATCACCAATTGTATATAAAAGGAAAAAAAAGGCCAAAAAAAAATAAAACAAATGCAGCCATCACATCTACCCTGTTTCCCCTAAAATAAGACCTAGCGTGACTGTTGGCGATGGCTTCAATATAAGCCCTACCCCCCAAATAAGCCCTAGTTAAAGTCTTTGTAGGTCTTATTTTCAGGGTAGGGCTTATTTTCGGGGAAACAGGGTAGGGCTTATTTGGAGGGTAGGGCTTATATTGCAGCCATCACCGACAATCACGCTAGGTCTTATTTTAGGGGAAACAGGGTAAGCATCGGTGGGCTGCAGTATATATTTTGTTATGTTTTTTAGGTTAATACAGATTTAATTTAGGAAAAAATAGTGACATGTATACTTATGCATGATTTCACATATACATACCAGTATAAATATCCGTATTATAATATATAATATAATAACCACCTGCTACAGGTATTCTGCTTTTATGTACAGTATATTCTCATGCAATCATTCCCTTATCTCTCATATGAAGCAGCATGAGTCTGAGAAACGAAACTTGAATGACTCTATTTACCAATTTTGTGGCAGACCATAGAAAGTATGTCAGCTTTGTATTATTAGAATAGCAAAAACCCTGCAGCAAATTGCCACAAGTCCCATGTACATATGCACGCACATAAATCCTTACAGTAAAGAAATACAAACTGACAGATTGCTGCAATCATCAGCACAGGCAGAGACACATACTAACATAAGAGACCCTGACACCAAATATTACTGTTTCCTTTAAAACTTTGCAGCTGCAGAGCAAAAATGTATACCTGCAACATTTATTTAAAGACCAGGCCTATTCTGACACTTTTTGTTTATATGTAAAAATCTGTATATTTTTTTTGCTAGAAAGTTACTTAGAAGCGCCCAAACATGATATAATTTTTTTAACCACTTCAGCCCCATAAGAATTTACCCCCTTAATGGCCAGGCCTTTTTTTGTGATACGGCACTGCGTTACTTTAACTGACAATTGCACGGTCGTGCGACGCTGTAACCAAACAAAATTGATGTCCTTTTTTTCCCCACTAATAGAGCTTTCTTTTTTTGGTGGTATTTGATGACCTCTGCAGTTCTTATTTTTGCGCTTTAAACAAAAACTTTGAAAAAAAAAACACACACATTTTTTTTTACTTTCTGCTATAAAACATATCCAATAAAAATATGTAAAAAATCTAGTTCCTTCATCAATTTAGGCCAATTTGTGTTCTGCTACATATTTTTGGTAAAAAAAAAATCCCAATTAGTGTATATTGATTGGTTTGAGCAAAAGTTATCGTGTCTACAAACTATGGGATAGATTTAGGGACTTTTTATCATTTTTTAAATTTCTTTCTAGTAATGGCAGCAAACAGCGATTTTTAGCAGGACTGCGACATTGCTGCTGACAAATTGAACACTAAGGGGTCATTTACTATAGCGCCGCTGTGCTAATTAGCGAAAATTTGCGCAAATTAACGCTAATTAGCACAAATTTGCGTGAATTAGCGCTAATTTGCGTAAACTTGCGCAAAGTAGCACTAATTAGCGCTAAACCACTATTCACTATAGCGCTGGTGAGAAAATACTCCCAAAATTGAATTTACTATAGTTCTATGAAACTAAATAGCGCCCTAAACCCTTACTCTGCTAAAAGCTGGAGAATTGCACAAGGAAATAATGTTTAAAGCATAATAAAATTGCCTAAATGGTACTGAAATATGCGGTATATTATTTAAAGATAATCTGCTTTTAAACTGTGTGAAAAAGTGATTTCTACACTGAAATATCTTTAAAAGTCTAAGAAGTGATAAATTCCCAGTTTTTGTACAACTAGGTGCCAACACAACTGAGCATGCTCAGACCTGCAAATAGCTCTCATTTTAGCTCCATTGTCTTTTTTACCAGGCACTATAGTAAATACCAAAATTAGCGCTTGGCTAAAATGCGTTTTTGAGAATGAAAATCAACGCTATTATAGTCCAATGCGAGTTTCACCAGTAAATTAGCGCTTGGCTAAAATGCGTTTTTGAGAATGAAAATCAACGCTATTATAGTCCAATGCAAGTTTCACCAGTTGATTCTAATGGCCCGTACACACGGTCGGACTTTGTTCGGACATTCCGACAACAAAATCCTATGATTTTTTCCGACGGATGTTGGCTCAAACTTGCCTTGCATACACACGGTCACACAAAGTTGTCGGAAAATCCAATCGTTCTAAACGTGGTGACGTAAAACACGTACGTCTGGACTATAAATGGGGCAGTGGCCAATAGCTTTCATCTCTTTATTTATTCTGAGCATGCGTGGCACTTTGTCTGTCGGATTTGTGTACACACGATTGGAATTTCCGACAACGGATTTTGTTGTCGGAAAATTTTATATCCTGCTCTCAAACTTTGTGTGTCGGAAAATCGGATGGAAAATGTGTGATGGAGCCTACACACGGTCGGAATTTCCGACAACAAGGTCCTATCACACATTTTCCGTCGGAAAATCCGACCGTGTGTACGGGGCATTATGGTACAATAAAAAAATACTTTTAATGTTGAAATGAAATGTATCTTTCTCTGAAATAAATGTGCCTTGCAACATTGTTGCTGCTTCTATTTTGTTTTTTCTCATCTATTTTGTTTTTAAGAATACTAGAATGTTGAATGTTTTGATGTTTTGGTAAAATATATTTTTCTCTGTCACTTTCACTTGTTACTCTCCATCTCACAACAATCTTTACCCCAAACTCACACAGGTGTCTTTACAATCCACAAGCAATACCATTGCTGATGCAAATTTAAAATGAATCACAATTTTTTGTGCTTTTTATTATTTCCAAATATTCATAATTTGAGCCCCAATAAATGTGATATGTGTACCAACATCAGAAATCAAAATGTAATTCCCAAAAATTTGAGGATAATATCACTATTCACTACTAATATCACTATACACTCACCCACAAAGAACCACCAAATATCACAGAATAAATAAAGAAGAATAACTCTTGAGTAATGTAATTCCATCACCCGTAGGTCCATAGAAATGCAGTATTTATGTGTATTTATGTGTAGTTATGTGTAGGAGGTTCTCACATGTAGCAGCTCTGTGGCTTTGAGGTTAGAACTTCTGCTTAGCCTCCCTGAGCATCTGGGTTTGATTCCCAAGCATGTTGCTTCATGTAGAGAAGTTGTCTCATCTCCCAGGTCCTAAAACTATGTCTAAATGTAGTATTTTTGTGTAGGAGGGTTCCACCACCATTGTAAATCTTGCCAGATACACTTATCTAGCCAAAAGTATTGGGACACCTGCCTTGGCATTTGATTTGGCCCACCTTTTGCAGCTAGAACAGCTTCTGGAAGGCTGGGAAGCCTGTCCACAAGGTTTAGTGTGTCTATGGCAATGCTTGACCATTCTTCCAGAAGTGCATTTGTGAGGTCAGGCACTGATGTTGGATGAGAAGGCCTGGCTCGCAGTCTCTACTCTAATTCAGCCAAAAGGTGTTCTATCAGGTTGAGGTCAGGACTCTGTGCAGGCTAGTCAAGTTCCCCCACCATAAACTCGCTCATTTATGTCTTTATGGACCTTGCCTTGTGCACTGGTGTGCAGTCATGTTGGAACAGGAAGGGGCCATCCCCAAACTGTTCCCACAAAGTTGGAAGCATGAAATTGTCCAAAATGTCTTGGTATGATGATGCCTTAAGAGTTTCCTTCACTGGAACTAAGGGGCCAAGCCCAACCTTTGAAAAACAACCCCACACCATAATCCTCCTCCATCAAATGATTTGGACCAGTGCACAAAGCAAGGTCCATAAAGACATGGATGAGTGAGTTTGGGGTGGATGAATTTGACTGGCCTGGACAGAGTCCTAACCTCAACACCTTGGGGATGAATTAGAACACAGAACACCTTGGGGATGAATTAGAGTGGAGACTGTAAGCCAGGCCTTCTCGTCCAACATCAGTGCCTGACCTCACAAATGCACTTGAAAGAATGGTCAAACATTCCCATAGGCACACTGCTAAACCTTGTGGAAAGCCTTCCCATAAGAGTGAAGCTGTTGTAGCTGCAAAGGTGGGCTAACTCAATATTGAACCCTACGGACTAATACTGGGATGCCATTACAGTTCATGTGTGTTTAAAGGCAGGCATCCCAATACTTAGATACTTAGGGTAATATACTGTAAATTGCTTGTGACACTGAGCATGGCTTTGGACTTTGGGCTGGTTCATACCACAGAGATGCAGAGAACATGTGTGAGGCTGCCTGCTGGCTAAGTGGGTAGAAATTCTGGGTTTGCTGGTTCAATTCCCCAACATGATAATGCTTGTGTTGAAGTTTATATGTTCTCCCTGTGTGGGTTTCTCACTACAATCCAAAGACATGTTGGCATATTATTTGCCTCCTGTCAAAATAGTCTCTAATGGAGGAAGGTTAATTTTGGACTTTTGATTGAAAGCTCATTGCAGCCAGGGACTGATGTTAATGGGGGTTATTTACGAAAGGCAAATCCACTTTGCACTACAAGTGCAAAGTGTACTTGAAATTGCACTGAAAGTGCAGTCACTGTACATCTGAGGGGTAGAGCTAAAATGAGGGGAAGCTCTGCTGATTTTATCATCCAATCATGTGCAAGCTAAAATGCTGTTTTTTATTTTCCTTGCATGTCCCCCTCGGATCTACAGCGACCGCACTTCCAAGTGCACTTTCAGTGCATTTTCAAGCGCACTTTGCACCTGTAGTTTGCCTTTCATAATTAACCCCCAATGTTTGTTAGCACTAATCATGCCCAGGGACTTAGACATTTAAAATTGTAGGGTTTGCACTGCACAGGTACATATGCCTAGAAAACTGTTGCTTTGTTTATGTGAATGCAAATGGACCTTGATCTTTCTCCTGTAGTTGGAGATTTGATGCACATAACCAAGGGCTAACACAGTTGCGAATAGTATTATGTGTTCCTGCTCATCAGGTGCAATCACTTTAGACATACACGAAGAGACAGATTGAAAGATACTGGTGGGCGTGTACTTCTATTGGGCGTGTGTCAGTGTGCTAACAATACAACCTCTCTTATATAAAGGGGTGGGGCGCCCCATTCATTTGGCCTGAAAAGGCCAGGTTTTTTGCTGTGATTTGTGGGTGGAGAGAGAAGGAATGAAATTGTGCATATTGACAAATGCCCAACTAGGGTTGTTTGCTGAAATTCTTGTGCATTTTTTCCATCAAAAGTGCGTTTTTGTGGCCATGCTGCCAATGTTGTGTGTGTATTGTTCTTCTCTGACATGCAAACATGGTTTGGGAGCATGTGCTGACCTTCTACGCTTTGATCTCATTGCTTAATCATGTACACAGAAATGCAGCTTCCAGCAGAACATGGTCACCAATGTATGTATGTGTAGATTGTGTGCTGGTAGTGGGTGTCTTGAATAAGCGCCTTCTTTAATATTATGTTGGAATGCTTTGTGAGAACAATGACTGACAAGTATTTTTCTATAATCTTGCAGAAAAAATGTGATGTGTTGCCCATTATACACTGAAAGTAAAGCGGTGTCCACTCTAAGGTTTGGACAAATTTTAGATTATAAGCTCCTATGAGCAGGGCCCTTAAAAACCAATTGCTAACTGTTTTGCTAAATATAGTATCATATATCTGTAGAATTTATTTTTTGAAGCTAGTAAATGAATGTACATCATTTTGTTTCTGCTGGCAAGATAAAAGTACATTATTGAGCTTGTTTGTTGTGGTGTTTATTTGTATTTATTTTTTTTCTCTTTTCTTTCTTTTAATTGGTTTTGGGGGTGGTGGTTTTGGGGAAGTGCAATATCTTTTTATACCTTATAATGTCTATATATATTTGTGCACCAAAAAAACTAGTCTCTTCACCCTGGTTCACATTGATGCTACTTTGAAATCGGGCTACGTCACTTGAAGTAGCCCTATGTCAAAGTAGCAAGGTCAGCGCGATTTTAGGTGCTACTTGATAGACATCTGTGTGGCTTCATACATAGATTTCTATTGAAGTCACACCTGAAATCAGCAAAAGTAGTGCAGGAACTACTTTTGCAACCAGTGTCGCATCGATTGGAACAGTGCCATTGCCACCAATAGGCTGTGACTTTTCATGTGATTTGATCTCTCAAATCGCATGACAAATTGCTCCAACGTAAACCTAGGCTTCAGCACACCTGCAAGTAAGTGATAAAGGTGGAATCTTTATATAAAGCAACTGTGGAGAATTGCAGGTAATGAATTCAGCTGGTGGATAGGCAGTGTTTGAATGTGTCAGCTCTGGTTCACATTGGTGCGATTTGACATGTCAAATCGGTGGCAATTGCACTGTTCTAATTGGTGCGACTTTGGAGTGCGATTTATATTGATATCAGGGCAGAAACCTGCACAGATGACTCTGCTATTGCCCCCACAGTCGCGAAGGACATGTGGGAATGAAATTGTGTGAGTTCAGCTAAATGATTTCCTTCCGCTGTCAGTGTGAACCAGGGCTAAAACTGGGCCTTTTGTCTTTTGTAATTCACCTGCTGCTATCCCAGGGACACCATTTCTTATCGAACTCCCTTAAGTTTACCTTCAAATAGCATATGTAGAAATACAGATTTACATATCTGCAAATAAACGAAAATAAAAAATACTAATCATGGTTGTGATCAAAAGAGCGTGGTTTCACCTTCTGACCCGGAAATGAGTTACTGTAATCACCCGGAAGTTCCTGTGCTAAACAGGATCTCCATCTAGGTAGACATGGTGAGGTCCCTCTTTAGCAAAGAGGAGGTGCTGCTGATTTTCTGGGTAAGTGTAGGATATGTACTTGTGCTTACTCAATGTGGGGGTGTGGGTGGGGTTCATTGATTTGTTTGGCATCACCACACATTTGCTTCTGGCCCATGTGCACACATCACTTCCTGCATTTGTTCTGCTGATGTAAATGCAAGTATAAACGAGAGCTCCTTTTATTAAAATATATATGACTTGTTTCACAGTTGGGCGACTTTTCCAGCAAATTTGGACCTCCGAGTTGTATGACAAGTTGTACCCCATGATTCTCAATGACAACCATTCATATCTGTGCTACTTTAAGTCGCACCAACTTCAAAGTAGTCCCTGTACTACTTTGGTGTGACTTTCATGTGACTTGAGGCACATAGGGCGCAATATTACACATGCATTCCCAGAAGTTGGGGCCAAGTTGCAGCGGCAAAGTGGCAGCAAAATAGCGTGACTTTCAGGTCGCAGCAGTGTGAATGAGATTCAAGCATAACACCTTTGAATTTGGCCCTATTGTCACTTGTGCATCCTGAAAGTGTGGCAAATTCGTCCCTACACTACCTTGGTTTGACTTTGATGCAATTTGAGGTCCATACACCACAAGATTACACAGACATTGCTTCAAGTCATGGCAAAGCTGTGCAATTTTAAGGTCGCACAAGTGCAAATGGGGCCTTATTCAAAGGTGTTATCAATTAATGTCGTTAGGTTACTTTCATACTTGGGTGACTTTTCATGCAGCTTTGGACCTCAGAGTCACATGAAAAGTTGTCCCCATGATTTCCATTCATATCTATGACACTTCACCCATGTTCACAAAGCTCTGAATTGACATGTCAAATTGCAGGCCAAATCGCCGCCTGTTGACGGCAATGGAACTGTTCAAATTGGTGCGACACCACAACGATTCCCAAAAGTAGTTCCTGCACTACTTTGGGCGACTTCAGGGGGTGATTTCTTACCTCCCAACTTTTTGAGATGGGTATAAGGGACAAATATTAGCAAAAGTATGTAGGCATAGGACACACCTCCTAAAACGAGAATTATTCGAAAAAAAAAAATATTAGTTAAACCTCTAAGTGCTTCTTTTTTTACCAATAATATTCCTTTAGAATTCCTGGCTTTGGAAATTTACAAACAAAGCCATTTAGAAATTAGATGAAAGGTTTAGCGCTGGGAAACCCTTTTTGAAAGATAAAAAGTGCATTTTATATACAACTATACAGATCAGAGCAAAATGAAGGAAAAATGAGGAGGAAAGAGGGACAGAGGGACTTTGTTCCAAATCAGGAACAGTTGGGATCTATCTGATTTCACTAGACATCTGTGCAGGTAAGGGCACTGATGCCTCTGAAATCGCTCACAAAGTCGGGCTGAGGCCCCTTTCACACTTGTGCGCCTTTGGACATCAGAGTCGCATGACAAGTTATACCCCATGATTTTAAATGTGTACCATTCATAGCTGTGCGACTTCAAGTCACACCGATTTCAAAGTAGTCCCTGTACTACTTTAGTCCGACTTTGATGGGAGTTGAGGTCCATAGACCTCAAGTTTACACAGGCATTCTCTGGAATCGCGGCAAAATTGCCAACGCAAAATCATGGGGAAATTGCGCATCTTTCCCTGTGACTCCTGCGTCCATAGAGCTCAAGATTACACAGGCATTGCTTAAAGTCGCATCAAAATCGCGCAACTTTTAGGTCGCACAAGTGTGAAAGGGGCCTAAGTCACTGTGCTCAGTACTATTCTACCTAGAATATAAAGTAGTGCCACCATCAAACACTAGTAAACATATGTTCTCAATATAATTGTGCTCAAATGGCTGAAAATCACACAGATGGTATCATCTACTGAAAGCTTGCATTAGACTCAGCAGCGTATGCTGAAAAGAGGCAAACGCCTATTAGCCAATGCCACATCAGCATGAGCACGGTTGTTACTATAATATTATTGCCTGAAATGCAAAACATTATTGTATAGAATCAAACATTAGTAGATGTATTTTCTCTGTAGGTATGTGCTCAGCTCTGTAGAATAGCGGTATGCCCTGCTGCCCTCAAAGGTTCGAGCCATGAGTTCAAATCCCACTGATAGCATCACACCCTGGCAGCGTGCATTGTACTCAGCAGCATAATTAGACAATGTACATCAGTTTGGTTTATTCCATATTTTAACTCCTCAAATGCATGCAATGGTATGTACTTATTCAATAATATTATGGTGTGGAATTCCAAAAATCAAGGAAAAAAACATTGTAGGCTCCCCCCAGTAAAAACTTCAAATCAGTCACCTATAAGGATCATTACCAAGTTTGGTGCACAGTGGGATCAGATTAGGGATGTGTTGGGTCGTCATTGGCACATTCTATCTGAGGCCCCCATATTGGGAAATTTTGTAAGCAACAAACCACTGCTCACAACTCGCAGAGCCACCAACTTGAGGGACCGTTTGGTACATTCAGAGTACAATAGACCTAGGAAACGCAACTGGTTAACCGATCTCCCACCCCTCAAGGGCATGTACCCTTGCGGTAGATGTCATATGTGTAGATATGTAGATAGGACGGACGTCTTCGCCAGCTCTGATGGTAAAAGACAGTTCAGAATCAACAGTTTTATAAACTGTGCAACCACACGAGTAATCTATATGTTAACTTGCCCGTGTGGTCTCATCTATGTTGGTAAAACCAAAAGAGAAGTAAGAATCAGAGCTGGTGAACACGTCCAGAGTATCCTAAATAAGGATGATGATCGGCCCCTGTCTCTGCATTTCCTTGAAAAACATGGTGGGAAACCAAATGGCCTCAAGTGTAAGGGCATCTATAGGCTCAACTTGCCCCATAGGTGTGGAGACTTTGATAGGATATTGTATCAGAAGGAGAAGATGTGGATTTTTTATTTAAATAGTATGCAGCCCTCCGGATTGAACAATGAATTCAATCTGTCAGCTTTTTTGGAGCAAAAACTTGGCTGTAAATCACATTTGATAGTATGGACTGTCTACATCCAGAAAATTAAAAATTCCCTACTGAGAATCCACATCTTCTCACTATGATGCATACTGGGATCGACACTACTTAATGGCAACAGGCTGCTGACAACTTAATATTAGCGCTCTTAACTCTCTATAATAATAATAATAATAATAATATATAGATACATATCTAAACTATAGTAGCCATTAATCTTCCCCTTCACTCCTTCTTGGTTTTACCCCTCTCACTTTATAGTTCCCAACGGGTTTATCTCTGAGCCACACACGGGCCGATTAGATTAAAATTGTAGCAATCTTAGGAACCTATTGGTAATTGTTATATGTGTTTTATCTGGATCTGCAGCACAGTTGTATATATTTGTGTGACTGCACTAGTGGTGAATGTGAATCAAGGTTAGTCTGCAGTGCCCAGGTGTTAGCTATAATTAATGTATACCGAGCATTAGTTGCTCGGCTATTTAAGCATTCAGCCGCGGGCACTGCGCAAGCTCTGAAGAAGCTTGGCAACAAGTGAAACGCGTAAGCGTCTAACCTACGCACTGGTCGGACACTGACCTCCACACACAGATGAGGAGCTATCTCCGATCACACAGGAGTGATTTGCCTGACTTTGAGATGTTGGAGTGAGCTCTGCGGTTTATGCTGGGGCTAAGCGCTTCCATTGAGAACCTGACAGACCAAGTCCGGAACTTTTGGACTCTTTGACACACCGTACATCCCTACGGGAAGATCGGAAGACAACAGTTCCTGTCAGCAATGGATGAACATGCTGCATGAACGCTCCCCCACACCAAGTCAGTGCGGCTATCATAATCACCCACGGGCTCTGTCATTCATCTATAGAAGACGTCAAACGGTGAAGTGCGTAGTGCTCCAATATATAGGAGGCACACTGACTACTGCTATCCACCGCTTGTTTGCTTGTTTAAGATGTAAGCCTGTTATTTGATTTCTGCTAAACAGCCTGCAACACGGGGATATCCCACTCAACATTCTGTTTGAATTTGAGTTAGTTTTCCTCCTAGCATAAATCCGGACGGAATTTTTTCTTCAATCACCAGCACTTGCACTTTACTTAGTGAGGACCGAAGGGGCAATAATCAACCTACTCATAGCCTTATTCAGGAACTGTATGATTTTTTTATAGATTAGACCCGGGTCTCTGATACATTTCTATAAATGTGCGCAAGGGCATGAGTGATTGATGTATGTGGAGTGAACCGGTGGCCACCAGTGCTATATAGGACCATCGTCCTATTTTTAACTCATGGTTTATGGATAGGTAATTTGTTTAATTTGGATAATCAATAAAGATATTTAGGCACAGACCCGATTGTTCTTGAGTGGACTGTCTTTTGGAGGTTCTCCCCCCCCCCTTTTTTGTATACCAGGCCCGATGGAACCCCACACCAAAATGTAAAATAAAATTGACGTGGGGTCCCCCCCGAAGTCCATACCATACCCTTATCCGAGCATGCAGCCTTGAGGTCAGGATAGGGGGGGCGAGCGAGCATCCTCCCCTTCTGAACCATACCAGGCCACATGCCCCAAACAAGAGCCTTTTCCTGACAACCCTGGTTGGTGGTTGTCGGTCTGCGGGCAGGGGGTTTATCAGAATTTAACAAGGGGGCTCCCAGATCCTGCCCCCCTATGTGAATAGGTATGGGGTACATCGTACCCCTACCTGTTCACCAAAAAAAGCAGTGAAATGTAAAAAAATCAATAGCCGGTTTTTGAAAAGTCCTTTATTGTAAAACAGCTCCAAGCTGTCTTCTTCCCTCAGCCATCTTCTCTAGATGCTGTCCCTCCCTCCTCCATCTTCTCCAAGAGCTGTATTCTCCCAGAGCCATCTCTCCTGCCGCCACCATCTTCTCCATCTGCTGTGTTCTTCCGCACTGCCGGTTACCCGCTAATAAAAAAAAGCCGCTCTTCTTCCAGTGGTGGTCTTCCTCCGCTGTGTTGTCACCCGCTGTGTGGCATCTCTTACATAGCCATGGAGCGGACTCTCCGGGTGACATTATCAGATGGCCACAGAAGACCGCCACAGAAGAAGAGCGGCTTTTTTTTATTAGCGGGTAACCGGCTGTGTGGAAGAACACATCAGCGGGAGAAGATGGCGGCGGCAGGAGAGACAGACCGGGGAGAAGAAACATCAAACACTAGTAAATGTATTTTCGATATATGATTGCGTTACGCCCAATAGGCTAGTGGTCAGCACTTCTACCTTGAAAAACTCAGGCTTTGAAGGACTCATGGGTTCAAATCCCACAGAGAAATACTAAAGGATTGAATTGGTGAACAAAAGGCAAATGACTGTTAGCCAATTAAGCAAAGCAGCATATGCTGCAAATAGGTGAATGCCAATGCACTTTAATTTGGCTGATTCTATTATATTAACTCTTCAAATGCATGCAATGGTATGTGAGTATTCGATAATATTATAGTGTGAGTTTCCAAACACCACACACTAGCTAACGGCAGTTTACATTTCTTTGTTTGTTTATTTTAATTCGCTTGTGCACTAAAAATAAACACAGCTGGTGGATGGTAGGTTGGCTGGTATTTGAACTTATACCATGAGTGCTGTGGAGACATCTAAGCAGGCCACTAAGCCATTGCTAAGTACGAGACCTGCATAATAATGTAGTATGATTAAAGAATGAACATAAATAATTACCGCTTTATAGTCACCTAAATTGGAAATAAAAAACAACATACAACAAATAGGTAACCTAAATGTTTAATACATTTAACTTTACAGAATAGCAGACATTACTATGTAATAATCATTCATAACTGCATTCGATAGCAAAAGAAGGAAAAAAACTAGGAATACTAATTGCAATATACATCAATAGATGCACACGAGGTAGAGCACACCTCACATAAAAACGTTTCTTTCACATACATGGATCATGGTTACAGTGCAGTGCTATATAACAACTTAGTGGAAATTGGCATTTGCATATACGCAGAATCGCTAATTAGCACTGATTTCGAACTTACTGTTTTGCGCCGCTACTAGCGCTCTTTTTCGTGCGCACATTCGCCTGTTAAAATTTTATTTGGCTAAAATGGGCGCTATTATTTGCAATAGTGCCCAGTACTTCCTGGCACTATAGTAAATGACCCCCATAGTATGTCTCCTCTGCATTAAAAATCCTGCCTGCTTCCCACTTTTTTGCTTTTCCTAATTCTCCACTTTAAATACCTGATATGTCAACCCTCAACCTTTGTTTTAGTATATTATACTATTTTTTAATTTATCAAAATATTTTTATTTACATATTATTATTACTACAGCTTATGTGATAATATTGTAAAGGCAAAGATTCTCTTTATGGTGCTGTTAGGGCCTATAAGACCACGGCAGTCAGCCCAGCTGCTGCCCAAACAGTTCAGGGGCACAAAGTTTCCTATCTACTGCCTAATTGGCCAAAGCTGCCAAGATCCCCACAGATCTGAAATGCTCCCAATCTCCATCCTGAATCCCCCTCTCATATTCCTGTACTCACAGAGGACCCAGGGACCAGGGGAAGGGACCAAGGTAGGGGGCAATACTGTCTATCATGTTATAGTGATTGGTCAGCTTTGCCTTCAGTCTCTGTATTCAGTCTGCCTGGATACCCCGTCATTCCTCCTTTTCAGATGAGCTGAAATTGAAGTGGGGCCTAGATGCCAAAGGGAAGGCTCACTTTTTGCCAGTCTCCTGCCCACAACAGAAATGGCTTTTAAAAGCAATTTGTAAAAGAAAAAAAAAAACTTACCTCATCTCTGGGCCTTTGCTGCTTCCAGGAGGTGGCAGGTGACATCATCATGATTTCCAGCAGAGCTGGGAGCTTGGCATCCCCCAAAAATGCACCCCCAGCCCATTGCAAGTATGCATTCTCTCAGGATTTTAAAATCCCAGCTCTACCAGAAGCCCCCCAAGTCTCCCGGAAGCCTCAGGGACCAAGGCCAAGGTGATTTTTATTGGGGGGGGGTTAATTTACAAATCGCTTTTTAAAGGCATTTGTTATGGGGGGGTGTAGGAGGCTAGTAAAAAAGCAGACCTTAGGTCTAGCATGGAAGGTCCACTTTGATGTTTTTTGTTTTTGTTTTTTTCTGTAGGCTGAGGTAATTTAATAGAAAAGATTATGTCCAGTCAATGGACAAAAGAGGGATGAATAAAGTTACTTGTTATATTCCACTGTAATATTTTTAACAGTTATGTTTTTGTGATCAATTTTTGGAGTGTGGTGGCAAAACCAGCATGTGATTCATAATATGTATTTTAAGTGCGGAGGATTATATACAGCTGAGCTCAAAAGTTTGCATACCTGGCAGAAATTGTGAAATTTTGGCATTAATACTGAAAATATGACTGATCATGCCAAAAAACTGTCTTCTATTTAAGGATAGTGATCACATGAATCCATGTATTATTACATAGCTTTTTGGATCCTTTTTAAATCATAATGATAACAGAAATCACCCAAATGGCCCTGGTAAAAAGTTTACATACCCTGGAATGTTTGGCCTTGGTACAGACAGAGAAGGTGGCACACACAGGTTAAAATGGCAATAAAGGTTAATTTCTCACATTTGTGTTTTTTTTTTAAATCACAATTAGTGTCTGTTTATAAATAGTCAATGAGGTTGTTAGCTCCAGGGGCGGATCCAGGGGGGGGGGGGCAAAGGGGCAGCTGCTCCCCCTGAGAAAATACGAGCGGGTGAGCCGGCGGGTGAGCGAGCGGATGGTCAGGCTGGTGAGCAGGCCGGTGAGTGAGTAATCATGCCGCCTGCCCGGGCGGGCGGCTGGCGTGTGACTGAGGCTGAGCGAGCAGGCATGTGTTGAAGCTGCTCCCCTTCTGAATATGTGAATGAAGGGACGTTGCGTCGTGGCCATCTTGGTACTCCCGCACTCGTCCACAGTAAGCCTAGTCTTATAAGTCGGCAAGCGGACATCTTTATACACCCACCAGAGTCTTGCTTTTCACAGTTATTTTTAACAGTAAACTCAACTTATATTTCACTAAATAAGCTGAGTCCGGTGGGTGTATAAAGATGTCTGCTTGCTGACTTCTAACTCTAGTTTTACTGCTGACAAGTGAGGGTGTACCAAGATGGCCTCAATGCAACATCACTTTGCTTGCATATTCTGATGAGTTACATGAGGTAATGAGTTACATTATCTCTCACTGCCCGCCCTCAGGCTCACTCTGGGACACAGCCACTGGCAAGTGACAATCCGCATCTTGTGGCAGGCGACACTGCCAAGTGACAATCCGCATCTTGTGGCAAGCGACATTGGCAAGTGACAATCCACATCTGGTGGCAGAGGATGTGGCAAGTGACAATCCACATTTGGTGGCAGCCAACAGTGGCAAGTGACACGCTCAGGGCTCCCACTGATTCTGCATTATGGTGAGTTGAACGATTTAATTTTACATTACAATGTAATAAGAGAAATAATGCGCTTCAATCGTCCTGACACCATATCAACCATGGCTCTGTGATGATTGAAGCGCCAACACCAGCGATTGCCCCGACAAATTGCACGCAAAATTGCCTGGCAGTGCCCCTCCCGAGACTAGGCTCTGAATCCGCCCCTGGTTAGCTCTCACTTGGATGCCCTAAGCAGGCTAGACACTAGACCATGAGGAGGTAGAAAAGAACAGTCAAAAGACCTGCGTAACAAAGTAATGGAACTTTATAGAGATTGAAAAGGATATAAAAAGATACCCAAAGCCTTGAATATGCCAGTCAGTACTGTTTAATCCCTTATTAAGAAGTGGATAAATCGGGGCTCTTTTAATACCAAGCCATGCTCAGGTAGACCAAGAAAAATTGCGGCCACAAGAAGAATTGCCCAAGATACAAAGAAAAACCCACTGGTAACCTCAGGAGAAATACAGGTTGCTCTCCAAAAAGATGGTGTGGTTGTTTTTAAGGAGCACAATTCAACGATACTTGAACAAAAAAGAGCTGCATGGTTGAGCTGCCAGAAGGAAGCCTTTACTGTGCCAATGCCACAAAAATCCCAATGAGGCATAGCAAGGTGTTATTGGGCACATTGTAACCAGGCTTTTTTGTGGAATTTGTGCAGTAAAGGCTTCTTTCTGGAAACTTGACAATGCACCTTTTTTTGTTCAGGTACCATTGTATTGTGCTCCTTAAAAACAACCAGTTTACCTGTGGGTTTTTCTCTGTATCCCGAACAATTCCTGTTGCAGTTGTGGCTGAAATCTTTCTTGATCTACCTAACCTTGGCTTGGTATCAAGAGATCCCCAAATTTTCAACTTATTAAATGATTAAACAGTACTGACTGGCATATTCAAGGCTTTTGATATCTTTTTATATCCTTTTCCATCTTTATAAAGTTCCATTACCTTGTTCCGCAGGTCTTTTGACTGTTCTTTTCTGCTCCCCATGGCTTATTTAGCCTGCTTAGTGCATCCATGTGAGAGCTATCAAACTCATTGACTATTTATACACAGACACTAACTGCGATTTAAAAAGCCACAAATGTGGGAAATGAACCTTTTAATAGCCATTTTAACCTGTGTGTGCCACCTTCTGTGTCTGTGCCAAGGCCAAACATTCCAGGGTATGTAAACTTTTCATCAGGGTCATTTGAGTGATTTCTGTTATCATTATGATTTTAAAAGGAGCTGAAAAACTATGTGATAATAAATGGCTTCATGTGATCACTATCCTTGAATAAAAGACAGTTTTGTGGCATGATTAGTCATATTTTCAATATAAATGCCAAAATTTCACAATTTCTGCCAGGGTATGCAAACTTTTGAGCACAACTGTATGTTTGGCAGAATAAATCTTTTTTTTTTTTTTACAAGAAATGGCAGACTAAATCTTACATAGTTATAACAGAGTTATCCATATATTATACCAGTGAGCCAGAAAATAGACACGTTATCCAGAATCTTGCACGCTGATCACACAGAGACCACCATCCAGGAGACAGTTCACCAACTGCTTTGAATTTTCACTCAGCACCACGTAGAATTCGAGAACACTCATTCTTTTTTCTTTACATCTTACCAGTGTATGTATGGGACTTTTATGCATTCATTCTTAATGCCATACATACACATACAAATACAGATACTCTTGATCGTGCCATTAGGAAAAAAGGAGAAAAACTCAGATGAAGTGTCAGGAAGGTGACTTTTACTGATGTCATATTATCTTCTTTTCATAAGTCAAACAGAATGTACAAAACCTCACAGAGGTTATAACCTTTCCCCACTTATACCAAAACTAAACAAAGCTCCATGGAGTTGGACCTACCTACATCCCATTAATTTTACATACAGCGGAACCTCGGATTGCGAGTAATGCGGTTAACGAGCGTTTTGCAATGTACAGTAGAATATGTGTGTTTTATTATACAATACAGAACAGCATTAGTTGAGCGACAAAAATTGCACATTGTGTAATTATGTATTGGCGTTACTTTGTAAGATACATTCTTTTAGAGGGTGCTGTATTTATTTTTTATTTTATTTTGTTCTTTAGTGTTAATCTCCCAAGATCCATAACTAAACCTGTTAAAGCATTAGATGAATATAATCCTTGGGGTTCCAGTTCCTTTTGATATTCACCAGGCTGCACCTGCCAGCCACATAAATTATATTTGCAGGCTTCGCAATGTTCTTTATCATGTGGACCTTCCGACCTCCCAAATGATTCTGGTTTCAAGTCTTCATTTGGATCATGCATGGTATAAAATTTCCTCTGGATTTTAGTGACCACATTGTTGACAACTCTTTTCATATTTTCATGTGTGATTTTGGGGATTTCAAATACATCAGCCGTGCAGGTTTTACATTCCTGCCTGAAAATCCTCATTTTTACAGTTCCTTGTTTGGAGGTTTTATTTTGGTTCATCAGAAATAATATATACACCTTTGATGATTTCCAGTGGTGTCTACACTTTGAGCAATTAAATCTAAATGTAAGAAGAAAAAGCATATGTCAGAGTGATTATCACAGAGAAACAAAGCTCATACATAACAGACCCTAGTAGGAATGTAAGCTTTTGCCTTATATTAGTTTCTGCTCCAGTTTCACCAATCAACCTCCACTTTCAAAGCAGCGCACTGAAGATGAAGCTTACTGTGCTCTATTTGAGAGTAGTGGTCTACCTTCGGCAGTCTGACATACCCGCTGCACAGTCACAATTATTGCAATGCTCATGCTCCCTGTCTGACTGGGTCCAATTGTTTAATTAACATCTGAATGAAATGTTAATAATGTAAATAAATGTTAATAAATCATGCTGTATTTACCCGGCAAATGTGTTCTGTGTATAATACAGTCCTCTATCCCCCTTTAGAAGATTTTCATCAACTACAAGTTTCCACTCATCTTCAATGTCTGCTTCCTGGATCTTATTCACAAATTCTTCTTTCCACACTGCCACACCCATTTTCATTTCTTTCAACGTAATTTCTCTTGTTTTCTTCCTGGAGTAAAAGAGAATATGCACATTCAATTTTCAACAGATGTGTGTGATAGGTACAAAGACAGCAGGCCAAAGTTATCTCCTACCCTGTCAACCTTCGGATATTTGTCAGTTTGAGGCCAGCCATTTTAAATTTGTTTATTGGCAATGCCAAATCCTACCTTTGAAGGAGACTATAATGCCTGTCTTAAATTAATGCAAATTTTATATCTCTTTCATAACCATAGAAAATTATGCAAATGCTATGGAGCCCAGCAGTACTGGGGGCCCAGAACTGTATGGCTTTATAGTAATGTATGCAAGTAGCAGTGGTATTTGGCAATTTAATAAGGATAAACTAAATGTATATACAGTATAGTGCGTTGACCTCTAAAAATTGTTAGGAAAGCAGTAGAATTGTCTATCACTAAGGAGATTGCCCTTTACATGAAGCGTAGAGGCAAAGGACCCGCTGGATTTGTTATAGTCCCTATCATACTTTACCAGTTAGGGTCCTTTCACACTGAGGCGGTTTGCAGGCGCTATTGTGCTAATAATAGCGCCTGCAAACCGACCCGAAAGTGCCGCTGCTTTGTCTCCAGTGTGAAAACCCCGAGGGCTTTCACACTGGAGCGGTGCGCTAGCAGGACGGGAAAAAAAGTCCTGCTAGGAGCATCTTTGGAGTGGTGAAGGAGCGGAGTGTATACCTCCTGCACAGGCAGCTCATGCGAGGAGCCCTGACCAATCCCCAACTGGAATTGGCAAGGGGCGGGCCTCCCGTACAAGCTGAGGTGCAGTCCACTAGTGGAGGAGTTGTCGGCCGGGAAATGTGGAGAATGGCGTACTAGATAGCAGCAGGGGCCCCATCCCCAACGGTCATGGATGAGGTGTCCTGAAACAGAGGGGCTGAAGAAGCGTATGTCCAGTTAAAGTTCTCCATCATAGACTCGGGGCAGGAGAAGGTCGGTGAGTGTACCACAGTGGATTTCTGGAAGAGGTGTGCCAGGGGAGCTTGGTGCGAGGCCAGAGGAGAGATTGTGGGGTTTGTGTCAAATAGATGCAGCCTGCGGGTGCAGGATTTGCAGGCCGGACTAGCTGGGATCAGTAGTCCACCAACCAATATATGCTGCTAAATTACTTGGCGGCCGGGGAGAGGTTCTGCAGACCTCTGGCCTAGTAACAGCACAGTAAATTACAATCAATGACAGCCAGCAACTGAGATTATTCAGAGTGGTCTCTTTTGTCAAGAGAGGATGATGTGACAGGAAGACTAATGATCTACAATGGAAGTTTTGTGCAGGATGTCCCGGGAGCAACAGTCTGCAGGAGTTATGCAGAGGAGGAGTAATAGTCTGGATGGGGTTATGCAGGGGAAGTGACTGTAGATATTAGATGTGCATCAATTCTTAAAGGCTCAACCTATTTACCAAGATGTTCTTTAAATAAGATGGCAAAGCAACATGATCTATGGGCATCCCCTATTCCCTTTACCACAACGGAGTTACATCCCCTAATAAAACAAAAACAAAGCAACGCAAATGACTGTTCATTGTCACTGAGGTGATAGATGAAGGTCTGGCAGCAGGGTGATATGGTGGATGTTAGTAACTAGTAGCAACCATCCACTATACTAGTAAAAATACCATAAATCAATCCCCTGTAGACGCTATAACTTTTGCGCAAACTAATCAAATGCTTATTGCATTTTTTTTTTTACCAAAAATATGTAGAAGAATATATATCAGCCTAAACTGATGAAGACATTTGTTTTGTTTTTTTAAATTGGGGATATTTATTATAGCAAAAACAAAAAAATATAGGGTTATCTTCAAAATTGTCGCTCTTTATTTGTATATAGCGCAAAAAATAAAAAGCACAGAGGTGACCAAATACCACCAAAAGAAAGCTCTAGTTGTGGGAAAAAAAAGGACATCAATTTTGTTTGTGTACAACACCACACGACCGCATAATTGTCAGGTAAAGCGAGGCAGTGCCGTAAATGTCCTGGTCATTAAGGGGGCAAATCCTTCCGGGGCTGAAATGATTAAAGTGTTTATAAAAGTAAAAGGTTTTTTAAACGAGTGCATTCTCTGCATTAAAGTGGATGTAAACCCAGTGTCATCCTTTCGAAACTACTGCCATAGGGGTTATCTATAAGGATATACATGCCTCCTGCATGTATCTTTACCTGTCAAATGTCTGTTATGAAAAACTGCAGATTCTGTTGGTGGGTCTGTTGTCTGGAGCTCGGTGGGTGGAGTCATGATGTCAGTAGACTCCCCGCCCACCTCTACACTCTCCTTGTCAATATGCATTTTCTCTGTGTATTTCTTACACTGAACTTCTGCTATGATCTCTAACATCCAGTGAAAACAGGAAAGTAACCACATGACTTCAGCATGCCAAATTATGCTGAGGTGTGGAACATCCAATCCTTGCAGAGCTGCTGAAGAAAGGAGTAGGGGTGGGAATTAAAAAATAATGAATGTCTTAGGCTAGTGCACGAGATATGTAAATCACCTGTCACTCACAGCAAGGGGGAGGATTTGACAAAGTTTTTCTCTGTTTGTCAAGTTTTATCTCACTGAACAATAAAAGAGGATTGCTCAGAGCTGGATTAACTCTGTGTGGCAAGACTGGGCTCAAATGATAGGAAATCTTATACTCTACATTATGACATATAAAAAAAAAAATTCGGGTTTACATCCACTTTAAGGTAAACAAAACTTAATAGTAGCTCAGTCAGCAGAACTTCACCTCATTCACTAAACTCTGCAGAAAATTCTCTTGAAAAGTGGAACTTCTCTTACAAAGTAAACAGTGTATTTGCCTTTAGTAAATCAACTGCAGTGAATTAGTGCTTTTACCCTAGGACAAAACTATGTTACTAGCGGACCCACCAGGAAAAAAAACTTAAAAGAGAAAAACTAATGCAGCTTCAATATCTTAGTGCTGGTAAACTATAATGTGCTACATTATTGGCTAAGTAGTTAGCACTTCCACCTGGTAGCACTAGGGTCATCGGATTGAATCCCAACCACGGCACTACCTGCCTGGAGCTTGCATGTTCTCCCTGTGCCGCATGGGTTTACTGCGGGTACTCCGGTTTCCTCCCACACTCCAAAGACATGCTGGTAGGCTAATTAGCTCCTGTCTAAATTGTCCCTAGTATTTGTACTGTATGTATTAATTTGATTTAGGGACCTTAGATTGTAAGCTCCATGAGGGCAGGGACTGATGTGAATGTATAATATATATGTAAAGCACTGCGTAAATTGATGGCACTTTATACTGTAGGTACCTGTAATAAATAAATACTGTTCTTTGGTTAAATACACCCATGTATTAAGGAAACCTCTCAATTGCTATCTTGCAAGACAGTGCTCTATATTATTGAATCAAGAAATGTTATATATAGTTTTTACTCTCTAAGGTATACAGACAAGATCACAACAATAAAACTACAGCACCTTTCGGTTTTCTATCCCCTGCTATCTTGCTACAGATAACAGAATGATGAGAGGAGAACACGAAATGACAATGCCTAAACCTATAGTATATAACAGCAGAATGAAAGATCTGCTGGAGTTTATGTCAGAGATCTTCTGCAAGGACATGATTACAATATAGGCACATATTCATACTTTAAACAATTGTAACTGAACGATCATTGAGAATAGAATTCTGAATAAAACTGAAATCATTACAAAGCTAAAAAAACTTGCTGTAACTGTCAAGCTCATGTAAATACATATGTGAAGTAAATAATGGCTGTATACAATACTTAAAACTCAACATGAACAGAGCAAGCTTTCTATTAGATCTCACTTACCTGTCTGATGGTTAGGAATGGTACATGCACACCAGAAAGTCAGCTGGTATTTATAATAGACTTTGGCATCATCATTCCAGAATCTCCTCCCTCCCTTCTATTATCTGTAGTCTGACTTTAGGAAATGAAACTCTGGCAGCTTTCAGTTTCCCAATGCTGTAATGTTGTTGGAAAGCAGTCAGTGATGTGTGAAACTGCAATAATGGGAATTTAAAGGGATCTACCAAAAGAAATAACAGAATGGAATGCCCATAGAGAATAATGGAAACAAAATATTTCAATTAGTGATAGAACCATTAGACATACCAATAAATATTTAGCAAACATAATTTTCAACTTCAGTGGCATTGTTTAATATTAAAATTAGGTGGGGTTATCATTGTTTTTATGGAATGACAAAGGTGAATGACAGATGTGAATGCCCATAGAATATAATGGACATCAAAATATAAGCTCATTAGTATTTTTGATATGTCCAATTTTTGTTTTATAATCAAAGGTATGGATTTAAATTGTAACCACATCACTGCTTATGCTGCCCTCAAATTAAAATATATTTTCAACTGTATTATCTTAGGTACTTACAGAGTGGGAATTTCTCTTTGTTTCCAGATGTGATCAATGGGTGTGGGTTGCGGCCACATGGATGCCCAGGGAGCAGTGTCTACTCCCAATAGTAATATTGGGTCCTACCCATGCCAAATCGTCCTGGTGTCTGTGTGTGTCGCTGACTTTGCCGGCCAATTGTCTCCCGAGTGTTGTCCACCAGTTGGTGGATGGATTGATGGACAGTGCATTTGGTGGGGGTGCATGTCTGGCCTCCACCCAGCGGTGGCACTCTTTACTTCTCCACTCTTTGTTTCTCTGCTCTTTGGTTGCTTGGAGATCGTGGATGCCCAAAATGGCGGCAAATTGGCATATGCATTCGCACTTGAATGTAGTGACAGAGAGAGCCATGATTGCCTTCCCGGGCTCCTCCCCCTGCCAGGGAACCCCACAGAGCGACACAGGGAGTGCCCCCCAGGACCAACCACCACCAGGGTCCTAGTACCACTTCTCCCCCCTCCAACCACCAAGGGGGGGGACTACACTCATGTAGCTAGCAGGTAAGTGGCTCATGCTGGCATCGTCAGGAGCTGCCTGTGTCTCCTCTACTTCCGACATCTCCCCGCTGAGGATCGTGGTGGTGCAGCCTCTCTACAGCATTCCAGGCTCACACCAGCCCTGTGCCCAGCTCGCTTTCAGGGACTGTGGGCAGAAGCTGCGGATCCAGCAGAAGTGATGTTACCCGCCATTTGGCCCAGCCCCGAGCTCCATCACTGGCAGCACCCCCCTGGGTACATGAAAGCGGGCCCCCGGAGCTTCACCTCTCCCTAAGGAGAAACTGGGGTTGCGCTCAATTGCAGCAGTCCAGGTACCTGCGGTCTCAGGCTCCCAGGTAGAATCAGAGGGAGAGGGGGTGGATGGTGTATCCACTGCATCCTTTCGGTACAAGCTTTACCTGGAAGAGGTGGAGGATCTCTAGGGAGCTATCCATACCACCCTGGGAATTTAGGAGAAGAAAAAAGACGATATTGCTCCATGACCAGGTGTACCAGGGCTTTGGGGTGCATAAGAAGAGGGTTTTCCCAGTTCACGAGGTTCTGGTGGAAGCTGTCAAAAGAGAATGGCAAGACCCTGAAAGAAAACCCTTCTTTTTGAGGGCTCTAAAACGCAGGCTTAAATTCTTTGAGGATGAGGCATCAGTCTGGACTAAGACTCCTAGGCTGGACACGGCCTTTCCTAAAGTTTCCAGGCATACGGACCTTGCTTTTGAGGATACGGGTGCACTGTCGGACCCCATGGACAAGAGGATGGATTCGCTCCTGAAAAAGATCTGGGACTTATCCCTAGGAAACCTTAAACCTTCCATGGCGGTAACAGTGGGGCTCGGAATCTGGAGTATTGGTTAACGCAGATTAAGGCGCACATAGAAGCTGAGACCCCGAAGGAAACAATTTTGGCCTCCTTTCCCACGCTCCTGTGGGGAATGGCATATATGGCGGATGCTTCAGCCGAATCAGTGTGTATGCCAGCTAGATCTTCAGTCCTGGCCAACTCCGCAAGGAGGGCTTTATGGCTTAAAACTTGGAAGGGGAACAGTGCGTCCAAGGTTAAGCCCTGTGGGTTTCCACTCACAGGGGACCTGTTGTTTGGCCCGGGACTGGAGGCCGTTTTGGATCAGAACCAACAAGAAGAAGTATTTTCCCGTCAAGCGTAGAACGGGTGAGCAGGCTAAGAGGAAGTCTCGCCCTCAGAAAAAATTTGGGGAATTGTAAGAAGGGGTTACCGGTTGGAATTTTAAAGACCTCCCCCACATAGATGCAAGTGGCACAGGTAAGGGGGTGCACCTAGGTTTTTGGCTGGTGCAGGATTACCGGAGGAGAGAGTTGAGAGCAATTGCACTGGTGCTCACAGCGTTCCAGAGAGAACTCCGGGGGCATCATGTGCAGCTCCGCTAAGACAACTCCTCAGCTGTTGCCTACATAAACAGGCAAGGGGGGACGAGGAGCAGGTCGCTGTGGGTCCTGGTGGAAGAAATCCTCAAGTGGGCTGAAGCAGTGTACTATGCCTCTCAGCGGTGCATTTGAAGGGGGAGTTAAATCAGGTGGCTGACTTCCTCAGCAGGATGATGTTGAGGGAAGGTGACTGGATTCTGAATCAGAACATCTACAAGTTGGTCACTCGGAGACGGGGGTTCCATGTGTAGACCTCTTCGCTTTAAGGAAGAATGTGAAAACGCATCTTTTCTTCTCCCTGAAAAGATGGAATGGGGCGCTCGGGGTAGATGTGCTCACTCAGAGCTGGCACTTTTTCAGGTGTTATGGCTTCCCCCACACACTGTTGCCAGCGGTACTGAGGAAGTTTCAAACAAAGAACACATCTCTAATTCTCTTCACGCCACACTGGCTCAGGAGGCCATGGTTCTCTATCCTGAAAGATCTGGCCATGGAGCCTCTCTGGATTCTGCCATTCCAGGCGGACCTTCTTTCTCGGGGTCTGATCTGTTGTCCCCAGTTGGAGCAGTGGAATCTTGCAGCCTGGTTACCGAGGAGGAAATGTTGAGGGGCAAAGGATTCTCAGACCAGTTAGTGGTGACCCTTGTAAGTAGCAGGAAAAAGGAAACACACTCTATCTGCCTAAAGATTTGGAGACGATTTAAAACTGGTGCAGAGAAAGCTCCTTCGACGTGCACAGCCCAGCGTCAGTTTTGGAATTTCTGAAGTACGGGGCAGACAAAGGTCTGGCCCTTAGCACTCTGAAAAGTAAAGTGCTCTGAGTGTTTTTCTGGAGAAACCGCTAGCTGGTATCCCCTGGGTAGCTAGGTTCTTCAAAGCTTTAAGCAGGCAGAGGCCAGTTAACAATCTTCCATTTCTCCTCAATGTGAAGAGAAAAAAAACGATTACTGAGCTTTTGTTTACACACGTGATCAGCTGTCATTGGCTGACAGCTGATCACGTGGTAAGGGGCCGGGAGCGGCCCCTTACTCGGATCTGTGATCACCTGAGTCTCGGTGACTCGGTGATCACAGCGCGCTGCGCGCGCCCTGCAGGAGGCGCGCGGGAGCGTGCAAAGGGGAGGATGTCATATGACGGCCTTTCAGAAATTGAGGTCCGCGCTGTGGCCGTCATTTGGCTATAGCGTGGACGCCAAGTGGTTAATACCAATCTAATTTTTAAAAAATAGTGACATGTATACATATGCATAATTTCACATGTACAGTATCTCACAAAAGTGAGTACACTCCTTACATTTTTGTAAATATTTTATTATATCTTTTTATGTGACAACACTGAAGAAATTACACTTTACTACAATGTAAAGTAGTGACTATACAGCCTGTATAACAGTGTAAATTTGCTGTCCCCTTAAATAACTCAACACACATCTTAATATCTAAACCGCTGGCAACAAATTGGGCCCAATTAGCCATTTTCCCTCTCCGGTGTCAAGTGACTCGTTTGTGTTACAAGGTCTCAGGTGTGAATGGGGAACAGGTGTGTTAAATTTGGTGTTATCGCTCTCACTATCTTATACTGGTCACTGGAAGTTCAACATGGCACCTCATGGCAAAGAACTCTCTGAGGACCTGAAAAAAATAATTGTTGTTCTACATAAAGATGGCCTAGACTATAAAAAGATTGCCAAGACCCCGAAACTGAGCTGCAGCATGGTGGCCAAGACCATACAGCGGTTTAACAGGACAGGTTCTACTCAGAACAGGCCTCCCCATGCTCGACCAAAGAAGTTGAGTGCATGTGCTCAGCATCATATCCAGAGGTTGTCTTTGGGAAATAGACATATGAGTGCTGCCAGCATTGCTGCAAAGGTTGAAGGGGTGGGGGGTCAGCCTGTCAGTGCTCAGACTATACGCTGCACACTGCATCAAACTGGTCTGCATGGCTTTCGTCCCAGAAGGAAGCCTTTTCTAAAGATGACGCACAAGAAAACGCTCAAACAGTTTGCTGAAGACAAGCAGACTAATGACATGGATTACTGGAAACATGTCCTGTGGTCTGATGAGACCAAGATAAACTTATTTGGTTCAGATGGTGTCAAGTGTGTGTGGCGGCAACTAGGTGAGGAGTACAAAGACAAGTGTGTCTTGCCTACAGTCAAGCATGGTGGTGAGAGTGTCATGGTCTGGGGCATGAGTGCTGCCAGCACTGGGGAGCTACAGTTCATTGAGGGAACCATGAATGCCAACATGTACTGTGACATACTGAAGCAGAGCATGATCCCCTCCCTTCAGAGACTTGGCCGCAGAGCAGTATTCCAACATGATAATGACCCCAAACACACTTCCAAGACGACCACTGCCTTGCTAAAGAAGCTGAGGGTAAAGGTGATGGACTGGCCAAGCATGTCTCCTGACCTAAACCCTATTGAGCATCTGTGGGGCATCCTCAAACGGAAGGTGTAGGAGCGCAAGGTCTCTAACATCCACCAGCTTGGTTATGTCCTCGTGGAAGAGGACTCCAGTGGCAACCTGTGAAGCTCTGGTGAACTCCATGCCCAAGAGGGTTAAGGCAGTGCTGGATAAAAATGGTGGCCACACAAAATATTGACACTTTGGGCCCAATTTGGACATCTTCACTTAGGGGTGTACTCACTTTTGTTGCCAGCGGTTTAGACAAAAATATCTGTGTGTTGAGTTATTTTGAGGGGACAGCAAATTTACACTGTTGTACACTCATTACTTTACATTGTAGCAAAGTTTCATTTCTTCAGTGTTGTCACATTAAAAAGATATAATAAAATATTTTTTTAAAATGTGAGGGGTGCATTCACTTTTGTGAGATACTGTACATACCAGTATAAATATCCATGTTATAATATATAATATAATAACCACTTATTGTTATTAAACTGAACAGTTTATTTACAGGAATTGCAGGGTTTTTATATGTGTTGACAATTTATAATTAATTAGATTTAATTATATTAGTTCTTTTACACAGCGATTATGTGGTGAATATATTTCAAGTTATAAGTTGTTTTTTTTTGCTCCGCAGTACTATTTTGAGTAATATTGATCACTTTAGACGTGAGAACACTGTGAGCAGCAACATTATTGATGTATTCATTTTTATGAATATAATATTGAAGGTGTTATGCAAAGATTATTTGGTATAAATATACATTTTTTGTTTTTGGGTTTAATACCACCTAAATTTGGAAAAAAATAGTGGCATGATTTCACATATACATACCAGTGTAAATCCATTTTATAATATATAATATAACAACTTGCTCCAGGTATTCTGTTTATATATATTCCCATGACCTCATTCTCTTATCTCTCCCTTTAAGACAGCAGCATGAGTCTGAGAAACGAAACTGGAACAAATCTCTGTTTACCAATTTTGTGACAGACCATAGAAAGTATGTCAGCTTTGTATTATTAGAATAGCAAATGCCCTGCAGCAGAGTGTCACAAGGCCCATGTACATATGCACGCACATAAATCCTTACAGTAAAGAAATACAAACTGACAGATAGTTGCAATCATTAGCACAGGCAGAGACACATACTAACATAAGAGAGCCTGACACCAAATATTTCTGTTTCCTTTAAAACTTTGCAGCTGCAGAGCAAAATGAATGCAACATTTACTTCCTGCACTTTAAAATTTCTTTTTTCGGATCTAGTTTAACCCCTTTGACCCTGTCCAACTTAATATAAATAAAATTAACAAATGCTAAAATTCAGATTGACATATAAATGTTAGAGTGTTGGTAATGTGACCCCCCCCCCCAAAAAAAAACGTATCTACAAAACATTTGCTTTTGAAAAAAAAAAAATCTTGCATTGGACCTACTTATGCTTGTTAGAGATGGCAACAATCTGCAGGGTCATCTACCCTCTGCAACATTACCACTGCTTGTGCTTAATGCCAAGGCTATGCCTTACTCTATCTTGCTCTTTTATGAACTGAATGGCTGGGGCGGTGGGTAGGACCAGTGCACCCCACTGTTAATGCAATGACAGGAGGAGCCACTGTCAAACAGATACTCTTACCAACCCTGTAAGGCGGTGGTGCTGGTGACTTAGGCAGCTGGGAGCTTAACAAGGCAAGTAAGAATGTTCGATTGACAGCAGTTTCTCCTATCATTGCAATTTACAGGGCAAATCAGTCCTGTCCACCGCCTGGGAGTTATTATTCCCTTATCTCCTTCCATTGGGAACAGTAGCATGAGTATCACAAAGCTGCAATGGTATATGGCACAAGCAGGGGCAAGTACTAACAAAAGAGAATTTGATAACAAATATCACTTTTTCATTTAAAGCTTTGCAGCTGAAGAGCAGAATTGAGATTTTCTTCTTGATATACTGTATGCTGGAGCATCCTCATGTCAGCCTATTGTGGATCGGCTCACCCGTGCCCCCCATCCCCAGAAAAAAAAACCCAACTAGCCCTTTCAATTTTCAGCAGACCATTAATTTTCTGTCCTCACTTTGGGACAATCCCTTATGGAAAAGTATGTTGCTTTTCTCTCTACCATTAGCTTCTCAAGGCTACAGCACCGTGTACAAAAAAAACACCTCTGGTTGGCGGCCATACTTGATGCCAGAATTATATCTATTTTCACCTGTATTGCTCTTTTGCCTATATCTGTCACCGCTGTTGGTGTCTGTAATTAGCTTGCCATCCCTGCTTCTTAAAGGATTCTTAAAAGAAGGTAGAGGAGTCTGCAATTTTTTTTTTTTTAAAGTACCATTCTCCTTTCAAAGGCTAAAAGGATGCTTAGTGGTCCCTATGAGTTCTTGCAGGAAGTGCCCCGGTCAGAAGTGGGAAGAGGATTGTACAGTAAAAGAATTTGACAGACCACTCATCTGCCCCTCATGCGGCCAACAGGATTCCCCTATTATAAATGAGAGCACATGCATTGCATGGCTAAATATCCATAAGAAATCCCATCGGAAACACTTAAGGTCATCATCTCCCAACCAAGCCAGCAGGCCAGCTTCTGAAGTGTGTAGAGATTGTGGAACTCCCTCCCTCCCTTGGAAGAATTTTTGATGTACATTTTTTAAGGAGCTGGTCAATGACAAAAAGACAGAGGCCCACAAGGTCCACTCCCACATCAAGGAAGCAGTAACAGGTAGTATGTGGGAATGACAGCACTATATAAGTACTTGTAACAGTAGATGAGGCTGTTCACTTCCCTGGGTATATGCAGGGTTTACATCCACTTTAACACTTCATATTACTCTTCATGTGTAAAAGGTCTTACACAGACTAAATTTTCATTAACCCTTTAGCTGCCTGACCAATTTTCAATTTTTTCACACACATGCTAAAAGGCACATTATTGAAAAATGGAAAATTGGATATCAAATGCTTACCACACTTTTCCTTTCCTTGCAAGCTCCATGTCAGCCTACCACTGGGTATGCCCCACCTGCGGACTCAACTCTTAAATTTCACTCCCTCCCCCAGTGTTACGTTGCTAGATTTCCACACCTGGGCGGGAGTTTGTGCTGACATGGAGCTTATTAGGAAAGGGTAAGTATTTGATTCAATTTTCCGTCTTCCTGAAGGCTTCATGTCAGCCTACCACAGGGAAGTAACTAGATAACCAGAGTGGGATGACGCAAAAACAAAAAAGGGATTATTATGGCCTTATGCAACATACACACGGACGGACTTTCCGACCGGACTGGTCCGACGGACTTACCGACGGACTTTTGACAGACTTCCGACTGACTTTTTTTATAAACGGACTTGCCTACACACGACCGGACTTTGTCCGCCAGTGTTCCCGACGGAGTTACGACGGACTTTCTGAGTGAACAGACTTGTCCTCACACGAACAAGTCCGTTCATTTTGAACCTGACTCGGGTACGACGGGACTAGAAAAGGACGTCAACCTCGCCGCTTTTATCGGCGAGATTGACACCTTGCGAGCCCCGTCACAGGGCATACCAGGCCCTTAGGTCAGGTATGGATTTTAAGGGGAACCCTCTACGCCGAAAAAACTGCGTGGGGGTCCCCCCAAAAACCATACCAGACCCTTATCCGAGCATGCAGCCCGGCCGGTCAGGAAAGGGGGTGGGGACGAGCGAGCGCCCCTCCCCCTCCTGAACCGTACCAGGCCGCATGCCCTCAAAATGGGGGGATGGGTGCTTTGGGGAAGGGGGGCTCCCTGCCGCCCCCAACCCCAAAGCACCTTGTTGATGAGGACAAGGGCCTCTTCCCGACAACCCTGGCCGTTGGTTGTCGGGGTCTGCGGGCGGGGGGCTTATCAGGATCCGGGAGCCCCCTTTAATAAGGGGGCCCCCCACCCTATGTGAATGAGTATGGGGTACATCGTACCCCTACCCATTCACCTAGGGAAAAAGTGTCAATAAAAAACACACACTACACAGGTTTTTAAAGTAATTTATTAGACAGCTCCGGGGGTCTTTTTCCGACTTCGGGAGTCATCTTCCGACTTCGCCGCTCTCTCCGGCCTCTTCTCCCGGCGTCCCGTTCTTCACCCGCTCTCCGGCCTCTTCTCCCGGTGTTCAACCTCTTCTCCCGGTGTCCGGTTCTTCTGCCGGTTCCTCCGCTATCTTCTGCCACTCTTTTGCTAATGGTGGCCGGGACTTCTGCGTCGTCTTCTTCCCTCTTCTCTTCTTCTGATGTTGACACAATGCTTTCTCCCGCTGTAATGCTGTGTGAGCGCTCCACAATGACTTATATAGGCGGTGACCCAGCCCCCTTATGACGTCACAGTCCCGGGGCATGCTGGGACACTGACGTCATAAGGGGCGTGGTCAACATCACCCAGTGACCACGCCCCCTGGCCTCTTCCCCGCTCTTCATCCTGACATTTCCCCCACAGCAGCTGGCGGGAGATGGGAACCTGGAAGAGCTGTGGGGGTAGAAGGAGGGCACCAGGAGAGAGCAAAAAAGGGACTGGGAAAGAGCTCAGGTGGGTAGGAGAGCTCAAGGGGGGGCTGAAGAAGATCACAGAGGGGGACTGGAGAACAGCAGGGGACCAGAGAAGAGCAAAGAGGGGGACCGGAGAACAGCAGGGGATCAGAGAAGAGTTCCGGTACTGGAGAACAGCAGGGGACTGGAGCAGTACACGGGACCGGAGAAGAGCACGGGGAGGGGGTCAGGAGAGAGCTGAGAAGTTGCCAGGGAAGATCACAAGGGGATCAGGAGAGAACAGAGGGGCCCGTGGGTAACAGAAGAAAGCTGGACAAGAAGGGCGGCATATAGAAGAACCGATGCTCTCCCTCTTCCTACTGCACCCACTGAATGCCTGCGGGAGGGAGAGGAGGAGAAGCAGGCATTCAGCGGCTGCAGGAGGAATATATAGGGCATCGGTTCCTCTGTATGCCACCCCTCCTGTCCAGGTGCAGAGGGGAACTGCAAGGGCCCCCTGGAGTATGGGACCGGGTCGCACTGGCGACCCTTGTGACCCCTATAGTTATGCCCTTGTGCATGTATAAATGTTTATGACCGATATAAGGGGTAGCGCTGTGAAACTCAAACATTTTTGCCACATGACATCTGTGCAAATTTTTATGAAATGGTTATAAAATCTATGAAAAGATGTCCCCAAAAGTACTTCTGACACGTGTGTTGATACTTGTAATATGTTATAGTATTTACTGTATGTAGGGTTGGAGGGAGGCTAGCTTTACAATTTTTTCATTGTTTTGTTATATTTTTTAAATTTATTATTTTTTTTTTAACTACTTGATCACCTGAAGGCTTTACCGCCTTCATGACTAGGGCATTTTTTGCGGTTCAGCACTGTGCTACTTTAACTAACAATTGCTCAGTCATACAACACTGTATCCAAATTCAAGCTATATCATTTTTTTCACACAAATAGAGCTTCCTTTGGTGGTATTTAATCATCACTGGGGTTTTTATTTTTTGCTATATAAATTAACAAACGTTTTGAAAAAAAACACATTTTTTTTAGTTTCGGTTGTAAAATTTTGCAAACACATTTTCTTTCTTCATAAATGTATTCTGCTACATTTCTTTGGTAAAAATAACCCAAATTATTATTTACTCTGTGTGAAAGTTTTAGAGTCTATAAGCTATGGTACAGTATATATACCGTAATTGAAAATTGATCAACCTGGTGCACTGATGGCATATCTCATTTGTTGAGACCCTAAAATGCCAGGATAGTAAAAAATAAACCCTCAAATTACCCTTTTTTTTGAAAGTAGATAGTCAAAGATATTTAGTAGGAGGCATTACAAGTTTTTTTTTCACTTATACTTTTTTATTTAATTTTTGGAAAAGAAGTTAATAAAATTTGAACTTTTTTCACATTTTGCAGCACAGCTTTATCATATCACATTCTGTCACCATTGCAGTACAGCTTTATCATATGACATGTGTGGTCATATGATGGTGTAGTGGTACTCAGGGATACTGACTGGTAAAAGTATGTAAAAAAAAAATAATCATTTTTTATTATTAATTTTCTTTAACATTTTCTTTTTTTATAGTGGGGGGGTGGGGGTGATCAGGATTTTTTTTACACTGTTATTGCTTATAACAGTGATGATCACTGTTGTAAGTAATAGTTTTAACTGCCATAAATGTCCTGCTTCCAGTTAATTTCCATCAGCACCATGTAGTAGTATTCAAGAACCTGCATTTTCTTTCCTTAAAGAGGAACTGCAGTCTGCTCACATAATTTGTAATAAAAACACCTTTGCCATTCTGAATCTTCCCTCCAACCACTTTGCATATTATTTTGTATATACTGTGATTCTGTACTTGCCAAGTATGCTGCAGAAAGCTCCCTCCACTAAGTCTGGCTGCATCCATTTTAACTGTGGGCAGCTGAAGCTGCTGCCTGATCACTTCCTGGATTTACACAAAAACACAGAGGCACACCTCCGGCTCTGCAGCCCTGCAGCTCTCATTGGCCCTCTTATGACTCATCCCCCCTCTCTTCCTGGAAAACTCTCACAAGAGTGAGAGAGAGATCTGTGCATGTCATAAGCCTAGGCTTTTTACCAGACAATAAACATGAAGTGGGCTGTATAAGGTATTTACTGGCCGAAAAAAAATGTTTTACTATCCAAACTTAAAACAACAAGGGCAGAAGATTTAATAGATGGAAAGATGTAAAAATGACTGAAGGTCCGCTTTAACTCCTGTCTAGTGTATGTATAAGGCACTTACAGTATGCATTCATTCCTAATGCCATATATCCACATTCAGGTTAGACAGATACGTTTTATTGAGCAAAACAAAAACACTCAATGAAGTGTCAGCAAGGTAACTTTTATTGATGTCAAATGATCTTCTTTATATGAATAAAACAGAATATACAGAACCTTACAGCGGTTTTAACCTTTCCCCATTTGGGCCAAAGCTAAAAAAATTGAACAGCAGTTGTTGAACAACAGATATTATATAACGTATTATTGTGTAATGCTGTGATTTTATAAATACGGTACTTTCCTTTGGAGGGTGCTACTTTTATTGTTTACAAGTAATTGTCATTTAGTTTTAAAGTGTCTTACCCCAACATTTCATATTTCTGACATGTGCCTGTGTTACCATGTACTTGTAACAAAAAGCATCCCGATGTCTTTGCATTGCTTCCTTTGTGTGAGGTCCCTGGTGATCCTGTCAGTCCCCCTGCTTTCCTATTTCAAACTGACCACGCTAGGCATAGAAGCACATTTTTACCACGGTGTGGTTTTCTTCTATGCATTCTACCTGGGAGCACAGCCTGCCGGTACTCCAGTGGACAGACTTGTGCTGACACCCCCCCCCCCCCCCGCCACACAGTGTACTGCTGTTTCTCTGCCTCCTGCTGACACGCCCCCTGCCCTGCTCCTTACAGTATATTTCTGTCTCCGTATTTTACACTGCAGTGTGACCGTGTTCTGTTCAAGCTGCTGCTGCCAAGCTTCCCCATCATTATCTCAAGGAGTTTCCATCCCCACCTATCTAAGCCTTTTATACAGATAAGAACAGAAGTCATATGATAGCATAGAGAAAAAAGAAAACAAAGGTATTAATAACTTTTTTTTAAATATATGCACACAATTATTTTGCCTTGAATTTCTATTTTAAACTGAAATTGTTTTACAAGGTAAAGGTTTACATATACTTTAATCGAATACCTAAAACATTGCTGGATAAAACATAGGATAAATATAATCCTTGGGGTTCCAGTTCCTTTTGATATTAACCAGGCTGCACCTGCCAGTCACACAAGTTATATTTGCAGGCTTCACAATGTTCTTTATCATGTGGACCTTCCAACCTCCCAAATGATTCTGGTTTCAAGTCTTCATTTGGATCATGCATGCTATAAAATTTCTTCTGGATTTTAGTGACCACATTGTTGACAACTCTTTTCATATTTTCATGTGTGATTTTGGGGATTTCGAATACATCAGCCGTGCAGGTTTTACATTCCTGCCTGAAAATCCTCATTTTTACAGTTCCTTGTTTGGAGGTTTTATTTTGGTTCATCAGGAATAATATAGACACCTTTGATGATTTCCAGTGGTGTCTACACTTTGAGCAATTAAATCTAAATAAAAGAGAGAAGAAAAAGCATATTTCAGAGCAAGTTACTATCACAGAGAAATAAAACACATACATAACAGATTCCAGTAGGAATCTAAACTTGTGCCTTATTTTCGGATTTGCTCCAGTTCCACCAATTAGACTTCCCTTCCCCAGCAGCATGCTGAAGATGAGGACCACTGTGCTCTATGCACACCACAAAAAACATTTTGCCCACGGGACTTTTAAAGAGACCACTGTACTCTATTTGAGAGTAGAGGTCTGACACACCTGCTGTACAGTCACAGCTACACTATATTAACAAAAGTATTGGGACGTACTATCACCTTTATGCGCGCATTAACTTTAATGGTATCCCAGTCTTATCCCAGTCTTAGTCCGTAGGGTTCAATATTGAGTTGGCCCACCCTTTGCAGCTATAACAGCTTCAACTCTTCTGGGAAGGCTTTCCACAAGGTTTAGGAGTGTGTCTATGGGAATGTTTGACCATTCTTCCAGAAGAGCATTTGTGAGGTCAGGCACTTATGTGGATGCTCTAACTCATCCCAAAGGTGTTCTATTGGGTTGAGGTCAGGTGCAGGCCAGTCAAGTTCCTCCACCCCAAAACCACTCATCCATGTCTTCATGGACCTTGCTTTGTGCACTGGTGCACAGTCATGTTGGAACAGGAAGGGGCCATCCCCAAACTGTTCCCACAAAGTTGGGAGCATGAAATTGTCCAAAATGTCTTGGTATGCTGATGCCTTAAGAGTTCCCTTCACTGAAATTAAGGGGCCAAGCCCAACCCTGAAAAACAACCCCCACACCATAATCCCCCTCCACCAAATGATTTGGACCAGTGCACAAAGCAAGGTCCATGAAGACATGGATATAGTGTACTACAATGCTCATCTTTCCTACTTAATGGAGAGCTGTAGTTGTATCTGACTGGGCCCGATTGTTTAGTTAAAGCAGAACTTCACTCTCTTATTCAACAGTATTTTAATCCTTATGCTGCTAGCATTAGTAAATAGATAGGAAGGTATATTATATATACTTGTTTTAAACTTTTTTTTACATTTCTTCAGTTACTTCCTGGTTATTATGCCTAGGCAAATGATGTCATACATCCCAGGTGGGGAGGAGGGGTTTTCTCCGCTAAGGACACCCTCCTGCCTCCATGCCTGAGCTAAGAGCAGATGGATTCCAGGAAGTAACTGCTACACGAATCATATGCCCTAACTCAAGATGGCCATGACCATAAAGGATAAGGGTGTTTTTCAAAGGTTTTTTTTTAGCAAAATAAAGCATGGCGACATGGATGGATGGGTGTGTTTGCTTTTTAACAACAAACATGAATTAAATAGTGTTTTTGGTTTATGGTGCTCAGATGTAGAGTAGCTAAATGCATTATTAATAAACCATGCTTGATATCTGTTCATACTTTACTATAAATGTGCTGTTACAAACATGCATGTGCTATAATTACCCGGCAAATGTGTTCTGTGTATAATACAGTCCTCTATCCCCCTTTAGAAGATTTTCATCAACTACGAGTTTCCACTCATCTGTAATGTCCGCTTCCTGGATCTTATTCACAAACTCTTCTTTCCACACTGCCACACCCATTTTCAACTCTTTTTGTGTACTTTCTCTTGTTTTCTTCCTGGAGTAAAACAGAACATAAGCATTACATTTCCACCAGATGTGTGTAAAATGTTTAACCATTTCCGGACCGGCTCACGCCGTTATACGTTGGCATTTTGAAGAGGAATATCGTTGTTATGGCAGCAGCTAGCTGCCATAACCCTGGTATCCTCTTCTTCAGTGAGCGGTCCAGTTTCAGATAAAAGTGGTCTCTGCAGCGGATTCACCGTGAGATCACTTTTATCGGTGGCGGGAGAGGGCCCCCCTCCTCCCGCCACGCTCCGGTGCCCTCTGCCTCTTACCGGAGCCGCCAGCAGCGGCGGAGGCGTTCGGGTCCTTTTCCGTGTGTGGTACCGAGCTGAGTGAGGGGAAGATGGCCCCCACCCAGCTCCATACCATTTCAGGGCGGAAGCGATATCAAAAATGTCACTTCCCCCTATAGCTCTTAAAGGGGCAAATTTATTTATTTATTTTTAAACAACATTTTTTTTTTTATTGCATTTTAGTGTAAATATGAGATCTGAGGTCTTTTTGACCCCAGATCTCATATTTAAGAGGTCCTGTCATGCTTTTTTTCTATTACAAGATGTTTACCATTTTTTTAAAGAACAGTGTAAAAAAAAAAAAAAAAAAGTAACATAAATAAGAAAAAAAAATTAAATTTTTAACGCACCCCGTCCTGTCGAGCTCGTGTACAGAAGTAAACGCATACGTGAGTAGCACCTGCATATGAAAACAGTGTTCAAAGCACACATGTGAGGTATCGCCGCAATTGCTAGAACGAGAGCAATAATTCTAGCCCTATACTTTCTCTGTAACTCAATACATGTAACCTGTAGAATATTTTAAACATCACCAAAGGAGATTTTTAAGGGTAAAATTTTGTCGACATTCCACAAGCAGGCGCAATTTTGAAGCGTGACATGTTGGGTATCAATTTACTCAGCGTAATATCATCTTTCACAATATGAAAAAAATTGGGCTAAATTTACTGTTGTCTTATTTTTTAATGCAAAAAATTCAATTCAATTGAATTCAATTCCATAAAAAAGTGCGCATGTAAGACCACTGCGCAAATACCGTGACAGAAAGTATTGCAACAACCGCCATTTTATTCTCTAGGGCTTTAGAAAAAAAAACAATATATAATGTTTGGGAGTTCTAAGTAATTTTCTAGCAAAAAAAAAATGGTTTTAACTTGTAAACACCAAATCTCTGAAAGAGGCTCGGTCCTTAAGTGGTTAAAGAAGGCACCAGGATAAGTCATCTCCTACCCTGTCAAACTTGGGGATATCTGCTTGTCTGGGACAAATCATTATAAATGTGTTTATTGAAAAGGCCCTACCTTTTAAAGCGAGAATACTATATTGCTTGTCTTAAACTGATGCAAATTGTATATCTCTATCAAGGGCATTACCATAGAAAATTATGTGACCTCTATGGAGCCCAGCAGCTTTGGGGACCTAGCACTAGTGGCATTATAGTATTATATGCAAGTGGCAATTGTATTTGGCAACTAAATATGGATAAGTATGGATAAGTTGATTGTATGTGTAGTGTATAAACCTCTAAAAATGTTAAAAAGCAGGATTTTGTATCATTAGGGAGATTGCCTTTTAGATGGAAAGATGGTGTTTTATGTATGGGACCCTATAACATATATGTATGCCTCAAGTTTCTATTGCTCTTTAGATAGTGTTACAGTTTAGGAAAGCTGCATATTAAATTACAGCTACATACAAAATGTAATACTAATTAGATATCGGGTGAAAATACTGCTGCTCAATAGATAGAGTGAGTGTTGTCACCCTAATACAAAAACTGCATTACTGGCAGGGAAAAAAGAACTAAGGGCCACACAAAAATGCACTCCAGATGTGTTGCTGCATGTGCGTTTTTAACATGTATTTGATGTGTTCCAGTGCATTTTTGTTGCATTTTTTATGCATTTTCAAATGCATTTCAGATGCTTTTTTCTTCTTTTTCCTATTTTTTTTATTTTTATATATTGTACTGGGGTCCGGTGTGTTTTTGATGCATTCCAGTGCGTTTTTGATGCTTTTTACTGCGTTCCAAGCCTGCCTGCTCGCCGTTTCTTACAAACAGAACTTACGAAGTTCCGCTTGAATAAAAGTTTATACATAGTTTTCACTCTCTGAGTTATACAGACAACATCACAACAATAGAAAACTGAAAGGTGCTGTAGTTTTATTTCCTACTATCTTGCTACTACAGAATTATGAGAGAACATGAAATAAAAAGCCTAAATATATATTAATATAGCAGAAAAGTCAACAATCTGCTGGAGTTTGTCAAAGATTATGCGCATACATATTATACTTTATGCAATGGTTACTTCATGCACACTGAGAACAGAAATCTAAAAAAAATAAATAATAATAATTGCAAAGCAAAACCACATTTAACAAATATTGTACCTGTCAAGCTCACATAAATACATATGTAAGTGAAGTATTTTTATACTGTATATAATTACATGAACAGATCAGGCATTCTATTAAGTCACTATAGATGGTCACTTACCCGTCTGATGGTTAGGAATGGTACATGCACACCAGAAAATCAGCTGTTATATATAGTAGGTTTTAGCATTGTCATTCCACCATCTCCTCCCTCCCGTCTATCATCTGTAGTATGACTTAGGAAAATGAAACTGTCAGCTTTCAGTTTTCCAATGCTGTAATAATGTTTGTAAACATTCCGTCATGTGTGAATAGGCAATAATGGGAATTTCCTAGCACGATGCAACCTGCTACTAGTCAATAATCGAATTATTGCATACTGTATGTCTGTATATTTGTTGTTGAGACATTAGACAATATGATCCTTTCATGGTAAGGATATATGTGAATATGGGTAATATTGTGGCTAGGTGACAATGTTGTAATATGCACCTCATCCCTAAAATTATGTAGATAGCACAAGGAGTAACCAATGGGATTATAGTGGTGTCAAGCAACAGAAATTATATCTGTATTATTATTTTTATATACATATCCAGTATCGGGTCACAATACAAGATCACTTTGGACAAATAGTTGTGATTTAGTGTCTGATCCCAACATGTTTCGCCATAATTGGCTTCTTCAGGGGATTTTTGAAGATCACTAATAGTCAACCAACTATAACAAAAATACATACATAAAAAATATCAGTGATTGACAAGGCAGCCTAATGTACAACATTCATACACAAAAAATATTCACTGCATCATGTTTGCTCTGTTAACACCAACCCAAGCTTACTCACTTTGCCCACTTTGCCCAAAGTGATTGTGTATTGTGACCTGATACTGGATATGTATATAAAAATAATACAGATTTTTTATATAATTTTTAATATGTATTAAATAAACTTTGTTAAGTTTTATATTTGAGATCATTTCTTTTGCTTGGCACCGCTATAATCTCACTGGTTACTCCTTGTGCCATAGATATATGTGAATAATTGAATATTCTTTTTAAAGTGCTTCACAATATGTTGACATTTTACTATATAAGATATATTTTTAAAAAATGTGTGCATGAGCACATTTTAAGGAATATTATAATTATATATCACAACTGATTTTTGTAGCACTTAATATACTGTACATTTGCGATAGTCCCTACCAGGGCTTTTTTTCTCAGAGGATAGGTGCAGGAACTCACCTCTTGTCCCTGCCCCGTACCCACCTCAGAGCACTGTTCCTTGGTTCCACCCCCACCCCACCTCCCAGTACCGCCCCTTTTAGAGAATACAGAACCAAGAATCATTTTGAGGTGCTAAGTAATTTGTATGGAATTTGTTAATGACAAGAAAGACAGTAAAATAAGACAGAAAAAAAGCACTGGTCCCTACCCTCAAGGAACTTACAATCCAAGGCCATATATCATGCATACATACACATACTAGGTCCGATTTAGCTACCAGCATATCTTTGAATTGTGAGAGGAAACCCACACAAGCACAGCAAAACATACAGTATATACTCCATGCATATAGTGACTTGACCAGGATTCAAACTGGGAAACCCAGTACTGCAAGGCAGAAATACTAACCACTAAGCTTCTGTGCTGCCCCTTTATGCTGTAATGATACTAGGATAGCAGAGATAATTGGTATTCAGCTGCTTTGAGACCCATAACGCCTAACTTTCTGAGATGGGAATGAGGGACACCTGTTCTGTCTCTGGAACAGACAGCTAAACCTTCTTATCCCAATAACTTCAGATACCATATTTCTTTGATCTCAGTTTTATTAGAACAAGCCAGGTGAAACTACAAAATAACAGAAATAAACCTCAATAAGTATAATACTGCATACAATACAGCATACATCGCAGAAACAGCAATGTTTAATACAAGATGTGATGGATAGATTGAGAAAGACATGTCTTGATTCCTGCAATGTGTTGGAAAGAATGGTAGATGGTTCACTTTCTGTTAAGATTCTACCCAGAATTCCCTGCTTGCTGACAACTTTCTTAATTACACATACATTAAAACAAATAAACAAAACTGCAGCAATACCAAAAAGGAATGCTAGATGGAGCCTGCACAACACATATGGTTGTCTTAAGTAAATTACACATTTTGCATGTAAATTTAACACAGGTACAAATAAGGTACAAATAATCAGCAAGACATCTGGTGAACAGAACAACACCTATTAGCAAATGTATGTAGGCAAAGGACACACCCCCTGCCATGCCCCCCCCCCCTTTTAAAGGAGAGTTGTACAAAAAAAATGATTGGTTAAAACCACAAGTGCTTTTTTACCACCATTATTCCTTTATATTGGCTTTTGGAATTTACAATTGCAGCAATTTAGAAATGAGGATGAAAAGGATGAAAGGTTTAGCACTATAAAACACTTTTTGATAGATAAGTAGTGCATTTTATATACAACTATATAGATCAAATAAGGGACAAATGAGGAGGAAACAAATGAGGAGGGACAAATGAGGAGGAAAGAGGGACATACAGACTTTGTTCCTAATTAGGGACAGTCCCTCGAAACCAGGGACAGTTAGGAGCTGTGGAGACTCAAGTATCTAAATTTTTACTGGTAATACAGATTGGGGAGCAGCAGTAACTATCTGATGCTAATGCACATGTTGCTAATTGGAATGCATGTGTCAACCGCACTGGGAATTCGCTATCAAGTCAACTTAAAAAATGTAAACTTATTTTTTTGTCTTTAATATGAGTTCCATAAATGCTTCGAGTGAAGTTCACAAATTAGTCCCCAGCGGCTATTGTTGTTTGCATTTGTGAACATCTTGGTATACTTATCTTTTGTTTGCATGCAGCTTGCAGTTATGAATGTCAACAACAACAAAAAAAAACATAGTTACATAGTTACATAGTAGGTGAGGTTGAAAAAAGACACAAGTCTATCAAGTCCAACCTATGTGTGTGATTATGTGTCAGTATTACATTACATATCCCTGTATATTGCGGTCATTCAGGTGATTATCTAATAGTTTCTTGAAGCTATCAATGCTCCCCGCTGAGACCACCGCCTGTGGAAGGGAATTCCACATCCTTGCCGCTCTTACAGTAAAGAACCCTCTACGTAGTTTAAGGTTAAACCTCTTTTCTTCTAATTGAAACATGAAGTCCATTCTGCTGTATAAATGCATTTGGGGTTGTTTCAAAACAAAATATGGTGGAAAACAGTTGTTAATAACATTGATAGGCAATCAGCCAGTAATGCTTGGTACACACATGTTGTTTTTTTCCATTCAACCCAGCAGACAAAACAAAAAAAACCTGAGGAGCTTGCTATACTAACTATGCAAACTATGCAATGTTAGTACAGCGATCTCCCCACTGAGCTTATATGTTTTGACACAACTGATCGGCTGCTGGTTTTCCAGCGTGCCAGTTGGACAGAAGCTGGACAGGCTGCTGTACACACTGGCTGAATTCAGCTGGTTTCTGTTAAACCGGATGATACAGCTTGTTATTAGTTCAGTCTGCAGTAGGATAAACTCCCTACTCACTGTAATATTTTTCACACTTTGACAGTATCAGTGTTCGTGATCATAAGAGCATAGTTGCCAACATTTCAAAAGAATACCCAGGGACACTTTTTTGTGTGCGTCCAGCAGAGAATGTTCTTTAACCACCTCACGCCCGCGCTATAGCCGAAAGACGTTTACAGCGCGGGCCTTAATTGCCGGGTGAGAGTCCATGTCCTTCCAATGGTCCCCAAAATGTTTTGCTATTTGACAGCAATATAAAACCATTTTTCTTTGTGAATGTCAGTGCTTTAACCACTTCAATACAGGGCACTTATACACCTTCCTGCCAAGACCAATTTTCAGCTTTCAGTGCTGTCGCAGTTTAAATGACAATTGCGCGGTCATACAACACTGTACTCAAACAAAATTTTTATCATTTTGTTACCACAAATAGAGCTTTCTTTTGGTGGTATTTGATCACCTCTGTGGTTTTTATTTTTTGCGAAACAAATAAAAAAATACCAAAAATTTTTTAAAAAATAAAAGTTTTGCTTTTGTTTCTGTTAAAATTTTTTGTAAATAAGTAAGTTTTCTCTTTCACTGATGGGCACTGATAAGGCGGCACTGACAGGCACTGATAAGGCGGCACCGATAAGGGGGCACCAATGAGCGGGCACTGACAGGCACTGACGATGGGCACTGATATGCGGTACTGATGGGCACTGGTAGGCAGCACTGATGGGTAGCACTGATATGCAGCACTGATGCAGCACTGGTAGGCGGCACTGATGGGCACTCATGGGTGGCACTGAGTGACATTGGTGGGCACTGATGGGCACTGATAGGCGACACTGATGGGCACTGAAAGGCTGCAAAGATTCTTATGGGTGGCACTGATGGGCACTGATAGGCAGCACTGCTGGGCACTGATAGGCGGCACTGATGGGCACTGATATGTAGCACTGATGGGCACTGATACCCGGCACTGATACGTGGCACTGATAGGCATCCCTGGTGGCACTGGCAGTGGTAGGCATTGTGAGTGGGCACTGATTGGCAGCTGCCTGGGCATTCATTGGCAGCTGCCTGGGCACTGATTAGTATTTCCCTGGGGGTCTAGGGGGCATACCTGGTGGTCCAGTGTGGATGGTTTCCCTGGTGGTCCTGGGCGGCTTCCCTGGTGGTCCTGGGTAGGATCCGAGGGGGGGCTGTGCTGATAAACAATCAGCACAGACCTCCCCTGTCAGGAGAGCAGCCGATCGGCTGTCCTCTACTCGCGTCTGTCAGACGCGAGTGAGGAAAAGCCGATCACCGGCTCTTCCTATTTACATTGTGATCAGCAGTGATTGGACACGGCTGATCATGTGGTAAAGAGTCTCTGTCAGAGACTCTTTACCTAGATCGGCGTTGCGGGGTGTCAGACTGACACCCCGCAACAACGATCGCCGCGATGCGCGCCCCCTCAATATCCTGCGGACGTCATATGACGCCCAGTCAGGATATTGAAACCACTTTGCCGCGTCATTTTGCTATATGGTGGGCGGCAAGTGGTTAAAAACCACTGTTCCTGGCCAAAATTTTTTTGCACTTTTTTTTGCTCTGATACATATTCTACAGGGCAGAGCCCACTCTGTGCTATTTGATTTGGCAAAAGCCACAGGTAACCTCTGGAGAAGTACAGGCTGCTCTGGAAAAAATGGTGTGGTTGTTTTTAAGTGTGGTTGTTGCCTGACAACACCCTGAAATGAATCACCAGGCTTTTTGTGGCATGACCTGCTGGGTTGGCACTTTCTTCCCCGCGCCATCAGCACCCCCAGTCCTTTGGCAAAGGGTCTCACCTGGAAAGCACCTACACTCCGCTGAATCTCGGTACGAGAACCCCAAAATGAAGCACACCAGATGATTTGCTCTTATATCTGATGTTGCTTCTCCATACCTGAAAGACAAAATCAAATAACCTGTCCAACAGTATGCGTTAAAAACAGGGGTTTAGTTAGCACACATTTGCAAACGCATGCGTAAGCTGCAAGGCCCCTTCACGGCACCCTGTATTACTTGTAGTCCTAACACTTATAAGTTTATGAGAGTCTCCACAGGGGAGCACATGTATTCTAATGGATAGATAAAGGACAGGTGGGCCTGGAGGTAGTCCAATCCTCCTTAAAGGCGCAGCAGTACATTGGACACCCAGTACATAGCACAATGGCAGCAAAGGTGTCCAGTGTGTTCCCTCACCAATATTTACACAAGTAACAAAGGGATGGCCCCTGCCCTCATCTATAAATGGCCTTCACAGCAAGGAGCACATGGAAGGGCAAACGCATGAAAGATAAAACCAGAGAAAATTCCCAGCTCAACTCACCAACCAGTATGCGTTAAAAACAGGGGTTTAGTTAGAACACATTTGCAAACGAATGCATAAGCTGCAAGGCCCTTCACTGCACCGTGTATTGGTAAGCAGACTGGTTGGTGAGTTGAGCTGGGAATTTTCTCTGGTTTTGTCTTTCATTCATTTGCCCTTCCATGTGGGCAGTGGCGTCGCTAGGGGGTGGCTTTTGGGGCCCATAGCCCCGAGTCTCTCCAGGGATCCCCAAGGGGAGGCTCTCTGGGGACCCTAATGTAAGGGGGGCTCTCTGGGGATCCTGATTTAAAGGGGAGGTTCTTTGGGGACCCTGATGCCAGGGGGAGGCTCTCTGGGGATACACATATATTACTGTATATACATGTGTATGCCCACCCAAGCATATGACTTTCTTTACTACGCTGCTATGGGCTCTAGCCCCAGATCTTTTGTAGACCTAGCAACGCCCCTGCATGTGGGCCATCTCTTTGTTATTGCTTCTCCATAACTTCCTGGTTACTCTGCTCGGAGATTGCACCCTTTTCTAGGACGCTGTAATGTTGACGTTCTTCATATTATGCAAGCTTCTGAATAGGGGTCTCCTCTCTTTTTCTCCTATCCTCCCATCCCCTCCAATGTTTTTTTTTTTTTTTTTTGAGGATGATGTGTCCATGCAATACTGCACTGGGCTACCCTTTTTCTTATTTTAAAGTGTTTGTTAACCAAAAAAATAAAAAGATCCTGTTCCTTTAAAGCATGTCACGCAGCATAGTGCTTGTGCTGTGTAATTTGGCCCCCCCTTATCACCTAAAAACCTGGCTGATCCTGCCTGGCTATGCCCTCCCACGCCCTGACAACGTGTTCAGTTTACGTGCCTCCGTCATACGCAGCTCTCCTCTGTCCTCCTGTGTCCTCTCTCCCCCCACCCTCCCTGCCTGTCTGCTCCTGTGTCAGTGCCCACCCCCTCCCCTTTTGCTGCTAAAATTACTCTTATTGTCCTATATAATCCTCCTTGTTTCTTAATGACAGATGCTCCTGTCTCTGTGTTTTATAAAAAAAATGCCTTCTTTACCTGATTTCAGAGCGTCTCCCGGCGCTCACATAACTCCTCCTCTCGTCCTGACTGACGTCAGAGGGGAAATATTGGCCCTGCCCGCTGCAGCTCTCAGACCAGGAGAGTAGAGAGCCGGTTGGTCACATGAGCGGCGTTCTGAAATCAGGTAAAGAAGGCACCTGTCATTAGGAAACAAGGATTATATTAAGTTGTCAAAGTGGGTTAACAACTTTAAGAGTTACCCCAGCTCAGTTGACCTAAGATGTTTCTCTGTCATTTAAACATGATGACTTTTTCACCAGTTGCATCTCTTTCTCCCCTGCCCAATCTCATTATAATGCTTTGGTAGATGCAATGAAGGGTCTGTAGGAGGTGGTACAGGTCCTCCCCCTATCTGAAATGTTGTAACCACGTAGGTGCATTGCCCATATGTTTTCTGTGCTTTCCTTTAGTTCTCTCTCCTTGTTATTCTCCTTCTAGCTGGTCCTCTCTCCGCACTCCAGATTAACGTGGAGCAGTATTCCAGATCTGGTCAACTATTTTTTTGGTGGATGGACATGTTACCATGATGTGCCAGTTGAATATCAAGTTCTTTATTCTCCAATTAAAACATGGTTAAGGTTCTGTCTCTAAATGTCAGTGGCCTGAGTTCTAATTATAAGCCACATCTGGCACTGAAAGAGTTTTGGCGGTATTTAGCACACATATTTTTTGTACAAGAGATACTATAGTATAGTATAGTATAGTATAGTGTGGTCATGTAGGTGACTAGGAGTGTCAAGAAGGTTTTATAGTAATTGTGTGGAAGACCATCCAGTCAAGGGCCCTTTTGACGTGGAGGAGACTTAATTGCAGCCACAATTTAGACAATTCAATTTAAGCTTGCTTGCAAACTTTAATTTTGTGTTGTGAGTACTGCCTGTCTGCTGATTCTCTCTTCCCACAACTTCCTGGATTACCTGCATGCTTTGCAGCTTCTCCTCTGCTGTGTACATTTAATTTCTAAGGACTACATATCCCATGGTACCGTGCTGCAAGAAGAGATTCCTGTACTAACACTTCATCCTGAAAATCCCCCTCTCAGCACCTCTGTAGTTGGCAGGATCTGTGAAATGTTTGACACAGCAATGCCTACTCACAGGACATAGTGAATATATGTCACAGAATTCAAAGTAAATTTGTGGGGACCTTCACAAAGTAAATTTACAAACTTCAAGATGGTTCAAATTAAAAGGAAGAGGCTAGAAATATTTAAAATCCAATGTAGAAGTGAATATACGATTTTACATGTTTACTGTAAATATACTTTAACTGACAGGCACAGTTAACCCCTTTCTGACCTGCATTTGACCTGCTTCAAGCTGGAGTCCAATAGACCTATATGGGGAGAGCAGCAGTTCTGACACAAACTAAAACCTTTGATGAAAGCCCAAAGAATGTAGTAGCTATAATTGTGTTTAAAGTCTTCCTTCCTATATCAAATTCAGTGTCCAGAGAATCCATATTCACATTTTTAACAGAAAATAGCTATTTTATGCATGCCAGAGTTAATTGTAGATGGACAACTTCACCTTTTTTCGCCATTTTGCAGTCACGTGTTTATTGTTTACAAGTTTTTTCCTGGACCCAGGAAAGAGAGGTATAGGATTTTTTACATCCAGACAGATTACAGAAAGATCCCAATCCTTGTCTTGTTTTGCTGAGTGTCCCCATTGAGAAGAGTCCCCCTTACTTCCTGCACTGGAGACAGAACAGGAAATGGGGAAATCTCCACAACTGGGACACAAAATATGAAAGAGGTTCAAAGCCTCCCCCTTCCTAATAATTGTTCTCTATGTCCAATCACAGGCACAGACATAACAATGCTGAAAATATCCCACTAGCTCTCATAAATCTAAAAGCAGGCACACTTTCAGAAACTGACAAAAAAAAATGTATTATTATGATTTTTATTATTATTATTATTACTACGGATTTACATAGCGCCAACAGTTCACGCAGTGCTTTATAGCATGAAGGCAGACAAAACTGTTGCGATACAATTCAATACAGGAGGAATCAGAGGGCCCTGCCTGTTAGAGCTTTAAGAGAGAGGATCAAGTGATACAAAATATATTAACTGTGTGGGATGAGCTGATGGGGAAAATAAAAGCGCAGTTGTTAAGTGGGGGCAGAATAGACTCCTCTGAAGAGAATGGTTTCTAGGGATTCCCCAAAAGTGGTCAGAGTAGGAGATAGTCAGACAGATTAAAGTAGGAAGTTCCATAGGATGGGAGAGGCTTAGGAGAAGTCCTGGAGGCAAGCATGGGAGGAGGTGACAAGGAAGCTAGAGAGCAGGAGGTCTTCGGAGGAATGAAGAGAACGATTTGTTTGGAATTTTGAGACTTGGTTATTGATGTAACTGGGGACCGAGTTGTGGATGGCTTTGTAAGTTGTTGTTAGTATTTTAAATTTAACCACTTGACCTCTGAAAGGTGTTACCCCCTTTATGACCAGGGCATTTTTTGCTATTTAGCACTGTGCTACTTTGGCTATTGTTTGGTCATGCCACACTGTACCCAAATTAAATCTATATAATTTTTTTTCACACAAATAGAGCTTTTTTTTGGGTGGTATTTGATCACCACTGGGTTTCTTATTTTCTAGTATATATGAAAAAAATATCAAAACTTTTGGGAAAAAAAACATATTTTATTTTTCTGTTATAAAACATATCTAATTAATTCAAATTTATTCATACATTTAGGCCAACATGTATTCTGCTACATGTCTTTGGTAAAAACCAAACTACGATTTTGGGGACACTAGTATAGTTCTGATTGAAATCAAGATACTGATTCGTACAGACACTATACTAGTAATAGTGGTGATTATTGAATTATAGGGGTTTATTTACTAAAGGTAAAGTTGCTCCAGAGCTTAGTAAGTGAGCAGAAGCTCTGCTGACTTCTTTTATCCAATCATGTGCAAGCATCAGTGCTGTTTTTTTATTTCCATTCCATATGATTGGGTATTCTTTGCAAAGTGAATCTTTACCTCATTTACTAAGCTTTGCAAAGTGCACAGTCTATTTGCCTTTAGTAAATCAACCCCATAGTGTGACTGTGATAGTGTGGCAAGCAATGACAGTGGCTGGGAGGGGCACAAACTGACACTACTAGTGATACTAATACAGTGATCAGTGATAATACTGTACACTGTCACTGTACTATAGAGGTAAATCAAGGGGTTAAATGTGCCTAGCAAGTGTATGCAAGTGTATATGTGCTGCGTGTACACTCGCAGAATCTGACAGGCTTCTCTCCCTGAACGAAAAGAGCTCAGAGGAAGAAACCAGCCAGATCCTGCGTGTTCTGTTTACAAACACACAGGTCTGTGCTGTGATTGGCCACAGCCGTTCAACAGGTATACAGCCAAAATCATTGGCTTTAGTCTGCTGACAGATATTCTGCTGTGGCCAATAACAGCACAGATCAGTAGAGGGAGCAAGCGGCGCTCCTGAAAGCCAGGAAGTGCCACAACATATCCATATGTCTCTTAGCCTGGAGCTGTAAATGTACAAGTGGTTAATTCATTGGGTGAGGAGAATCCCAGTGGAGGGATTGGCAGAGAGGGGTAGCAGACCAGGGGTCAAAATTTCAAGTCCTGAGCTACTAGCTAGACCTTAAAAATTACTCGCCACCAGTTGCCCACCCAACCCTACTCTGCCCCACCTTTAATTCCTCCCCTGAACACGCCCTTGTAAATTATCTCATGAAATGTCACTGATAAATTGTCATGAATACCTTCATATCCTGTCTGTCTGCTTACCTGGTCTGTGTGTCAGCCTTGGGCTGCACTCTCCTACCTGCATGGTTAAGTAATCTTCCCTCAGCGTGGATCCACCCTAGGCTCTACAGGATACACTATTTAACACTGTGCTGTCCAAGCCTGCCTTGCCCGAGCAATATTGTGTGTTTGGTTTCCTGTCTCCTGCTTGCCTTGTGCTCTACGTCTGTTTCTGTTACCGATCTTGGCTTGTTCTTTGACCATCCCTGCCTGCTTGTTACCCTGACCTTTGGTGTGTTCTCTGTTTATCCTTGTCTGCTAGTTGCCCCGACCTTTGGCTTATCTCCTGACTATTCCTTGGTATCCTGGGCTGCTGCTTCCTCTCTATCCTACTGTAGTCCACCGTGAGCGTGAGCTGGGAGACCCTGGGGGCCGCAACCTGGAGCCAGTTGCAGTGCAGTCCATCCTCACCACTAGAGGCTCTGGTGAACACCTGTTGGCTTTTAGACTCCGCGCCCTGGGGAATCTTATGATCTAGCTCCCAGTGGGATCCGTGTTGGTGCTCCAGTGGACCTGCTTTTCTGAACCACCCAGAGTTCCATCCGCAGCAGTGAGCCATAGGGTCCACTACCATAACAATGCACTCCTGACCCCAACGGTGTGCATCTGTCACCTGGCCTCAGGTGACCTGACATAAATGTTTTATGCAGAATTAAGTTACAAAAATAAATATTAACAACAACTTTAACAATATTAACATAAAGCATATCAGTACCCCTCAGTGGAGCCTCATCAGTGGCCATCAGTGTAGCCTTATCAGTGTATCCTTATCAGTGGCCATCAGTGCAGCCTTATCAGTGCCCATTAATGCAGCCTCATCAGTGCCCATTAGTGCAGCCTAATCAGTGCCCATTAGTGCAGCCTCATCAGTGTCCATCAGTGCAGCCTATCGGTGCCCATTAGTGCAGCCTCATCAGTGCCCATCAGTGCAGCATATCAGTGCTGCCTTATCAGTGCAGGCCCATCACTCCAGCTTATCAGTGCAGCCTCATCAGTGGCCATTAGTGTAGCCTTATCAGTGCCCATTAGTGTAGCTTTATCAGTGGCCATCAGTGTAGCCTTGTGGCCATCAGTGCAGCCTTATCAGTGGCCATCAGTGCAGCCTATCAGTGCCCATCAATGCAGCCTATCAGTGCCCATCAATGCAGCCTATCAGTGCCCATCAGTGTAGCCTTATCAGTGCCCATCAATGGGAGTGATTCAAGATGTGAGTTAGAGAGTGTAGGGTGAAACCAGAGGGTGAACATAGTATTTGCAAGGGAACAGTGTCCGAAGGCAGGTAGTTAGGTGGTTAGGAGGGCGTTTAAAAAGAGTTTAGCACTCTGTACTACTCTGATATTTGTTACCCCTCTTTCCCCTTCCCTTTTTCTACAACTTTATGTTATAACTTTTCAAAGCTTGAAAATACATGAATAAAAATGTATTCAACCTAAAAAAAAGGTTAGCAGCCTTGTTTGTAGTAGCAGGGTTGAATCAGGGAAGTAATGAGTGTACGGGTTCATTTTAAAAACTTGAGTGCAAAATCTGGTGTAGCTCTGTATAGAAACCAATCAGCTTCCAGGTTTTTTTTTGTCAAAGCTTAATTGAACAAGTTGAAGTTAGAAGCTGATTGGCTACCATGCACAGCTGCACCAAATTTTGCACTCCCCAGTTTTAGTAAATCAACCCCGGAGTGTTAAGTGGGGGAAGGTATACAGTATATCAATCTTATTTTTGAAGTGTTTGACAATCTCCTGGGCAGTGAGTGAGTTAGAGCATGGAGGTAGTGGAGGATGAAGTAGAGAGTTAAAGGTAGAGGAGATTTGATGGCTACTGGATGAGAAGGTGTTAATGAGAGTTATAAAATAGGCCTGCTTAGCAGTGTGGAGACAGTGTGGAGACACTTACCTGTCCAGGCTATCCAGTGTCCACACAATACCACATTGTGTAGATTACCATACGAGAAATAGATACATGTATAAAAAAGAGGTCATTAAAGAAATTCCTAATAAGAGAAGCAGGTACCACAGGTGATACTATTAGTTTGACTCAATGGGCGGAACCGCAATGACGTCACTCCCATGCATGCGCGTGGGAGCCCTCTGTTCCGGCAAGGAGCTCTGAAGTTCGGGAACAATATGCCGGACCTTCAGAGCACATGTGCCGCTGACGTCAGCGGCTGCATACAGGGTGACTATCTCCTAAACCGTTCAGGTTTAGGAGATATTCATTTTACCTACAGGTGAGCCTTATCATAGGCTTACCTGTAGGTAAAAATAGCCAAGCGGGGTATACAACCGCTTTGTGGCTGAACATTTATATTAAAAATGATCATTTGTCAAAGCCATAATGCCCCTGTGGAAGGTGTCCATATTGAATTGTGGGGCCGGGTGCTATGGAAAAACATAGGAAAGAAAAACCAGGAAAGATTCATGGTAGGAAAGCATTCAAAGAACAGTCCTTAAAAATCTGCTTGGTTCTAATATCAGAAACATATCTGGCCCTCATCAGTTGTGCATTGTAGGAACAATATGGTGCCAGTCTGAAGAAGAAGGAGGTGAATTTTTGTCAAGTAATAAAATGTGATACAGACATTTATATTTTTCAGTTTCAATGTTTTTATTGAATTTCAAAAGTAGGTACATCATAGGTTGGTATGACCATGCTATTGTAGATTATAATGCACTCTCAATTGACATTTACAACATTAGACAAATATCGGAAAAAGAGTTATCAAAACAGCGTTAAAAATATTTAGTAGTCAACGAAGAATGGAAAAAGTAAAGTTCTGAGGTTACAACTAATGATATCCCATTTCCTTAGTGTACCCAAGGTAGGTAACTTAGAAGGAAGACATACATTTTAAAAATTTGTCCTAATGATACTGATCTTCACACCTGGAAGAGCATCACAAGCAAGTGAAGTGTATAGGATGGCCAGTAAGCATATAAAATGTAGTGGATATAATGAGTGAAGAATAGAAGGAGGAAAGAAAGACAAAAGAAGAGAAAATTGTTTCTGCTTTGCTCAGTACTCACTGAGTGGTATGACAGGGCTGTGCCCTCCGGGCCGTTTCTTCACTAGCAGGTGGCGTGACTGATGGCTCCCATGAGCATGTGCAGGAGTGACGTCACGTGACTCCGGTCAGTCACAGAGCCAAAGTCCACGGCCCCCGGAAGTTAGAGGGGCGAAGTGGGATGCGGCCTCCAGTGGGGACAGTGCGGGCTTGGATTGCAGGTAAATGCCACATAATAGGCTAGTATGCGATGCATACTAGCCCTTTATGCTTTTACTTTGCAGGGAACAAAAGAGGAAGTAAAACCCATCAGGGTTTACTTCCTCTTTAACTAAATATACTATGGAAATTGGAATGTGTGTAAGGTAATTGTAATCCCCAATTCTATCCAAAAAAATCATAGGCAATCATTTTGCCTATAGGCAATCATTTTGCCTATAGATGGCTGTATTTTACATATCTTTATTTAATGTCAGTGTCTCTTTAAAGGGTTAGTTCACCTTTACAGAAAAAATGTAAAGGTCAACTAACACTGGACACCTACCAACCCCCTCAGTCCCCGCAGTACTTACCTGCAGTGATCCTGAGCTGTCAGGGCTCCCACAGCCACTGCAGTGATCCAGGGATCTGAAATCCCCTCTGTTCTCCCTCTTCTCTATCAGAACTTTCAGGACAGACCACAGTGATTCTGACTGGTCAGTGCCCTCCAAAAGATGATGTTAATCAATGAGAATCCATCACTAAGGAAGGTCTATAAAAAATTTTGTTTACAAACTTTTTAGTTTGTAAAAAGTTTGTAAACAAAAAGCATGAAAGCATGATATCATATATCGAGAGACATACAAAGTAAAGGATTTATCAGTACAGTAAATTATGTTGACATATACAGTGGGTGAAAGAATTATTTACACAAAGTTACATAGCATACAGTCAGGTTGTTATTGAGATACATATACTTTGTTTATTTCTGAGTGAGTTTTTGGTTATAAAAATTATTTATTCGGGGTTTAAGAGGTGTTCTTCAGGAGTAAACCAAGGGTCCAATTTTTTGTCAAATAGATGTTTTTTATTGTTTATGGTATGAAATATTTTTTCCATGAGGATGATATTGTTAATTCTTGTTTTCAGTTAGGTTAAAGGTAGTGAGGAAGATTTCCAGTGAGTATGCAATAAGCCAGTTAGTCCTATGACAGGCATGAATAATAGACAGTTGGAGAGAGTAAGATGTATGTTATTTTCTGAGATTTTAGATGCAAATTTTTCAAGTAGCTTCCATATCTGAGAAAACTTCTCACATTCCCAAAAAAATGTGTGAAAATGAACCTGTAGAAATGCAACCTCTGAAACATGAAGTAATTAGAAAAAGTACTGGACAGCCGCACTCAAACTGATATGTTGCCTTTATTGAATAAAAGTCATCAAAGACACATACCACAGCAGAAAATTGCAGGAAACTGACGCGATTCACACTGTAGTCAGTGCTTAATCATAGCTTAATCATATAAGCTATGATCAAGCACTGACTACAGTGTGAAACGCGTCAGTTTCCTGCAATTTTCTGCTGTGGTATGTATCTTTGATGACTTTTATTCAATAAAGGCAACATATCAGTTTGAGTGCGGCTGTCCAGGACTTTTTCTAATTTCTTAATTGTATAAGCATTGCCAGCACCTGTTGCTTCCAGCATGGAGGAGATGTTCGTTTTCAATCGGCCTTCCTAGAGCGGTGATAATTCTCAACCTCTGAAACATGTCTGAGGGAATGAGGGGAAAATGGAATTGAGTTTTGCCGGTGTATATATCTTGTGAACAACTTTATTGCTGTCTCTCTGATTGTGAGTGATCTTGTGCATTTAGGTAAATTGTTGATACAGTCTGCCCTATTTTCTCTGGAAAGGGAGATATCACATTCTTGTTCTCATTTGAGCATAAAGGGAAGTTTATCTTGACTATCTATGTTAATCAGATTTGAATATACTTCAGATATCAAACCTGTAGCTCTTGGAGAACTAAAACATATTTTTTCATAAAATGTGGGTGATATTGTATCCGTTAATTGAAAGTGTGTGTTATAAAAGTTTCTTATTTGGAGGCTTATTTGGATCTCCTGAGTTCGTTATTAGGGATCTTATATTTGTTTTTTAGTGATGCGAAAGAGGTAAATGTCTTCTGTAAGTGTTTTGAGGGTGGTTAGGTTGTTATTGATCCACCATGTGTATTCCTCCGTATCTTGGTGGATTGATAGGAATTTGGGATCTCCTATAAAAGAAGCGTATGGGGGTGTGGTAGACATCATATTACATTTTTTATAGTATAATTTCCAATGTTTATAAGAATTTGCAACTAACTGATTAAGAGTTGCTAAGGTATGGTTTGAAACTTTGTTGCCCCATAAAAGAACGGCAATAGAATAAGGATTAATTGATTCTTTTTCAAATTTGACCCATGGGATCCTAGGGTTTTGGATGTGCCATTGGGCTGTTTGGGACCATCTAGCTGCTAGATAATATAACCAAAAATCTGGGAGGCCTAGACCTCAGCTTTTTTGTAATTTATATAACACTGTTTTGGAAATATGTAGGTGGGAGTCTGACCATATGAATTTGTTAACATCTGATTGGAATCTAGTTATTATCTTATTTATTCTAATCGGGAGTGCGCAAAATAAGTATAGTAGCTTTGGTAGAATTGTCATTTTTATCGCCGTTATTCTGCCCAAAAATGATATATTAAATGATTTCCATAATTTCATCATCATTCTTAATTTTTGTAACATGGGTAGGAAGTTTTTAGCGGATAGATTATTTGAAAGGTCTATAAAATTTTAAAGTGTTTGCTCTATTTAAAAAAATGTAATTATTTAATTATAATTTTAATTCTAATTTCACAATTGAACTCTAATCAGAGACAAATGCTGATTTATTTCATGTTCATGTTCATCTTTTTACAATATTATACAGCAACAATTTGATTGTGGCTCTTGCTGTGGCACACTTCTATTGTTTAAGAGTGGCCTAATTGATTGCCTTGAATATCTTGATGCTTCCCGATTCCTGAATGCTTGGTGCTTTGCCTTATTTTCTTGGATTTTTACATAGTTGCAAATTCCTCTTGAGCAGGCTTCGCAATTATTCCGATCGTGTGGGCCATTTTGAAATCCATCTTTCACAAAGGTCTTTGGGAAGTTTTCTATGGGCATTTTGTAAAATTTCTGACATATCCTGTTAACCAAGCACTTTATAGTTATCTCAGCATTCTCTACTAAGATGATGGGTTCCTCATACTCGCCATAGCTACATACTTTGCACTTTTGCCTGAAGATTTGCATCTTCACCTGCCCAATAGACATTTTCAGCTTCATGTGGAATAAAAGGTGCACTTTTGAAGATGCCCAATTGCGCCGGCAAATTGAGCAGTAAAACCTGAAACAGATAACTATTGTATCAGATTTCTTGGTACTGGCAGAAAAATGGAACATAATAATTTCAGGATAATCAGTGGGGACTAAGACTTCACAATGAATACTGTTGTTACTTCAAAGTGTTGCTGCAGTTTTCTACATATATCTACATATGTATGACTAATTTGACTTTGTAAAACAATGTAGTTATCCACAAATATTGGCTTTGCACAGAACTAGACTAGACTGCATGCAGAATATTAATATGTTGTAAAAATAATTTGTTTCCAACTTGTGGGTTTTCTATTCCTTAAAGTGTTTAAAGGAGTTCTATGGTCTCAGCATACATTTTCATTTTTTAACATAAGCATTTTAATAGCAATACAAACAGTGGTTATAATTGACAAAACATTATAAGCTCATTTGCTAAATCTCCATGCAAGCTGTGAGTGCTGCCTGTCTGCTGGCCATCACTTTCCACAACTTTCTGGATTTCCTGTATGTTTTGCAGATTCTCCTCTGCTGTATACTTTTCATTTCTAGGGACTACATATCCCATGGTCCCTTGCTCCCTGCAAGCAGTGGTTCTTGTAATGATTCTGCCTCCAGAAACTCCCCCTCTCAGCATCTCTGTCATTCTGAAGACAGGCTCTGTGAAATGTGTGACACAGAAATGCCTACTCAGAGGACATAGTAAACGCGCGTCACAGAATTCAAATAAGTAAATGTGTAGGGAACTTCACAAGTAAGTTTGCAAACTTCAAGATGGTTCAGATTAATAGGAGTAGGCTATAAATAATTGAAAGTATTTATGATTTTATATTTTACCAAAAATGCTCTTTAATAGCTGCATTTTGTTCCAAATTTCCACAGAAGATAATTAATGTGGTTGTGAGAGGATGCATACACTGGCCAACTCACAAGGAGTGTCAGTGTAGTAAATACTATAAGGAGTATATTGGAGCTGGAAACTATTCAGGAAACTATTTTCACTGGCTTTTCTGCACAGCATTATTATGCAGATTTCTGCAGTACAGTGACCTATAATCTCAGATTTAAAGGGGTTGTAAAGGTAAAAAGTTTGTCGCCAATATGTGTTCTCTGTGCTATATACATAGTGAATATAGTTGTTATTTCTGCTTAAAATATTTAGCTACCCGTTAAATTAATTATGCTATTTCTCCAATTCCTTGTTCCCTCTCTTGATTCTCTCCTCAACTTCCGGGTTTTGGAGCGCGTTCAATAAATCTACGTCACGGTATCAAAGGAACTACGATTCCCTTGAGGCTTAGTGGTATCGTGCATGCGCAGTGCAGCTTTTTCGCTGTGTCACATAACGAAAACGAGCCTAGTTCTCATTTCAATATCTGGCTATATATTGTTACATATATTGTTTAAAACGTTTTCTAGTTGCTGCTGTCCTTTCAATCAAACTCTGCATCCGAGCCGACGATCCTGAGTCCAACTCTCAATGCAGCAAATAAGGGGGGGGGGGTTAAGGTGGGGCTGTGCAGCTGAGATGGTCATTCAGTACAATAACAAGGCACAGGAGGCGGAGTTACAGCGTCTTAGACACGCCCACGGATCCCCTGCCTCCCGTGCCTGTGAACGTACACAGCGTCTCCCCGCAGGGATGTAGTCCCAAGGGAGGGGGCGAGCACGCTGACTTACCCCCAGCCAGAACGGCTCGGATGATGGGGGCAAGCTGACAGAGGAGGAATAGACAAAGAAAAAATACATTTAGAAGGGAAATCGAAGGAAAAGGTAAGTGAACCAACAATGCACTAGCTTAAAGGAACCTAATAAGAAAATAAAAAATGAACCTTTACAACCCCTTTAAAGTGGTTGTAAAGCCTCAAGGTTTTTCACCTTAATGTGGAACTTCAGTGATTATTTCAACTTTCCATCTATTAAATCTTCTGCCCTTGTTAATTTAACATTGGATAGTAAAACATTTTTTTTTCTGCCAGTAAATACCCACTTCCTGCTTTTTCTCTGGAAAAAAAACCCAGGCTTATGACATCATGCACAGCTCTCTCTCTCACTCTGGTGAGAGTTTGCAAGGAAGGGAAGAGGGATGAGTCATAAGAGGGCCAATAAGAGCTGCAGAGTTGGAGGTGTGCCTCTGTGTGTGTAAATCCAGGAAGTCAACAGGCAGCAGCTTCAGCTGCCCACAGTTAAAATTATTGCAGCCAGACTCAGTGGAGGGAGATTTCTGAAGCATATTTGGCAAGTACAGAATCACAGTATATATAAAGTAATATGCAAAGTGGTTGGAGGGAAGCTTCAGAATGGCAAATATGTTATTATTACAAATTATGTGAGCAGGCTGCAGTCCCTCTTTAATGCATTCTATGCATTAAGGTGAAAAACCTTCTGTGATGTAGCTCCACCAAGAGCCCCCCTCTTTTTCCTACCTGAGCCCCATCCTATCCAGCGATGTGCACGAACGCATGATCCATCCACTGTCTCGCTCTTCATTGGACAGATTTATAGCAGCAGGAGCCATTATCTCCCGCTGCTGTCAAACGAATCCAGTGACACAGGAGCGGGGGGCGAGTCTCTCTGTCTGTGTCAATGGATGCAGCAGTGAGACAAGGGAGCGAGCCCACACGGCTGTCCCCAGGGAAAGCACCTTTCCATGGGGGCACCTGATGAAGTGGAGGGGCTTGCAGCCAGCGGGGCACCCCAGTATAAAAGGATTGGGGCTGCTCTGTGCAAATCCATTACACAGAGCAGGTACATATAGGCATGTTTGTCATTTTTATTTAAAAAAAGATGAGGGTTTACAACCCCTTTAACCACTTCAGCCCCGGAAGAATTTACCCCCTTCCTAACCAGAGCGTTTTTTGCGATTCGGCACTGCGTCGCTTTAACTGACAATTGCGTGGTTGTGCGACGTGGCTCCCAAATAAAATTGACATCCTTTTTTTCCCACAAACAGAGCTTTCTTTTGGTGGTATTTGATCACCTCTGCGGTTTTTATTTTTTGCTCTATAAACAAAAAAAAGCAACAATTTTTTAAAAAACACATTATTTATTACTTTTTGCTATAATAAATATTCCCAAAAAATATTTTAAAAAAACATTTTTTTTCCTCAGTTTAGGCCGATACATATTCTTCTACATAATTTTGGTAAAAAAAATCGCAATAAGCATTTATTGATTGGTTTGCGCAAAAGTTATAGCGTTTACAAAATAGGGGATAATTTTATGGCATTTTTATTATTAATTTTTTTTTTTACTAGTAATGGCGGCGATCAGCGATTTTTATTGTGACTGCGACATTATGGCGGACCCATCGGACATTTTTGACACATTTTTGGGACCATTGTCATTTATGCAGCAATCAGTGCTATACAAATGCACTGATTCCTGTGTAAATGACACTGGCAGTGAATGGGGTTAACCGCTAGGGAGGGGTTAAATATGTCCTGGGGAGTGTTACTAACTGTGAGGGGCGTGGCTACATATGACACGTCACTGATCTCTGCTCACGATCACAGGGAGCAGAGATCAGTGACACCGTCACTAGGCAGAACGGGGAGATGCTTGTTTACATTAACATCTCCCCGTTCGTCCTCTCAGTGAGGCGATCGCGGGTATCCCCGTGGCGATCGAGTCCGTGGGACCCGCGACCCGACTCACGGAGCTCCCGGCCGCAATGCACGCAATGGCACGGCAGCAAATTCAAAGGGACGTACGGGTACGCCCATTTGCCCAGCTGTGCCATTCTGCCGATGTACATCGCCCCGCACCGGTCGGGAACCGGTTAACAAGATGTATGTTATTGACTCGAAGCAACTCAGAAACACCAACACTGTTGGTGTTTCTGAGTTTGAATCTCCCCTTTGAATCTTTGAATTCCTCTTTATATTGTGAATTGTTTCAGTAGCTCCTCACGTACCTGTGATGTTGTTAAAGGGGAATTTAAAAATTCTGCTATCACAAACTTTATTGCAGAAGAGATACGCAATGTCTTTTCTGCAATAAAATACACCTACGTGCCTGCTTACAGCATTCTCTGGCCTGTAAACTGAAACGCACAGTGTTTAGGCATAGATTATGATATCATAAAACTCTTTTAATGATTTCCTAACATGCATAATAATATACAGTATATTTAGTTTTATATACAGTAGATTATTATGGTTTCGACACATAAGAAGAATAACAAGTGTAATCGTTATACTGTTAAAAGCAATTGATTTGATATGAGCTCACCTGGCAAAGCAGCACAATGAATATTGAAGCCAGCCCTTCTGTGCCTGGAAATTTTCATCTATAGAAAAGACCCACAGATCAAGGATTCCTCCGTCTTGCATTTCATTTTCAAATATTTCTTTCCAAGTGTCCTCGTCCATTTTCTCCTTATTGAGTGAGTAGGTTCAAAGTTTATTGGTGATACGGCTGTGAGAATTACCTGAGTCTTTTCTGGATAAATGAAAGTGAAACCTGGATTCTTCTCTGGAAGTAGTGAAATTATAGAGCAAAAAACAGTTTCATACCAAGGGTCCAAGACGGATAAGGCTAGCAACTTTTCATCCTCCAATTTCGGTTTCAATCAGCAGATATTCCACAATAGAATGCCTTTCTGTCTAACTAACACCAGTGCTACATTGTACATTGTTTATAACAAGTGTTTTTTTTGTTTTGTCTCGGAAGAGGTGCCCATACTCTCCTGTCCCACCTCCAAAGCACCACCCAACACTGCCTTGCCTTTCAAGCACTGCCCCTTCACTGACCTATTTAAAGAGGAAGTAAAGTCTTCCTTTTTAATTGTATAAGGCTTACCTCTAGGTACTGTAAATACCTCCTAAACTTGCACCGTCTAGGATATATTTACTATATACTTTGCCACCGACGTCATCGGTGCATGCACTCTGAAGAAACGGCCGCCTGTGCCATTTCTTCAGAGCCCTGTGCTACGAATGGCGATAAGTATCTCACAATGAGTTAGTATGGCTTTGTTCAACAGATTTTTTATTTTTTTTTAATAGTGTTTACAACCTCTTTAATCACTTCAATACCTGGCTATTGTAATATGACGTCCACAGATGGGATCTCCCATCCTGGGTGGACGTCATATGACGGCCTCGGGTTCCTGGCCACCTAGGGGGCGCGCGCGCGCCTGCCGCGTTGCTCGGGACCCGGTGCGTGTGCCCGGCGGCCACGATGTCCGCCGGGCACCCGCGATTGCCCGTTAACCGGGCCGGACCGTGGATCTGTGTGTGTAAACACACAGATCCACAGCCTGTCAGGTGAGAGGAGAGCGATCTGTGTTCCCAGAACAGCGGAACACTGATCGGTCTCCTCCCCTTATACGTCCCCGCTCCCTACAGTTAGAATCATTCCCTAGGTAACATAATTAACCCCTCCCCGCCCCCTAGTGGTTAACCCCTTCACTGCCTGTCACATTAACACAGTAATCAATGCAATTTTATAGCATTGATCGCTGTATAAATGTGAATGGTCCCATAAATGTGTCAAAAGTGTCCGATGTGTCCGCCATAATGTCGCAGTCACGAAAAAAAAATCACAATCGCCGCTATTACTAGTAAAAAAAATAAATAAATATTTTTTCTTTAAAAATGCCATAAATCTATCCCGTATTTTGTAGACGCTATAACTTTTGCGCAAACCAATCAATATACGCTTATTGCGATTTTTTTTTACCAAAAATATGTAGAAGAATACGTATCGGCCGAAACCGAGGAAAAAATTAGTTTTTAAAAAAAAAAATTGGGATATTTATTATAGCAAAAAGTAAAAAATATTGTGTTTTTTTCAAAATTGTCGCTCTTCTATTGTTTATAGCGCAAAAAATAAAAAAAGCAGAGGTGATCAAATACCACCAAAAGAAAGCTCTATTTGTGGGGAAAAAAGTACGTCAATTTTTTTTGGATACAACGTCGCACGACCGCGCAATTGTCGTTTAAAGTGAGACAGCGATGAAAACTAAAAATTGGCCTGGGAAGGAAGAGGGGGAAAATGCCCTGTATTGAACGGGTTAAAGTGACCAAATTATTATGCAGTCATTAGTACAGCACTATATTTTAAAGAAACTGCACAGTACAGTATATGCAGTGCTTTATAATAAAATACATGGTTGTGACAATAAAAAATAGACTGCTACTACACATAAAAAAAAGATCTCACAAGTAAAGATGAGCTTATAGTTTTTTTATCCTGTTATCCTGTTCACCAAACATCATACAATATAAAGTAGAAGTATTCCTACCACTACTATCTATGACAGCTTCCTATCTGTCAATGGTTGTAGTGGATACTGGTACCTGCCGTGTCCTTAGCAACCAATAATGTCACTTGGCCCTTGGACTTGATGGACTTTTTTCGACCTCACATACTAGTCTATGTAACTATGTAACATAGACTAGTATGTGAGGTCGAAAAAAGTCCATCAAGTCCAACCTATGTGTGTGATTATATGTCAGTATTACATTGTATATCCCTGTATGTTGCGGTCGTTCAGGTGCCTATCTAATAGTTTCTTGAAACTATCGATGCCCCCCGCTGGGAATTCCACATCCTTGCCACTCTTACAGTAAAGAACCCTCTACGTAGTTTAAGGTTAAATCTCTTTTCTTCTAATTTTAATGAGTGGCCACGAGTCTTGTTAAACTCCCTTCCGCGAAAAAGTTTTATCCCTATTGTAGGGTCACCAGTAGGGATGAGCTTCGTGTTCGAGTCGAACCCATGTTCGACTCGAACATCGGCTGTTCGACCGTCCGTCGAATTGCGAACGATATGGGCCGTTCGCGCCAAATTCGTGTGGCGCGTCACGGCCCATAATTCACTGCGGCATCGCAGTGCATTGCTGGCTGATGATTGGCCAAGCATGCACTATGACCCGCATGCTTGGCCAATCACAGCGCCGCCTGAACAGAGAGCCGTAATTGGCCAAAGCCAAGGAGGCTTTGGCCAATTATGGCTCAGGGGATTTAGTACACGCCCCACACTATATAAGGCCGCCTGCACGGCGGCCCTGTGTAGTGTGTGTTCCGGCGTTGAAAGAGATAGACAGAGAGACAGTGTTTGATTTGAGTTAGATAGATTAGGCAGAACAGTCAGTCAGTTAGCTGCACTTACAGTGTATTGTGTATATATATGCATCCCAGGTGTTGCATATATATATATACACTGTATTCAGTTTAGCTAGATCCGTTCCTGTTATCTTCTATCTAGACTATTTACATTCAGTGCAGTGTGTCCTGCTCACAGTGTTCAGCTAGATCCGTTCCTGCTATTTACATTCAGTACAGTGCTTCCTGCTCACAGTGTTCAGCTAGATCCGTTCCTGCTATTTACATTCAGTGCAGTGCGTGCTGCTCACAGTGTTCAGCTAGATCCGTTCCTGCTATTTACATTCAGTGCAGTGCGTGCTGCTCACAGTGTTCAGCTAGATCCGTTCCTGCTATTTACATTCAGTGCAGTGCGTCCTGCTCACAGTGTTCAGCTAGATCCGTTCCTGCTATTTACATTCAGTGCAGTGCGTGCTGCTCACAGTGTTCAGCTAGATCCGTTCCTGCTATTTACATTCAGTGCAGTGCGTCCTGCTCACAGTGTTCAGCTAGATCCGTTCCTGCTATTTACATTCAGTGCAGTGCGTCCTGCTCACAGTGTTCAGCTAGATCCGTTCCTGCTATTTACATTCAGTGCAGTGCGTGCTGCTCACAGTGTTCAGCTAGATCCGTTCCTGCTATTTACATTCAGTGCAGTGCGTCCTGCTCACAGTGTTCAGCTAGATCCGTTCCTGTTATCTTCCTACTGACAGGCAGGCTTGTCTGGTTACAGTATATAAAGCTACCTGAAGAAAATTACAGGTGTTCTTTTTGATCCTATTAGTACCACGGTCAGGCAGCTAGACTATTTACATTTAGTACAGTGTGTCCTGCTCACAGTGTTCAGCTAGATCCGTTCCTGTTATTTACATTCAGTGCAGTGTGTCCTGCTCACAGTGTTCAGCTAGATCCGTTCCTGCTATTTACATTCAGTACAGTGCGTGCTGCTCACAGTGTTCAGCTAGATCCGTTCCTGCTATATACATTTAGTGCAGTACGTCCTGCTCACAGTGTTCAGCTAGATCCGTTCCTGTTATCTTCCTACTGACAGGCAGGCTTGTCTGGTTACAGTATATAAAGCTACCTGAAGAAAATTACAGGTGTTCTTTTTGATCCTATTAGTACCACGGTCAGGCAGCTAGACTATTTACATTTAGTACAGTGTGTCCTGCTCACAGTGTTCAGCTAGATCCGTTCCTGTTATTTACATTCAGTGCAGTGCGTCCTGCTCACAGTGTTCAGCTAGATCCGTTCCTGCTATTTACATTCAGTGCAGTGCGTCCTGCTCACAGTGTTCAGCTAGATCCGTTCCTGCTATTTACATTCAGTGCAGTGCGTGCTGCTCACAGTGTTCAGCTAGATCCGTTCCTGCTATTTACATTCAGTGCAGTGCGTCCTGCTCACAGTGTTCAGCTAGATCCGTTCCTGTTATCTTTCTACTGACAGGCAGGCTTGTCTGGTTACAGTATATAAAGCTACCTAAAGAAAATTACAGGTGTTCTTTTTGATCCTATTAGTACCACGGTCAGGCAGCTAGACTATTTACATTTAGTACAGTGTGTCCTGCTCACAGTGTTCAGCTAGATCCGTTCCTGTTATTTACATTCAGTGCAGTGTGTCCTGCTCACAGTGTTCAGCTAGATCCGTTCCTGCTATTTACATTCAGTACAGTGCGTCCTGCTCACAGTGTTCAGCTAGATCCGTTCCTGCTATTTACATTCAGTGCAGTGCGTGCTGCTCACAGTGTTCAGCTAGATCCGTTCCTGCTATTTACATTCAGTGCAGTGCGTCCTGCTCACAGTGTTCAGCTAGATCCGTTCCTGCTATTTACATTCAGTGCAGTGCGTCCTGCTCACAGTGTTCAGCTAGATCCGTTCCTGCTATTTACATTCAGTGCAGTGCGTGCTGCTCACAGTGTTCAGCTAGATCCGTTCCTGCTATTTACATTCAGTGCAGTGCGTCCTGCTCACAGTGTTCAGCTAGATCCGTTCCTGTTATCTTCCTACTGACAGGCAGGCTTGTCTGGTTACAGTATATAAAGCTACCTGAAGAAAATTACAGGTGTTCTTTTTGATCCTATTAGTACCACGGTCAGGCAGCTAGACTATTTACATTTAGTACAGTGTGTCCTGCTCACAGTGTTCAGCTAGATCCGTTCCTGTTATTTACATTCAGTGCAGTGTGTCCTGCTCACAGTGTTCAGCTAGATCCGTTCCTGCTATTTACATTCAGTACAGTGCGTGCTGCTCACAGTGTTCAGCTAGATCCGTTCCTGCTATATACATTTAGTGCAGTACGTCCTGCTCACAGTGTTCAGCTAGATCCGTTCCTGTTATCTTCCTACTGACAGGCAGGCTTGTCTGGTTACAGTATATAAAGCTACCTGAAGAAAATTACAGGTGTTCTTTTTGATCCTATTAGTACCACGGTCAGGCAGCTAGACTATTTACATTTAGTACAGTGTGTCCTGCTCACAGTGTTCAGCTAGATCCGTTCCTGTTATTTACATTCAGTGCAGTGCGTCCTGCTCACAGTGTTCAGCTAGATCCGTTCCTGCTATTTACATTCAGTGCAGTGCGTCCTGCTCACAGTGTTCAGCTAGATCCGTTCCTGCTATTTACATTCAGTGCAGTGCGTGCTGCTCACAGTGTTCAGCTAGATCCGTTCCTGCTATTTACATTCAGTGCAGTGCGTCCTGCTCACAGTGTTCAGCTAGATCCGTTCCTGTTATCTTTCTACTGACAGGCAGGCTTGTCTGGTTACAGTATATAAAGCTACCTAAAGAAAATTACAGGTGTTCTTTTTGATCCTATTAGTACCACGGTCAGGCAGCTAGACTATTTACATTTAGTACAGTGTGTCCTGCTCACAGTGTTCAGCTAGATCCGTTCCTGTTATTTACATTCAGTGCAGTGTGTCCTGCTCACAGTGTTCAGCTAGATCCGTTCCTGCTATTTACATTCAGTACAGTGCGTCCTGCTCACAGTGTTCAGCTAGATCCGTTCCTGCTATTTACATTCAGTGCAGTGCGTGCTGCTCACAGTGTTCAGCTAGATCCGTTCCTGCTATATACATTTAGTGCAGTACGTCCTGCTCACAGTGTTCAGCTAGATCCGTTCCTGTTATCTTCCTACTGACAGGCAGGCTTGTCTGGTTACAGTATATAAAGCTACCTGAAGAAAATTACAGGTGTTCTATCCCAGCTTAGTGCAGCTACAGGCCATTAGTATGTCTGGAAGGCCAAGAAGGAGAGGCAGACAGTCACAAGCCAATAAGAGAGGGCAAGCAGGCTCTGTGTCTAGTGCTGGTCGTGGAGACGGTGCATCCTCATCAGCACGTGGCCATGGGACACGCTTGGCCTTTTTTTCGGCAGCTGGCCGTGTTGAGCCGCAACATGCGGAAGACTTGGTCGAGTGGATGACCAAGCCGTCCTCATCCTCCTCATCCTCTCTCACCCATGCCCAGGGTGCTTTGTCTGGCAAAGCAGCGGCCTCTTCCCTCAGCTCAATGTCATCAGTGACTCCTTCCCTAGCCCCACCATGTCCTCCTGAGGATTCCCTCGAACTGTTTGACCACAGTGTTGGGTACATGCTCCAGGAGGATGCCCAGCGTTTGGAAGGCTCTGATGATGATACTGAGCTCAATGAAGGCAGTAACATGAGCACGGACAGAGGGGGTGCCCAAGAAGGACAGCAATCTGGCAGTCATGCTCCCCCTGCTGCAGCATACTGCCAGGTTTGCTCCAGTGATGAGGAGGGAGGGGATGATGAGGTCACTGACTCAACGTGGGTGCCTGATAGGAGAGAGGAGGAGGAGGAGGAGGAGGAGGAGGAGGAGGAGGAGGTGGCACATCACCAACTAGGCAGGATGCCCTCCAGGGGCCAGCCTAAGGGCAGCACATTGACTGCATCACACCCCAAAGCTCCACATGTGCAGGGCGCTGCAGTCTCTGCGCGTTATTCAAAAAGTTCTTTGGTGTGGGCCTTTTTTGAGACGAGTGCATCAGATCGCACCGCTGCTATTTGCAATATATGTCTCAAGCGTATCTCGCGTGGCCAAAACATCTCCCGCTTGGGTACCACATGCTTGACCAGACATATGTTGACCTGCCATGCAGTTCGTTGGCAAGCGTATCTAAAAGACCCACACCAAAGAACAAAGACGATCTCTCCTTGCTCCTCATCAGCTGAGATTTCCAACCCCACTAGACCTTCAGTCCTCTCTGCGACCTGCAGTGAGAGGAATGAAGGTGTAGAATTAGGTGTGTCACAGCCAAGTACTTATGGGCAATCTGCTTTTGGTACACCGACGTCAGATTGTACCAGGCAAATTTCCCTGCCCCAGCTGCTGCACCGCCGAAAGAAGTTTGCTCCCAGCCATCCACATGCCCAGCGGTTGAATGCTAGCTTGGCAAAATTGCTAGCACTTCAACTGCTGCCTTTTCAGTTGGTAGACTCTGCCCCCTTCCGTGAGTTTGTGGAATGTGCGGTTCCTCAGTGGCAGGTACCCAAACGCCACTTTTTCTCACGGAAGGCGATTCCGGCTCTCTACCGGCATGTGGAAGGCAATGTCCATGCCTCGCTGGACAGGGCGGTCAGCGGTAAGGTGCATATTACCGCTGACTCATGGTCCAGCAGGCATGGACAGGGACGTTACTTAAGTTTCACGGCGCATTGGGTGACTCTGCTGGCAGCTGGGAAGGATGCAGGACAAGGTGCAGTAGTGTTGGAGGTTGTTCCGCCACCACGCCTCCAAAATGCTGATTGTGACACACCTCTCTCCTCCACCCCCTCCTCTTCTTCTTCCTCCATGGCCTCTTCCTCGGAACCAGCGGTGCTCCGTAGGCGTTCAAGGGGCTACGCAAGTACGCAGGCCAAAAGATGCCATGCGGTGCTTGAGCTGGTGTGCTTGGGGGACAGGAGCCACACTGGGGCAGAGGTTCTGTCAGCTCTGCAGGGGCAGGTTCAGAGGTGGTTGACGCCACGCCAACTTAAGGCAGGAATGGTGGTTTGCGACAATGGCACCAACCTCCTCTCTGCCCTCCGACAGGGACAACTGACCCATGTGCCCTGTTTGGCTCACGTCCTTAACTTGGTGGTGCAGCGGTTCTTGGGCAGGTACCCGGGCTTACAGGATGTCCTGAGGCAGGCCAGGAAAGTCTGTGTGCATTTCCGCCGGTCATATAATGCCAGTGCTCGGCTGACGGACCTCCAAAAGGAGTTTAACCTGCCCAAGAACCGCCTAATCTGTGACATGCCCACCAGGTGGAACTCGACGTTGGCCATGCTGCAGCGGCTGCACACGCAGCAGAGGGCCATCAATGAGTACCTGTGCGACTATGGCACCAGGACAGGGTCAGGGGACCTTGGTTTTTTTTCCCCACGCCAGTGGGCCATGATCAGGGATGCATGCACTGTCCTGTCACCATTCGAGGAGGCCACGAGGATGGTGAGCACTGACAGTGCATGCATCAGTGACACTGTCCCCCTTGTCCACCTGTTGGAGCACACGCTGCGTGGGATAATGGACAGGGCACTTGAGGCAGAACAGAGGCAGGAAGAGGAGGACTTCCTTAGCTCTCAAGGCCCCCTTTATCCAGACAGTGTTCCTGCGTGCCCGCCGATCACACAGGAAGAGGACGAGGAGGAGGAGGAGGAGGAGGAGGAAGATTGTGTCAGTATGGAGGTGGAGCCTGGCACTCAGCATCAGCAGTCTTTAAGGGATCAGTCCCAAGGAACACATGGACTTGTACGTGGCTGGGAGGAGGTGGCTGCGGACGTTGTTGTCCTTAGTGACCCAGAGGACTCCGGACCGAATGCCTCAGCAAACCTACGCTGCATGGCCTCCCTGATCCTGCAAAGCCTGCGTAAGGATCCTCGTATTCGTGGTATCAAGGAGAAGGACCAATACTGGCTGGCAACCCTCCTTGATCCACGTTACAAGGGTAAGGTTGCGGACCTTATCTTGCCATCGCAGAGGGAGCAGAGGATGAAACATCTTCGGGAGGCCTTGCAGAAAGGTCTGTGCAACGCGTTCCCAGAGACTGGGAGGTTACAAACTCCTGTTTCTGGACAACGTGTTGCTGAGGCTTCGGTCAGTCAAAGAAGGAGCGGTGGAGAAGGTGGCCGTCTGACCGATGCGTTCAGACAATTTTTTGGTCCGCAGCCCCAAGGTATGATCGGTTCCAGCAACCATCGCCAGCGTCTGTTTTACATGGTGCAGGAATACCTAGGGGCAAGATCAGACTTGGACACCTTTCCCACCGAAAATCCTCTGGGTTACTGGGTCTTGAGGATGGATCACTGGCCAGAGCTTGCACAGTATGCAATTGAGCTACTGGCCTGTCCTGCATCCAGCGTTCTTTCGGAACGCACATTCAGTGCTGCTGGAGGCGTGGTAACCGATCACAGGGTGCGTCTGTCCACCGACTCGGTCGATCGGCTGACCTTCATAAAAATGAATCAGTCTTGGATCACCACCAGCTACCAAGCACCTGATGCAGATGTAACCGAATAATTTTTTTTGAAATCTCAGATCCCTTCAAAGACTGCCTATGCTGATGCTGAGTGACTATCCCTGAGTAATTATCCTCTTCCTCCTCAATCATCACGCTGATAGCTTGTAAGAACATTTTTGGTTCTGGGCGCCACCACCAGTGCCTAAGGCACAATTTTTCAGCCCCTGTTTAACAGGGGCGTGTAATTACAATTTTTGATGTAATACTTTGCAGCAGGGCTCGTTCCTGCATTCCAACTAGAGTGTCTGTGAGGGGTTGCAGTGTTGTGGCACCAGCACCAGTGCCTAAGACCCAATTTTTCTGCCCCTGTCTAACAGGGGCGTGTAATTACAATTTTTGATGCAATACTTTGCAGCAGGGCTTGTTCCTGCATTCCAACTAGAGTGTCTGTGAGGGGTTGCAGTGTTGTGGCACCAGCACCAGTGCCTAAGACCCAATTTTTCAGCCCCTGTCTAACAGGGGCGTGTAATTACAATTTTTGATGCAATACTTTGCAGCAGGGCTTGTTCCTGCGTTTCAACTAGAGTGTCTGTGAGGGGTTGCAGTGTTGTGGCACCAGCACCAGTGCCTAAGACCCAATTTTTCAGCCCCTGTCTAACAGGGGCGTGTAATTACAATTTTTGATGCAATACTTTGCAGCTGGGCTTGTTCCTGCGTTTCAACTAGAGTGTCTGTGAGGGGTTGCAGTGTTGTGGCACCAGCACCAGTGCCTAAGGCCTAATTTTTCAGCTCCTGTTCAACAGGGGCATGTAATTACAATTCTTGATCTAATATTTCACAGCAGGGCCCTGTGAGGGCTTACAGTGTTTTGGCCACAGCAACACCTAAGGCCCAAATTTCTGCTGAGTATATAGGGCAGGACCCTACTTTCAAACATCTAACTTACAAACGACTCCTACTTGCAAACGGAAGGAGACAACAGGAAGTGAGATGAAATCTACCCCTAAGGAAGGGAAATTCTCTCCTGTAAGAGTTAATATGGGAAAACAATTTTTCCTTTCCACTGATGCTTTCCAATCCTTGTTCCACAAAAAAACCCAAATTTTCAAAAAACATTTTTCATTGGGACAAAAAAGTGAGGTGAAATCTTCTGAAGAGGAGGAAAGACGCAAAACAAATGTCACAGGGGTGATAACCCTTCCCTATGTTTTCCAAAAAGCTTAGAAAAGATTTTTTGGCTGGAGCTAAACACATTAAAAATGTTCAAAATTACAAACAGATTCTACTTAACAACAAACCTACAGTCCCTGTCTTGTTTGCACCGCCTGTATACTGCTGTTCAGAGTATATAGGGACCTTTCCTTATTTTAATTTGGGTGCGGGGTTCCCCTTAATATCCATACAAGACCCAAAGGGCCTGGTAATGGACTGGGGGGTACCCATGCCGTTTGTCTCACTGATTTTCATCCATATTGCCATGACCCGACATGACATTAAACCCGCAAGCAGTTTTAAATGAGATTTTTTCCTTTAAAAATGACATTTGGTGCAGGGACTGTTCTAAACATGGGAAACACGCGTCACTTTACAGGCATACTATAGACACCCCCCAGGTACGATATTTAAAGGAATATTTCACTTTTTTTTTTTTACTTTAAGCATCATTAAAATCACTGCTCCCGAAAAAACGGCCGTTTTTAAAAGTTTTTTTTGCATTGATACATGTCCCCTGGGGTAGGACCCGGGTCCCCAAACCCTTTTTAGGACAATACCATGCAAATTAGCCTTTAAAATGAGCACTTTTGATTTCGAACGTTCGAGTCCCATAGACGTCAATGGGGTTCTAACGTTCGTGCGAACTTGCGGTCCGTTCGCGGGTTCTGGTGCGAACCGAACCGGGGGGTGTTCGGCTCATCCCTAGTCACCAGTATGGTATTTGTGAATTGAAATCATAGCCCCTCTCAAGCGTCTCTTCTCCAAAGAGAATAGGTTCAGTGCTCGCAACCTTTTCTCGTAACTAATATCCTCCAGACCCTTTATTAGCTTTGTTGCCCTTCTTTGTACTCTCTCCATTTCCAGTACATCCTTCCTGTGGACTGGTGCCCAGAACTGGACAGCATACTCCAGGTGATGCCGGACCAGAGACTTGTAGAGTGGGAGAATTATTGTTTTATCGCTGGAATTGATTCCATTTTTAATGCATGCCAATATTCTGTTTGCTTTGTTAGCAGTAGCTTGGCATTGCATGCCATTGCTGAGCCTATCATCTACTAGGACACCCAGGTCCTCTTCCATCTTAGAATTACTGTCCAGGAATGCCCAGCCATGTAAACAAATGAGAAAGAATATCTGGACATCACTGATTAAATATAGTTATATTTGAGAAATGACATTGACCAAATGTTGCCATGGTTAAATGACCTACTGGGAGGCCCAGGAGATCAGGTCAATCAGTGATGGGATCAGAAGCATTAGTTGTTCGGTGGGATCTTTTTCTTTCAGCAGGCGTCATTCATCATGATTAACATGGATCTCTGCACATCATGATTGATGATAGATGTACAGCATGGGACTTTATTTTTTATTAATAAAGGATTCATCAAAAACTAAATGTCTATATTTACTGTTTTCTTTTTTTTTCTGTGAATAAGTAGGTGTGTTATGTATTCCTTACTCATTCACATTGGGTTGTGGGGAGGAGGCCCTTGTCCTCATCAACATTGGTACAAGGTGCTAAGGGCTGGAGACTCCAGCCCTTACTGAAGAAGTCACGGTGGTGTAGCAGCCCATTTGATGTAATGCGTATAGGGGTAAGGAGTCGCAGTGGCAACGTCATCCCGCGAGCATTTTGTCGTTTCTATGCATCCTGAGCCCACACTGCTTAAGTTCTGCGTTTGTGAGTAACGTTTTAATGTATTAATGAAGAAATAAACCGTTTTGATATACAGAGAGCACTAGATTTTGCCTTTTCTATTCCTATGTGCACCGTACCCCATTGAGGGAATCTGTACTGGCTGGTATCCATCTAATCAACCGGAGGCAGCACGGAAGGAATAGGAGTTCCATGACCAGCTGATCCGTTTGTATCCCTGAGAGGGAACCTGCTTTTTCTGACCTTCTGGTGAAACAGGTGTCAGAACGTGAGGTGAGCGCCTAAGATATTGAGATGGAGGAGAGCACTTGCATTTTCAACGTTTAAGCACTGGTGGTGTGTTGTGCGTTTTTGTGCGAGGATTATATTTGTGCATTCGGACTCTTATTTAGCTCATTTTTTGAGTGTGTGGACTGTATCTTTATTGTTCAGTATTCCCACTTAGGGAACACGTATATTTCATTATTGTGTATATTTCACTATTCCCAATCAGGGAACAATAATATTTGATTGTGCACTCAGTATCTTGCTATATTGCAAGTTAATCACATATTCATATTTAAGGATTTATTGGTAGTTATTTAGGAAGCGCAACACTGTTTTGTTATCTAACAAAGAATCCGACCTCTAGCACCTACCTATCTAGAGGGTGCTACAGCTTTATTGCATGGTTCCGGTATCCCCAGGCAATTACGTCTTCTGTTTTGAATAGAATAGAACTGAAACACCTGTCAGCTTTTTATTGCTGTCTGTTCCCATTAGAAAGATTCACCCTCTCTAATTGTCATGGTGACCATTATGGGAAGTGAAAGAAAATCTCAAATTTTCAGTGATCCCCAGAACAGGAAAAGAGGGAAATTCTTTCAACCAGGGCACTAGTTCTAGCGGCCCTGATATTTATCAGAGATTTTTCTCACTTTGGAGGGATTTCTTCTCACTTCCTGTGGGATAGGAAGTGATGGGAACTCTCCCTAGTAGAACAGAGATGGGAAAAAATGACAGGTTTTATAACCCTCCAACTCAATCCAAAATGGAAAATATATTTGATATCAGTGGAATATTATGACTATCACTTAAAGCGGAATTTCACTCTCTCAATCAACATTGACTCTCTTTAATCGTTATCCACTTGAAGACCAAGTCTTTTCTGGAACTTTTTGTTTACAAGTTTAACATTATATATATATATATATATATATATATATATATATATATATATATATATATATATATATATATATAATTTTTTTTTTTTTTAGGAAAGACCCTAGGGAATAAAATGGTAATTTTTTTATGCCACCCAGGATTTGCGCAGCGGTTTATCAGATGCTTTTTTTTAAAAACAATACACTTTAATAATTTAATGGGCACAATGGCAGCATTTGATGGCACAGTGGCAGCGTTTGGGCACAGTGGCAGCGTTTGATGGCACAGTGGCAGCGTTTAATGGGCACAGTGGCAGCGTTTGTTGGCACAGTGGCAGCGTTTAATGGCACAGTGGCAGCGTTTAATGGCACAGTGGCAGCGTTTAATGTGGACAGTGGCAGCCTTTGATGGCACAGTGGCAGCGTTTGATGGGCACAGTGGCAGCATTTGAGGGCACAGTGGCAGCGTTTGATGGCACAGTGGCAGCGTTTGATGGCACAGTGGCAGCGTTTGATAGCACAGTGGCAGTGTTTGATGGGCACAGTGGCTGCATTTGAGGGCACAGTGGCAGCGTTTGATGGCACAGTGGCAGCGTTTGATAGCACAGTGGCAGTGTTTGATGGGCACAGTGGCTGCATTTGAGGGCACAGTGGCAGCGTTTGATGACACAGTGGATGCAATTGATGATTTTTTTTCAAAAAAATTTTTGCGCCCCCCCCCCCCAAAAAAAAAAAATTTTGAGCACCAGCCACCACTGTATAAATCATTCTATGAAACAGCAAAGAATAAAATTGAAATAAACTAAATGCAATATTCCCTACAGTATACTCTTATATAAGTGATTAAAACCACAATGCAACCAGTCCATATATATAGGATTTCATATCTTGAATAACATCAGTGTTGATAGAGAACCAGTTCATATCAAACAGTGTGTGAAACCATCCACCGCTGTGCTCATCCATCCTCACTGGGATCAGTATCATGTGCACACCACCACCAGCCAAATTGCCTGCTCACCTCACAGATGAGTTTAAAAAACTCAAATAATGGTCACTCTTTTGCTCCTTCATGATCTCTCTCATCCGTGCCAAAACAGCTGATCCTCCTACATTCTCCCAGCTGAGTGCTTGCGCTGATAACTTAGATAGATTTAATTCAGGAAACTCTCTCTTTCCCTCTCCGCCTACAGCTCAGCTCCGCTTTTCTCAAATCGTTTATTCACATGTAATCACAATCATAGACTCCATAGTGCTCTCTGTTTGTTACTTAAAACAGCCCCAAAATAGGCACACTTACAAGATCAAATATTTAAAACAGCATGTGTAAATGCGTCTGCTCGCTCACCACTGGCATACACTCACGGTGGCTGTGTGACGTCATGGGATCGGCTCCTCCCCTCTACTATTTGCCTACGAATCACTATCGCTCAATTCTGCAAGTGATTCTAATTTGTTATAGCTGTTTTCTAGCTGGTCTAAAACCACTTTTGACGTAAAGGGACACTTTTTGGTTGCCATGGACATTCTCAAGTTTCCAGGCAGAAAGAACAGTATATATAATAAAAAAGTGCATGCAGGGCATTGGACAAAGCATTGGGGACAAAAGGGAGGTGAAATAATTTGATACAGTAATGTAATCTGTAAGATTACAGTGTACTTTATGTGTTTTGTTTTTTGCACTTTTTGAATTAGCCGCCGGGCTCCATCCCCATGCGTCGCAACGCTCACTGGGAAAGGAGCCCGGCACAGTGATGAATTGGGTGGAGTACACAGTCCGCGGACACAGCGGGAGGACATCGCAGGATCCTGGGGACAAGGTAAGTAACTTTCCACACTCGGGATTACCTCCAGGGAGGTTAAAAGCAACAGATAAAAAAAAGTGATCTTTTGCTTAAAAATAAATAAATAAAAAATAATTGTTTACTTCCGCTCTAGACCAGAAGTGATGTCATGACATTGCTCCAGTCCTCCAAGGCCATAGAGGTGATCAGAGACAATCTGGTCTCTGTCTGCCTCTGTGACCAGCGGGCCGCACCGCGAGATCGTTTCTTGGGGCGCGGCGGTAGAAACGGTAAGCCCAAGAAACGTCCCCTCCCACCACTTCTGAAAGCGGCTTAGCTGCTAATGAGCCACTCAGACTGCTTTCATGAGAAAGACAAAAAAATACCGGATTTATGGCTTATAGCTTTAGCCATAACCCTGGTAAACCACTTGCAAACTGCAACGTATATATACATATTGCGGTCGATAAGTGGTTAAGCTACTAACATTAGTAAATAGTAAGGAAAGTATATTTATTTATTATAGGCACTTCTATAGCTCTGTCAATTTACACATTCACATCAGTCCCCGTCCTCAAGAAGCTTACACTCTAAGGTCCCTAACTTACATTCATACATGTGACAGACTCACCCGGGACAGAGGCTTTTGGAGGGGACTGAATGCTAGCCTCTTGCTTACTGACCATGGGCCCTGGCATTTGAGGGAGCTACAAGCATTAGGAAGATATTCTGTTATGTAATGCAAAAGGACATTATTAAGGAGGCCATGATAGTCTCTGCCAGCTTGGGACTCAGTGGACAGATGTATGTGAAAGGAATACTGATTAATGAGATCTGGAAATCCCGGGTCTTTCACCCAATAGTTTATTGTGCTCATTAACACACCTTTGTCTTCTAGCAAACTATTGGGGGATGTGTTTATACTTATGTGTAATGTAAGTTGAGTGAGGAGACGGCAAGTCTACCCTGAAAGGTCATATCTCTGAGTCACTAAGTCTGGGTAAATGATTAGATAACTAGCTCATGTTAATTAGGTTTCTGGTTACAGGTGTATTGTTAGAGTAATATGAGCAGGAGGGGGAACCTCCTCTTCAACTGTATATAATATATATTTTTTTGCAATCACGTGGGTGTGTGTATTGGTCCAGCAAAGCACCAGCACCTTTGCAGCCATTGTGCTACCTGCTGGGTGGTTGGTGTGCCCTGTACCTTTAAGAAGGGGTGGGCTCCCTTCAGTCCACCTGCCCTCACTTATCCATTAGAATGCATGTGCCTCCACTGTGGGGACACCCAAATTTTAGTGTTAGGACCACAGATTACAGGGTGCCGTGATGTGGCTCTGTGGCTTACGCATGCGTTTGCAAATGCGTGCGGACTGAACCCCTGTTTTTAACGCACTGTTAGACAGGTCAATTGGTTGTCTGCGAGCTGGTGGTAAGTAGGCTTGGAATTTTTTCCTGGGCATTCCCCAGGTTTTGTTGGTATCTTTCAACTGTATATAAGACTGCATTTTTGTTCTAATAAACAGTCCATGTTCAGCAACCAAATGAGTATTGTCTTGTTTTGTTTGTTGTCAGCGGTTGGAAAAACTGATATCTATATTCAGACTGGGGGAAGCGGTATATGACGAAAGCACTCAAGTGGAGTGTAGGATGTTTTGTTACAATACATACACATACTAGGCCCAATTTAGACAGCCAAATAACCCAAAAGCATGTATTTGGAGTGTGGGAGGAAATCCATGCAGGCACAGGGAGAACAAGCAAACTTCCTGGAGGTAGTACTGTGGTTGAGATTTGAACCATCAACTCTAGTGCTGCTAGGTGAAAATGCTAACCACTTAGCAACTGTACTGTCCATATTTACTTGTTTTCCAGGCCTAGGCAAATGATGTCATGCATTCATGTCAGGAGTCTTCGGGAGGGAAGGAGGGGTTTTCTCAGCTAAGCACACCCTTCTGCATGCATGCCTGAGCTAAGAGCAGATGGATTGCAGGAAGTAAATGCTACATGAATCACATGCCCTTACTCAAGATTGCCACAACCAGAAATGCAAGGGGTGTTTTTCAAAGTGATTTCTCAGCAAAATAAAAAATGGAGACATGGATGGATGGGAGATTTTTGTTTATCGTTGGATGCATCTTATTTGTACCAGTTTATCTATTTACTGGCTGTATACTTTAGAATATGTAATGAATATTTTCTCAATAAAACATTCCCGATTTTAAAAAATATATATAGCGTTTTTGGTTTGTGGAACTCAGAGGCAGTGTACTTCCGCTTTAATGACCACATTTTGTATGAAGGTGCTCTTCTGGAATGTGGCCAAGTCACTATTCAAGCCATCAAATACTGGTGATCACACCACTTTAAAAAGGGCCATACCATATATAACTTTGATGTGTTGGCACCAATCTTAGTGGCTTTTAGAAGTATCTGGGGTTAATACAAGCTGAATAAAACAAAAATACACAAAATATCCTAGAATGCCTGTAATTTATTAATAAAGTAATATAAAGTATTGTGGTTTCATTTCAGTCAATAAACTAAGCTTTACAAGAGGTACCATGCAGTTTTGCATAATCTAACTGTGAAAACAGGCAATAACAAGACACATACTGTAATTAGAAATGGTGGCAAAACTTTTATTTGGCCTATGTTTAGTTTAAGTTGTAGGTAGAACAGATAAAAATAATTTTGCTCATAGCAAAAAATTGACTCTGGAGTATAGCAAATTCTTTATGAGATTTAGAAATGTTCATATTCATGTGCTTGTCCATACACAAGAAGAGTAATCCAATCTTTGTTTGGTGAATTACATTGGCTTTAATGTAACTGTTACTATAATAATTATTGTAAATAAATATTCAAAAAGCATGACTCTTCTTTTTCAGAGGGTTGTCAAACACCTGCTTAATGGTATACTTGGCCTTGTATTTTGAATGTTGACATTAAAGACTATGTCAACCCAAGATTTCATCTTCCTAATGTGCCTGCTGTACCATGTACTTTTATGAAAAAGCATCCTGTTCTCTTTGTATTGCTTCCTTTGTGTGAAATCCCTGGTGTTCCTGCCAGTTCCTCTGCTTTCCTATTAAAAACTGACCACACTAAGCAGGAGAACATGCCATGGTCGATTCTCTAGCTATGATGGGAACTCTGCCTCTGCCAAAGCATAAAGAAGGAACATTGCTGCAACGTAAATTTTTATTGCAGAAGGGACTCTGTACATCCTACACATTAAGCATGGACTCTATCTACTGTATGTTTGAACTGTTGAGATATTCCAAATCTAAATATGTATTTATTATATTTTTCATCTAATATGCAATTAGTAAATGTAACATCATAATGGCTATCATTTATAGGTCTAGAATAAAAACAAGTAATATGAAATTTTGAGACAATGTTAGTATTAAAAACATCCGTGTTGCAACGATATAGTGATTACTAACTGGTGGATGTGTAGCGTGTTGTAGCACGTCCATCAGTAAATCCTAGTTTTAACACTTGCTGCATTTTTTGAGAAATTGGGCAAAAATAGTAAGAAGTCATTCCAGGCTTAATGATTTAATGCACAGCTTTCCATTTCATAACTGAATCAAGGAAACATTGTGGAGTAAATAATGAACGGAAACCAAATATTTCTGTCCCTTTGGGTTTGTTCACATGGGTATACTTAAATTAGAACTATAGCCCAAACTTTTTTTTAATTTTGGATAGAGCAAGGGAGGGTTATAACCCCTATCAGATTTTTTTTCGTCATCTGTGTCCCATTGCGGAGATTTCCCTTCACTTCCTGTCGCCTAGCCAAAACAGTGAGAGGAAATCCCTGTAAATGAAGGGAATTCTTTGGGGACCAGGTCACCAGAACTAGTGTCCCCATTGGAAGATTTTCACCTCTATTATTTTTGCAGGGACAACTCAAAATTTGGGATTTTCTTTTATTATCACTTTCAATGATAATGGTAAACAGGACAAATAAAGAGGGTGAATCTCACTAATTGGGGCACAGACAACAGTAAAAATTGACAACCTTTTTAATCCCTCTCCACTCTATCCCAACTAAAAAAATGTTTTGCCATTAGTTATACTTTAAGTGTACACCCATGTGAGGGCCACGTTTGCCTGTATGGGGATGCAGAGGTGGTCTGTGGATCCCTATGCAGGCAGTCCCATTCATGTCAATTGTGACACAGCTGCTTCTCCCAATTTGGCATCCATGTGGGTGCGTGTGCATGGCCCAGAACACAGACAGCGTAAGTTTGGAGACAAGTACCCCGAATACACCCATACCCACACAGATGTGAAATTGGAAGCAACAGCTATGACCATGCCGCAATTGTGTCCTGATTTACACGAACGGGACTACCTGCACAGGGATGCATGGAACACCTGTGCATCCCCATGCAGGCAAATACGGCTCTCACACATGTGTACGCTTGGGTACACTCATGTGAATGAGGCCTTTTTCTTCCTCAGTTGTCTCTCCTTGTGGTCTGATGTATAAAGAACTTTATGAAAATGTAGTTATTAACTACCAGTTTTTTATCTTGAAAAGCCAGGAAAAAGTAACAGTAGCTGTAAAGAATGTGCTTGTGTGTTTAACCAATCATTTTTTGCATATACAGTATCTCACAAAATTGAGTACACCCCTCACATTTTTGTAAATATTTTATTATATCTTTTCATATGACAACATTGAAGAAATGACACTTTGCTACAATGTAAAGTAGTGAGTGCACAGCTTGTATAACAGTGTAAATTTGCTGTCCCCTCAAAATAGTCCAACACACAGCCATTAATGTCTAAACCACTGGCAACAAAAGTGAGTACACCCCTAAGTGAAAATGTCCAAAAGTGTCAACATTTTGTGTGGCCAACATTATTTTCCAGCACTGCCTTAACCCGTTGGGCACGGAGTTCACCTGAGCTTCCCAGGTTGCCCCTGGAGTCCTCTTCCACTCCTCCATGATGACATCACAAAGCTGGTGGATGTTAGAGACCTTGCGCTCCTCCACATTCCGTTTGAGGATGCCCCACAGATGCTCAATAGGGTTTAGGTCTGGAGACATGCTTGGCCAGCCCATCACCTTTACCCTCAGCTTCTTTAGCAAGGCAGTGGTCATCTTGGAGGTGTGTTTGGGGTCATTATCATGTTGGAATACTGTCCTGCAGCCCAGTCTCCGAAGGGAGGGGATCATGCTCTGCTTCAGTATGTCACAGTACATGTTGGCATTCATGGTTTCCTCAATGAACTGTAGCTCACCAGTGCCAGCAGCACTCATGAAGCCCCAGACCATGATACTCCCACCACCATGCTTGACTATAAGCAAGACACACTTGTTTTTGTACTCCTCACCTGATTGCGCCACACACGCTTGACACCATCTGAACCAAATAAGTTTATCTTAGTCTCATCAGACCACAGGACATGGTTCCAGTAATTCATGTCCTTAGTCTGCTTGTCTTCAGCAAACTGTTTGTGGGCTTTCTTATGCATCATCTTTAGAAGAGGCATCTTTCTGGGATGACAGCCATGTAGAGCAATTTGATGCAGTGTGCAGCATATGGTCTGAGAACTGACAGGCTGACCCCCACACCCCTTCAACCTCTGCAGCAATTCTGGCAGCACTCATACATCTATTTCCCAAAGACAAACCTCTGGATATGATGGCTAGGCCATCTTTATTTAGAGCAACAATTCTTTTTTTCAGATCCTCAGAGAGTTCTTTGCCATGAGGTACCATGTTGAACTTCCAGTGACCAGTATGAGAGAGTGAAAGCAATAACACCAAATTTAACACTCCTGCTCCCCATTCACACCTGAGACCTTGTAACACTAATGAGTCACATGACACCGGGGAGGGAAAATGGCTAATTTGGACATTTTCACTTAGGGGTGTACTCACTTTTGTTGCCAGCGGATTAGACATTAATGGCTGTGTTGAGTTATTTTGAGGGGACAGCAAATTGACACTGTTATACAAACTGTACACTACTTTACATTGTAGCAAAGTGTAATTTCTTCAGTGTTGTCACATGAAAAGATAGAATAAAGTATTTACAAAAATGTGAGGGGTGTACTCACTTTTGTGAGATACTGTAAAGCCTTCATGCTTCATGTAGCTAGGAGGTATGGCAGGGGTGTCATGTGCTGTACCTGCATACTTGGTGCTAAAGGTGTCCCTCTTTCCCATTTAGAAAGAAGGAAGGTATGTAAATATGAAGAAAATGCCTAAAAGGATAATTTGTAGAATGCAGCGCTGATGTCACATCGTATTGACCCAGCAGGTACAGAGAGGCTGATTCACTAAAACTAGAAAAAATTAACAGTTGTTACAAATAGAAACCAGTGAAGCTTCAATTTCCATTGATTGAAAAAAATAGCACACACTTTCTAATTGGTTGGGTTGGGTTTCCACGTGTTCGAGGATTCACCCGGACAGTTCAGGTTTTGAATCCTGTCTCCAGGTTTCAGTCTGCCTGAAAACCAGACACATTATTCAGACCGGACTATGGCTTCCCAGCATTGTTACTATCTGCAGTTGTCTAAGCTAAGAGTGTCTGTTACATTCTTTTACACACTGCCCAATACCAGCACTAACAATACTAACAATTCCCCGCCCCCCACACTGACGGGAGAGGAGAGAGGGAGAGATCTGCTCCTCTTCCCCCTGCCCCTCTGTGTCTGCCCACACTCCAATCCCTGGCGCTGTGCCTCAGAAAAGGAAAGTGGGGGCCGGAAATTTGAAGTCCAGCAGCCGCAGATACATCTGGATGAGAGGTGCTGACTGCCAAGGGGTGAGTGAGCTCACCATCCATTCCTGTCTGTGACTGAAGTCTCCCCCTTCTCTCTCCTGCCTCTGAGTGAGTACACTAAGGTAAATCAGGGTTCTCAGCACCCCTTACATCAGTGTTCCCCTTTACACAAGAGCCTGCAGTGTTCCCATTACATCAGAGTCCTCTCTGCACATCAGAGTTCTCAGTGTTCCCCCTTAAATCTGGGTTCCCAGAGCATCCCTTATGTCAGAGTCCCCAGAGTGCTCCCTTACATCAGAGTCCGCAGAGTCCCCCCTTACAGTGTAAGTGCAAGTTCAGATATAAAGAGGGAACTCTGCGGATTCAGATGTAAAAGGGGAACTCTGCGGATTCAGAGGTAAAAGGGAAACTCTGTGGATTCAGATATAAAAGGGAAACTCTGTGGATTCAGATGTAAACAGGGAACTCTGTGGATTTAGATGTAAAAAGTGGAACTCTGTGGATTCAGATGTAAAGGGGAACTCTGTGAATTCAGATGTAAAGGGGGGACTCTGCAGTTTCAGATGTAAAAGGGGAACTCTGCAAATTCAGATGTAAAAGGGGAACTCTGTGGATTCAGAGGTAAAAGGGAAACTCTGTGGTTTCAGATATAAAAGGGAAACTCTATGGATTCTGCTGTAAATCAATTAATCGCAAAACATATGTATAGTTTATACTATAAAAAATTGCTGTGCATGCTAAAGTGTTCGGGTTTAACTTGAAGAAAAGGTGGCAATCCTAGATATGTGCCCCCTCCCTCCTGTTTATGCAATTTTTTTTCCCCTCAAGCATTAATGGTTCCTCTTCATGATTTCTTTGACAAATGGCTGACCAGACATAGTTCTAATACTTTCCAAGAAATCATAACCAAAACAGTAAAAAGTACAACAAATAATGTGTAATCAATGGTTATTTTTCCATTTCTATACTGTAAGTGGATAGATTTTTATTCACAAGTCAACTCATGAGATCGCACACAATCTATTACCATGTTATTTAAATAGGCTTATCATAATGAATTACACTTCACATAAATCAGTAAAGCACATCCACATTATTATATAACAATATTTCATATATTGAGGCCCCTTTCACACTTGTGCAACTTGTCCTGCGACTTGGGACTGCAAGGTCGCATGACAAGTCGTACCCGATGATTTCCAATGAGTATTAGCTATTCTGCATATCTAAATAAGATTCAAAAAGCTATAGGTCCTCTGCAATTGTTTTTACTGAATAAAAGTTTTACTAAACATACATTATATGCTGTATACTATGGGTTTATAAACTAAAAGACGAAAAGGATGCTCACTTAACCAAGTAAATGTTTGTTTAGCTTCGAAAATAAAGTTGCGTTCAACTGGAATATCCAATTATGTGCAAAAGATGTAGAAAAACTGTATTTTTGTCTGCACATGATTGGATGACTGAAGTGAGCGCAGCTTCACCCTATTTACTGTTCCTATTTACTAAAAAGAGTGATTTCTCACTTCAAATTAAAGTATTTGTGCATATATTTTATGGTATATAATATAGTATGTGTAGTGTTGTAGTCTATGTTGTTTATATGTTCTATATATTTGTAATGAAATTAAAAAGCAAGTATGCTGTCTATAGTACACACAATCAAATATACAAAGAAGTGAAATCATATAAAATGATACAAGTTTGAACAAACTATATGATGTATAAAAATGATTTATCTCAGTCAGTTTTTATCAGAAATTATATAAATCGTTTGTATATTTACAGTATATTTATATATGCGAGGCACTGGCTGGCAGAATTGTGGATGGCGTTGATGTGTCACCTAGGTTTCTCACCTACACATTGCAACTGGCTCCTGATGTGGAGAAAACAACAAACTTTTTGTTTTCTCAATTTTTTATTAAGTTCTGGGCTGTGTCCTGGAGCCTAGAGGCTTTGTAGAACTTTGAGTGGGATATAGCCTCCATTCCTAGGCTCACGTCTTACATGGGTGCCAGACATCATTATTGGTCTCAGCTGTCTTCAGCCCTTTATATATGTGAGCTGACCAATGCTCATGGCACTTTCTCCCACTCTCTCTGCTTTTGGAGCCTGCTGCTGGGTGAAGACTCTGACAGCAGACAGAAGACTAAAAATGTACAAGTGCTGCCTGTTTGTTTTGGGGAACCCATTTGTACCCTGATAGTCATGAACTGACCTGAGTTTAGTTAGTTGCTCAGATGTGCAAATGTTTTGTTCGTTTGATGGCATGGACTTGCTGCGCAAAGCCCACCTGCATTGAAGCGGTGTTTCTTTGCTGCCTTGCGGAATACAAGTTTAGGACAAACCTGCTTTTCCTGTTTCTGGGTGTCTGTAGCATCAGACACCCAGAGCTGCTGCCAACACCAGCTGAACCCATCCTTCTTACAAAAAAGGGCCTTGTTTCAGGTGTCAAGTTATGTTCTGCTGAAAATGCAATTATTGTATACAGAGTGTGCTGAGCCTGTGTTTTAATACAGGTGCAGCCCCAATTAATCTGATATCAGCCTACAAGCTCTTCAGCATTGTGGGGACTTTAAGGGGTTCCTGAAAAACTGCTCCTCCCATAGCGCTGGTGCTATGCTGATGGGCACTGACTGTTTTTCTAGCTCTTCCATCCTCTGTCCTGCCAATGCATCATAGGACACCTTTGAGCGTCACTGAAACTTTAAAGGAAATATTAGTTGACTTAAAGTGGATGTAAACCCTCTCCTATACCAAGGGAAGTGAACAGCTTTAGATGATAAACAGGGATGAAACAAATCTCCCTCAGCTAAGCATTAGGCTGATATTGTGTTTTGGACACCAAGAGTCCAATATTTTCTAATAATAACGTTTCCGTTGGATTCTTTCCTATACGAAGTACTGAACTCTGGGTCATACCCTTTCCTACCCATAATGATTTGACTGTAACTTTCACATTATGTTTTGTTGTCTACCTGTGACATGTTTTTCTGTATTTTGCCTATTTCTGCAAATCAATAAACTGAGCAAGAAACAAATCTACCTACAAGTTTCACATGCATATCTGCTGTCTTCAGCTTTATATATTCTTTAGAATAGGCACCCCCCCCCCACATAGGCAGAAGAATGAAGATAATTTCAGAGCTGTGCTGTGACAAGGAAAGCTCTCTGCTAATCTATTTATAGCACCCACCCCGACGCACATTTCAGGCTGGTTTTATCTCCCATCTCTGAGAACTTTTCTGAAATTTTCATGCTGATAACAGAGGAATGAAACAGCAGAAACACACGGGACTCAAGGCTTTGGAATAAGATAAGTAAACACTACAGATAGAAGTCAAATTTCATGAATCAGGTTTACATCCACTTTAAGTAAAATCATTTTAATAATTTATGGTGAACTGGTTAGGAGTCTGAGGAAGCCCTTAAACCAATTCACTATGGAGGGGGCAACCATCTACTTGCAACTATGAGTGGGAAGTTAGTTGGTACGTAAGACCCCCCCCCCCCCTCCTTGCTGCACCCCTCCTTCCTGATCCCAGTACCTGTCAGCATCAGGCACTGCTGCTTCTTATTTTTTTTTGGGGGGGGGGGGATGCTGTTTTAGGACAACCCCAATTTAAGCATACCCTCAGTACTGAAGGGTATGTTGGCTGCGGTCAGCAGCCCCCTTGCTATGGGGATGTCAGCCAATAGCCTGGCATGCTGGGCTGGTAAGCTCTGGAATGTTTAAGCTGGCCATCCTTTTCAGTGATCCGTCTGACTCTGTAGCTCCCCCCAGTTGTATCTATCTGCCCCGTATTGGGAGTTTCTGTCCTATGCTATCCTTATGCTATAAGCAAATAAGAATTTGATGTTTTGCACATGTGATCCCTCCACCTAAAAATAAAAGTACACTCAAACTTCTTTAAAAAAAGGCAAGTAGTGCTCATACAGCTTCTATATCAGCAATCCTTTCATCCTTAATTAAAACCTGCTTGCATGTAGCAGTGAGCACAAGAACATATTATTACATATTATATTAACATTTCAATATATAACATATTTATATTTCAAAGACTTTAGTAACATCACTAAGCATAAACTGCAAGACCTACACAATTGCTGCAGACACGTCTTCTTGAGTGTTGAATCATTTTTATATTGCAGCAAATGTAGCAAGATGAGTATGACTGTTGCAGCGAGAGAAGTGAGACTCCAAGAAAAGGTTAACAGAAAGCTGAAAACAATGGTAAGAAGCACTTGCTACCGAAGTCCCAGAGATGATAGAAAAGCAGGTGACTACACTCGTCATTTACAAAACTAAAATATTTGCTTTGACCATACTAACCTGTTATTATACGCTACAGATAAAGCATCATGAAATGATGTGAGATAAATGAAAGTAAGGTCAATTACGAGACTATGTTAATGTATTATTTGCCTAAATCAAAAATAATTTATTGCTATTCTGTTTTGCTGAAAAGCTGTTCAGATTTTCTTAATATTGTCCAAATTTGTGTATTGATTTATTTAAAGTATTATACAACAGGGTTCTGATGAGTCACGTTGCTCATTTGATGGCATGGAAACAAAGTGCAGCCAAGTATACAACAATCACTATCGTAACAATCAATGCTACAACCCACAATGGGATCTGTTCCACTTCAGTGTCTGCCCTATCCAAATAGGCTGATCTCTGAGATTGCATAGAACCTTGATAAGAAGTTGTGTATGTGTATTGGGGAGGAAATCTTGTCTCCTGTTTACTTCCTTGATTGGTTCTGGTTGGTAGCATGTGCCAATTGTCAGAATATTGTTTGTCTGTGTAGTAATTACAAATCCCCAATTCACAGGCCTCGCAGTTGCTGTAATCATGAGGACCATCCAGCCAGCCATCTGTCACAAAGCTCCGTGGCAAATTGTCTATAGGCAATTTGTAAAATTTCTGGGTTATTTTATTAACCAAATTGCTTATAGCTATCTCAATGTTCTCTACTGGGAAAGTAGGCTCCTCATACATGGCAGATGTGCACATTTTGCACTTTTGCTTGAAAACATACATCCTCGCCTCCCCGGTTTGTCTTTTCAGGCTCATGTGGAATAAAATGTGAACCTTTGAAGAACCCCAGGAGCGACCACAGATTGAGCAACAAAACCTGAAATAAATAAGACTTTCAGATTACATTTTGATTTTGGAATAGACACATAAAATTATAAATACAAGTCAGGCTACGCTGTGTGGAATAGTCTAAAAGGTACTTCTAGATTTATTAACACCACATTTTGCTTGCTCCTCCTGTACCTTTACAGAAACAGATCACTATAAACGTACATGTGAGAGCAGGCTGAATCACTTGGCTTCCATAATCTGTTGGGGACACCTGACCCTGAGTTCTTAGGGCACAACTGGAAATTCTATTTTGTGCTAGAGATGTAAAAAAGTATCTTTAGTATCTACCTGAAATTGAAAAAGTAGAGTTTAAAGTGGTAGTAAAGTCCCCCTGGACACTTCTCCCAACAGGTAAGCTTAAAGTGGATGTAAACCCTCTCATATACCCAGAGAAGTGAACAGCCTCAGGTGATACACAGAGATGAAACAAATCTCCCTACATAAGTTTTACTTGTATATCGTGTTGTCTTCACCTTTCTACATTCTTTGTAAAGTGCAGATCGTGTTAGAAATCTGTCTTCCTCTTTCAGCAGGTGGGTGGGGAGTATGGGCTTACACTTTGTGAGAGCTGATTGTAGGAAAGGAACCCCCCCCCCCCCACATAGGCAGAGGTACGAAGGAACATGCAGAGCTGTAGTCTGAATAGACAAGCTCCCTGCTCATCTCCCTCTAAGCTCCCTCCCTGACACAAATTTTCAGCTGCTGTTATTTCATGTGTCAGAGAGCTTCTCAGAAGTGACTCTTACTGATAACAGAGCAGGGATGTGCAGTCAGGGGAGGCAGGTGAGGCAGAGCCATGAACATAAAAAAAAAAAAAACATCAAGCTTTGAGGGCCGTAGCCCGGCGACCTGAGGTCACAGAGACCCCAAATTTGGAGGGGGGGGGGGTAGCCGAAGTCCTACCCCACCACTGGGGCTCTTAGGACCTATGGTTTCATGGATACGGGGCTTCTTTTGCAGCCTGTCAGAAGATACATACAGCGTGGCCAGTTTAAATACAAGCTGGCACACACTTTTTGCAGCAGACTAAAAAGATGAGCTCACAGTGCCTCCGAGGCACTGAGCTCAATGAACAGCTTGGAGCCTTGGACCAATGGTAAAGTAGCATTGGTCCAAGCTGTCCAATAAAAATGCTTCAGTGGAGGCTCCCCTCTCACTGCAGTGTCATAGAAGGGGCATGTGTCTAAAAGACACATGCTCCCTTCCAGTCCAGCCTTCTTAACTAGAAGGAAAAAAACATGGGTTTATGAGTATAAGGTTTACCCATAATCCCATGTTTTTCTTACACAGTTAAGAGGGAGAATGAGAATCTGCTGCTGCTGAAAAAGGTACTTTTTTAATCAAGCTAAATCATCATTATGCTATATGTTATAAGATAATAATTTATTTTTTATCTATTTACTGTGAAATTACTGGTTTGAAGTTATCGATTCAAACTTCAGTAATTTGTCCATTAACCACTTGAGCCCCGGACCATTATGCTGCCTAAGGACCAGAGGTCTTTTTCCAATTTGGCACTGCGTCGCTTTAACTGCTAATTGCGCGGTCATGCAATGCTGTACCCAAACGAAATTTGCGTCCTTTTCTTCCCACAAATAGAGCTTTCTTTTGATGGTATTTGATCACCTCTGCGGTTTTTATTTTTTGCGCTATAAACGGAAAAAGACCGAAAATTTTGAAAAAAAATGATATTTTCTACTTTTTGTTATAAAAAAAATCCAATAAACTAAATTTTAGTCATACATTTAGGCCAAAATGTATTCGGCCACATGTCTTTGGTAAAAAAAATGTCAATAAGCGTATATTTATTGGTTTGCGCAAAAGTTATAGCGTCTACAAACTAGGGTACATTTTCTGGAATTTACACAGCTTTTAGTTTATGACTGCCTATGTCATTTCTTGAGGTGCTAAAATGGCAGGGCAGTACAAAACCCCCCCAAATGACCCCATTTTGGAAAGTAGACACCCCAAGGAAATTGCTGAGAGGCATGTTGAACCCATTGAATATTTATTTTTTTTGTCCCAAGTGATTGAAAAATGACAAAAAAAAAAAAAAATATTTACAAAAAGTCGTCACTAAATGATATATTGCTCACACAGGCCATGGGCCTATGTGGAATTGCACCCCAAAATACATTTAGCTGCTTCTCCTGAGTATGGGGATACCACATGTGTGGGACTTTTTGGGAGCCTAGCCGCGTACGGGGCCCCGAAAACCAAGCACCACCTTCAGGGTTTCTAAGGGTGTAAATTTTTGCTTTCACTCTTCACTGCCTATCACAGTTTCGGAGGCCATGGAATGCCCAGGTGGCACAAAACCCCCCAAAATGACCCCATTTTGGAAAGTAGACACCCCAAGCTATTTGCTGAGAGGCATATTGAGTCCATGGAATATTTTATATTTTGACACAAGTTGCGGGAAAGTGACACTTTTTTTTTTTTTTTTTTTTTTTTTTCATAAAGTTGTCACTAAATGATATATTGCTCACACAGGCCATGGGCATATGTGGAATTGCACCCCAAAATACATTTAGCTGCTTCTCCTGAGTATGGGGATACCACATGTGTGGGACTTTTTGGGAGCCTAGCCGCGTACTGGACCCCGAAAACCAATCACTGCCTTCAGGATTTCTAAGGGTGAAAATTTTTGATTTCACTCTTTACTGCCTATCACAGTTTCGGAGGCCATGGAATGCCCAGGTGGCACAAAACCCCCCCAAATGACCCCATTTTGGAAAGTAGACACCCCAAGCTATTTGCTGAAAGGCATGGTGAGTATTTTGCAGCTCTCATTTGTTTTTGAAAATGAAGAAAGACAAGAAAAAACATTTTTTTTTTTCTTTTTTCAATTTTCAAAACTTTGTGACAAAAAGTGAGGTCTGCAAAATACTCACTATACCTCTCAGCAAATAGCTTGGGGTGTCTACTTTCCAAAATGGGGTCATTTGGGGGGGTTTTGTGCCACCTGGGCATTCCATGGCCTCCGAAACTGTGATAGGCAGTGAAGAGTGAAATCAAAAATTCACGCCCTTAGAAAGCCTGAAGGCGGTGCTTGGTTTTCGGGGTCCCGTACGCGGCTAGGCTCCCAAAAAGTCTCACATGTGGTATCCCCGTACTCAGGAGAAGCAGCAGAATGTATTTTGGGGTGTAATTTCACATATTTCCATGGCATGTTTGAGCAATATATCATTTAGTGACAACTTTGTGCAAAAAAAAAAAAAAAAATTTGTCTCTTTCCCGCAACTTGTGTCGCAATATAAAATATTCCATGGACTCGACATGCCTCTCAGCAAATAGCTTGGGGTGTCTACTTTCCAAAATGGGGTCATTTGGGGGGGTTTTGAACTGTCCTGGCATTTTATGCACAACATTTAGAAGCTTATGTCACACATCACCCACTCTTCTAACCACTTGAAGACAAAGCCCTTTCTGACACTTATTGTTTACATGAAAAAGTTTTTTTTTTTTGCAAAAAAATTACTTTGAACCCCCAAACATTATATATTTTTTTAAAGCAAATGCCCTACAGATTAAAATGGTGGGTGTTTCATTTTTTTTTTTCACACAGTAATTGCGCAGCGATTTTTCAAACGCATTTTTTGGGGAAAAAACACACTTTTTTTAATTTTAATGCGCTAAAACACGCTATATTGCCCAAATGTTTGATGAAATAAAAAAGATGATCTTAGGCCGAGTACATGGATACCAAACATGACATGCTTTAAAATTGCGCACAAACGTGCAGTGGCAACAAAATAAATACATGTTTAAAAGCATTCAAAAGCCTTTACAGGTTACCACTTTAGATTTACAGAGGAGGTCTACTGGAAAAATTACTGCACTCGATCTGGCCTTCGCGGTGATACCTCACATGCATGGTGCAATTGCTGTTTACGTTTGACGACAGACCGCCGCTTGCGTTCGCCTTAGCGCGAGAGCAGGGGGCGACAGGGGTGTTTTTTTTTTTTGTTTTTTTTTTCTTTATTATTTTTTTGCTTTTTTAATCTTACTTTTAAACTGTTCCTTTCATATTTTTTTTTTTAATCATTTTTATTGTTATCTCGGGGAATGTAAATATCCCCTATGATAGCAATAGGTAGTGACAGGTACTCTTTTTTGAAAAAATTGTGGTCTATTAGACCCTAGATCTCTCCTCTGCCCTCAAAGCATCTGACCACACCAAGATCGGTGTGATAAAATGCTTCCCCAATTTCCCAATGGCGCTATTTACATCCGGCGAAATCTAAGTCATGAAATACTCGTAGCTTCCGGTTTCTTAGGCCATAGAGATGTTTGGAGCCACTCTGGTCTCTGATCAGCTCTATGGTCAGCTGGCTGAATCACTGGCTGCATTCTCAGGTTCCCTGTTGAGACAGGAGAGCCAGAGAAGAACACGGAAGACGGTGGGGGGGGCATTCCCTCCCACGGCTTGTAAAAGCAGTCTAGAGGCTAATTAGCCGCTAGGATTGCTTTTACATGAAAGCCGACCGCTGGCTGAAAAGAATGATACCAAGATGATACCTAAACCTGCAGGCATCATTCTGGTATAACCACTCAAAGTCGTGAATGGCGTACCTGAAGACAAAAAAATGGTTAACAATGGTTAACAATAAAGCACAGTAAAGTGTAAATAATTACACACCTGAAAAACAAACATGATAAAACATAATAACAATAACAATAAAACATTGCAGAATAGAATACAGTAAAAAAGAGCAGAACAATAGAGAGAGAGAATAGAGAGAGAGAGAACAATAAAACAACAACTATTTTTTTTTATTTCATATTTTTTTTTTTTTTTACACTTTTTTTGTAACTAACTTTTATAACGGTAACCGGTTCCAGGTTCGGGTCTCTCAAAATGCGATGGCATCTCGGGAGACCCTGTGAAATGGCGCCTAGTCTGTGCAATGCTGTACCCTACGCTAATACTCAACTAGTGAATGGTAGCGTTCAAAACATTCACCAATGCAAAGACCAGGATTGTCAGGACAGGAGGGACAATAATAGCGGGTGTCACGCCTATATCCGCGCTTGCTGCAGACACGACATCTTTTTTGGGGGGTTCGTTGGGTAGGGGTACTCGGGAGGACATAAAGAAAATGCCTCTCATGCAGCCGACTGCATTTGGTTGGGGATGTGAATGGGGGAAGTACGGGCGCTGCAGAAGCGGTGGGTTCCCAATTAGGATTGGCGAATGCAGCAGGAAGGGCACTATGGGCACGACGGGCCTGTGTTTCTTTTTGGTGGCAGCGGGACACTACTTGTGCTTGCCACCTCACCAGCTTCAACTGCACTTATGGGACTCGCCACGTCACCACGTGTTACTGCAGTGCTGGTTTGACTACGACCGGGGTGTACTAGGCCGCTGGCGCTTGCCAGTTCACCAAAACGCTACCAAAAAACTGTTAGCGATCGCAGGGATCAGGCCTGACTCTGCGAACGCTGCAGTTATGCGTTTAGTGTTTTGTAAGTGACAGTGATCGATCGATACTGCACTTGGGTGGGCTGGGCCGGGCCGGGCGGAGGGGTAAAACGCAGGTGCTAGCAGGTATCTGGGCTGATCCCGCTAACACTGTGTTTTTGGGAACCCTAAACTGCTGGTGACGCTAGTATAGATCTGATCGGATCAGATATTGATGCGATCAGATACTATACCACTAAGGGAGGTGTACGGTACGTGCGTGGGTGTTAGCGGTACTGGCGCTAATCTGACGCTGCCTGGGGCTGGTGCTTGCCAGTTCACCAAAACGCTACAAAAAAAACTGTTAGCGATCGCAGGGATCAGGCCTGACTCTGCGAACGCTGCAGTTATGCGTTTAGTGTTTTGTAAGTGACAGTGATCGATCGATACTGCACTTGGGTGGGCTGGGCTGGGCCGGGCGGAGGGGCAAAACGCAGGTGCTAGCAGGTATCTGGGCTGATTCCGCTAACACTGCGTTTTTGGGAACCCTAAACTGCTGGGGACACTAGTATAGATCTGATCGGATCAGATATTGATCCCTTCAGATACTATACCACTAAGGGAGGCGTATGCTGCGTGCGTGGGTGTTAGCGGTACTGGCGCTAACCTGACGCCTGGGGCTGGTGCTTGCCAGTTCACCAAAATGCTACCAAAAAAACTGTTAGCGATCGCAGGGATCAGGCCTGACTCTGCGAACGCTGCAGTTATGCGTTTAGTGTTTTGTAAGTGACAGTGATCGATCGATACTGCACTTGGGTGGGCTGGGCGGAGGGGCAAAACGCAGGTGCTAGCAGGTATCTGGGCTGATCCCGCTAACACTGCGTTTTTGGGAACCCTAAACTGCTGGTGACGCTAGTATAGATCTGATCGGATCAGATATTGATGCGATCAGATACTATACCACTAAGGGAGGTGTACGGTACGTGCGTGGGTGTTAGCGGTACTGGCGCTAATCTGACGCTTCCTGGGGCTGGTGCTTGCCAGTTCACCAAAACGCTACAAAAAAAACTGTTAGCGATCGCAGGGATCAGGCCTGACTCTGCGAACGCTGCAGTTATGCGTTTAGTGTTTTGTAAGTGACAGTGATCGATCGATACTGCACTTGGGTGGGCTGGGCTGGGCCGGGCGGAGGGGCAAAACGCAGGTGCTAGCAGGTATCTGGGCTGATTCCGCTAACACTGCGTTTTTGGGAACCCTAAACTGCTGGGGACACTAGTATAGATCTGATCGGATCAGATATTGATCCCTTCAGATACTATACCACTAAGGGAGGCGTATGCTGCGTGCGTGGGTGTTAGCGGTACTGGCGCTAACCTGACGCCTGGGGCTGGTGCTTGCCAGTTCACCAAAATGCTACCAAAAAAACTGTTAGCGATCGCAGGGATCAGGCCTGACTCTGCGAACGCTGCAGTTATGCGTTTAGTGTTTTGTAAGTGACAGTGATCGATCGATACTGCACTTGGGTGGGCTGGGCGGAGGGGCAAAACGCAGGTGCTAGCAGGTATCTGGGCTGATCCCGCTAACACTGCGTTTTTGGGAACCCTAAACTGCTGGTGACGCTAGTATAGATCTGATCGGATCAGATATTGATGCGATCAGATACTATACCACTAAGGGAGGTGTACGGTACGTGCGTGGGTGTTAGCGGTACTGGCGCTAATCTGACGCTTCCTGGGGCTGGTGCTTGCCAGTTCACCAAAACGCTACAAAAAAAACTGTTAGCGATCGCAGGGATCAGGCCTGACTCTGCGAACGCTGCAGTTATGCGTTTAGTGTTTTGTAAGTGACAGTGATCGATCGATACTGCACTTGGGTGGGCTGGGCTGGGCCGGGCGGAGGGGCAAAACGCAGGTGCTAGCAGGTATCTGGGCTGATTCCGCTAACACTGCGTTTTTGGGAACCCTAAACTGCTGGGGACACTAGTATAGATCTGATCGGATCAGATATTGATCCGTTCAGATACTATACCACTAAGGGAGGTGTACGGTGCGTGCGTGGGTGTTAGCGGTACTGGCGCTAACCTGACGCCTGGGGCTGGTGCTTGCCAGTTCACCAAAATGCTACCAAAAAAACTGTTAGCGATCGCAGGGATCAGGCCTGACTCTGCGAACGCTGCAGTTATGCGTTTAGTGTTTTGTAAGTGACAGTGATCGATCGATACTGCACTTGGGTGGGCTGGGCGGAGGGGCAAAACGCAGGTGCTAGCAGGTATCTGGGCTGATCCCGCTAACACTGCGTTTTTGGGAACCCTAAACTGCTGGGGACGCTAGTACAGATCTGATCGGATCAGATATTGATCCGTACAGATACTATACCACTAAGGGAGGCGCATGCTGCGTGCGTGGGTGTTAGCGGTACTGGCGCTAATCTGACGCTGCCTGGGGCGACGCATATCACCGCCGGGCGATCGGGGGGCTAAACCTTTATTCGGTAATAAACGACGGGTGCCCTGACACTATAAAAAATAAACGAACTAACCAGCGTCAACCGTAACGGTTATACGGTGATCAGTGGTGAAAGGGTTAACTAGGGGGCAATCAAGGGGTTAAAACATTTATTAGGTAGTATATGGGGGTCCCTGACGCTATAAAACGCTGACGGCGAACCTAAATATTTACCTCACTAACTAGCGTCACCAGCGACACTAATACAGCGATCAGAAAAATGATCGCTTAGCGACACTGGTGACAGGGGGTGATCAAGGGGTTAAAACTTTATTAGGGGGGGTTAGGGGGGTACCCTAGACCTACAGGGGGGTAACAGTAACTGTCCCAACACTGTAACTGTCACAAACTGACACTATGCAGTAATCAGAAAAAAAAAAAAAAAAAAACTGCTGGTGTCAGTTTGTGACGGGGGGGGGGTGATTGGGGGGGGATCGGGGGGCGATCGGGGGGGGGGGGGATCGGGGTGTTTTGTGTGCCTGGCATGTTCTACTGTGTGTGTGTGTGTGTGTGTGTGTGTGTTGGTGCACTCACATTGATGTCTTCTCTCCTCGGGCCGGAACGGAAATTACCGAGCCGAGGAGAGATGACATCATTTCCTTTGCTGCTGTTTAGCATACAGCAGCAAAGGAATGATTCGATTGGCCGGCGGCGATCGCGAGGGGGGGGCCACGAACGGATGGTCTCCCCCTCATCACCGATCGCCGCTGGACAAAAGACGACCGCCTCGGGCACCGGGGGGGGGTCCGATCGGACCCCCCACCCGCGGAAGGCAAATCACGTACCCTGTACGTGATTTTGCCTGTCCGTGCCACTTTGCCGACGTACATCGGCGTGAGGCGGTCGTCAAGTGGTTAAAACACCTGCTTGAGTACAGTTTTTGAAAATATGGTAAATTATCTTAACCTCTTGGCATCCGCGCTATAGCCGCATGACGGCCACATATGACGGCCTCCCCTGTGCACGCGCCCTGCGCGCCCCCTGCAGGGCGCACACGCGCTGCAATCACCGAGTCACTGAGACTCGGGTGATCACAGATCCGAGTAAGGGGGTGGTCCCGGCCCCTTACCATGTGATCAGCTGTCAGCCAATGACAGCTGATCACATGACGCAAACAAAAGCTCGGTAATCACCGGCTTATCTGCAAGGGACATCAGTCCTGAAGAGGAAGAGGCAATTATGCCTCATCTGTGCCCACCAGTACCCCCTGCCAGTGCCACCTGCCATTGCCACCTGCCAGTGCCCACAGTGCCCACCAGTGCCACCTATCAATGCCCATGAGTGCCACCTATCAATGCCCCCAAGTGCCACCTATCAATGCCCACCAGTGGTGTCAATCAGTGCCACCCATCAGTGCCCTTCACTGCCACCCATCAGTGCCCATCACTGCCACCTATCGGTGCCCATCAGTGCCGCCTCATCAGCGTACATCAATGAAGGAGAAAAATTACCTGTTTGCAAAATTTTATAGCAAAATATTTTTTAAAAATTTTACATTCGGTCTTTTTAAATTTTTTTAACAAAATTTAATTTGGGTACAGTGTAGCATGACTGCGCAATTGTCATTCAAAGTGCATCAGTGCTGAAAGCTGAAAATTGGTCTGGACAGGAGCGGAGTTAAGGTGCCCAGTAAGCAAGTGGTTAAAGTATATGTTAAGGCACAAGTATAAGTCACTGGCAGCCGCTCTATGATGCTCAGGTATAGCACACTGTATATGTCTTTTCTAAAAACGAGGCTTGCAAATACCTATTTAGAGTGACCTTCAGGCCGGTCACGTGACTTCCGGCTGCTTTTCAGCTCCGATACATTGCAGGAGGGGCCGAGATCTCCCTCTGACGTCAGCCGGGGAGATCACCTGCCTGCTCAGCCCTTCCCGCAGAAGCCTTGTCTCGGAGCTGTAAAGCGGCTGTGAGTCACGTGACCGGCCCAAAGATAGCCCTAAATAGTTATTTACAAGCCTCGTTTTTAGAAAAGACATACACAGTGTGGTATGCCTGAGTATCATAGAGGGGCTGCCAGTGACCTTTTAAAAGTTTTGGATTTGTACTAATAGCATCAGGGGGCGTGGGGGGCAGAGATGTAGACACACAACAAGGAGCTGACAGGCAGGGAGGAGGGGATGAGGGGGAGAGAGGAGAGCTGAGAGCAGGGCTGCAGATGACTCAGGAACATACTCTGACCATGGTGGTCAGGGCTCAGCAGCCCTGGTTACGGTGGTCAGTACAGAGAGGGGGATACAGGAAGTGGCAGGTTCAAGCAGTTTCCTTTCACACTGGGGTGGTTTGCAGGCGTTATTGCGCTAAAAATACCACCTGCAAACCGCCCCTAAACAGCCTCCGCTGTTTGTTTAGTGTGAAAGCCCGAGGGCTTTCACACTGAAGCGGTGCGCTGGCAGGAGAAGAAAAAATCTCCTGCTAGCCGCATCTTTGGAGCGGGGAAGGAGCGGTGTATTCACCGCTCCTTCACCGCTCCTGCCCATTGAAATCAATGGGACAGCGCGGCTAAAACCGCACCGCTAGCGGCCGACTACCGCGGTAAAACAGCGCTAAAAATAGCGCTGTTTTACCGCCGACGCCCCCTACCGCCCCAGTGTGAAAGGGGCCTTACAGTTTAGAGGGGGGCAGATTACACAGCACAAGCACTGTGCTGTTTAATCTGCTTTAAGGGGCCAGGATCTCTATTTTTTTGGGGGTTAACAAACACTTTAAAAACAATATATAATAATTATTTGTATATTACTTACCTATGGTAAATAACCCCTTGCCACTCAGGCCAATTCTGACACTTCTCTCCTACATGTAAAAATCATAATTTTTTTGCTGAAAAATTACTCAGAACCCCCAAACATTATATATATTGTTTTAACAGACACCATAGGGAATAAAATGGTGGCTGTTGCAACTTTTTATGTATTTGCGCAGCAATATTTCGAATGCGCTTTTTGTGGAAAGAAACGGTTTCATAAATATAAAAAAAAAAAAAACAGCAAAGTTAGCCCAATTTTTTGTATACTATGAAAGATGATGTTATGTCGAGTAAATAGATACCTAACATGTCACCCTTTAAAATTGCGCACACTTGTGGAATAGCGCCAAACTTCAGTACTTAAAGATCTCTATAGGGGATGCTTTACATTTTTTACAGGTTACCTGTTTAGAGTTACAGAGGTCTAGTGCTAGAATTATTGCTCTTACTGTAACGTTTATGGTGTATGTAACCTGTGTGTATCTGGCTCTGATACTAGCCAGTGCTTCACCAGCCACTGATCTCACCCTACGTCCCTGTAAGAGAGGAAGGAAGCACCAGAGAGAAATGACACTTATGCCGCGTACACACGGTCGGACTTTTCAGCTACAAAAGTCCGACAGCCTGTCCAACAGACTTCCGGAAGACTTTCGGCAGACTTGCGGCGGACTTGTGGCAGACTTTCTAACGAACGGACTTGCCTACACACGACCACACAAAAGTCCGATGGATTCGTACGTGATGACGTACACCAGACTAAAATAAGGAAGTTGATAGCCAGTAGCCAATAGCTGCCCTAGCGTGGGTTTTTGTCCGTTGGACTAGCACACAGACGAGCGGATTTCGGGGTCCGTCGTAGTTACGACGTAAAGATTTGAAGCATGTTTCAAATCTAAAGTACGTCGGATTTGAGGCTAAAAAAGTACGTTGAAAGTCCGGAGAAGCCCACACACGATCGGATTACCAGCCAGCTTTAGTCCGTCAGCGTCCGTTGGACTTTTGTAGACGAAAAGTCCGACCGTGTGTACGCGGCATTAGAGATTTGGAGAGAAATAAATAAACATTACAGACATATGTGCTTAAGTCAAATGCCATGAAAGGGGTTTACAACCACTTTAAAATATAGCTTATCTGTAGGTACAAGGAATATCTCCTAAATGTGCACAGTTTAGAAAACCGTCGCCGGCGCTTGCGCTGTGAAGGAACAGCATACCGTGCCTGTTCCTTCAGAGCCCTGTGCGGTAAACAGTGACTCCTGTACGCATGCACGAGAGTGACGTCAACGGGGCTCGGCCACTCAAAGGAACGCAGCCTGTGAACCCGGAAGGAAGACCAGGTTAAGATGAAAGCCCTGTCTGCAGTGACAGTGCGCCACTGGAGGGCTATGTTTCAAGGTAACTGTTTCATAATGTGCTAGTATGCTTGCATAATAGCACATTAAGACTTTACCTTGCAGGGAGAAGATTTTTTTTTCTTTTCCAACTTTACTTCTGCTTTAATAGAATGATCCGTTTAAAACTTTAAAAAGCTGCACAGTGTGCATTGTTTATCACAGGAAAAAAAATCAAGATTTGCTGGGACAAGTCTACAGATACTTAAAGAGGAACTGCAGTCTGCTCACATAATTTGTAATAAAAACATATTTGCCATTCTGAAGCTTCTCCACTTCCTGGATTTACACAGAGGCACACCTCCAGCTCTGCAGCCTTGCAGCTCTCATTGGCCCTCTTATGACTCATCCCCCCTCCCTTCCTGGCATACTCTCACGAGAGTGAGAGAGAGAGCTGTGCATGATGTCATAAGCCTAGGCTAATGACCAAACAAGAAATAGGAAGTGGGCTGTATAAGCTATTTACTGGCAGAAAAAAAACGGAAAATTGTATCAAATACTTACTGTAATTTTGCTTTCATGACGCCAAACCATTGCAGCATACTAGTGATAGGCTCCACCTCTCTTCCACTCCCTCAGGATAAGTGAATAACATAAATTAAAGGCCTAGTTAGGCCCCAGCCCGTATGCTGCAATGGTTTGGCGTCAGGAAAGCAAAATTACGGTAATCATTTTATACAATTTTCCGGTTTTTTTTATAAATAACTAGCTGACAGGGTGAGTTATACTTGTCAAATCAATTTTTAATTAGAATGGGACAGAAGACAGAACAGTCCTTCCTCCACAGTCCACTAATGGCAAGACCCCCAGATCTACTCTGTACCGCTTGAAAAGGTATCCTGGGGTAACCATGATACTTCCCTGCAGATGGATTTCATGGACGCCTTCGAATGGGCAGCCCATGAGACCGAAACTACTCTGGGAGAGTATGTATCCATTGCTGAAGGAGGTTCACAACCCCTCGCCCTATATGCATGACCAAACCTACTAAGTCCAGGAGGTAACCTCTTTACCCTGACAAATGCCAGCTTGAAAGATGAAAGGCTTATTCCATGATCTTAAAAGGGCAATTGTGGATAGGGACTTCAAGTTCTGTACACGTCCAATTTGTGTGAACCTCCTGAGTGATCCTCTGGGAAGTTAGGCAATGCCCAGATGACTGTTAGATGGAGGGCTGTCGCTACCCTTGTTACAAGATGATCTATCGGATACAAGTCTACTCCTTCTGGAAAGAAAATAATATCTTTTTCTGAAGCTCTCAGAGCTAGAATCTCAGACATCCTTCTGCTTGAAGATCTTGCAATAAATACTGCCTAGTAGATAATGTTTTCACGCCACACACTTCAATAACAATGCTATTTCAGTGTTTCCTGTCAACTGCGAACTCCTCCAGGGAATCTTTACTCACCAGCCTATTGGGCATACAGTAGGTATTGCACCACAGGTGCTACAGAACTTTTGCTGGGATGGTAGCGTTGCTCCAGGAAGAAGCGATAAGACATCATCCTTGGAACTTTCCCCTTGAATGGGAGCTGCCTCTAGGGCTACGTTTCTCCAAAGAACGTCCGCCTTCCAAGGCTCTTGAACTTAGAGAGCATGAGCACGCGGGGCTGAAAATAATTCAAAGCAATCCGCAAAGGGAGACACTCTTTTAATGAAACTTACCATATGATGGTCTCCCACCTTTGAATTTGAGGGTTTTTTGTATAAATGGTGACTGACTCATGGTTTGAGGACAAATAGGATGGCCAGCTGAAAAAAACAAGGATAGCTGAAAAGGAAAATAGCATCAGAGAGCGAAAGGTTTAGAGATGAAAGAGAAAAATATACATTGGAAACAAAAAAAAATGAAAAAGTGTTCCTTTTTTTTTTCTCTCAAACAAAAGTTTTAATAAATTATTGCCCATACATACACATATGAATATGTGTATACACACATATATACAAGGACAGGGTTTTCCTTTTTTTTTTTTTTTTTTGTGCCATACCTGAAAAAAACAGCAGGGGGCATTGTTAACAAGAGGGCAGCTTTTCCCAAAAGAAAAATGGCAGGCGGTACTCCCGCCAGCCTGTGCAGACCGGCGCAGCTCGATGATGTCATCAAGAGCGCCTCCAGCACAGAGAAAACAGTCCAGCACAGGATCCCAAGACATGTTGGTAGGTTAATTGGATCCTGTGTAAATTGTCTCTAGTATGTGCATGTATGTGAGTTAGGGACCTTAGAGTGTAAGCTCCTTGAGGGTAGGGACTGATGTGAACATACAATTTATATGTAAAGCGCTGCGTAAATTGACGGCACTATATAAGTACCTGAAATGAAAAATAAATAAATAACACAAGCAAAAGGGCAAACATAATCAAAAATGGAGCCAAAGAAGGCTAAGAAAAGGAAAAGATCAATGTAAAAAACGGGAAATATATAGGGAGACAGAAAATAAAAATAAAAAAGGATAGGCCGCCCTGTGAGATACAAGGGACCAAAGGAGTGAAATGAATGAACTAGCTGGCACCCCTAAGCCTCAGCCTGCAGACACTTAGAGCCGGTTCACACGGGGGCGACTTGTCAGGCGACCTAGCCGCCTGACAAGTCGCCTCCCGTTCTGTACAATGGAACCGTTCTAAGGGGAGCGACGCAAGTCGCTCCGACTTAGAAGAAAGGTTCCTGTACTACTTTGGGGGCGACTTGCATAGACTTCTATACAGAAGTCGTCTTGCAAGTCGCCCCGGTAGTCGTGTGCAGGTCGCCTCGGTGAGGCGACCTGCAAGTCGTGCCGCCTCTGGTGTGAACCGAGGCTTACTTACTGGCAGATTTCGTTCCTAAAGAGAAAACACAGCAGGACCCAATTAAGACCCACAGAAGGTTGTTTAGTGCAATTTAGCGGTCCGAGCGCTTGGACTTCTCACTAACCTGTTTCCACGAAAATAAGACCTAGCGTGATTGTCGGTGATGGCTGCAATATAAGCCCTACCCCCAAATAAGCCCTAGTTAAAGTCCTTGTAGGCTTTATTTTCAGGGTAGGGCTTATTTTCAGGAAACAGGATAGGGCTTATTTGGAGGGTAGAGCTTATATTGCAGCCATCACTGACAATCACGCTAGGTCTTATTTTCGGGGAAACAGGGTAGGAGAGCTCAACCCAGCCGGATGCTGCACGGAGGAAGAGGTGGGGACATAGCACTACTTACTCCAAAGTTAAAACAACAAGGGCAGAAGATTTAATAAATGGAAAGTTGAAAAAATGACTGAAGAAGTACCTCTCAGAATCTCAACTAGGGTAATGTGACCTTACTAGGAAGCGTTCCCTTGATTTTCAAGGATTCAAACTTTTTCTTATTCTATCCAAAAAAAAAAAAAAGTTTTGGTGTTCTAAGTGTTCCATGACTGGTGTGAGCAGCTACACTGCAACTTTACACATCATAAGGAGAATAGTCTGTAGATAATCGCCAAAGATATACAAGACCCAAAATTGTGTTAAAGTACAGTTGCACTTTTATTTTAAATTATACTTTTGTACTTGTCCTTGAAGCCTCTACCAAATGCACGTTTTAGGGACCCTGCTCTATGCTATTGTGTCTCTAGCTAAATTTAGTGTGTGATATTGTTAGTTAGTAACAATCCACAATTGTTATTTTCCTTTTCTGGGCTCTGCAGGTCTTCCCTAAGAGCCCTTTCACACTGGGGCGGTTTGCAGGCGCTATTGCGCTAATAATAGCGCCTGCAAACCGACCTGAAAGTGCCGCTGCTGTTTATCCAGTGTGAAAGCCCCGAGGGCTTTCACACTGGAGCGATGCGCTGGCAGGACGGTAAAAAAAGTCCTGCTAGCAGCATCTTCGGAGCGGTGAAGGAGCGGTGTGTATACCGCTCCTTTACCGCTCCTGCCCATTGAGATCAATGGGACGGCGCGGCTATACCGCCGGCAAAGCGCCTCTGCAGAGGCGCTTCGCGGTGGTATTTAACCCTTTCTCGGCCGCTAGCGGGGGGTAAAACCGCCCCGCTAGCAGCCGCATACCGACGGTAAAAAGCCGCTAATATTAGCGGCGTTTTACCGCCGACGCCGCCCCCCGCCCCAGTGTGAAAGGGCTCTAAGCCTGGAGAGGGTGAATGGTTCTGCCTATAGCTGGGAGGAGGTTCCAGTAAGCAATGCATGAGAATTAACACCTTTGAGTTATGAATATTTATTGGATCCAGCCAAATCCTAAAGGATGGCCCGGGAGATGATATATGTTTGGAAGCTATCTAGATGTTGTAAGAAGGATTCATTGACTGCTTCCAAAAACAGCCTTCAACTAAAGAAAGGCAGTGATTGCTCCTAAATTATCATACTGTAGATCTGCCTGTTATAAAAAGGCTGCTCTTAAAGAGGAAGTAAACACTACCTCTTTTTTTTCTGTTTCCTGACCTGCAAAGTAAAGGCATAATGTGCTAGTATGCATTGCATACTAGCACTTTATGTGAAACTTACCTCCTCGTTGTCACTGATGGAGGGCGCATCCATCTTCACCTGTCTTCCTTCCGGGTTCGTGGACTCCAGCTGTGTGACTGGCTGAAGCCACGTGACGGGAGCCACCAGTCACCAGTCAAAAGTTACCTTTTCTTAACTTCCCAGGACCCCTTTACCTCGGGAGTTCTGATATGCAAATGCCAAAATGCCAAAATTCTCAGCATTGGCCAAGGGCTGGCCTGCCCTGTTTAAATTAAATTAATTAATTGTTTGGGAGCCACGTCGTACGACCGCGCAATTGTCAGTTAAAGCAACGCAGTGCCGAATCGCAAAAAACGCACTGGTCAGGAAGGGGGTAAATTCTTCCGGGGTTAACTTAAGTGGTTAACTAATAATAACTGTTCACAACCACTGAAAGTTCGAAACACCCAGTTATCAAAAGCTATGCTCAATTTAAGAGCATGACATAAAGTATGTGTAAACCCAAGAGTAGAAATCTTATTTTATTGCAGCTTACCAGTCCTCATAAGGTGGCTGCATTCATTTTATTTTCAATAACACACTTTCTGTCCTAGTGTGACAACACTCTCTCACTGTGGTGTTTCTATAAGGTGTAGCGTTGTCAGCCTAGGACAGGAAGTGTGTTAAGGACTACAGAACTCTGCCTCATCTTCTCATGTTCTTAACAAAGGGGTTGCGCTATGGTCCACAGAGGTAAATTGTGCAGGTTTGATAAGACTTCTTGAGACAACACTGCAGTGTGAAGATGATACAGAACAGCATTGTCATGCTGACAGAAATAACAAGCTTTTTATGCATTTATGGAACAAATATAACACAACACTTTAAATGGTATATTTAAGGGTTCAAAATGGAAACAATTAGAAAAGTTAATTGTTAAAGTTTACAAACAGTGTACTCTAAAGTCTCCCACAATCTGATCGTGCATATGTTATAACAGTGGCGGCTGGTGGTTTTTTTGGGAGGAGGGGGGGGCAGCAAACAACAACAACCACACCCCCCTCGCTGTCTGCCAGTTGGTCCTCCAGCACTTACCCCATCTAAGTGGCTGGCATCAGTGGGCATCAGGCATCAGACAGTGGCGGGCATCAGCCACCATGCAGTGGCGGGCATCGGGTTCCTGTGTCTTCTCCTCCTCGCTTCTGCCGTGTGTCTCCTCCCCTCCTCCTAGGCATCCAATAGGATCGCCTGTCTTTTCAGCCAATAGGGTGACGGGTTTCAGACCCGCTTCCTGATTGGCCAGGAGCAGGATCAGTGTTACAACAGTAAATATTCATTCACTATTGCAACACACCTGGGTGGGCTCTGGATGCACTGCTCTGCGTCCAGAGCCCACCCTATTTTGAAGCCTATTAGAGCCTCTGCTCTAATCAGGAGCTTAAAAAAAACACCGCCACCACTGTAATTCATGCGCCCAGCAACCTGAAAGGGACCGGATGCATGGATAGGGGGCGGCGGCATGGTTAGAGGGGGCGGCGGCATGGTTAGAGGGGGCGGCGCCCGTGCGCCCTTAATGGATGAACTGCCCCTGTAATAGTTAGGCATACTGTACATAAGATAGGTCTATTATCCCCCCACTGTCCTGCTGCTGGCCAATTTACACTGTTGTATCCTCTCCAGTATTTTTACTTTAAAGCTGTGTTGTACACATGACCGGACTTTTAGATCAGACTGGTCAGACGGAACAAATCCATTGGACAATCCGACCGTGTGTGGGCTTCATCAGACCTTCAGTGGACTTTTTCTGTCGAAAATCAGACAGACTTTAGATTTGGAACATGTTTTAAATCTTTCCGACGGACTCGAGTCCGGTCGAAAAATCAGTTCATCTGTATGCTAGTCCAAGGGACAAAAAAGGACCCAAGGGCAGCTATTGGCTACTGGCTATGAGCTTCCATATTCTAGTCCCTTCGTACGTCATCATGTTTAAACCAACGGACTTTCGAACGGACTTTAGTCTGTCGTTCGAAAGTCCGTTGTAACTCCGTCGAAAGTCCGTCAGAAAGACCGTTGGACCTTTGATGCGAAAAAGTCCACTCGTGTGTATGCTGCATTAGTGTTTTTTCTCCGAATTCTTGGCAAATTGACTTAGACAGAGTTGCCCACCAGTAAGAGTGATACATCATGTTGCAACGCTGGGAATTCATTGCCATGTCTTTATTCCAGAGTTACAGGGCCCTCACGTGTGCCACATAGAGCAGAAAAAAAAGATAAATTAAAGGAATGGTAAAAAAAAAAAAAAAATTAGACTACATTTAAAAAAATTCCAATGAAATGACTATACCTGGCATAACAACATTGTACATACTGCAGCCAGCCCATCCGTTGCTGGTAACGTTCATCCACAGAGAAGTTCCACACATCGTAGACGCCTCGGTTTTTCAAATCAGTCTTAAATATTGATCTCCATTCGTGCCTGTCCATTATTGCTTTTCTCGCGGAGTGAATAGTTACAAGGTATATTGCTGTTTCCAGAGAAGTGATGTGTCATTTGTTCAGGAAACGAAAGTAGAATACACCTTCCCGCTATAATGAGTGCTGGGCAGTGTCTACAACCTGAAGCATAGCTCACAATTTTATGACATGAGAGAGAGGCACACCTTTTAGCACAAAGTATGCAGGCAAAATAAACACTCCTGTCATGCCCGCAGTTAAATGGACCCCAAAAATGAATACCGATTAATGATTTTACCATCCTTTTCCTTTACACTGGTTTTCAAAATAGCAAATCGAATCATTTAAAAGTTGAATAAAAGCCTCCGTTTTTGAATACCAGTTGTGGTAGGTAATTGGTACATTATTATAAGGTGTATACATCAGAACAGAAAGAGGGACAGCCGAAGAAAAAAGAGGGACAGAAGGATTTTGTTTCAAAAGAGGGACAGTCCCTCCACATAAGGGACAGTTTAGAGTTATGCTAAAGTCTCAAGTTGGCCCATGTGTTCTGATGATGTTTTCTTCTGTGTCTGTGAATGGAAATAGCACTTCCCCACCTGCCATTTATTGCACTAATATTACATCAGGTGTGTAATATCCATCTAGGAATACTAGTTGCCCTGTTGTCTTTGATTCAGTGTTTTCTGATTTCATGTCATTGACTTGGAGAAAAAAACATGCAGATTAGAAGGTCACAGCGAAGTATGAACCCTTGATCTGCATACTTGATCTGTTTCAGTAGCAAAGACTGTATTGGAACCACTTCTGGATCAGCATAACAGTCAGGCTAAGTTCACACTGGCAATAAAAGCAAGGCATTTGAAAGGTGTTAAAAACGCTCCTCAATCACCTATACAAATGATACAATGGACAGCAAACAATGCTGTTCATACTATCGAAACGTGAAGGGTTAGTGTCGCGTCGCTTCAAAATTAAAGCCTCATGTCGAGTCAGGAGGCATTTGAAGCCTTTCAATGTCTCCAATTCAAGTCTATGGTATGGTAACAAACAGATTCAACTTAACAATAAACCTACAGACCCTATCTTGTTTGTAACCCAGGGACCGCCTGTACAAAGCACTTTCAATGATATATTTAAAAGACCAAACAGGAGAAAGTAAGAGAGAGTAACTTTTAAGCTTCAGATATACTTTAAGTACATATTCCTCTGCAATTCGTATATGATACAAGTTAGGCATATGCCAGTTAAGCCTATTGTCCCTCATTAAAACTGTCCTGCTGCTGGCCAATTTTACATTGCTCTATCCTCTGCAGTATCATAATACTTGCAGTAGACCCCTGTTTGTACTCTTTTTTTTTCTAGTACAATTCTGCCTCATTAAAAATGTCCTGCTGCTGGCCAATTGTACACTTTTGTATCATCTCTGTTATACTATTGTATCCTCTGCAGTATTTTAACCATTATAATAAAGGCCCAGCCTGTGTTCTTTGTCTTTTTTAAATTTAAGCCTAGCCTTGCTCATTAAAATGGCCTATCATCCCTGATTAAAACTGTCCTGCTCTGGCCAATTTTACACTAGTGTATATTAAGTCTTTTATTAAAAGCCCATCTTGTCCTCTTTGTTTCTAGTAAAGTTGGGACTAGGCTTGCTCATTAAAATTGTGCTGCTGCTAGCCAGTTTTACAAATCTGTGACAGCAGCAGTCTCATAATTATTTTAGCAAAATAAGATCAAATAAAAGTTACATATAGGGGTTGATTTACTAAAGGCAAATGCACGGTACACTACATGTGCACTGCAAATGCACTTGGAAGTGCAGTCTCTGTAGATCTGAGGGAAAGATCTGAAATGAGGGAAAGCTCTGCTAATTTCCATCATCCAATCATGTGCAAGCTAAAATGCTGTTTTTCATTTTCCTTGCATGTCCCCCTCAGATCTACAGCGACTGCACTTCCAAGTGCATTTGCAGTGCACGGGTAATGCACAGTGGATTTGCCTTTAGTAAATAAACCCCATACTGTACATCACTTAGGCCTATTATCCCATGATTTAACTGCCCTGCTGCTGGCCAATTTTACACTGTTGTATCCTCTACAGTATCTTAATTCTTGTACTAAACCCCTGTCTATGCTCTTTTTCTCTAATACATTTGACAAGTCTGCCTCATTGAACAAGCAAGGACAGCGACAGTAGACTGCTAGCCACTTTTTATTTGCCAGTCAAAGCTGACCTATTACAGTTTGATTAAAAAAAAAAAAAACACATGTCGCTGCAAAAACTACCTGAAAAAAAGCCTTTTTTTCAAACTGAAATTAATTATATTGGGATGCTGCTGCTTCATGTAAAACAAGATAGTTGTTAAAGAAAAAAAGCAATTTCGCAGCCAAACATGTATGCTGTTGCTCAGACTGCCAATGAAAAATGTAAGTTCTGTAACATCATGTACAGGTTAGGGCATCCCCCCAGAATGCTATTTAAAAGATCTGTGTATTTTTAATGTTGTCCTTGAAGTCACATGAAAAGTCAATCTACCTGCTGTTTTTTTTTTTTTATTATTATTTGCATTGACGCATGACCCCTATTGCAGTGGCCAGCTCGCATGTTTTTTGTTTTTTTTTTAATTATTATTTTACATTAGTTTGCCTATTGGACCAAAAAAAATGGCCATAATAAAACAACAAGATTTATCCCTCATGGAATTCAGTAGGATTTGCCAAATTAAAAAGATCTGCCAAACCTTTGCTGAATTGAACCTGGACAGATGTTCCCATCACAAACAGTGATATATTATACTGCAGCACTGGGACCTCACTGCCATGTCATTTTAGCGTATGGCTACCAGCACCGGAGGTACAGAGTACAGAGTTTCTGTGCCCTTATGTGTGTCACCTATAGCAAAAAAAAAAAAGTGACATGTACTTATTAAGGCATACATAACTATAATATAATAATATAATTTTTTTGCTGCTGTGGTCTGACTTTGTGTCAAAGAGTGGCTCTGTTCATTCTCCATGGTCCCACTGTATGTAGGAATGTAGCCACCCTCTCTTGCTCATTCCTGAGATTGACTATGGACTATAGCAGGGCTAATGTATTAAAATTCACAGAGTCCGGTCAGCAAAATTTTCTTCCAGCAGAGGGCCGAACATTGTGCCATTACCTATAGCACCTTTTCGCATGTGCCAAATTGCATGTTGCTGCCGCACTATTTTGGAAAAGATGTCAAAGACCTCTTTCTCCGTGTTTCTTGTGGGTAGTGCAGCCCATTAAAATGGGCTGACCTACCCACGACATGTGCACCTAATGCATATGTACAGATCTGAACCCATTCTTATATCAGCATCCTCATTCCCCAGTGCACATCAGAGTCCTCTCCCTCTTGATGAGTGTCCTCAGGTCCTCCTTTATATCACCCCCCTCCAAAGTAAACCAAAGTAATGTTCTCACACTTCCTTGACACAACCCCCCCCCCCACCAGTACTGTCCCCTGCCCCTGTTTAAATTATCCCCCCACATTGCTATGCTCAGCCCCTTCACATTACTGTCCTCATTGCCCCCACATTACATTTCTCAGCTTCCCCACATCACAGTCCTCAGCCCCCTCTGTAATGTCCACATCTCCCCCACTGTAATATCCACATCTCCACACTGTAATGTTCACATCTCCCCCACTGTAATGACCACATCTCCCCCACTGTAATGTCCACATTTCCCCACTGTAATCTCCACATGTCCCCCACTGTAATCTCCACATGTCCCCCACTGTAATGTCCACATGCACTGTAATGTCCACATCTCCCCAACTGTAATATTCACATCTCCCCCACTGTAATACCCACATCTCCCCAACTGTAATATTCACATCTCCCCCACTGTAATATTCACATCTCCCCCACTGTAATATTCACATCTCCCCCACTGTAATGTCTACATCTCCCCCACCGTAATGTCCACAACTCCACACTGTAATATTCACATCTCCCCCGCCATAATGTCCACATCTCCCCCACTGTAATATCCACATCTCCCCACTGTAATATTCACATCTCCCCACTGTAATATTCACATCTCCCCCACTGTAATGTCCACATCTCCCCACTGTAATGTCCACATCTCCCCACTGTAATGTCCACATCTCCCCACTGTAATGTCCACATCTACTCCACTGTAATATCCACATCTCCCCACTGTAATATTCACATCTCCCCACTGTAATATTCACATTTTCCCCACCGTATTGTCCACATCTCCCCCACTGTAATATCCACATCTCCACACTGTAATATCCACATCTCCCCCACTGTAATACCCACATCTCCCCCACTGTAATATTAAAATCCCCCCACTGTAATGTCCACATCTCCCCCACTGTAATATCCACATCTCCCCACTGTAATGTCCACATCTCCCCCCCTGTAATATCCACATCTCCCCACTGTAATGTCCACATCTCTCCCACTGTAATGTCCACATCTCCCCACTGTAATGTCCACATCTCCCCCACTGTAATGTCCACATCTCCCCCACTGTAATATCCACATCTCCCCCACTGTAATATCCACATCTCCCCCACTGTAATGTCCACATCTCCCCCACTGTAATGTCCACATTTCCCCCACTGTAATGTCCACATCTCCCCCACTGTAATGTCCACATTTCCCCCACTGTAATGTCCACATCTCCCCCACTGTAATGTCCACATCTCCCCCACTGTAATATCCACATCTCCCCCACTGTAATTTCCACATCTCCCCCACTGTAATGTCCACATCTCCCCCACTGTAATATCCACATCTCCCCACTCTAATATCCACATCTCCCCCACTGTAATGTTCACATCTCCCCAGTATAATATCCACATCTCCCCACTGTAATGTCCACATCTCTCCCAATGTAATATCCACATCTCCCCCACTGTAATATCCACATCTCTCCCACTGTAATATCCACATTTCCCCCACTGTAATATCCACATCTCCCCCACTGTAATATCCACATCTCCCCCACTGTAATATACACATCTCCCAACTGTAATATCCACATCTCCCAACTGTAATATCCACATCTCCCCCACTGTAATATCCACATCTCCCCCACTGTAATATCCACATCTCCCCACTGTAATGATGAGGTGTCCAGTCCGCATTAGTTGTCAGTGCTGTGCTGACATTTCACATCCTCAGCTCCAGCTTCTCTCCTCTCTCCGCGCCAAAAATTCAGAACTTCTCCAGAGCCAATGAGAGAGGAGGGGTGTGGATTGAAGGCAGAGGAACCAACCAGGATTGGAAGATTATACTACAGCAGACAGCCTGACACCACCCCAACCCTGTACTCTCACTGAGGATCGGCCCTGCCAGGAGGTCGCAGGGCACTTGCAGGTGTCCAGGAGCCGCTCCTGAAATGCAGGAGTCCCCCTCACCTCGTGGGAGACTTGAGATGTCTGTTGAAGTAACAGGTGGAAATATGACCTATTCATGAAGAGTACATAATTTATTGTTGAAAGAACTCTTGGATGTTTTCTTAATAAGGAAGTGAAATATGAATGTTTAACATAAGCGTGATTTCATATCCTGTGGGAAAGGATGAGTAACGTTTCAGTTCTTTTACAAAGAGTTTTAGCTGGGGGTGGGCCCCGGCTGTCTGTGTCCATGGATGCAACTCAGGAGCGCACCTGCACGAGTGCCCCCATGGAAAGTGGCTCTCCGTGGGGGCACTCGATGAAGAGGAGGGGCCAGGAGGGCTGCCGGGGGCCCCCAGAAAAGAAGGATCAGGGCTGCTCTGTGCAAAATCCTTGCACAGAGCAGGCTAGTATAACATATTTGTTTTTTTTTTTTTTAAATGAACTTTTACAATCACTCTTGCTCATTCCTGAGATTGACTATGGACTATAGCAGGGCTAATGTATTAAAATTCACAGAGTCCGGTCAGCAAAATTTTCTTCCAGCAGAGGGCCGAACATCATGCCATTACCTATAGCACCTTTTCGCATGTGCCAAATTGCATGTTGCTGCCGCACTATTTTGGAAAAGATGTCAAAGACCTCTTTCTCCGTGTTTCTTGTGGGTAGTGCAGCCCATTAAAATGGGCTGACCTACCCACGACATGTGCACCTAATGCATATGTACAGATCTGAACCCATTCTTATATCAGCATCCTCATTCCCCAGTGCACATCAGAGTCCTCTCCCTCTTGATGAGTGTCCTCAGGTCCTCCTTTATATCACCCCCCTCCAAAGTAAACCAAAGTAATGTTCTCACACTTCCTTGACACAACCCCCCCCCACCAGTACTGTCCCCTGCCCCTGTTTAAATTATCCCCCCACATTGCTATGCTCAGCCCCTTCACATTACTGTCCTCATTGCCCCCACATTACATTTCTCAGCTTCCCCACATCACAGTCCTCAGCCCCCTCTGTAATGTCCACATCTCCCCCACTGTAATATCCACATCTCCACACTGTAATGTTCACATCTCCCCCACTGTAATGACCACATCTCCCCCACTGTAATGTCCACATTTCCCCACTGTAATCTCCACATGTCCCCCACTGTAATGTCCACATGTCCCCCACTGTAATGTCCACATGCACTGTAATGTCCACATCTCCCCAACTGTAATATTCACATCTCCCCCACTGTAATACCCACATCTCCCCAACTGTAATATTCACATCTCCCCCACTGTAATATTCACATCTCCCCCACTGTAATGTCTACATCTCCCCCACCGTAATGTCCACAACTCCACACTGTAATATTCACATCTCCCCCACCATAATGTCCACATCTCCCCCACTGTAATATCCACATCTCCCCACTGTAATATTCACATCTCCCCACTGTAATATTCACATCTCCCCCACTGTAATGTCCACATCTCCCCACTGTAATGTCCACATCTCCCCACTGTAATGTCCACATCTCCCCACTGTAATGTCCACATCTACTCCACTGTAATATCCACATCTCCACACTGTAATATTCACATCTCCCCACTGTAATATTCACATTTTCCCCACCGTATTGTCCACATCTCCCCCACTGTAATATCCACATCTCCACACTGTAATATCCACATCTCCCCCACTGTAATACCCACATCTCCCCCACTGTAATATTAAAATCCCCCCACTGTAATGTCCACATCTCCCCCACTGTAATATCCACATCTCCCCACTGTAATGTCCACATCTCCCCCCCTGTAATATCCACATCTCCCCACTGTAATGTCCACATCTCTCCCACTGTAATGTCCACATCTCCCCACTGTAATGTCCACATCTCCCCCACTGTAATATCCACATCTCCCCCACTGTAATGTCCACATCTCCCCCACTGTAATGTCCACATCTCCCCCACTGTAATATCCACATCTCCCCCACTGTAATATCCACATCTCCCCCACTGTAATGTCCACATCTCCCCCACTGTAATGTCCACATTTCCCCCACTGTAATGTCCACATCTCCCCCACTGTAATGTCCACATCTCCCCCACTGTAATATCCACATCTCCCCCACTGTAATTTCCACATCTCCCCCACTGTAATGTCCACATCTCCCCCACTGTAATATCCACATCTCCCCACTCTAATATCCACATCTCCCCCACTGTAATGTTCACATCTCCCCAGTATAATATCCACATCTCCCCACTGTAATGTCCACATCTCTCCCAATGTAATATCCACATCTCCCCCACTGTAATATCCACATCTCCCCCACTGTAATATCCACATCTCTCCCACTGTAATATCCACATTTCCCCCACTGTAATATCCACATCTCCCCCACTGTAATATCCACATCTCCCCCACTGTAATATACACATCTCCCAACTGTAATATCCACATCTCCCAACTGTAATATCCACATCTCCCCCACTGTAATATCCACATCTCCCCCACTGTAATATCCACATCTCCCCACTGTAATGATGAGGTGTCCAGTCCGCATTAGTTGTCAGTGCTGTGCTGACATTTCACATCCTCAGCTCCAGCTTCTCTCCTCTCTCCGCGCCAAAAATTCAGAACTTCTCCAGAGCCAATGAGAGAGGAGGGGTGTGGATTGAAGGCAGAGGAACCAACCAGGATTGGAAGATTATACTACAGCAGACAGCCTGACACCACCCCAACCCTGTACTCTCACTGAGGATCGGCCCTGCCAGGAGGTCGCAGGGCACTTGCAGGTGTCCAGGAGCCGCTCCTGAAATGCAGGAGTCCCCCTCACCTCGTGGGAGACTTGAGATGTCTGTTGAAGTAACAGGTGGAAATATGACCTATTCATGAAGAGTACATAATTTATTGTTGAAAGAACTCTTGGATGTTTTCTTAATAAGGAAGTGAAATATGAATGTTTAACATAAGCGTGATTTCATATCCTGTGGGAAAGGATGAGTAACGTTTCAGTTCTTTTACAAAGAGTTTTAGCTGGGGGTGGGCCCCGGCTGTCTGTGTCCATGGATGCAACTCAGGAGCGCACCTGCACGAGTGCCCCCATGGAAAGTGGCTCTCCGTGGGGGCACTCGATGAAGAGGAGGGGCCAGGAGGGCTGCCGGGGGCCCCCAGAAAAGAAGGATCAGGGCTGCTCTGTGCAAAATCCTTGCACAGAGCAGGCTAGTATAACATATTTGTTTTTGTTTTTTTTAAATGAACTTTTACAATCACTCTTGCTCATTCCTGAGATTGACTATGGACTATAGCAGGGCTAATGTATTAAAATTCACAGAGTCCGGTCAGCAAAATTTTCTTCCAGCAGAGGGCCGAACATCATGCCATTACCTATAGCACCTTTTCGCATGTGCCAAATTGCATGTTGCTGCCGCACTATTTTGAAAAAGATGTCAAAGACCTCTTTCTCCGTGTTTCTTGTGGGTAGTGCAGCCCATTAAAATGGGCTGACCTACCCACGACATGTGCACCTAATGCATATGTACAGATCTGAACCCATTCTTATATCAGCATCCTCATTCCCCAGTGCACATCAGAGTCCTCTCCCTCTTGATGAATGTCCTCAGGTCCTCCTTTATATCACCCCCCTCCAAAGTAAACCAAAGTAATGTTCTCACACTTCCTTGACACAACCCCCCCCCCACCAGTACTGTCCCCTGCCCCTGTTTAAATTATCCCCCCACATTGCTATGCTCAGCCCCTTCACATTACTGTCCTCATTGCCCCCACATTACATTTCTCAGCTTCCCCACATCACAGTCCTCAGCCCCCTCTGTAATGTCCACATCTCCCCCACTGTAATATCCACATCTCCACACTGTAATGTTCACATCTCCCCCACTGTAATGACCACATCTCCCCCACTGTAATGTCCACATTTCCCCACTGTAATCTCCACATGTCCCCCACTGTAATGTCCACATGTCCCCCACTGTAATGTCCACATGCACTGTAATGTCCACATCTCCCCAACTGTAATATTCACATCTCCCCCACTGTAATACCCACATCTCCCCAACTGTAATATTCACATCTCCCCCACTGTAATGTTCACATCTCCCCCACTGTAATGTCTACATCTCCCCCACCGTAATGTCCACAACTCCACACTGTAATATTCACATCTCCCCCACCATAATGTCCACATCTCCCCCACTGTAATATCCACATCTCCCCACTGTAATATTCACATCTCCCCACTGTAATATTCACATATCCCCCACTGTAATGTCCACATCTCCCCACTGTAATGTCCACATCTCCCCACTGTAATGTCCACATCTACTCCACTGTAATATCCACATCTCCACACTGTAATATTCACATCTCCCCACTGTAATATTCACATTTTCCCCACCGTATTGTCCACATCTCCCCCACTGTAATATCCACATCTCCACACTGTAATATCCACATCTCCCCCACTGTAATACCCACATCTCCCCCACTGTAATATTAAAATCCCCCCACTGTAATGTCCACATCTCCCCCACTGTAATATCCACATCTCCCCACTGTAATGTCCACATCTCCCCCCCTGTAATATCCACATCTCCCCACTGTAATGTCCACATCTCTCCAACTGTAATGTCCACATCTCCCCACTGTAATGTCCACATCTCCCCCACTGTAATATCCACATCTCCCCCACTGTAATGTCCACATCTCCCCCACTGTAATGTCCACATCTCCCCCACTGTAATATCCACATCTCCCCCACTGTAATATCCACATCTCCCCCACTGTAATGTCCACATCTCCCCCACTGTAATGTCCACATTTCCCCCACTGTAATGTCCACATCTCCCCCACTGTAATGTCCACATCTCCCCCACTGTAATATCCACATCTCCCCCACTGTAATTTCCACATCTCCCCCACTGTAATGTCCACATCTCCCCCACTGTAATATCCACATCTCCCCACTCTAATATCCACATCTCCCCCACTGTAATGTTCACATCTCCCCAGTATAATATCCACATCTCCCCACTGTAATGTCCACATCTCTCCCAATGTAATATCCACATCTCCCCCACTGTAATATCCACATCTCTCCCACTGTAATATCCACATCTCCCCCACTGTAATATCCACATCTCCCCCACTGTAATACCCACATCTCCCCCACTGTAATATTAAAATCCCCCCACTGTAATGTCCACATCTCCCCCACTGTAATATCCACATCTCCCCACTGTAATGTCCACATCTCCCCCCCTGTAATATCCACATCTCCCCACTGTAATGTCCACATCTCTCCAACTGTAATGTCCACATCTCCCCACTGTAATGTCCACATCTCCCCCACTGTAATATCCACATCTCCCCCACTGTAATGTCCACATCTCCCCCACTGTAATGTCCACATCTCCCCCACTGTAATATCCACATCTCCCCCACTGTAATATCCACATCTCCCCCACTGTAATGTCCACATCTCCCCCACTGTAATGTCCACATTTCCCCCACTGTAATGTCCACATCTCCCCCACTGTAATGTCCACATCTCCCCCACTGTAATATCCACATCTCCCCCACTGTAATTTCCACATCTCCCCCACTGTAATGTCCACATCTCCCCCACTGTAATATCCACATCTCCCCACTCTAATATCCACATCTCCCCCACTGTAATGTTCACATCTCCCCAGTATAATATCCACATCTCCCCACTGTAATGTCCACATCTCTCCCAATGTAATATCCACATCTCCCCCACTGTAATATCCACATCTCTCCCACTGTAATATCCACATCTCCCCCACTGTAATATCCACATCTCCCCCACTGTAATATACACATCTCCCAACTGTAATATCCACATCTCCCAACTGTAATATCCACATCTCCCCCACTGTAATATCCACATCTCCCCCACTGTAATATCCACATCTCCCCACTGTAATGATGAGGTGTCCAGTCAGCATTAGTTGTCAGTGCTGTGCTGACATTTCACATCCTCAGCTCCAGCTTCTCTCCTCTCTCCGCGCCAAAAATTCAGAACTTCTCCAGAGCCAATGAGAGAGGAGGGGTGTGGATTGAAGGCAGAGGAACCAACCAGGATTGGAAGATTATACTACAGCAGACAGCCTGACACCACCCCAACCCTGTACTCTCACTGAGGATCGGCCCTGCCAGGAGGTCGCAGGGCACTCGCAGGTGTCCAGGAGCCGCTCCTGAAATGCAGGAGTCCCCCTCACCTCGTGGGAGACTTGAGATGTCTGTTGAAGTAACAGGTGGAAATATGACCTATTCATGAAGAGTACATAATTTATTGTTGAAAGAACTCTTGGATGTTTTCTTAATAAGGAAGTGAAATATGAATGTTTAACATAAGCGTGATTTCATATCCTGTGGGAAAGGATGAGTAACGTTTCAGTTCTTTTACAAAGAGTTTTAGCTGGGGGTGGGCCCCGGCTGTCTGTGTCCATGGATGCAACTCAGGAGCGCACCTGCACGAGTGCCCCCATGGAAAGTGGCTCTCCGTGGGGGCACTCGATGAAGAGGAGGGGCCAGGAGGGCTGCCGGGGGGCCCCCAGAAAAGAAGGATCAGGGCTGCTCTGTGCAAAATCCTTGCACAGAGCAGGCTAGTATAACATATTTGTTTTTGTTTTTTTTAAATGAACTTTTACAATCACTTTAAAGAGATTTCTATTACAGCACCCGGCACAACAACATATTTAATGCAAGTATATAGGGGATTCCTCTGTTTTCTATGGTCAAAATATAAAAACATATATTCACTTTCACAATATTTTTCAATTATTTCCTGTTAATCACTTAAGCTCCAAAAGGTTTTACCCCCTTCAGGATAAGAGCATTTTTTGCTGTTTGGCACTGTGCTCCTTTAACTGGCAATTGCGCAATCAGGTAACATGAAATTTTTATCACTTTTTTCACACAAATAGAGCTTTCTTTTGGTCTATTTGATCACTACTGGGTTTTTTATTTTACTATATAAATAAAAGTAGACTTAAAATTTTGAAAATAAAATATTTAATACTTTCTGGGCCAAAGTGTATTCTGCTATGTCTTTAATATGCAGTTGTAGCATGTCCACCAGGAAATCCTGGTTTTAACTTTTGCTGAACATACTGCGTTTTTGAGAAATTGGGCAAAAAATAATAGTAAGTCATTCTAGGCTTAGTGATATAATGCACAGCTTTCCATTTCATGGAATAAATGATGGGCAGTAACCATATCTTTTTGTCCCTTTGGCCTTGTTCACATGGGAGTATTTAATTGTACACCCATGCGAGGGAAAACGTTTGCCCATATGGGGATGCAGAGGTGGTCTGTGGATCCCTATGCTGGCATTCTCATTCATGTCAATTGGGACACAGCGGCTGCATGGACACAGCTGCTGCTCCCAATTTGACATCCATGTGGGTGCGTTTTGTTTGGGGACAAGCACTCACATGCACGCGCACCTACGGAGATATCAAATTGGAAGCAGCAGCTATGTGCATGCAGCCATGTGTCCCGATTTACATGAACGGGACTACCTGCACAGGGATGTATGGAACACCTATGCATCACAATGCAGGCAAATACAGCTCTCGCACACGTGTACGCTTATGTACACTCATGTGAATGAGACCTTTTTCTTCCACAGTTGTCTCTTTTTATCTTGAAAAGCCAGAAAAAAGGAACAGTAGCCGTAAAGAATGTACTTGTGGCTTTAACCAATAATTTTTTGCATATAAATCCTTCATGTTCATCTAGCTAGGAGGTATGGCAGGGGTGTCATGTGCTGTACCTGCATACTTGGTGCTAAAGGTGTCCCTCTTTCACATTTAAAGAGATGGAAGGTATGTAAATATGAAGAAAATGCCTGAAAGGATAATTTGCAGAATGCAGCACTGATATCACATTGTATTGGCCCAGCAGGTACAAAGAAGCTGATTCATTAAAACTAGAAAATGGAAAATGAGCAATCAGTCAAGTTTCAATTTCCATTTATTGAAAAAAATAACACACGCTTTCTAATTGGTTGACATATGCCCCCCTCCCTCCTGTTTATGCTATCTTATTTTCCTCAAGCTTTAATGGATCATCCTCATGATTTCTTTGACTACTGGCTGACCATACACCTTTCAAATATTTTACAAGAAATCATAACCAAAACAGCAAAAAGTACAAAAAATTATGTGTAAGCAATGGTTATTTTTCCATTTCTATACTGTAAGTGGATAGATTTTTGTTCACAAGTCAAAACATGAGATCGCACACAATTTATTACCATGTTATTTAAATAGGCTTATCATAATGAATTACACTTCACATAAATCAGTAAAACACATCAGCATAAATACATCATAATATGTAATATATTAACAAACAAAATTACGTACATTAGCTGTTCTGCATATCTAAAAAAGATTAGAAAGCTATAGGTCCTCTGCAGCTGTTACTGAACATACATTATATGCTGTGTATACTATGGGTTTATAAACTAAAAGAAGAAAAGGATGTTCACTTAGCAAAGTAAATGTTTGTTTAGCTTTGTGAATAAATTTATGTTTAACTGGAATATCCAATTATGTACAAAAGATGTAGAAAAACTAATTTTGTCTGCACAAGATTGGATGAATGAAATTAGCACAGCTTATCCTATTTACTAAACAAACATTCACTTTGAAAAGTGAACTCTCTACAAATAAAATATTTGTACATACACTGTACTATATACCATGAAATATTTCTTGTGTTGTACACTATTTTGTATATATGTTCTATATATTTGTTGTGTAGTTAAATAACAAGTATGAATATAGTAAAATTCTTCTGTCTATAGTGCGCACAATCAAATATACAAAGTAGTGAAGTTATATAAAATTGTACAATTTTGAACAAACTATATGATGTATAAAAATGTATGTGTTTTGTGCACTATCTGTTAAAATTCCAAATATACTATTTGCTGTGTTAAAAGGAATTCTCTCATCTCAGTTATACAGTATTCAGTTTAATAATATAAATCTCAAGCATATATACAGTATATAATTTTATATATATATATATATATATATATATATATATATATATATATAGATCTGTATATCTATATATAGATATATATATAAATAATCTTGTGATACACTGGCTGGCAGAATTGTGGATGTAGTGTAAGTATCGCCTAGCCTCACCTACACATGGCAACTGGCTGCAGGGTTTATGGCTGACAAACTTTTCTTTTCAGAATTTTAAGTTCTGGTCTGAGTTCTGGAGCCCGGCGGCTTTGTAGAACTTTGAGCGGCATATTGCTTTCATTGCTAGGTTCACATCTTACCAGGTTGTCAGACCTCATTATTATTCTCAGCAGTCTTCAGGCCTTTATACTGTATATTTGAGCTGACAAACGCTCATGGCTCTTTCTCCCACTCTCTCTGCTGTTGGAGCCTGCTGCTGGGTGAAGAGACTGACAACTGACAGAACACTAAAATAGTGCTGCCTGTTTGTTTTGAAGAACCCATTGGTACCCTGTTGGTCAGGAATTGACCTGAGTTTAGTTAGTTGCTCGGACGAACAGATGTTTTGCTCGTTTTATGCCAAGGACTTATTGTGCAAAGCCCACCTGCATTTAAACTGTGTCTCTTTGCTGCAGAAAAAAAGTGTGGGACAGACCTGCTTGGAATGTTTTTGTGTGCCTCAGACCCTGAAGACTGCTGCCAACACCAACAAAAAAAAAAAGTGCTTTGTTTTAGGTGTCAGGTTATGAAATTTTTTGCTGAAAATTCAATTATTGTCTATGGAGAGTGCTGAACCTGTGTTTTAATGAAGAAGTAGCTGTCAGCTATGCTGATACCAGCCCATGTGCTCTTCAGCATTGTGATGACTTTAAGATTTTTTAAAGAAACCCCTTCAAGAAGGGGAAGCTCTGCTGATTTTATCATCCAATCAAAATGCTGTTTTTTATTTTCCTTGCATGGCCTCCTCAGATCTACAGTGACTGCACTTCCAAGTGCACTTGTAGTGCAAAGTGGATTTGCCTTTAGTAAATAAACCCTTAGTATATTCATATTTCAAAGACTTTAGTAACTAACCATGAACTGCAAGACCTGCATAATTCCTGCAGACACTTCTTCACTATTGAATCATTTTTATATTGCAGAAAATGTAGCAAGGTGAGCATGACTGTCTGTTGCAGCAAGAGAAGGGAGACTGAGCAGAACTGAAAACAATAGTAAGATGCACTTGCTACCAAAATCCCAGAGATGATAGAAAAGCAGGTGACTGCACTCATCATTTATAAAAACGAAAATATTTGCTTTGGCCAGACTAACCTATTATTATAGGCTACAGATAAAGCATCATGAAATGAAAGTAAGGTCAATTATGAGACTATGTTAATGTATTATTTGCCTCAATCAACAATGATTTATTGCTATCCTGTTTTGCTGAAAAGCTGTTCTGTTTTGGGGAATTTTATCATTTTTGTGTGTTACTATTGTGCAACATCATGTAGTGATTTCTTTACACATTTACAGTATTATACAACAGGGACATGATGAGTCACTTGGCTCATCTGGTGGTATCTCAACAAGGAAATGTGAGCTCTCTCCCACTCCCGTTTCTTCCCTATCCCAATAGGCTGATCTCTGAGGTTGCGATAAACTTTGATGATGAAAGTACGTGTTAGGGAGAGGAAATCTTTTCTTCTTCTTCTTCTGTTTACTTCCTTGATTGGTTCTCTCTGGTAAAATGTGCCTATTGTCAGAATATTGTCCGTCTGTGTCGCATTGACAAATCCCCAATGCACAGCCCTCGCAGTTGTTGTAATCATGAGGACCATCGTGCCTACCATCTGTCACAAAGCTCCGTGGCAAATTGTCTATAGGCAAGTTGTAAACTTTCTGGGTTATTTTATTAACCAAATTGCCTATAGCTACCTCAATGTTCTCTACTGGGAAAGTAGGCTCCTCATACATGGCAGATGTGCACATTTTGCACTTTTGCTTGAAAACATACATCCTCGCCTGCCCGGTTCGTCTTTTCAGTTTCATGTGGAATAAAATGTGAACCTTTGAAGAACCCCAGGAGCGACCACAGATTGAGCAATAAAACCTGAAATAAAAAAGACTTTCAGATTACATTTTGATTTTGGAATAGACACATAGAGAGTTATAACTAAAAAAGTCAGGCTACATTGTGTGGAATAGTCTAAAAGGTACTTCTGTATTTATTAACACCACATTTTGTTTGCTGCTTCTGTATCTTTACATGAGCAGATCACTATAAACATACATGTGAGAGCAGGCTGAATCACTTGGCTTCCATAATCTGTTGGGTGCACCTGACCCTGAGTTATTAAAGTGTTACTAAACCCAGGACCCTGCATTCACTATACATGGTCTCCCACAGTACACAGAACATGTAAATGCAAATATTTTAGTAAATATAAACTGCTAAGTACCTTTTCTCATCAGCAGTATATAGCAGTCTTGTGACTTCTATGAGTGTCTGGTTAAAGCTTGTAGGAGTTTTCATTCTGTACTGACTGTCCTATCAGGATTGACCCTGTGCTGATCACATGCACTATCCCAAGGAAAAAAAAACCTCTAGCATTACACACCAAACTGAGCATGTGCAGCCTGTCCCCCTGCTCTGTATTATCAGGAAATATATTGGGGACAGTGGAAGGAGGAGAGGATCAGAGGAGACAGGATCAAACAACCTTTTTACACAATGCAGAGGATTAACCCCTAGGTTCCACAATGAGTATAACAAGCATGCTTTACTGCATATGCAGACTGGTTTTACTGTTGTGGGTTTACTAACACTTTAAGGGTACAACTGGAAGCTGTAAGAACACTGATATTAAATAGACAATGAAACCAAAGTGACCCTTCCAGTCAATAAATAAAGTGAATGGACAGTCCTACTGAAGTGCAAACACCCTCAGATTTCTGCACATACCTTTTCTTAATCTCCCAGGACCCCTTTACCTCAGGAGCTCTGATATGCAAATGCCAACATTCTCAGTATTGGCCAAGGGCTGGCCTGCCCTGTCTGAATTCCACTTAAAAATTAGCTACTCTGAACCTTCCTTCATCTACCCACTCCTCTTAAGGTTCTACCTTTAACTGTATGATAATACCTGTTCCAAACCACTGGAAGTTAGAAACACCCAGTTATCACATGCTATGCTTCCATGTTTGATTTTTACATATAGGTAAGCCTATAATATGGCTTTCCTATAGGTACTGTAAATTTCTCCTACACGTGCGCCGTTTAGGAGATATCTACTTTAGAAGCAACCGGTGACATGCGCTCTGAAGCAACTGCATACCCATGCCGTTCCTTCAGAGCTATGCCATAAACAGCTACGGTAGTGATGTCATCACCAGCTTGGACATTCATATCGCCAGAACCCACAAACCCGGAAAGAAGACAACAGTGACAGCGCAGCTGGAGGGCTTCGCATTCAGGTAACTCTGTCAAAATGTGCTAGTATGCGATGCATACCAGCAAATTATGCCTTAATCCTTTTCGCTGCCAGAACCGTTTTTGCGTTTTTTTTCACACGTGTTTAAAAAATCATTTTAGGCCTGAAGATTATACAAAACCCACAAATATTATATAATTTCTGAAAGCAGACACCCTAGAGAGTAAAATAGTGGTAGTTGTAATTTTAATGTCACAAGATATTACCGCAAAGGTCTAGGAAATGCAAAATTTCAGTAAAAAACACACTAACGTGAATTTTAGGGCAAATAAACATATTAAACCCACATTTTTGGTAAAATATAAAAGACTAGGTTGCACAGAGAAAATCTGACCGTGTGTACAGGGCATATGACTAAAACTAAATTGCAATTACTGAAATTTACTGAAGATTTTAGTCGACTAAACCTAAGACATTTTAGTCGACTAAAATGAACTGGAGATTTAGTCGACTAAATACGACTAAAACTAAAACAATTGCAGAAGACTAAAAATGGGACTAAAACTAAAATGCCATTTTAGTCCTAAGACTAAAATGAACACTGCTTACCAGTCCTCATAAGGTGGCTACATTAATTTTTTCTTTTTTTTAACCTGGTGCTCTTATCAATAACAGAGTGTCCTAGTGTGACAACACTCTCTCCCTGTGGTGTTTCATCAAGGAGTAGCATTGTGTTAAAGGAGAAGTCCAGCCTGAACTCATTTGGCTGGGTTTCTCCTAAGGGTCACAGGAATGCAATTCGTTTTGCACTCCTGTGACCCATTGTCAGCAGAGAACAGTCTGAAGTCCGCTCTCTGCTGACGTCACCAATATCAGTCCAGGCAATGCATCATCCCAACTTCAAAAGTCTGGATCCCCCAGGTGCCTGGACTGATGGCAGTCTCAGCCTCTCAGTGAGCCGCTGATAGGCTGAGACAGCCACTCCCCGCCCCTCCACAGCTCAGCGCTCCAGTGAGCGTGGAGGAGCAGAGCAGGAGAGCTGCTGATTGACAGTCAGCAGCTCTCCGCTCGGGGAGCCGAGAGACCCGAGCCATCGGCGATGTTCGGTGGCTCAGTTCTCAGTGCAGAGGCGGCAGGGGACAGATGCAGCATCAGATCGATGTTGCATCCACCTAGACAAGTATGAATAGGGAAAAAAAACAAAAAACAATCCCATACTTCTCCCTTAAGGACTACAGTACACTGCCTCATCTTCTAATCTTCTTCATTAAAGGGGTTGTTCTATGGTTAACAGAGGTAACTTGTGCAGGTTTGATAAGACTTCTTGAGAAAAGACTACCAAGTGCAGATGATACAGCATTGGCATGCTGATAAAAAAATGCTTTTTATGCATTTATGAAACAGAAATAACAAAACACTTTCAACCGTAGTCCAATAAGAAACAATCAGAAAAGTTAATTGTTAAAGTTTACAAAACAGTATACTCTAATGTCAAAGTCTCCCACAATCTGAATGTGCATATGTTAGACAATAGTACCAGATGGGTCTATTATCCCCAATTAAATCTGTCCTGCTGCTGGCCAATTTACACTGTTGTATCCTCTGCAGTATTTTGACTTCAAGTGTTTTTTTCATACCCTTGGCAAATGGACTTAGACAGAGTTGCCCACCAGTAAGAGGAATACATCATGTTGCAGCGCTGCAAATTCTGTGCCATGTAAAGATTCCAATGAAATGACTATACCTGGCATAACAACATTGTACATACTGCAGCCAGCCCATCCGTTGCTGGTAATGTTCATCCACAGAGAAATTCCACACATCGTAGACCCCTCTGTTTTCCAAATCAGTCTTATATATAGCCTCAAATATTTCTCTCCATGTGTCCCTGTCCATCATTGCTTTTCTCGCGGAGTGAATAGTTACAAGGTATATTGCTGTTTCCAGAGAAGTGATGTGTCATTTGTTCAAGAAACGAAACTCCCTCTATAATGAGTGCTGAAGCATAGCTCACAATATTATGACATGAAAGGAAACGAAACTGGAATTGGCCTTCCTCATAGCACAAAACTCCCTTTTAGCACAAAGTATGCAGGCAAAATGAACACTCCTGTCATGCCCCAAATTACATGGACCCCAAAAATGCATGTCCATTAATGATTTTCCCATGTTTCCTTTACACTGGCTTTTCAGAATAGCAAATCTAATATTTTAAAGGTTGACTAAAAGCTTTCGTTTTCGAATACCAGTTTTGATAGTTAATTAGTACATTATTATTATTTTTTTCAATTATTTTATATACACCAGGAAAAGGCAGATCCAAAATATTACATCAATAATGTAAATACATCAATATATCCAATTACAGAATATGAACCACTTCAATATCAGGCACTTAGACACCTTCCCGTCCAGGCCAATTTCCAGCTTTCAGCACTGTCGCAATTTGAATGACAATTGCGCGGTCATGCTACACTGTACCCAAATTTTTTTTTATCATTTTGTTCCCACAAATAGAGCTTTCTTTTGGTGGTATTTGAAACTAAACTAAAACTAAGAAAAAACTTATTTTTTCAAAATTTTCAGTCTTTTTTTTTTTAGAAAAAAAAATAGCAGTGATTAAATACCACCAAAAGAAAGCTCTATTTGTGTGAATAGAATGATATAAAATTTCACATGGTTACAGTGTAGCATGAACGCGAAATTGTCATTTAAAATGTGACAGCGCTGAAAGCTGAAAATTGGCCTGGGCAGGAAGTTGTTGTATCCCCCTGTCGGTGTTCATTTTTTTTTTCTAGTATAATGGCCAATTCTGCTTCTATTGTATCCTCCCCAGTATCTTAACCATTATAGTAAAAGCCAAGAAAAGATATGATAAAATACTGCACCAACCCAAAGTGTATAAGCAGCCAACAGAACAATGAGACTAACTGTAAATAAATATGAGTAAAAAGTGTAGCGCTAGGGGTGTGCCAGGTAAATAAACCTAGCAAGGAAATGTATATTTTAAATTCTACGGAGACTAGTAATGTGAAAAAATACTATCTCATAACAGACAGCACAACATATGAGTGTCACACAGTATTTATATATGGCAGACCTTGTGCGATGATGAGTCGCAAGAAGTCGCAAGCACAAAAAATTGTTAACAATAGTGAGGTGATATAAGTGACTGGTTAGAATCATAGTATCGTGCAAATATTCAAACAAATAAAACAAAAAATCAAACATCAACAGTATCATGTGCAAATGTTCAAACAAATAAAACAAAAATCAGACATCCAACGTGAATGTAATGCCCTGAATGATCACACAATCCTGTGTAAATGTTTAGGAAAGACAGACCCATGTGTAACCAAAAATCATATGGAACAACAAGTGTAATGCTAATTCCAATTGTAGTTGAGACTGCAAATGTGATAGCCCATACGGTTGAGATATCCAAAGTAGGCTGTGGCATGTGAGGAAAACACACAGATATCTAACAGTCTCTGAGATAAATATAATGACCGGTGGATAGATACACCCAGGAGTGCCTTCACCTTCCAGGAATGGGGGAGAGAAAAAGGTACTCTTACCCGAAATAGTGGACCCAACTCACCATATGGCAGTGGATCTATCAAGCATAAAGCCTGCGATGTAGGGTCAGGTTCCCAGGGTAGACCATTCAATCCTCTCCTCTATAAGCCGGTAAGAACTCCAAGAGACCAGTGGAAATGGATATGATTCCAAACCATAAATGGTTCCGGGTACTCCAAGATATATCCCCTCCAGATGGAAATATTATGCAAGGTTCAAAAAAAAGAAAAAAGCCTCCACAGTATAAAATCCGAATGATGGAATTTATTAAAGTAAAAATATCCAAACAAATGAATATTAGGTAAAGGCAGTTCAATTGAACAAAAGCACAGTTTGAGGTGGCTAGAGCCAGCGTATTAACCCTACGCGTTTCGTCCGCAAAGACGATATATAGGTCCATTGATCATTTTGCATTTAATATATTAACTTTATTATATTTAAATAATTGACACAAGGAATACAAAATTTAAAAAATAAAGATTTATTTGAAAATTACATGTAAAAAAAACCCAAAAACATATACATTGTACATAAATTAATAAACTATTCATTACTTTGGAATATGTATGCAGCTCTGGTGTATCAGTCTTTTGGCAGGCTGCTCTCTGTAGTTCTCTGTAGTTCTACTTCTTTAAAACTTGCGCCGTCCGTCTCCTTTACCCTGTGACATAGGAGTCACAAGGTAACCATGATCCTCTTGGGGACGAAAAATCTGAGTAACCATCGCGGGATGTCGGGGCTGACGTCTACAACAGGAAATGACGCAGCCCGACATACACAAAGAATGTTTCCGGCAGGGTCTTGGCTTGCCGGATTTTATCGATGATATGGCGCATGCGCGTATCACGTCATTACTCGGGAATATAGCGATAATACGGAAAGGAAGCAGGTAAGCAAAAAATAAATAATGCGATAGATTGGGGATATTAGGAGACATAATTAAATGGAAAGTTACAAATTTGAGTATACAACCGCTTCAAGGGCATTCCTCAAGAATACTATTTAAAAGATTTGTGTATTTTTAATGTTGCCATTGAAGCCACATGAAAAGACCGTCTCTCCACTGTTTGTTTTTTGTTTTTGTTTCATTTTTTGCATTGGTGCATAATCTTCATCGCAGTGCGCAGCTCCGCATGCTTACTAGACCTAAAAATGGCCAGAGTTAAACAACAAGACTCACCCCATTTAGACTTCGTAAGTATTTGCCATATTAACAAGATCTGCTAAATTTTTGGTCGAATTGACCCTGGACAAATTTGCCCATCACAAACAGTGATATATCATGCTGGGACCTTAATGCCGTGTCTTTTTAGCATATGGCTTTCAGCACTGGAGGCGTACAATAACTTTCTTTTCTCTGTCTCCGGAGTTCCATTCCCCTCATGTGTGTCACTTATAACAACAAAAAAGCTGTGATATGTAATAATGCTCTCCAAGTAATGCTAATCCAAGTATGAATACACTCCATTCTTATTTAAACATACAGTGTATGTTGTGCAATCTCCATACACATATAATACTGTATGAATAGTGGTTTAAATCCATTCCAAAATGTGCTGTGCTAATATCCAACGTATCTAACTCAAAAATAGTTTATAAATTGGATATTAGCACAACACATTTTGGAATGGATTTACACCACTATTCATACAGTATTATATATGTGTGTGGAGATTGAACAGTATATATGTTTAAATAAAATTGAAGTGTATTAATACTTGGATTATCCCTTGGGGGTTTCCACCATCATTCACAATTATTTTTTCACATATGAATTAATATAATTATAGGGCGAGGTTGTGCTGGATTTTTTTATTTGTTTTTGGGCTCTCTAAGGAGAGCACTTATATATGGGGATTCTGATCTAATGGGGGTCCTCTATAGGGGGCCCTTGTATTATGGAGGGTGTAACACTGACCCCTATATTATGAAGGGGAGAAACTGACCCCTGTATTATGGGGGGGTAACACTGATCCCTGTATTACAAAGGGGGGTGACACTGACCCCTGTATTATGAAGGGGGTAACACTGACCCATGTGTTATGGGGGGGTGACACTGACCCCTGTATTACAAAGGGGGTGACACTGACCCCTGTATTATGACACCTAGGATTGTCACCTGTCCCGGATTCACCTGAACAGCTCAGGTTTTGAATCATGTATCTGGGTTTCAGTCTGCCTAAAAACCCAGACACATTATTCAGACCGGACTGTGGCTCCCCAAGTAACCAAGATAGTCACGCACCAATCTGTTGCCACCTGTTAACGCAAATTGGCCACACCCACTGTTTGCCACAGTGCGCTAAGCATGGCGCGTTATTGCTCTCCTTTGGGCCTTTAAAATCCTATACTGTATACCACAAAAAAAATTGCCATGCGCCGCTAAAGTGTTCGGGTTTGGCTTGAAGAAAAGGTGGCAACCCTACCTGTGAGTCACCCAGCCCTGCCCCGAGCCACTCCCTGCCCAGAATGAAAACAAACAGGCAAAGTGAGCTGCTAGGCCTGCCTAAATTTTCCTACTTTCCAAAAAAAATCTTTACTCCAGCACCAACCTAACTAGAGGGTGCTACATACACAATGCAAAGGATTAACCCCTTAGGTTCTATAGTGAGTATAACAAGAATGTTTTACTGCATATACAGACTGATTTTACTGTGGTGGGATAAGTAATACTTCAAGGTGTAGATAACTTAAAGTGGAACTTCAGTCAAGTTCAGAAAGTTTTTCAACTTTTCATCTATTAAATCTTCTGCCCTTGTTGTTTTAACTTTGGATAGTAAATCATTTTTTTCTGCCAGTAAATACCTTATAAAGCCCACTTCCTGTTTCTTATCTGGTAAAAAGCCTAGGCTTATAACATCATGCACAGCTCTTTATCTCACTCACATGAGAGTTTGCCAGGAAGGGAGGGGGGTGATTCATAAGAGGGCCAATGAGAGCTGCGGGGCTGCAGAGCTGGAGGTGTGTGTCTGTGTAAATCCAGGAAGTGAACAGGCAGCAGCTTTAGCTGCCCACAGTTAAAATGGATGCAGCCAGACTTAGTGGAGGGAGATTTCTGCAACATATTTGGCAAATACAGAATCACAGTATATATAAAATAATATGCAAAGTGGTTGGAGGGAAGCTTCAGAATGGCAAAGATGTTTTTATTACAAATTATGTGAGCAGACTGCAGTTCCTCTTTAAAGTGACATTAAACTCTGGTTAAAAACGTGTTTTATTCAAGTATGTATTCTGAACTCAAAAGCACCTCCTATTGCTCTCAGGCTCCTCCAAATCCTTTTTTTTTTATGCTGCTGTAAACTGACTTCCTGTTAGAGGGTGGTACATTTGTTCTCCATGGTTCCACTGCATGTAGGAATGTAGCAACCCTTTCTTGCTAACTCCTGAGATGGACTATGGACGATAGGATTTAAAGTGTGCCAACAGCAGTACACATAACTACAACTAACAACCAGAAGAGAGGTGGGAAAAGGAGAGGTTTGGGAGCTCAGGAAACAGGGAGGCAGAAAAACACAATAAGAAATAATGTTATGAAAAATATATTACAATGGATATTGTTAGGGTTGTACGATACTAGTATCGGTATCGGTGCCGATACCGAGCATTTGCACAAGTATTGGTACTCGTGCTAATGCACCGATACCTGAAACTGATACTTTCAGGCTCGGCTCTTTGAGCTGTCAGTGGGTCTCCCCAGTGTTAAAGAAGTCTGGTAATTGGAGCTGTCAAAGAAAAAAAAGGAGCTGTCAAAAAAAAAAAAGCAGCCGGCAAAGTTTATTAACAACATTGCTCAGCCCTGAAACACTGAAATAAAAAAGAAACATTGTTTCTTTTTGTATATTTCTGTTTCTTCATCTGCAGATCAAAGGGATGAACAAATGTTCCTCTGTTTAACCCCTTAATAACCCTCTAATCAGCCTTAATTAACTCCCTATTCTCCTCCATTTAATTATTATTTTCCTGCTTTTTTACTTTTGTTCACGTCTATTTTATAAACAATAAACAATTAAAACTTTTTTTTGTTTGCTTTGTTAGTGAATATTTTTACACATATATATTTACACATTTCACATTGATAAAGCGCTAAATTAACCACTTCAATACAGGGCACTATTACACCTTCCGGCCCAGACCAATTTTTAGCTGTAGTGCTGTCGCAGTTTGAATGACAATTACGCAGTCATCCATCACTGTACCCAAACTAAATTTTTATCATTTTGTTCCCACAAATAGAGCATTCTTTTGGTGGTATTTGATCACCTCTGCGGTTTTTATTTTTTGCTAAACAAATAAAAAGAAGTTTTGCTTTTGTTTCTGTAAAAAAAATTGTAAATAAGTACGTTTTCTCTTTCACTGATGGGCACTGATAAGGCGGCACTGATGAGGTGGCACCAATGAGCGGGCACTGACGATGGGCACTGGTAGGCGGCACTGATGGGTGGTACTGATATGCAGCACTGACGGGCATTAATAGGCGGCACTGATGGGCACTCATGGGTGACACTGGTTGGCACTGATGGGCACTGAAAGGCGGCACTGATGGGCACTGATAGGGTGGCACTGATAGGCGGCACTGATGGGCACTGATAGGCGGCACTGATAGGCGGCACTGATGGGCACAGATACGTGGCACTGATACGCGGCATTGATATGAGGCACTGATAGGCATCCCTGGTGGCACTGGCAGTGGTAGGCATTGGAGTGGGCACTGATTGGCAGCTGCCTGGGCACAGGTTGGCAGCTGCCTGGGCACATATTGGTATTTCCCTGGGGGTCTAGGGGGCATACCTGGTGGTCCAGTGTGGTGGCCATCGTGGTGGTCCTGGGCAGCTTCCCTGGTGGTCCTGGGTGGGATCCGAGGGGGGGCTGTGCTGATAAACAATCAGCACAGACCCCCTCCTGTCAGGAGAACAGCCGATCGGCTCCCCTCCTCATCGCGTCTGTCAGACGCGAGTGAGGAAAAGCCGATCACTGGCTCTGCCTATTTATATCATGATCAGCCGTGATTGGACACGGCTGATCACGGGATAAAGAGTCTCCATCAGAGACTCTTTACCTAGATCGGTGTTGCGGTGTGTCAGATTGACACACCGCAACAACGATCGCCGCGATGTGCGCCCCCGCATCGGCTCAATATCCTGATCACGTCATATGACGTCCGGTCAGGATATTGAAACCACTTTGCCGCCGTCATTTTGCTATATGGCGGGCGGCAAGTGGTTAAAAAAAAATGTATTTCATTTTCAAATAACTTTTCAATGCTTTGTACCATTGCTGACAGCTGAAGTTAAAACAAAACAGTTGCAGTAGGTATCGGTAATTGGTATCGGCGGGTAAAAAAAAAAAAAGTATCGGTACTTGTACTCATTGTAAAAAAAAATGGTATCAGTGCATCCCTAGATATTATGTAGTATATGTGTATATATTATTTTTGGAGAATAGGGATATTGTTTAAATGTCACTTTAATGCAAGGTTTTACATTAAAACATCCAGGCATAAGGATTTGTTGAATTTAATTAGAAAATGGTAAAAAAAACAAATAAACTTATAGTGGACCTTTGGTAATGTTTTCATCTTTCCATCTATTTTATCCTCTGTCCTTGTTATTTTAACTTTGGATAGTAAAACATTTTTTTTCTGCCAGTAAATACCTTATACAGCCCACTTCCTGTCTGGTGATTAGCCTAGACGTATGACATCATGCACAGCTCTCTCTCTCTCCTGAGAGTTTGCCAGGAAGGGAGGGGGTGAGTCATAAGAGAGCCAATGAAAGCTGCAGGGCTGCAGAGCTGGAGGTGTGCCTCTGTGTGTCTGTAAATCCAGGAAGTGGACAGATTGCAGCTTCAGCTGCCCACAGTTAAAATGGCTGCAGCCAGACTCAGTGGAGGGAGATTTCTGCAACATATTTGGCAAGTACAGAATCACAGTATATATGTGAGCAGATTGCAGTTCCTCTTTAACCACTTCCCGCCCACCCTATGGCGGATTGACGTCCGGGAAGTGGTTCTGTTATCCTGACTGGACGTCATATGACGTCCAGCAGGATAACATGCCGCAGCGCGCCCCCGGGGGCGCGCATCGCGGCGATCGGTGGATCGGTGTGTCAGTCTGACACACCGCTACACCGATCTTGGTAAAGAGCCTCCGGTGGAGGCTCTTTACCATGTGACCAGCCATGTACAATCACGGCTGATCACGCTGTCAATAGGAAGAGCCGTTGATCGGCTCTTCCTCACTCGCGTCTGACAGACGCGAGTAGAGGAGAGCCGAACGGCGGCTCTCCTGGCAGGGGGGGTCTGCGCTGATTGTTTATCAGCGCAGCCCCCCCGCAGATCACCACACTGGACCACCAGGGATCGCCACTAGGACCACCAGGGAAGGGGCAACATGTGGATGGCCAGGTATGTACCCCACGGCCATCCACATGTGCCCAGTGTGCCAAATCTGTGCCAATCAATGCCCACAAATGGGCACTGATTGGCACCATTATGTTGCAGTGATGCCCAGCAATGCCACCCTTAGGGGCATCACTGCAAACAAGCAGTGTCATCAGTGCCACGCATAGGTGTCCATTCATGCCACCACCATTCAGCCCATCTATCAGTGCCCATCCGTGCCCATCTGTGCCAACTATCAGTGCCACCCATAAGTAACCATCAATGCCACCTACGAGTGCCCATCAATGCCACCTACGAGTGCCCATCAATGTCACCTATGAGTGCCCATCGGTGCTGCCTATAAGTGCCCATCCGTGCCACCTATGAGTGCCCATCAGTGCCGCATACCAGTGCCACCTATCAGTGCCCATCAGTGCCACCTATCAGTGCCCATCAGTGCCCATCATCAGTGCCCATCATCAGTGCCCGTCAGTGCCACCTCATCAGTGCCACCTCATTGGTGCCACCTCATCGGTGCCCATCAGTGCCGCCGTATTAGTGCCCGTCAGTGCAGTCATATCAGTGCCCATCATTGAACAAGAAAACATACTTATTTACAAAAAGTTTTAACAGAAACCAAGAAAAACTTGCTTTTTTTCAAAATTTTCGCTCTTTTTAAAATTTTCGGTCTTTTTTTATTTGTTGGGCAAAAAAAATAAAAAACGCAGAGGTGATCAAATACCACCAAAAGAAAGCTCTATTTGTGGGAACAAAATGATAAAAAATTTGTTTGGGTACAGTGTAGCATGAACGCGCAATTGTCATTCAAATTGCGACAGCGCTGAAAGCTGAAAATTGGCATGGGCAGGAAGGTGTCTAAGTGCCTGGTATTGAAGTGGTTAAAGTGATACTAAAGTCTCTTTAAAAAAAATAAAAAATAAATAACAAACATGTTATACTTACCTCCTCTTTGCAGTTGGTCTTGCACAGAGCAGACAAAATCCCCCTCTTCTCGGGTCCCTCTTTGCTGCCTCTCTCCTATTGAGTGCCCCCACAGTCAGCAGCTTCCTATTGGAGCACTGGAGCCGAGTCACAGCTCCGTTTGTCCATTCAGACACAAAGCCCCGACCTGGCCCTGCCCCCTCTTTCCCCTGATTGGCTAACTGACTTTGATTGACAGCCGTGGAAGCCAATCAGGAGGAGTGTTCCAGACAGCTTAGACACTCGTGGACATCTCTGGAGAGAGATGGGGCTCAGGTAAGTAATTAGGGGGTGCTGGGGAGGCTGCTATACACAAAAGGTTTTTTTATCCTAATGCATTGGAATGCATTAAGATAAAAAACCTTCTGCCTTTACAACCCCTTTAAGCTGCAGCCAGCCGAAGTTCCACTCATCAGCGATCCCTCTATTTTTCTAATGTGGTCTTAAATACAGAACAAAATATACTGCTGTTTCCATAGCAGTGATGTGTTATCATTTGTTCAGGAAAGGAAAGTGAAATTCAGCTCCCTCTATTGGAATATTCAGAGTAGAACAAATATGATTTTATATCAGCAAATCTCAGATACTGCTTAGCGAGAATAATGAGGTCTTCTCATGTGCTCTCAGTAAAACACATGCTGTTTTTATACTTCTTGTAAGTATGAGCGTATTTAAGAGTTATTTCCTTAAAACATTTCATGAGGACTAATATCAATAATACAATTTTATTATGAGGAAAAATTATTTAATTAAAGTATATCTACCTATCTATCTGTAAAAACATATATTCACTTCCGCAATGTTTTTCAATTATTTGTAGTGCTATTAATCTGATCAATCTTGTAGTTTATAAACTTACTTCCCTGCACATTTACTTCTTTGAATTCTGTAACACACATTCACTATGCCCTGTTGATAGGCACTGCTGTGGCACAGATTTCACAGAGCCTGTCTTCTGAGCTACAGAGGTGCTGAGAGGAGGAGTTTCGGGAGGCATGTAAGGGTAGGTGGCTGGTTGGTAGTCACGTCCTCTATGTTCCCCTCCTCGTTGGATGCAAATGCAAGGATCACATGAGAGACCTATGGGGTGGGTGGGTTCCTCTGGGCTGTGCTAGGCTTTGTGCAGGGTAACTGCCTCACCATGGGGGGGTATCCAGCATATTAATGCTACCTCACTCCCAATAACTGGTAATAACTGAGCTTTAGGGATCTTAGCCAGAGGCTCGGATGTAGATGCATCTCTGGCTGCAGGAGTACTCCTGGACAGGTCATCTGAGCCAATCTCACAGCTGGGTTCTTCTTCTAGTTTGCAATGAAGAAACGGTACACCACAGGCATGGCCGTGGGCCAAGGGAGAAATATGACATGGCACCTCTTGCAGGTTGGAAATAGGACTTGGAACTCTTCCTGGGTGCCCAAACAGAGGGCAGGACGTTATGGAAAGAGATGGCCAGCAGACAGGCAGCACTTACACCATGAAAAGAGATTTTTCAAGTAAACTTATACTGGATTGTCAAAAATAACTCTGTTATTACAATGTTGGTGTTGTAAAAAGAGAATGCATGCTGTAACCATATATTGCCTTTAAAGCATCAGGCAGGCATTTGGCTGCCAAGAATACAGTACATAATTATTTCCTAAATACAAGAAATCCCTAATTGCACTATTCAGCCATTATGCATTGTTTAGTGCAGGTGTGAATAAATGGCGGACCGCGGTTCAGGCACAGGCCAAGTGACAGCCCTGTCCGAACCATGGCCGCACCACTTAGCAGCCTGAGTGGACTCCTTTCCTGTGTAGCCTTGCCTGCCTGCCACTGACAACCTCACAGCAGGGCAGAGGGCAGGAGATACACAGGTCTTCAGTGGGAGCAGGAGCTGCCAAACTTTTCAACTTAACAAATGGGTGATGGGTTGCTAGGATGCTAGGAAGTCCTAACAACCATTCACTTGCTTGTTAACATAAAGAGCTGTGTATTTCCCATGCAGACCTGCATATCTTCCGCCCTCTGCCCTGCTGTGTTAAGGTAGGACTGTGAAGGGAGGGGAGGCCTTGTAATTGCATGGGGGATAAGGAGTGGGAGATGAGAGGGGGGTCTGTGATTGCAAGGGGGGCTATGATGTAAGGGGGGACTGTGATGTGAGGAGAGAGGATATGATGTGAGGAGGGGGGCCATGATTGCAAGGGAGACTGCGATGTATGGGGGGGGGGGGGGCTGTGATATAAAGGGGACCAAGGGAGACTGATGTGAGTGTAGATTGTGATGTGAGGGAGGGTCGCTGTGATTGCAATAGAGACTGGGATTTAGGGGCAGCTTTCATGTAAGGTGGGGGTTATGAAGTCAGGGGGGCTGTCATTGCAAAGAAGACTGTGATCTAAAGGGAGGCTGTGATATGAGGAGGGGGCTGTGATGTAAGGAGAGGGGGACTGTAGACACTGATGTAAAAGGGGGCTGCGATCTGAAAGGGGGTTGTGATGTAAAGGATAGGACTAAAGGCACAGGTGTAAATGGGGCTGTGATGTAAAGAGGGGGGCGGAGCTGTAATGTGAAGGATTTGAGTCATAGAACAGAAATGAGATTCAAACCTCTGCAGAAAGAAAATGTTACTGAGGGGCGTGGTCTGGACATGGCCGAGTAAAGTAGTGTGTCAGTGGAGCTCCTGGCCCTTCTCAGGCTAAAGCAGCTTAAAATTCAGCCTATATCCTCCAGAATTCTCCGACATGTACTCTGCTGCGAAGCGGAAGGGAAAGAGTAAAAAGAAGACATCCCCCAAACCGCAAACGAGAGGGGAAATGCAGCGATATTTCTCGAACACACAGGGGGCCTCCATGGCTACCAAGATGGTGGATCCCACGCTGCTTGCCCACCACGAAGGCCGGCCATCTCAGGACCCCTCTACTTCCCCAACGGCCTCAATTGCCTCGGAGGCGAGCTTTGACACCCTGGCAGTGTTCCGATTGGATCCCCAGGGTCCACAACACACGCTGCTCACCCTGAGAGCTGATGCCGAATTGAGAGCGCTGCTGCAGGCCTTGCCCACGAGGTAAGACATGGAGGCCCTTGTTGGCAGGCTTGAGGCATCTCAATGCCAAGAATTAACGTCGGTCCAGAAAGATGTGAAACTGATTTTCGGATCAGATGGGGTCGGGTGAGTCCTCGGTGGCAGCGTGTGGTGTTTTGACCAGTTACCTTCTGCTCTGAAATGCCATCCCGTAATGGGCACTACTCTCCGCGTAGGCTCAATGATTATATTGACAACTTCCTTTTCCACTAGAGACTCTCCTCTTTTGCCAATGCTGGGTAACCCGGCATTCCCCCCCCTGGACTTCAACAGTCAGAGTATGAGGCGCTTCTATCGGCGGGTCAGGACCGTGCCTCGCATTTTTTAGATGGCAATCAGTGGCCTTCCATTCAATCGCTGATAAGTGACACTGGTCACTTTCAGCTTCTGTTTTTGAAAGCAACACAACTACATTATTTCCTACATTTGATCGCCAATCCGGCTCAATTTAACCGTACCCTGACGACCTTTGAGGATTACTGTAGGGACGAGGGGGCTTTACCTCAAGTGCTATCTAAAACCTATGCTTTAACTCCCCATCGGAACAACCTTACTTGTCTTCCTTACAGAAATGGGAGCTTGACATAAAATCCTCTTTTACAAACGCCCAAAAACAAACTATAATCAGGTTCTCCTTAAAAACACCTATTTGTACGAAAATACAAGAATCTAACTATAAGATTTTGACCAGGTGGTATTATACACCACAGATATTACACAAGTACTTCCCAACCACCACTGACAACTGCTGGAGATGCCAGACAGACAGGGGAACGCTTCTCCATATCTTTTGGTCCTGCCCTCTGCTGCAACATTTCTGGACAATAGTTCGGACAGTTACTCAGAAATTTACGGATTATACGATTCCTAACGATCCAGCTTTCCTTCTACTCCACACTACCACAATCCCGGCAAAAAGCTACCAAATATCAATAGTGCGACATTTGTTGAATGCCCCTTATGTGGAAAAAAATCACACCTCCATCTATTGGGACATGGTTGCGCAGAGTGGAGGAAATTAAAAAATTAGGAGACTTAGTCCTTACGGCCCAAAATAAACAGGAAAAACATTCTAAGGCATGGAGGCTCTGGAATATGTTTATTCTATTCGATGAAGGTATATCCCTGCTCAGGTTATAACGAGCGAATCAATACAGGGCCGATAGCTATTTGAAGCGGCGACACGTTTACCGCCTCAAGGTTTGCACCCACTTTTCTTTACCTTCCCCTCTCCCCCAACTACTCATGTCTTTTATCCTTCATTTATTTGGCTACTGTTTCTCTCTTCTCTCTTCATTTCGTTCTCTCTGAAACCATTGTGTTCCCCCCTTTTATCCCTTCTGTATTTTTCTGATTTAACACTGTTCAGGCAGTTCAATTGGGTTTCTAATTGTGGGGATATTGTGAAATTTCTCATTCGATAATTCATGATATCAGTGTTGTGTGTCAAACAATGTTGTAGACAGTGCCATAACAGGTCCGATTGCTATTACAGATATGTGTTTTAAATGCTGGACATATAGCCTGCTGTTATAAAAGTAATTACCCTTGTACATTTTCTGTTATGGTTATAATTGAGCTGCACCTTCCCTGACTTTTTTTTCTAAAAACAATAACGTTTTATATTTGAAAAAAAGAAAATGTCCCAAATGGACCTTCGTGAATTTTAATTCAGTACCCCTGGTTTAGAGCTTCCAGTACCACCAGTCCATTAACACATGCCAGGCAGTGCCTGCAAGCTGAAGCATACCTTACAACTGTCATGAGAAAGAGGGACAACTTTTAGCAGAAAGTATGTAAGCAAAAGACGCACCCCATGATGCCCCATTTATGCAGAACAATAAAAATATTGGTTAATGATTTTACCATTAGGTTTCTAGGTTTCCTTTATACTGGCTTTTTAAAAACAAATCCAAAAATATAAAAGTTGAATAAAGGCTTAGTTTTGTATAACAGTTTTCATTAGGGTTGTCCCGATACCACTTTTCCTGTCGCATCATGGCAGCATACACATTGGGTTGTGACTCCGCCTCCACAACCTGATAGGACCACATAGCTATAAATTAGAGAGTAGGCACCTGCCCCAGTATTCTCTTATTTTTCCTCACCTGTCAGGACGCACGGATCAGCACCCCCTTACCGCTTCGCCCCAGCCAGGTTCTAGCCTCTCCTGGGTGAAGGTCCTTCTTGTACAGCCTCTAAATGAGCTAAATGGAAGGAGCCCCACTCTGGTGGTCTCAGGGGCACTCATCTCATCTTAAACTGTTGCCAGAAGACAAGCCTTAAACAGGCTTCAAGTGCAAACAGCCCGCAAAAGCCTTAAACAGGCTTGCTGGAGGATTGGCCAGGGAACCATCTATATGGCCTCAAGAAAGTAAGCCTTAAACAGGCTTCATTGTGTGCAGCGGTCTCCATGTTCCCCCCCCCCCTCTTCCCCTCTCCCTTTCCGGCATACCTGGGGTGTCCTGCTGGGCTCTGTGGTCCATGCAGTGCTGTGGGGGACCGCCGAGCGTTCTCGGCGTCCTCGCGCATGCGCAGTACGGCTCTCTGGGCGCTGCTGAGCTGTTTTCCAGTCTCCAAGATGGCGCCGGGCGCCTCGCGGCGCTACTGCGCATGCGCGGGCGTCCGACGCTAATGGCGGCAGATTTAAAAACCACAGCATTGCTGTGGAAGCTGCTGATGGTTTCTGCACGCTATAGAAAGCCTGCCCCGCGATCCACAGCAGAGAAAACGCTCTACAAGGTGGGTCTTAACCCCCCCCCCCACCGTCCAGCTGAGTCAGCTTCTACATTGCTGCTTATCTTTTTCCTTGCAGGTTTCCAACCTATTCACCATGGAGACCGCTGCCCCAGCAGATCACCGCCAGCCGACTAGGTAAGGGGGGGAAGAAGTGGGTAAGTAAGAAGATTGAAAAAGAGAGCACTTCTAACGCTACCTAAATTGGTCAGCCCTACCAGGTCCTCAGGAACGTCTGCGTCAAGACATAGAGAATCCTCACGCAGGAGAAGTCGCTCTAGACACAGACGAAGCCGCTCCTACCATAGGAGGAGTCGCTCAAGAGGAAGTCGCAGAAGAAGCCGCTCCAGATCACGTTCTCGGCATGGTCGATCCCGCCACAGAAGGTCGTCCTCACGTAGGCACCGCTCCCCTGCACGCCATGCCCGTCCTGCTGGAAACGCATGCTGGATCTGTGGTGCGGCGGCGCTTCCGGGTAAATTGGTCTGTCAGAGATGCCTAGAAGAGGCCACGAGAGAGAGAGCCTCAGAAGTCGGGGACTCAGCCCCTCAGGCCTCAATACCGGATGTGGATCTTTCCACCATTACCTCTCCAGCCCGGGCCAGCACATCAAAGGAGCAAGACTCCCTATCTGATAATGAAGGCCTGGAGGTGTTGGCAGGATTCGACTTTGGCCTCATAGAACCGTTTGTTAAATCGGTCAAGGAGGCAATAGGATGGGAGGAACCCCAGGATGTCCAGCCAAAGCAGAGAAAATATTTTCCGCAGCTTAAAAAGGAGCCTGAAACCTTTCCGTTCATTGATGAACTGGAGGATTTAATCAAAGAAGAGTGGCAGAGGCCAGAGAAAAAATCTAGTCTGAACAACAGACTCCAGAAACTGTACCCACTCAAGGAACCTAAAGTGAACCCTCTGGTATCCCCTCCGGTAGTGGACGCATCCTTAATGCGCCTTGCCAGGCATGTTACCCTCCCGCTAGAGGATGCGGTTACGTTTAGAGACGTTCTTGACCGGAAGATCGACACGGATCTCAAGCGGGCTTACCTTTCGGCCAGAGGTGCATGCAGACCTGCGATAGCACTCGCGGCAGTAGGAAGGGCCATCTCGAGTTGGTCTTCAAACACGGAGAAGCTGGTATTAGAGGGGGCAGACCAAGAGAAAATTGTGAAGGCATTACAAGAGTTAAGCCTGGCTGGTGATTTCGTGGCTGAGGCCTCAGTTGACACTATCAGGTCTGCTTCAAAGTCTATGTTGGCCTCAGTGATGGCCAGAAGAGCCTTGTGGCTGAAGCCCTGGACGGCGGATCCGGCATCCAAGTCCAACTGGTGCCGTATTCCGTTTGACGGTGAGCACCTTTTCGGGACAAAATTAGATACGGCCATCTCCAAAGTAACTGGTGGAAAATCCGGGCTCATTCCCTCAGATAGGAGGCCCAAACAGAGACCTCCTCCTTTTAAGCGGAATCTCCCAGAAAGGTATAGAGACGCGAAAGCGTACAGACCAGGGAAGGAGTATAGAAGGAACTGGAAGAACCCTCAAACCTCCTTTATGAAGTTCCAAAAACCTAAGACCTCCGCTCCCAGTGACCAGAAGCCTTTTTGAAGGTGCGCCCGTCCGGCCAGCAGTAGTGGGAGCAAGGCTTTTCAGTTTCAGGCTGGTTAGGACGGAAACCATACACGATACCTGGACCCTGGCCACCGTCAGTTTCGGCCACAGATGGGCCTTCAAAAATCGACCTCCAAGAGATCATTTCTACCCAACCCGTATTCCTCCTCCCGGAGAGAAGAGGTTATCCCTTCTAACCTATATCCTAGAGCTGCTTCAAAAGCAAGCGATAACAGAGGTTCCGCCAACACAACGAGGCAGAGGATTCTATTCTCCACTATTCCTCGTCAAGAAGAAGTCAGGGGACTTTCGGCCGGTTCTAGACCTGAAGAAACTCAACAGGTCCATCAAAGTGGAGTCGTTCAGGATGGAAAGCCTGCAGTCTATCCTCCAGGCCATAAACTTGGGAGACTGGATGCTCTCCATAGATCTCCAGGATGCCTACCTACACATTCCAATTCACACGGCATTCCAGAAGTTCCTACGGTTCTCAGTGGGCCAGGAACACTTTCAATTTCGAAGCCTCCCTTTCGGGATCTCTACGGCACCCAGAACATTTACAAAGGTTCTGCTGCCAGTAATAGCCTTTTTGAGGGAGAAGGGTCTAAGGGTCCACCATTACCTGGACAACATTCTTCTCCTCTCAAGCAGCCAGGAATCACTCGTGCAACATCGCGAGATCTTAGTTTCCACCCTAACGAGTCTGGGTTGGATGATCAACTGGCAGAAGAGCAACATTCAGCCTACCCAAAGGATGGTCTTCCTGGGAGCCGAGCTGGATACCCGGGCCAACACGGTAGAACTACCGAGGGAGAAGTTGTCCCTACTAGTTCAGAAGGTGAAAGATGTGGTTCCAGCATCATACTTACCGGCCAGAGCATACCTCAGCCTGCTGGGGTCCTTATCAGCAACCATTCCAATGGTCAGGTGGGCGCAATAGAATACCAGACCTCTGCAAGCCTCCTTCCTGTGCCAGTGGGACGGATGGTCCATGTCCCAACCGATTCGCATCTCGGAAGAAGCCAGACTATCTCTACGGTGGTGGATCCACCCCGGCAACCTCAGCAGATGCAAACAGATAGTCACTCTCCATCAGGAGGTAGTGACTTCGGACGCCAGTCTGGAGGGATGGGGGGCACACTACCTACATTATGCAGCTCAGGGCCGCTGGCACTTCAGAACCAGAGATGTTGTGTCAAACGTCCTAGAGATGAAGGCAGCCTTCCAAGCCCTCTTGGCGTTCAGCTCTCTTCTGAGAGGGAAACAGGTCCTGATCCAAATGGACAACCGAGTGGCTGTGGCCTACATCAACAGGCAGGGGGGTACCAAGAGCATCTCCATGATGCGGGAAGTTGGTCCGGTGATACAGTGGGCTCAACTGAATCTGCAGGACCTGAAGGCGACGTATATTCCGGGAATTCAGAACGAACTGGCGGACTCTCTCAGCAGAACATTCGTTTCCAAAAACGAGTGGTGTCTAAGCCCGCAGGCCTTCGCCCTCATATGCCAGACATGGGGTCATCCAGACATAGACCTTGCAGCAACACCAGAAAACAGGAAATGTCAAAGGTTTCTGTCGAGGAACCCCTTCCCCTCAGCGGAGGGAACGGATTGTCTCCAGCATACCTGGAACTTTCGCCTAGGTTATATTTTTCAACCAACGCCACTGATTGCCAAGTTCCTTCTGAGGCTCAAACACTCAGCAGCTCTAGTACTGGCTGTGATTCCCTTCTGGCCACGGAGGCCTTGGTTCACCACCCTCCTGCAACTGAGCACAGCGGATCCAATTCCTCTTCCGGTGACAGCGGATCTACTAACCCAGGGCCAGCTGTTGCATCCGAATCCAGAGAGATTGCACCTAGCGGCCTGGAGACTGAAAGGTCTAGGTTCCTAGATCAGGGCTGTTCACAGAAGGTAGTCGAAACCCTGCTTTTAGCCAGGAAATCTTCCACGAATTACACCTATGAGAGAGTCTGTGGGAAGTTCTCTTCCTTTGCTCAGGAACAAGGTTGGGATCCGTCTTCCCCATCAGCAATACAAGTGCTTGAGTTTCTACAGTCAGGCCTAGACAAAGGCCTTAGATCTAGCACCCTAAAGGTTCAAGTCTCTGCCATCTCTGCTCTGACAGGGGTTAGATGGGCACTCAACCCTCTTGTAGTTCAGTTCCAGAAAGCATGCCTGAAGCTAAGGCCTCCCAGAAAGCCTTCATTTCCAACATGGGACCTATCAACTGTCCTGCAAATTCTACCTGGAGAACCATTCTCCCCTCTGGAAGATACCTCCCTCTGGGACCTGACTCTAAAAGTCTCATTCCTAATTGCCATCACTTCAGCGAAGAGGGTCTCGGAAATGCAAGCCTTACTTATCAAGGAACCATACCTGATGATTTATCCAGACAGGTTAACCCTAAAACCTTCAGACAAGTTTATCCCAAAGGTCTCTTCTGCATTTCACTTTAACCAGGAGATTGACCTCCCGGCTTTGAACACAGATCAGGGCGTTCCTCATCCCCTGGATGTTAGGGGCAACGTTCTGCATTACCTCTCGGTGACCAAGTCGTTCAGGAGATGCGAGAACCTCTTAGTCATCCCACATGGGTTCAGGAAGGGCCAGGCAGCCTCTGCCCGTACCATCGCCTCATGGCTCGTGAAAACTATCAAGAAGACCTACTCCTTAAGCACCTTGCAAATCCCGGAAGACCTTAGAGCGCATTCCACCAGGGCAATGGCTACTTCATGGGCAGCTTACTGTAAAGTTTCGGCGGAAACCATTTGTAGAGCGGCCACTTGGTCTTCAAGAAACACCTTCATTTCCCATTACAAAATAGACGCTGCACGCTTAGCAGCAGTGGAATTTGGGAGGGCCGTCATACAGGCCAATTCTTCTGTTCCTTGTCAATAAATTTGATTTTTTTTGCACTCCCACCCAGTTTGGCGAGTTACTCCCCAACGTGTATGCTGCCATGATGCGACAGGAAAACGGAAAATTGTATACTCACCTTTCCGTAATTTTCCTTTCCTGTCGCATCTTCATGGCAGCATACAATCACCCACCCTCTGAGGTGACATGTGTATATATTTACAGAGAATACTGGGGCAGGTGCCTACTCTCTAATTTATAGCTATGTGGTCCTATCAGGTTGTGGAGGCGGAGTCACAACCCAACGTGTATGCTGCCATGAAGATGCGACAGGAAAGGAAAATTACGGAAAGGTGAGTATACAATTTTCCGTTTTTTAGGACCGAGTACAAGTACCGATACTTTTTTTCAAGTACTCGCTGATACCGATTACCGATACTTTTTTTTTTAATGTCACGTGACAGTTTTTTTTTTGCTATTTTTTTTTTGGGGGGGGGGGGTGAACATTGTATGTGTGTGTGTTTTTTTTTTGTTTTTTTTTACAATTTTTATTTTTTACAATAATATTTTTTTATTCTTTATTGTTTTGTTGTTGTTTTTTTTTAATCAGCCCTTTTGGGGGGCTTTGGTGAGATATCGGGGGTCTTAACAGACCTCTGATATCTCCTCCTTGAGACAGAGAAAGAGACAGAAGATAGAGATTCCCCAGTCCCTTTCTCTGCAGCGTCAGCTGCACTGAGAATGAATGGAGAGAAGACAGCGGCTTCTCTCCATTCATAAACTGACACATCATAATCACAGGAGATTACAATGTTTCAGTTATGTGAATGGACAGAGTCAGCTGACTCTATCCATACACAAAGGAAGGAGGAGGGGGACGGAGGAACTGAGGGGGAGAACGGAGGGGACAGATAAGGAGAGAGGAATGCAGGGGACAGATAAGGAGAGAGGAACGGAGGGGGAGAACGGAGGGGGACAGATAAGGAGAGAGGAACGAAGGGGGAGTACGGAGGGGGACAGATAAGGAGAGAGGAATGCAGGGGACAGCGGAGAGGCACAGAGGAAAGGAGGGGGCATGGAGGAGGATGCAGTGACAGTCAGCTGTGAGCGATCACCGCTGTATGTCACTAAAGCTGGTGAAAGCCGCTGAGGGAGAATCTTGTAACTCCCCCACGCGCCGATCACACCTGTCTTCTAGGTATCGGGGAAGCATCGGGAGCATTTGCCCGAGTACAAGTACTTGATCAAATGCTCGGTATCGGTGCCGATACCAATACTAGTATCGGTATCGGGACAACCCTAGTTTTCATAATGTGAAAATAGTGTGTAATATTATATTATCTACACCTACTACACCACTCTCATCAAAACCCTCTCATCCAAACCTCGTCGATGCTTTTCTACCCTTAATTCCTTACTTCACCCCCCACCCCACTGCTTCCACCCATCAACTTGCTTACTGCCCTGGATATTGCCACTCATTTCAACAACAACATCAACACAATTCCTGTTCCCTCACAATTACTGCGACCACCTTACTGCTCTATCCTAAACTCTCTAACCCACAACTTCAACCTCTCCCTTTGCTCCAGCACCTTTACCTCCCTGCTCAAACAAGCACTGATTACCCCCATATCTAAAAAACCCTCACTGGATCCCACCTGTTTGAATAACTTAAGACCTATCTCCCTGCTCCTGTTAGCCTCCTAACTTCTTGAATGCCTACCTCACTGACAACAACCTTCTCAATCCCCTACAGTCTGGCTTCTACACACAACATTCCACTGAAACTGCCATACCAAGGACCTACTAACTGCTAAAACCAATCGCCGGTACTCCATTCACACACTCTTGGATCTTTCTGCTGCCTTCGACACAGTTGACCACCCACTCCTCCTCAGCAAACTCCACTCCCTTGGTCTCCGTGATTGTGCTCTTTCCTGGTTCTCTTCCTACCTATCTCAGTGCACTTTCAGTGTCACATACCACACCATCCCCTCCTCTCCACTTCTTCTTTCTGTTGGGGTACCCCAAGGCTCCATTCTTGGTCCCCTCCTATTCTCTCTCTATAGCTCGTCTCTGGGCCAGTTGATAACCTCCCATGGCTTCTAATACCACCTCTATGCTGACAACACCCAGATCTATCTCTCGACTCCTCAACTCACCCCCTCAATCTCCTCGCGTATCACAAACTTACTGAGCGACATATTAGTGTGAATGTCACAGCACTTCCCCTCCCCATGACTTTACCTTTGAGATCAATGGCACAACCAACAGTTTCCCCACACACGCCAAGGTGCTGGGTGTAATTCTAGACTCTGACCTCTCCTTCAGCCCCCACATCTAATTACTGGGTACATCTTGCCGCTTCAACCTCTGCAACATTTCCAGAATTTGTCCCTTCCTAATTAACAAAACCACAAAACAACTTATTCACTCCTATTCCTTCTGAATGAATAAAAGAATGAATAACTTGTATAGCGCTACATATGCAAACTAAATCGCCTCAAGGCACTTTGCCACCAGTGTCCATCTGGGTCTTCAGAATAGATGGGTCTTAAGCTTCTTCCTGAAGGCCAGATGTTTTTTTTCCAAGCGCATGTCTGCGGGTAGAGCGTTCTATAGTCGAGGTCCTTGGACTGCGAACCTTCGTTCGCCTTTTGATTTATAACAGATCTTAGGGATATGGAGGAGGTTCTGATTAGTTGACCGGAGTGGGCGACCTGGGGTATAGTGCTTTATTTTGTCGCAGAGGTATTGCAGGGCTTTTCCTTGTGTACATTTGTGAGTGAGGCAGAGTGTTTTGAATGTGACCCGGTCCTTCGCAGCTAGCCAATGGAGGGTCCTCAGGGACAGGGTGATTGATTCCCAGGGTTTTTTTCCAGTTACCAGTCTGGCCGCTGTGTTCTGGACAACTTGTAGACGTGAAATTTGATATTTGGGAAGTCCTAGATAGAGTGTAGTCGAGTCGGGAATTTGATTGTAGTAGTTCCAACTACTGCTGCTGTATCTCCTCCTGGGATGAAGGGGCTAAGTCTACGCAATAGGCGAAGAAGGTAGTGGGATCCACTAACTACTGATCCTATTTGTTCCTTCTGAATTAAACTGTATTGTAATTGTACTGCTCCCCCTCTATATTGTAAAGCTCTGTGTAAACTGTTGGCGCTATAAAAATCCTGTATAATAATAATTATATAAAATAGATAGTATATTATCATAGCGGTCTATATATCACATTAGAAAGAGGGACAACCAAAAAGGAAAGAGACACAAAAAGATTTGGTTAAAAAAAAGGACAGTCCCACCAAATGAGTGACAGCTGGGAGCTATAACCAAAGTCCCAAGCTGGCCCATGTGTACTGATGATTTTTTTCTATTTTGGTTGTAATTGGAAATAACTATACTACTAATGCAGTGGTTCTCAACTCCAGTCCTCAGGACCCACCAACAGGCCAGGTTTGCAAGATAGCTGAAATACATCACAGGTGATATCACTTGCTGCTCAGTGATTGCAGTATTCTAGTCTGCAACTCCCCAAGGTAATACTTAAAATCTGGCCTGTTGGTGGGTCCCGAGGACTGGAGTTGAGAACCACTGTACTAATGCATCACTGCTGCAGCACTTGAGTGCCATTAACGTAAAATGATTCCCAACCTATATACCAGTGACTGATGGGTTAATAAGAGGACTGAGTCCATTGCATTGGAGTGTGAATTATGAAAATGAAACATGCTGCATGGCATACAGCACATAGACACTAGGGGGCATACCACACAAGCCAATAGTGCAGGAAAAAATGCAGGGCATGTGCAACACATAAAGAGAGTTGCAGCATTACTCCCACCGTGCTCAGATCTAGTTTACTATTGATGAGATAAGCCAGTACTGTACTAACAGGATTAATTAGGGCAAACAAAGCTCCCCAGCCCAGTCTTACATTTAGAAAACTAAGTAGGATTTTTTTTCTTGCTGGAGTTTCCATTAAATAGTATATTAAAAAAGTAAGCTGCGATTTTTTAAATATGTTGTTAAAATTATGCTATATGAATGGGGACATGTAACAAATATAAAGTAGGTATTATCCCAATTTTGTCTGCAAAAAGGGAATTACACTTTAAATTTATGGGATTATGCCAGCAGATTGAATCACAGAATCATCCAAAAAAGCATAGGTCACACCTCTATTATCCCCAACTTCTCCACCTGGGGTAATCATCGCCACAGTGGGCCTTACAAGTGGCACAGTCATAGTTGCCTGTATAATCTCCCCTGTGTTTGCCGTAATGAACTTTGTCTGTACTGTGCTGGCAGATCTCATCTCAACAGTCATGAAGAGTCGTGCCCCAAATACTTACATTTTTGGTGTCTCTCTTTCTTCCCCTTCCTGTGTCCCTCCATATATTCTCCACACACTTCCAGTCAGGTGTGTCAGCAGCAGGGGCCAGCATGTGCGCAGTAAATGTCGCTGACGCTGTCCTGACGAAGTGTGCGCAGTGGGGGAAACTCTTCTGTGTGGGGGCAGCTTTTCTGTGTGCACTCTTGCATTGTGCTTGCCTGGTGCGTCAGCATTATAGGCAGTGCTGCTTTGCCCCGTGCATGAGCAGTGCAACCACTGGTCTTCTTTTGCTCTGACATTGCACCCAATCTGCTGGCACAATCCCATAAATTTAAAGTGTAATTCCCCTTTTGCAGGCAAAATTGGGATAATACCTACTTTATATTTGTCCCCATTCATATAGCATAATTTTAACAACATATTTAAAAAAAAAATCGCAGGTTACTTTTTTTATATACTATTTAATGGATACTCCAGCAAGAAAAAAAAATCCTACTTAGTTTTATAAATGTAAGACTGGGCTGGGGAGCTTTGTTTGCCCTAATTAATCCTGTTAGTACAGTACTGGCATATCTCATCAATAGTAAACTAGATCTGAGAAACCTTTGGAGTTTATTCCGATGGCTAAACCGGTCGTGTGTACGCGGCATAAGAAAAACTTTTTTTTTTTCAAAACTTTTGGTCTTTTTTTTTAAGAAAAAATAAAGAACCCAGGACAGAGCTGAAAGCTGAAAAATGGCTTGGGCAGGAAGGGGGTGTTAGTGCCCTGTATTGAGGTGGTTAAAGGAGAAGTCCAGCCTGTACAATTATGCCCTGTACACACGGTCGGACTTTGTTCGGACATTCCGACAACAAAATCCTAGGATTTTTTCCGACAGATGTTGGCTCAAACTTGTCTTGCATACACACGGTCACACAAAGTTGTCGGAAAATCCGATCGTTCTAAACGCGGTGACGTAAAACACGTACGTCAGGACTATGAACGGGGCAGTGGCCAATAGCTTTCATCTCTTTTTTTATTCTGAGCATGCGTGGCACTTTGTCCTCCGATAACGGATTTTGTTGTCGGAAAATTTTATATCGTGCTCTCAAACTTTGTGTGTCGGAAAATCCGATGGAAAATGTGTGATGGAGCCCACACACGGTCGGAATTTCCGACAACAAGGTCCTATCACACATTTTCCGTCGGAAAATCTGACCGTGTGTACGGGGCATTAGTTTTGCACTCCTGTGACCAGTTTTAAGCAGAGAGTAGTCTGAAATCCGCTCTCTGCTGACGTCATAGGAATCAGTCCAGACACCGCATCATCCTGACAATGGAAGTCTGGATCTGCCAGGTGCCTGGACTGATACCCATCTCAGCCTCTCAGTGAGCCGCTGAGAGGCTGTGACAGCCACTCCCCTCCACAGCTCAGCGCTCCAGTGAGCGTGGAGGAGCAGAGCAGGAGAGCTGCTGATTGACAGTCAGCAGCTCTCTGCTTGGGGAAGGTGAGAGAACTGAGCAATTGGTGATGTTCGATCGCTCAGTTCTCAGTGCAGAGATGCCAGGGGACAGATGCAGCTTCGGACCAATGCTCCATCCACCTAGGTAAGTATGATTAGGGGGAAAAAAAAACCTTTACTTCTCTTTTAAAGGGGGCAAAACCTTCCAGGGCTGAAGTGGTTAAAGATATAACAATAAAATGAAACTGCTATTTCACCAATACTTTTATTATCTAATATCAGTCTTGGATAGAAACATGCAATTGTTTGTTTAAACTATTAACATTACAAACCACTTGTGAAAAATAAATTCCATGTCTGAAATATTATTGTAGTAGGTGTAACCCACACACACACCACAAGACTTACTGTTAGAGATATGAATATGAATGTGCAGTGAAAATGATTTGAACTGTGTCAGCAATTTACTAGATTTCACTTTCCCGTAAAATACGATAGAAATGAGAGGCTGATTTTTCACCACCTAATTTTTTCCATTATGTATGGGACGCAGAATTTGTATGAGAATGTGCTTATATAAGCTTTGTACAAACTCTTTGTACTACCTGTGGTTAATATGTGAGTTAATGGGGTTGATTTACTAAAGGCAAATAGATTGTGCACTTTTCAAATTGCAATTGCACTCTGTAAGTGCAGTTGCTCCAAAGATTAGTCAATGGAGTAAAGCTTCCCTTTGCAAAGAGTACCCAATCACGTGCAAGGAAAAAAAAAAAAAAATAGCTACATAGTTAGTCTGGTTGAAAAAAGACACAAGTCCATCCAGTTCAATGTCATTTTTGTTTGCACATGATTGGATGATAGAAGTCAGCAGAGCTTCTGCTCATTTACTTTATTTATTTTCTGGAGCAACTGTACTTTGCAAAGTGTGCAGTCTATTTGCCTTTAGTAAATCAACCCCTCTGCATTGTATAATGTTGGGCATGAGGATATGTAAAAGGTAGCTCCTCTTTTATTAATCATTTGATACAAATATACTGTATAATTGCTACACAAATCATTTTTGTATATGTGAAAAACAGTGCTCCTTTCCAATAATACTTATACATATACACCTTTGATTGATATCTTAGTACAATATTCCAATATAATTAAAAAAAAATATAATAAAAAATCTAAATAAAAAATTTAAAAAATCTCTGTGGGGGTTATTTACTAAAGGCAAATCCACTTTGCACTACAAGTGCACTGCAAGTGCACTTGGAAGTGCAGTCACTGTAGATCTGAGGGGGACATGCAAGAAAAAAAAAAAAAGGATTTTATCTTGCACATGATTGGATAATAAAATCAGCAGAGCTTCCCCTCATTTCAGATCTATCCTTCAGATTTACAGCGACTGCACTTCCAAGTGCACTTGTAGTGCAAAGTGGATTTGTTTTTCTCGTAAATAACCCCCATTGTGTCTTTATTAATAACTCCACATTATACTGTGTGTTTAACAGCCTCCCAGTACATCTTTGTTAGTCCACTCTACTGTGCGGACTAAAAAACACTGTAGGTTTTCTTTCAGGCTACTTTCACACTGGAGCAGCGCGTCCATTAGCGGTAAAGCTCTGCTAGTTTTAGCGGTGCTTTACCGCTGCTTAACCGCTTGCCGACCGCCGCACACAGATGTACATCGGCAGAATGGCACAGGCAGGCAAATGGGCATACCTGTACGTTCCTATAAATTTGTCAACTATCGGGTGGGCGCCCGCCGCACCCCGCTGGAGCGCGCCCGCGGGAACTCGATGTTCGCAGACGGCCCGCGATTGCGGTGTGGAGAGGCAGAACAGGGAGATGCAAACAAGGCATTTCCCTGTTCTGCCTTGTGACATGACAGAGATCCACTGCTCCCTGTCATCAGGAGCAGTGATCGCTGTCATGTCATTGGTAGCCCATCCCCCCTACAGTTAGAACACCTCCCTAGGACACACAGTTGACCCCTTGATCGCCCCCTTGTATTGAACCACTTCCCTGGCAGTGTCATTTACACAGTAATCAGTGCATTTTTATAGCACTGATAGCTGTATAAATGACAATGGTCCCAAAATAGTGTCAAAAATGTCCGATGTGTCCGCCATAATGTCACAGTCACAATAAAAATCGCAGATCACCGCCATTACTAATAAAAAAGATTAATAATGCAAATGCCATAAATCTGTCCCCTATTTTACTTTTTATAGGCGCTATAACTTTTGCGCAAACCAATCAATATACGCTTATTGCAAATTTTTTTTACCAAAAATATGTAGAAGAATACGTATCGGCCTAAACTGAGTAAGAAATTATTTTTATTATATTTTTGGGGGATATTTATTTTAGCAAAAAGTAAAAAATATTGTTTTTCTTTCAAAATTGTCGCTCTTTTTTTGTTTATAGCGCAAAAAATAAAAACCGCAGAGGTGATCAAATACCAGCAAAAGAAAGCTCTATTTGTGGAAAAAAAAGGACGTCAATTTTTTTTGGGTACAACGTCGAACGACCGCACAATTGTCAGCTAAAACGACGCAGTGCCGAATCGCAAAAAATGCTCTGGTCAGGAAGGGGGTAAAATCTTCGGGGGCTGAAGTGGTTAAGTGGCACTTTTCAGCTGCTAGCGGGGCACTTTTAACCCCCAAGAATGGGTTAAGAAGGGGTTAAAAGCACCCGTGTTGCGGTGATTCCCATTCACTCCAATGGGCAGGGGCGGTGTAGGAGCGTTGTATACAACGTTCCTACACCGCCCCAAAGATCCTGCTTGCAGGACTTTTTTCCTGTCCCCCAGTATAAAAGCACTCGGGGGAGGCACGAGAGGCAGTTTTCAGGCACTAAACTTGCGCTATTTTTAACGCTAAAACACCTGAAAACTGCCTCTGTGTGAAAGGGGTCTTATTCACTCTCCACCACCCCTTGTGCTCAAACACCAGATGTGTTCTCATCTCCTCTTTTGACCTATACTGTATGTTCTAAAAGGTTAAAATATGCTTGTTTCCCTTTAAAAGTGGTTGTAAACCTTTACATATACCCAGTGAAGTGACTAGCATTTGATGGTACACAGAGATAAAACAAATCCTCGTATATACTGTAAGTTGTACCTGTTTTTCTGCAGCCATTTCTTCTGTAGATCGTTCTGAAAACACAAAGAGGTAAAGATTTCTTCTATGATCCAGGAGCAGGGAATGGGGATCTGAAGTGTTCACAGAGCTGACAGATCTGTACCCTGATTAGAGGGAAGGGACACACCTCCTTCACATAGTACAGAGAACAAGCACTGTTGTGAACATGAGTCACAAACTGAGTGCTGCAGCTCCCTCCTCCGTCCCCTTTTTAACTCTTGGTGTCAGAAAAAACTGCCAGAAGTGACTTATGCTGATAACAGAAGAACTAGGCAGCATAGACATATGGCACTCAGAACTTTTCAGAAAGACAAGTACACAGGATAAAAAAAAATGTTCTTTTTTCATATTTCATGTCTGAGGTTTAAGGGATCTGTAAGCCTCTAACTCCAGAAAGTGCCTGCTCTCTCATTTTTATCATAGAAAAGAGAAACATAAAAACTCCATAGTGCTTTATCATTTTAACCACTTGAGCTCCGAAAGATTTTACCCCCTTCATCACCAGGTAATTTTTTGCTATTCAGCACTGCACTACTTTAACAGGCAATTGCGTGGTCATGCAACACATTACACAAATTACATTTTTATGATTTTTTTCCAACAAATAGAGCTTTCTTTTGGTTGTATTTGATCACCGCTGGATTTTGTATTATATAAGCGAATATTTTTTACGTTCTGCTATTAAACATATTCAATAAAAAAAAATTAAATCCAATTTCTTTATAAATTTAGGCCAAAATGAATTCTGCTACAAAAAAAGTGAAAATTAATTGGTTTGCGTGAAAGTTATAGCGTCTACAAATTATCGTATACGCTATATACTGGAATTTGTATTTATTTATTTATTTTTATACTACTAATGGCGGCAATCAGCGACTTATAGTGGGACTGTGATAGTACAGGAGGTAATCTGACACTTTGTGTGAACTGACTAACTGCCACTGACATCTCCAGTGACAATATTACAGTGATCATTGCTAATAATATACATTGTTGCTGTACTAATGGCACTGGCTAGGAAGGGGTTAACATCTAGAGGCAATTAAGGGGTTTATTGTGTGCCTAATAATGTGTAATTTCTGTAATATTTTTTGATTTTTACTACGGTCTGATTTGTTTGCAAAGCAGGGAAAAGACACAAAGTGATCGTTCCCTCTGTTCAGAGCCTTATGCCCTGTACACACGGTCAGATTTTCCGACGGAAAATGTGTGATAGGACCTTGTTGTCAGAAATTCCGACTGTGTGTAGGCTCCATCACACATTTTCCATAGGAATTTCCAAAACTCAAAGTTTGAGAGCAGGCTATAAAATTTTCCGACAACAAAATTGTCGGAAATTCCGATCGTGTGTACACAAATCCGACGGACAAAGTGCCACGCATGCTCAGAATAAATTAAGAGATGAAAGCTATTGGCTACTGCCCCGTTTATAGTCCCGACGTACGTGTTTTACGTCACCGCGTTTAGAACGATCAGATTTTCCGATAACTTTGTGTGACCGTGTATATGCAAAACAAGTTTGAGCCAACATCTGTCGGAAAAAATCCATTGAGTTTGTTGTCGGAATGTCCGATCAATGTCCGACCGTGTGTACGGGGCAATATTGTCAACACAGGGCTCTGATTCGATATAGCCGATCAGCAAGTCTCAGCCATGAATCATTGGCCGGTATATGCTCATAAACTCCAGCTGTGTCAAATCCTGTGGCCGAAACCCAGAAACAGGTACTTTGCGGTGCCTGTAGGAGCTACGCCGTCACAGTATATGTATTTCGGCGGGTTAGCAAGTGGTTAAAATATTTATTAAAACCAATTTTACCAATATACCCACTGACATGAATAAGTGTACTTTAGCTCTGTGGACCAAAGATGTCACCCCATTAAACAGTATGTGCAGGGCAGGGTTACCAGCATTCGGTATGTATACGCCTTTAAAAAAAGTCCACTTTCCAGTTCATCTCTACTTGATGATGTCACCCAGGCTCCATTCATCATGTTACGTCACCAGTCACATGACTTCCTTAGGGGGATAACATTTTAACTTTAATTATGTTTGAAGAGCAGACGGCTATGTGCTGGATTATGGAAAAAGTGATATGAGCATAAGTAGATACTAAAATTTGGATAAAAATGTTAGAGCCATTCATTCTCAGAGTGGGCATTGACTGACACACCGGGGGGAGTAATTATTAAAAAGTCTCTGAGCCAATCAGCTTTTATATTTTCATCTTTTAAGCCGTGTGGGGAAAAAAATGAAAGATAGAAACTGATTGCTATGGGAACAACACCAGCTAAGACTGAACTTGTCTCTGACACTTTTTATTAATTCCCCCAATGTTTGGCTGCTGCAATAATATATTGTTCGTTTTTATTCCTTGAAAGAGCACCGAAGGATTTGTTTTTTCTATTGTTGCATGTGGTGATGGCATCACCAAGCCCCCACTGCCACTTGTACTGTGATTGAGGTTGCCAAGTGAAACTCCAGGCAAAACTTTCTTTTAGCCCCCGGTCACACCGGTGTGACCTGTTAAGTCGCACCCTATGGTCCACAATGGAAGTTGTCAAAGCGGTGCAACTCTGACTCCATCAGAGTCGCACCGATTTTGAAAGTAGTTCTTGCACTACTTTTTTGCAAGTTTAGGTATGACTTGCTTAGACATCTGTGCATGAAGTCTCACAGATGTCTTCCAAGTAGCACCTGAAGTAGTACTACTTTGAAATCGTGCTACTTCAAGTGAAGTAGAATGATTTTAATGTTGCAATCGGTCTAAATGGCCGGGGTGTTAGTTCCGGATAGACAGCATGTGTGAAGTAGAATCTCCATCATGTGCTTAGTCCTGTCTAAGTCCCTGATTTGAAAAATGTATCTTTATTTCCTGTCCAGGTGACCTCAATTTCCAGTTCTGTTAACCTGTCATGGCTATTACAAGACCTTCAAACCATATAGGTTGATGTTTTTCTGCTTACACTTATTTTATATTCTGAAGAATGCAGAAGTGAGAAGTGTTTAAGTGATTGAAGGATAAACAGAAAGAGGAAATATGACTGGGAAATTTTGGAAGTTAAAAATCACCAAAATGTGATCCAGCTTGTAAACTGCAACCAGAATGTAGCCTGGTGTAGCCTTTTTTTTTCCAGTCCCCAAAAGAAGCTGCCCACACGGTCAGCAACTCTACTAAAGTTTTTTTTCATTAACCATCACTTTGTTTTGAACTTTGCCAACATTGATTACACACATACATATACAAGGAACAGATACACATATTAATGATCCCATAATTCATTAGGAATAATATTTAATAAATATAGCAACATTTTTACAAATATGGGACTAAACATAAACTACACCACAACTACAACGTACTTGCATAGAACCGGTTAGTTGTTTCTCCATCATTATTTAAAAGACAGTTTACTTTTATTTAATGTGTGGGAAAGCTTAAAAAGAACTCAAAAACTAAAAATATTTCTATTATTTCTGTTAAAAATATAAGATCTGTATCTCAGTTTTTAGGCTGCAAGGACTGCTTGCATGTAAACTAGTTCATCTCCCAACCAAGCAAGAATTATTGTGTGTATACCTCTCCTGCTATATATTTAGCTGTTTGGCTTGACTTCATGTAAAGAAAAATCACAGAGATCCTTGTTTTCCCAAAATGTACTTATGCACCTTATCAAGTAAACAAATAACATCTATATAGTTCTCTCCTACCAGAAATCTGATGGGGTTTCATACTGGAACAAGTAACCTTCGTGTGAAATGTAATACCTGTCACTGTGCTACAGTGAATTACAATTTAATTGTTATTATTGAAATACCTCCCAATATACAGAATTCACATATAAAATCAGGACATAATGAAAGGGTAAGACAACCCAAAGCCAATATTGGAGTATATGGTTGGGTGTTGCCCAATGGTCTTTGGGTTTTCTTATAAAGTTTATTCTAGATCACCTCCCTTCCCCCTGGAGTTCCCTAGTCATTCATTCTAATTTTCTGTAACAAGAGGCCACATACAGGTTGTTGCATAATATTAAAATAAATAGAAAAAAAAAAAACTGAAAGTGTGATTCCCCAACAAAAAGTGGAGGCACTTGCTTGGACTTGGAAACTCAAGTGCAGAGATCTACACTACTAACATAAGAAGACAAAAATGTTTTCATTTCTCAGCATCTAACCAAATATCCAAAACTAAAACATAATTTGGGTGGCCTGATCCTCAATGGCTATCCCTGAATATCAATATTTTGGAAAAGCACATACATTTTTATTAAAGCGGTATTAAACCACAAAACAAGAACGTGCTATCAGCGCTGACAGGGCTTCCATCTTCATCTGGTCTTCCTTCCAGGTTCCTGGGCTTTGGCTTTTTGACTGGCCAAGCCGTGATGACATCACTTCCACGCATACGTGGGAGTCACTGCCGTGGCACGGCTCTCTTAATGGATGGCACTCCGTTCATTGAGAGCACAGCCCGCATGCGCTGGTGACATTACTGGCTTCTACTTCTGTACCTACAGAGATATTTACTGTACCTACAGGTAAGCCTTATTTTAGGCTTACCTGTGGGAACAAGTAAACAACGGGGACTTTACTACCACTTTAAGCAACTCCCCATCACATAAAAAGTTGAAACACGGGTTGTAACACAAATGCTCATCAGTCGCTGACACAGTTAAGCTACAATCTATGGTTCCTATTCCAGTCATACCATTAGATTTTGTAGTCCATTAAAATAATTGGCTGGATTTATAATTCTACACAGTGTAAGTCTGTTTAGCTCAAATCACATATTGACATTGGGATTCACAGCAGATTTATCTGTCCCCATATACAGCATCCCCTATGGGAACATAATTGTAGCATATTCCACTTGCTCCTGTATGGATATTTCTGCTGATTTTCTGTAGGGTTGATTATTCCCAAAATCTAACACTCCATAGTCCACAGTGTAAACATCAGAATTCTGGGATGGTTTTTCCTGCAAAGATATAGGGAAAATAATTACTTCATTTAACATCATAGCATATACCACAGAATGGAAATATATAGGCTAATATGCAATTAAAATACTCTACAGTAAGTACTGCACCTAATGTGTGCTAACTTATTAGTGCTTGCACACAAATAATAAACCCAAAATAACACTATGTAACTGGAAGGTTCACCAATATTGTATATTTTTTTTGTCTGTGTATATTTCACACAGAAAAAGATGTAAAAAAAAACAAAAAAAAGCATCATTAACAAAATAGTTATAACAATATAAATAACAATTTGGCCCCATGTTAAAAACTAAAGGAAAGCGGCTAATCTCAAAATAAATCATTTTAAATAAAATGTTCTCTTTGAATTTATTGTATTTATGTTAAAAGTGGAATAAATATTAATTATCCCAGTTATAGTCTAAGCTAATCCTTATATAATTATGTCTTTTTATAAAGGACAGAATGGTTACTCTATTTTCTGTTTCATTTTATAATTCTATTTAATTATAATATATTGTTAATCAGAAAAAGTCACTAGGTTCTTTTTTATTTGGTGCTTTTAGTGCTACAGCTTTTAGTTATTGCATGCCTTATTTTATTTAAATTCACCAATTTTAGTCTTCAGTTTGGAATTTGACAAAAAAACACTCTGAAGATTAGTATAGCTCCATAGCAGAGGCATAGAGAAATCACTTGTAATATATGACCCTTCCTCTCTATATTTGTTTACTTTGCCAATTTTTCCAAACTGCTTTTTTTATTTTGAAAGCAAGTTCATTGTTTTATGTGTGTGTTTATGAGCTTCTAGATGCTTTTCATGTATCTGGGAACAGTCACAAAAAAATGCATAACCAAGAACTTTTGAACACCATGGCGTTTGCAAACCCAACAGAAGATGAGAAAAATTATTTAAAAATATATATGTTACGTAAGATGAAATTTAAGAAAGATCTTGTGAGCATCACTGTATAATCTACATAATATTTCACAATATAAGATACCTCCTCATTTTAAAACACCTAATTTAAAGGTTCCTTAACTTTGCCTTTGTAATAAATACATACTGTATACATTTAAGGTATATTGAAAGGCAAAACATTTATGGCTGACTAGGTGTGGGCTGGAGTACTTTTGAACGCTGCACCAAGTAAGCAGAGCTATATGTTATATATGCCTGAATGTTGCACTCTATGTAGGGTGCAATATACAAAGTGCGCCACCATACTTCATATATTGTGCTGACTACTGTTCCCTGTACACTGTGCTATATGTTACATACACTGTGTTGTACATTACATACTACTGCATGCTGGCCCCTGCATTCTATGCATTATGTTCTGACTCTTTTGCTCTGGGCATTTCATACTCCTGAACCCCAACACCCCGTGTCTTACATTCTTTTGACCCCTGCAGTTTGTGGCTTATATATTGCTTCCCCTGCTGCCTGTACTTTACCTAGTCCTGCACTCCTGACTGTTGTGCTCTATGTGTTACATACTCTTAACCCTTGCCTTCTTTGACTTAAATGTAGTAAACACTTGTGATCTTTATGTTCTGTGCCCCTGACCCCTGCACTCTGTGCCACCTTCCTCCTGAATTTTGCATTCTGTGCCTTGTGTACTCCTGATCTCTCTGCTCTGTGTGCTACATACTCCTGACCCCTGCACTCTGTGCCTTACGTACATCTGACCCTGTGTTCTGTGCATTTGTCTTGACCCCTGTACCTTGTGTGTTACATACTCCTGAACCTCGTATTCCGTGAATTACCCTACACTCTGCATTACATACTCCTTATCACTGTACTTTGCGCATTACATATTCCTGACCTATGCACTCTGTGGTTTACACACTCATGACCCCGGCACTATATATATATATATATATATATATATATATATATATATATATATATATATATATACTATGTTGAACATAACATATTCCTGACCCTTGCACTCTATACATTATAAACTCCAACCTCCACACTCATTATGCATTCTCCCGACCAAAGTTTTTATTGTTTCAACAGTTTTTTGTTGCTAAGTAGTCCCCAAATATTTTAATGGTGTTCCTGTGTAAGAGTAGGCTCAATAAAAAATTGGTTTTCTGTATATATTCTCTGTGAAAAAAACATATAGGTTTTTATGTGTCTGTGAGACTCTTGCTTGTCGCACAATAATGAAAGCGTATTTTGTGTACTGTACGCTGTATAGTATACACGTGTGCTGTGTATACAGTGTATACAAATGAATGGGCTGTCAAAATGCATTGCACAGGAACAGGTGGCAACTGCAGTGTTAACTGTCACTTAGTCTCACCTACTGTTAGCACAATCTGTAAGAAATGGTTACAAAACCTATACGTTATTTTTTTCATTTTGGCACCTGTATTTATTGGAGGAGCTTTCACTTCCTGTGCTGTAGACACAACAGTAAGTGAGAGGAAATCTTACTAAAATAAAGAAATCACCTTCTAAACAGTTGTTACCAGAACATGTGTTCTCCACGGGAAGATTTCTTTTCTTTTCCTGTTCTGGTGACAACTCAAATTTTTCCACCTCCACTTTTAGTCTTAGTTACAGTGGTTACCAGGACAAATAAAAAAAATTAACTTCGTTTAGTGAGGTCACTTCTAGTAACAATACAAGGAGCTGAAAATCACATGTGACTCTTTAGCCACTAATGGCTACCAACAATCTATACCAGTGTTTCTCAACTCCAGTCATCAAGGCTTTCCATTATTTTGCACAGGTGATTTGATCAGTTTCACTGCTTTAGTAATTATCACAGCTGTTTCATCTGAAAAAAATGGCGCCTTGGGGACTGGGCTTGAGAAACACTGATCTATACTATGCAAGCAGTATTTATTGAGGGTTACTGCTAAACAATGATTATCTTCTGAAAATAACCTTTAGTCTAACATTCTGCAAAAGTTACACAGCTTTGTACACAGTTTATCCTAGTTTCCAATAAAGCAGTAGGGTAACTAAAAATACATATACAATTCTTACCAGATGTCTTAGTTGAGGCTGTGGTGTCTTGTTTCCTAAAGGTTAAATAAAAAAGCCATATGAAATGAAAATGGTTGACATGGAGAATAAACCTTTTTTTTTATCTCCTTCATCAATAAAATGCTAAGCTTCACATCCAAACAGATCCTTTATCAAGATATATCTATTTGCTCTTAAACAGACATTAGCAAACTATGCAGTCACAGTTGGATGGAGCATGGTATCCATCTACTAAAGAATTTAATAGTGCATCTGATGTGGAACCATACATCTTGATAGACCCTACTACAGTATTAAAGGAGTAGTGTACCTTTACCACCTATGCTAAGGTGACCAGATTTTTAAAATGAAATCTGGGGACATATTTTTTTTTTACCAGTAATGGTGACAATCAGTGACTCTGCCGCTGCCGCTGCCCGCCTCACAGCCTGTTAGGTATTACTCTCAGGGCCCTGGCTACTACTGGGTGGGGAGCAGAGGAACATCACTCCACCAGGGAAGGCAAGGAGATAAGCAGGCAGGCGGCTGGCCGGGACTTGAGACAAGGCACAAGAACATGTGAGCGGGGCTAAATGGGCATGCACCCAAAACTGAAGAAATATTCCCTCCGCTCTGACCAGCACATGATCATCAGAAAGGGGCACAGATAATGGAAAAAATAAACCCCCTAAGCTAGTAAGAATATTATTTTTTTAATTCTGCACTGACTGGCTTTGAAATTGCCCCAGCCCCTGTTCAAATCCAATCCGGGGACAAAACTGGGGACAGACTTGGTCCGGGGACAGTTTCCTCAATCCAGGGACTGTCCCCAGAAACCGGGGATGTCTGGTCACCCTAACCTATGCAGATAAGGGGTGTCTGTAGATGACCAAAATTGAATAATGTCCCTGCTATAGGTGTAGGCTATTTATGTACCTCATGAAGCCCAACCTGAAAACTCTTATGCCCTGTACACACGATAGGATTTTCTGATGGAAAATGTGTGATAGGACCTTGTTTATGGAAATTCCGACCGTGTGTAGGCTCCATCACACATTTTCCATAGGAATTTCCGACACACAAAGTTTGAGAGCTTGCTATAAAATTTTCCGACAACAAAATCTGATCGGTTAAATTCCGATCGTGTGTACACAAATCCAACGGACAAAGTGCCACGCATGCTCAGAATAAATTAAGAGACAAAAGCTATTGGCTACTGCCCCGTTTATAGTCCTGACGTACGTGTTTCACGTCACCGCGTTCAGAACGATCGGATTTTCCGGCAACTTTGTGCGACCGTGTGTATGCAAGACAAGTTTGAGCCAACATCCGTCAGAAAAAATCCATGGATTTTGTTGTCGGAATGTCCAATCAATGTCCGACCGTGTGTACGGGGCATTAGGACGCTGCTAGAATGTTGCTAAGCAAGGCCTAGCTATTACTGTTCACCATCACAAGAGTGAACTCTTTCTCTGATTCAAATCCCCTCACAACTCCCCTGTACATTAGCTCTAAACTCAGCATTTGAGAGCTCGCTGCTGTAATTGTGGACATCACAATCCTTGCCCAAAAAAAAAACATGGCTGAACACTCTATAAAGAAGTACCGTATATACTCGAGTATAAGTCGAATTTTTCAGCACATTTTTTAGTGCTGAAAGTGCCCCCCTCGACTTATACTCGAGTCAAGCACTTTTCTGCAGCAAAAAATTTTATTTTTCCGAACCGACTTTGGGGCCCCGTATCTCAGGGTTACTTGGTGCTAGGAACTCCAAATTTGGTTTGCAAACCCAGTGGATCTGGTACCACAACATATCCAAAGCTGAAGTTCCTAGCACTAAGTGGCCCTGAGATACGGGGCCCCAAAATCGGTTCGGAAAATGTCATTCTCTGCTGCAGAAAAGTGCTTGACATTTTCTGAACCGACTTTGGGGCCTCATATCTCAGGGCCACTTGATGCTAGGAACCCCAAATTTGGTGTGCAAACCCAGTGGAACTGGTACCATAACATATCCAAAGCTGAAGTTCCTAGCTCTAAGTGGCGCTGAGATACAGGGCCCCAAAATGGGTTCGGAAAATGTCATTCTCTGCTGCAGAAAAGTGCTTGACATTTTCTGAACTGATTTTTGGGGCCCTGTATCTCGTGGCCACTTGGTGCTAGAAACTCCAGCTTTGGAAATTTTATGGTGCTAGTTCCACTGGGTTTTCACACCAAATTTGGGGTTCTTAGCACTAAGTGGCCCTGAGATACAGGGCCCCAAATTCGGTCAACTGTGTCCATCTGCAGCAATGTCATTTCGGGACCCTTTGGGTTCAGAGACCCCAAATTTTGGCTGCAGCTAGGGGGCATCTAGGAACCCTTAACTACCGAGTTTGAAGTTCAGGGGACCTATGGCTGCAAATGGGCACAGTGAGGCTGCAAATGGGCATTGTTGACCCTCTTTTCCACTTACAGTAGCTGTGCATTTCTCACCCTCGTCTTATACTCGGGTCAATAAGTTTTTCCCATTTTTTTGTGGTAAATTAGGGCCTCGACTTATACTCGGAACGACTTATACTCGAGTATATACGGTACTTTCCACATGATTTATTAAAAAAGAACTAAACTTGATCTTAGCACCGCCAATCAATATTTTAATTATCTTTTGCTGTTCAAAGTAAACTCATCAATATGTACATGTGTCGATGCGTTATATTATAAAGAAACTACATTTCTAAATACCTTTCCCCCCAGCGTTCCTCCCCGCAGCCATCTTTAGTAAGATGGTTCAGCTATCATTCGATATTGACCCCCACAGTGGTTGAAGGAGGAAAAGGTGAATGTCCTTGCATGGCCTAGTCAGAGCCCAGACTTAAACCCCATAAAAAAATCTGTGAAATGACTTGAAGACTGCAGCCCACAAACAGTCACTATTATTATTTAACTAAACTTGAGCAGTCCTGCAAAGAAGAGTGGGCAAATATTGCAAAATCTAAATGTGCATAGTTAGTAGAGACATATCCCAACATACTAAAGGCTTTAATAAAGCAGACCTTCAGTCATTTTTTCAACTTTCCATCTATTAAATCTTCTGCCCTTGTTGTTTTAACTTTGGATAGTAAAACATTTTTCTGCCAGTAAATATCTTATACAGCCCACTTCCTGTACTTGTCTGGTAAAAAGCCTAGGTTTATGACATAATGCACAGCTCTCTCTTTCACTCTCATGAGAGTTTGCCAGGAAGGGAGGGGAAATGAGTCATAAAAGGGCCAATGAGAGCTGCAGGGCTGCAGGGCTGCAGAGCTGGAGGTGTGCCTCTGTGTGTCTTTGTAAATCCAGAAAGTGAACAGGCAGCAGCTCCAGCTGCCCACTGTTAAAATGGGTGTAGCCAGACTTAGTGGAGGAAGATTTCTGCAGCACATTTGGCAAGGAATCATAGTATATATAAAATAATATGCAAAGTCGTTGGAGGGAAGCTTCAGAATGGCAAATATGTTTTTATTATAAATTATGTGAGCAGACTGCAGTTCCTTTAACCACTTTAAGACCCGGCCTCTTTTTTAGGTGTGGTATTTACAAGTTAAAAACAATTTTTTTTCCTAGAAAATTACTTAGAACCCCCAAACATTATACATTTTTTTTCTAACATCCTAGAGAATAAAATGGCGGTCATTGCAAAACTTTCCATCATACTGTTTTTGCGCAGCGGTTTTACAAGCACACTTTTTTAAAAAAAAATACACTTTTTTTAATTAAAAAATAAGACAAAAGTAAAGTTAGCCCAATTTTTTTTACACCATGAAAGATAATGTTACGCCAAGTAAATTGATACCCAACATGTCACGCTCGTGGAATGGCGACAAACTTTTACCCTTGAAAATCTCCATAGGCGACATATAAAAAATTCTACCGGTTGCATGTTTTGCGCTACAGAGGAGGTCTAGGGCTAGAATTATTGCTCTCGCTGTACCGATCGCGGTGATACCTCACATATGTGGTTTGAACACCGTTTTCATATGCGGGCGCTACTCATGTATGCGTTCGCTTCTGCACGGGATCTCGGCGGGACGAGGTGCGTTTAAAAACTTTTTTTTTTCTTATTTATTTTACCTTTTACTTTTTATTTTTACACTGTTTTAAAAAATAAATCTGTCACTTTTATTCCTATTACAAGGAATGCAAACATCCCTTGTAATTGAAAAGAAGCATGACAGGACCTCAGATCTCATATTTACACTAAAATGCAATAAAAAAAAATGTTGTTATTTAAAAAATTTAAAAAATAAAATTCCCCTTTAAGAGCTATGGGCGGAAGTGACGTTATGTTGTCGCTTCCGCCCTGCAGTGTCATGGAGACGGGTGGGGGCCATCTTCCCCTCACTCGTCTCCATGTCAGCCCAGGCGGCGGAGGGCACCGGATCGCGGCAGGAGGGGGGCCCTCTCCCGCCATAGATAAAAGTGATCTTGCGGCGAATCCGCCACAGAGACCACTTTTATCTTGTAGTAGACCGCCCGTAGAACACGGGGATACCAGGGTTATGGCAGCTAGCTGCTGCCATAACAATGATATCTGTCCCCAAAGTAGGGACATACATCGGCGTGCGGCGGTCCGGAAGTGGTTAAAGCAAAAGGTTGTTCAACAAAATACAGACACAAGGGGGTGATCCTTTTTCCAACTCAATGATTCTGTTTTTGATTTTTTTTTCTGACATGTTGTTGTTATATGTTTCACTTGGATGTTATAAGTAAATACAGCTGGATAAGAAAAAAATTGTGTCTGTCTTCATTTCAGGCTTATTTTAAAGGGGGCGATTCTTTTCTATACCATTTGTGCAGAGAAGTGAAAAACATACATATTCATAAATTATTATAGTTCATTCTGGGCTCCAGTAAGGCCTAATGCACACTTTTCATTGTGTATGAAATCCCAGCATTTTGATGTGGGCGGAAGGCATTGATGCACTGTCCAGCCCTGCTCTAGGTAGCTTGTAGAACTCTATGAGAGCCTAAAAAGCTGCTGGATGGGGCAGATGGGTGCATGGAGGTTTAGGGCAGTATGTTCCCAAGGACCAATGCCTGAAATGCAAACTTGCGGGCAATACATTATACAATTTTATTCAATTTCCTTTAGATTTACCTTCATGTAGAGCAAGGGCCTACCTGATTGCATACACATTGAAAGTGTTTAGATTTAACCTTATATTGTATGGTTTAGGGAAATCTAAAGGAAAATTGTACAAGAATATTGTATAATGTATGGCCAGCCTTAGGCTGTGTATGATAGCAGTTGCTGTATCTGCTAGCCATGTTGCTAGTAAACTGCTATATTATTTAAAAAAATGGTATTCGAATTATACTACAGTGGAACCTCGGATTGCGAGTAAGGTGGTTAACGAGCGTTTCGCAATACGAGCACTGTATTTTTAAAAACCGTAACTCAATTTGCGAGTGTTGTCTCGCAAAACAAGCACGATTCAGGCCAAATCGGTGTGCAGTACCGCTTTTGGCCTGAGATGGGGGGGCGCCGGAGCCGAGCAGAGCCGAACGTCACGTTTGGAAATGCACGGAGAGGCCCGAGTACAGCACGTCTGGCCTCGGCAAATCTCAGGTAGGAAGTCTTTCCCAGGTTTGCCAGGTTTGTCGAAGTGTCGTCTGGCTTTTTTGGTAGTTTCCGAGGCTCTCCAGCGCTCCCCCCCGCCTCTGGCTGCATGCGGTATTGCATCCCATTGAAGTCAATGCGGAACAAATTATTTTCGTTTCCATTGACTTCAATGGGAAAACTCGCTTTGATATGCGAGTACTTTGGATTACGAGCATACTCCTGGAATGGATTATGCTCGTAATCCGAGGTTCCACTGTATTCTCTTCTACACAAAGTTATTTCTACATATGCCACATACACAAAAGCCTCTGCCCACATTATGCTATGCCACATAAATAGTTCATGTACAGTATGAAATATGTAAAATTTTCAGTACGTACGTTGTTTATACCACACTAGAAAAGTGACAATTCCAATGAGGAGTAGTAGAAGAAGAACCAGAAGAATGGACGTAACAATGACAGCCTTTTTGTTGATCAATTGATACTCTGCTGATACTTGCTGCTTAGTTTGGTCAGTCGCTGTTGTAGTCAAATAATGGAGATCTAAAAATAAAAATAAAAAGGAATAAGATTTCCGCGCTCACAGACCAAGGCTTGCAGCCTCCCCTTACTCACCCCCTCAGGGATGAGGTAGATAATAAAGGTATATGTGGATAGGGGCAAGTGGCGCTACCTGTGTTGGATACGTGCCAGTTATGTGTTAGCTCTATAGCTATATATTAACTGTGTGCTCTCCTAGAGGTGGGCTAAAAAAATGTGCTTTTGCAGAACCGTTTTGTAAAGTGTATAAGTGCCCAGTGGGATAAGTATCCCGTACCAGAGGATACAACCAAATTATACAGGTATAGCAACAAAGTATATATATATATACAGCTTAACAGAAAAAAATCATCAGTGATGGTGACATTAATTATAAATAATAAGTGTAGCAACACACAATCCCCTACTGTTGTATAAGGGGTTAACCATATATTAACATTCCGTTCTTCCGGCTGTTGCACTGGCTGATTAAGAGTCTCTAATCAGTCCACACCCAGTGCCATATACTGGTTAAAATATTACCACTATATCTCCACTGTGCACAAGTAGCGTGTCGCCTTTGGGAACGTCGATGACGAAACGCGTAAGGCGGAGCTACGTACCTACGTCATACGCGGAAGTCGGAGAGAGTGAGGAACGCAGCTGGGGCGCACGCCGCTCAGCTGTTAGCGTTCATCCACGAGCTCCTCTCCGGGCTTGATCTCCCTTATGCAGTGTGTTACTTTCACTCCCTTTCAGGAGTGTTAACTGTTTTTAAACTTTTAATTTTTTCATTTCATTTTTTTTATTGGTCATTGGACCTAGCAACTTTTTTAATAAATACACTACGGTATCACACTATGTTTTCTTTTATATGAGGATAAAGCCTTAACCCTGAAGGATAGTTACACCTGGAGCGGAAGCCCCCTAGGGACAACCCCATTGGATTCCAAGAAAACATCGAGGATACTAGATGCCTTTTACCCCTGCAGGGGTGCAGGGAGCTGGTGAGTGGGGACCCTTGAGGGGGAGCACTTAAGTCACTGGATATCAACTGCTGCCATCACTACAGTCACCTCACGCAGGATCTTTTGAATGAATTATCTTCAAGCTAGGACTTTCACAATATTGACCTTTATTATCTACACTTTTTTATATATTTTTTATATTTTTATATTTTTGTCACAATTGGTATATTTTTGACACATTTGGTCTTAATATTTTTAAATTTGTCATATATTTATATATATATTTTTCTGTCACACGTTACACTTGGTCCCTATTAACATTGACTGTACCTATGTTTAAAAAAAGGGGGGTGTGATTGTTCCCCCAGCATAACACGCTACTTGTGCACAGTGGAGATATAGTGGTAATATTTTAACCAGTATATGGCACTGGGTGTGGACTGATTAGAGACTCTTTATCAGCCAGTGCAACAGCCAGAAGAACGGAATGTTAATATATGGTTAACCCCTTATACAACAGTAGGGGGTTGTTTATTGCTACACTTATTATTTATAATTAATGTCACCATCACTGATGATTTTTTTCTGTTAACCTGTATATATATATATATATACTTTGTTGCTATACCTGTATAATTTGGTTGTATCCTCTGGTACGGGATACTTATCCCACTGGGCACTTATACACTTTACAAAACGGTTCTGCAAAAGCACATTTTTTTAGCCCACCTCTAGGAGAGCACACAGTTAATATATAGCTATAGAGCTAACACATAACTGGCACGTATCCAACACAGGTAGCGCCACTTGCCCCTATCCACATATACCTAAAAATACAAATAATATGTATTTATTTCAACATAATCACAGAAATAGTTCTTTACTATTCACAAATTGGCAAATTCTACTTGTACACATTAAATCTTAAATGAAATTAAGCCCAGTACACACGGGCCGAATGCCGGGCCACATCGGCCGGTTCAATAAAAACCAGCTGTGTGTATGGTAGCCGGTCTGATGAGCATGCTGGAAAACCAATAGCCGGCTGGCTCCCAATTAGCACTCTCAGCCTGATACACACTACTACTGATTTTTTTTCCTTTCAACTCAGCAGTCGGAGCCGATGTACTAACAATCTGACGTTAGTACAACAATCTCCCCCTGCTGAGCTGTTGTGTTCTGACATGGGGATCGTGCCCCCCCCCCACCCCCCCCCCAGAACACAACAGCTCAGCGGGGGAGATAGCTGTACTAATGTCGGATCGTCAGTACAGCAGCTTCGACTGGAGCTGACAGCTTTTTTTTTTAGTTCATGGTGTGTACCAGGCTTTAGTCTGCTCTTTTAAACATATAACTGATCTTGAAAGAGATGTATGGGTTTTTTCTTATTTTTAGAATTAAACTTACCTAGGTGGATGCAGCATCGGTCTGCTGCAGTTCTGTATGTGTAAGGTGGAATGACTTTTAATGAGTTCACAGATATGTTTTCAGTTTGCAGAAAATCATAAAATGGAAGTTAAACCTATAGGATATTTTATCTAGCAGCTGACAGCCCAGCTACTTTCAGCAAAAACGAATGTTTCAGTATTTACATAAGGAATGTTTGATACAGCAGGCTGTAAGAATATAGTAGAACACCACAGTGGACTTAAAGCGGAAGTAATCCATAAACAGTTTCATTTCCGTCACGTGCCGGAAATGTAACACTCCCATTGGTTGTGCTCTCAACCAAACTGTCAAGCCATCCAATGGCTGGTGTCATAACTGATCACATGTGCAGCATCATGGCAGTTGTAGATTAAACAGAGGCAAAGATGGTAGCTTCCTTGGTGGAAAACGATTAGGGGGGTTTACTTACACTTTACCTACTAAGTATGTCAATTTACTGTACAACTAACTTATAAGGATATGTGTTAATTGTTTGTGGAACATTAGGACAGGCTTGGAAAAAATTGCTTATAGGAAGAGCAGGGTGAAACTGCAATATTAGATAATTGAAGGCGTAGGTTTCAATTTTGGCCTGGGACATGTGACTTTTAGCTATGACTCTGTATTACTAATAGCCTAAAGAAGGAAGAGCACATATAGCTATCACAAAAGTTTCCGCTTTTTAGGTTTATTCATGGCTTCCTAGTACTTGGCCCAGTCCTTTACATAAGCAATTGCTTTACATTGTGATATTTTAATGACCTCTACGCAAAAGAATAATTACGTAAAACTGTATATTTTAAATAAACAAAGCAACAAACGCATGTGATGCATCCAATAAGGACATCAATCTTAAACAAAGAAAGGGCTAAAAATACAAAGATGCAGTCAGAATTCTGGATTTCCAAAGATGACCTATTATGAGACTGTTTCAGGGGAAAATTCTATGTTTTATGCAGAACATTTTCACCAAGCTCTTACATGCAAAGTTGTTTTTTCAAAAAAAAAAACTTTCAAGATTATAAAAAGTTATTTAGCCACCACAATCACCCTTACTAGTATTAACAACTTAAAACTTAGCAATTATTGTTGTGTGCTGCCATTGGAAATATTTCTCTTTCTTCCCTGTAGTTGGGACAAAGGGGGAGATTTACTAAAAATGGAGCATGTAAAATCTGGTGCAGCTCTGCATAGAAATCAGTTTCCATGTTTTATTGTCAAGGCTTAAAGAGGAAGTAAACCCTGATGGGTTTTACTTCCTCTTTTGCTTGCTGCAAAGGAAAAGCATAATGGGCTAGTATGCATCGCATCGCATACTAGCCCATTATGTGCCACTCACCTGCAAAAGAAACCAGCGATGTCCCCTTTGTAGGCAGAGTCCATCTTATGGCCCCTCTTCCTTTCGGGCCGTGGACTCCGGCTCCAAAAATTGGGTTTACAACCACTTTAACCATCTCGATACAGTTCACTTTCACCCCCTTCCTGCCCAAGCCATTTTTCAGCTTTCAGCGCTGTCACACTTTGAATGACAATTGCGCAGTCATGCAACACTGTACCCAAATGACATTTTTATTATTTTTTCACCCACAAATAGAGCTTTCTTTTGGTGATATTTGATCACCTCTGCGTTTTTTATTTTTTGCTCTATAAACAAAAGAAGAGTGACAAGTTTGAAAAAAACACAATATTTAGGTTTTGCTATAATAAATATCCAATTTTTTTTTTTTTTAAACAAATTTTTTCCTCAGTTTAAGCCGATATGTATTCTTCTACATATTTTTGGCAAAAAAAAACCCAATAAGCGTATATTGATTGGTTTGCGCAACAGTTATAGCGTCTACAAAATAGGGGATAGATTTATAGCATTTTTTTAATTATTTTTTTTTTACTAGTAATGGTGGCGATCTGCGATTTTTATCGTGACTGCGATATTGTGGCGGACATATCGGACATTTTTGACACATTTTTGGGGCCGTTCACATTTATACAGCGATCTGTGCTATAAAAATGCACTGATTACTGTATAAATGTGACTGGCATGGAAGGGGTTAACACTAGGGGGCGATCGAGGGGTTAACTGTGTTCCTAGGGAGTGTTTCTAACCGAAGGGGGAGGGGTCTCACAAGGGGAGGAGACCGATCGGTGTTGCTCTATACTGAGAACACAGATCAGTCTCCTCTCCTCTCTGACAGGACGTGGATCTTTGTGTTTACACACACAGATCCACGGTCCTGCCGTGTTATTGGGCAATCGCGGGTGCCTGTGGACATTGCGGCCGCCAGGCACACGCATCGGGTGCCCAGTGACATGGTGGGTGCGCACGATTGCCGCTGGTGGCACACGCGCACCCCCTGGTGGGCAGGGAAGACGAGGGCGGCATATGACGCCCTCCCAGAATGAGAGCCACGCCGCCTGGCCGTCATTTGACAGCCGGCGGGCGGCAAGCGGTTAATTAAAAAAGGTGAAGTTAGAGGCTGATTGTCTACCATGCACAGCTGCACCAGATTCTGAGTACTCCAGTTTTAGTAAATCCCCCCCAGAGTGTCCCCGGGACAAGAAATAAGAGAAAATCTCTCTGAGGGTTCTGAGAAAGCAATGAGAACTGTAATAGTGTAGTAATGCACAGAAGGTTTAAAACTCATGTCAAGCTTTTGTTGCTGTTGGTGTGTGTTACATAGTCAGGTGGAAAAGGAAGTTTCTATCCTGATGTGTTCTTGCATTATTCTTGTGTTCTTGCCTATGTTCTTGCATTATAAGTTAGGGGAAGGTCTAAAACTTCCATTACAATAAAAAAATAAGAACGTTTTGGTCATAGCGGGTTTTAAAAATGCAGCTCTATATTTTTTATATGGTGATATAAGCAGAAATGATTCATTGAAGTTTGAGATTAACAAAGTGCAATTGTGTTTCATTGCAACCATTTAGGTGGCATGTTTTATTTCCAAACGGTATGTTCACAAATGCAATAAGACAGCAGTTTGCCTGGCTGTTATGAATCAGGCCCCTTTAAAGCTGTTCTGTATATTTCCAGGAAACATGAGTGCATTATTCTGAAAAATTGTAACCCAAGCCAATAATCCCTCTAGTGGAGAACAGATCATGTTAAGGGGAAATATCACATAGTGGAACTTTCCAATTAACCAAGTTATATTGAAAACAATATCTGGCAGAGCTGAAAAATTATTTACCAAATGTAAATAATTATTCAAATATAACATTTAGGCATTAAAAAAAAACAGGTTAACAACTCTTGCTACAGTATATACTTACTTTCTACAATCAGTACAGATGTGTTGCTGCTAAAGATTTCCCCATTTTGATCCACGTATAAATGCTGACACTTATATTGTCCACTGTCATTCAGTGTTACATTTTTTATGTAGAGCACAGCCTTTTTCTGTCCCCAGTCTGCCGTGATGTTGAGTCTATTATTCTCTGTACCCTTTGAGTCTGCGATTTTTGTGAATGGTGTGCTGTTTGTTTCTCTATACCAGTTAATATCTTTAGGAGTAAAGTTCAGAGCTGTTAAGTTGCAGGTGAATACAGCCATTTCTCCCAGTCTTACACGAAGCTGGACTGGAGTATGAGAGAGCTTTATAACTTCTGAAAAAAAAAAAATACAAATGAATAATTCTTTTTTAAACATAAGACTTTCCACAAACGTGTGATATTTTCATGGCAGGTGTCATGTATTAAAGGCCAGCTAGTATATCAGTAATAAAGCTTTGATTGGAATGACAAGGGCTTTGTAAAGTGTCAAACATATTTTATACAGAAGGTACCAAAATTCTTAATGGAGATTCTTAATGGAGCACTAGGGGAGCATAAGCGGAGGAGATTAAGGATGGAGAGCTGCTGTTTAAGCAGAAAATGTGCGACAAAACGTTTATAAAATGCTCATGTTGTGCGTTTTCTAAGCATTCCCATTGGCGTCTGTGGGGACCAACGTGCCAAAAAAGAAGCTCATGTACTTTTTTGAGCAACAGGCCTTTTACTACAGGCAACAAAATGCTCAGATGTAACAGAGATGTAAACAAATGAATGGGATTTGTCCTGTTGAGCATTTTAGAACTTCAAGCTTCAAGAAGAAAATCACTTAGGTGTGAATGGGGCCTGAGAGGGTCTAAGCTATATATAACCACACAGAAAAGTAGCTTTGTTATTGTTCATTCTTATTTTTCCTTGAATGAAAAAACTGTATCTACTTTGTTTAGTTAAGGATAGAATAGGGAAGCATTCGAACCTCTGCAAGGTATTTATTGCCCCTTCGCTGAGACATTTTACCCTCTGTTAGTACTTGTATCTGCTGTCAGCAGGACAGAAAATAACGGCACAGACATTTGTACATTCTACAAATGTCACCAAAACACAAGATGAGGGAATATCTTCTAATGGGGATTTCTGCTCCAATGATTACTGTGTAGAATGGAATTTCCCTTCATATTAGAGAGATTTCCTCTACCTTCCTGTTTCATCTCCAGAATAGGAAGTGAAAGGAATTCTCTCCAATAGAAAACAGCCGAAAATAAGACATTCTAACAAAATAAAATTGAAATCATTCTATGAAAAACAAAAAATGGCTTTAGATACACTTTCACAATCTGTCGCTTTCTTTATTAAAGGAGAAGGCAAATATATATATATATTTATATATATATATATATATATATATATAGATATAGATATAGATATAGATATAGATATAGATATATCTATATCTATATCTATATATATATATAGATATAGATATAGATATATATATATATTATATATATTTTAAACCCCCTTCCTGTAATTAAAAATAAAAAATAACAAATGATTGTTAATCTCTACTTACCCTCTCCACGCTCCAGCATTGTCCCCGACTTTCAGTCCAGCGCCAGTTCTTTTTGGGAAGAATGGCACTCCGGCTCACAGTACTCCAGAACTAAGTGGCACTCACATGCCATTACTTCCAAAATGCTGCAGTTTCAATTATTTGTTTTAACTTAATTTATTTTAAAAATGTGTAAATAGTTAACAGTCAGGACTTTTATAAAGTCACACAGACTAGTGTCACCATTGGAAAAACATAAAGGGGTTTTATTTGTACAATCCATTTTTCCAGGAATTACCTTTAATTAACATTTTGGAAGACATAAATGTATGCGATTTCAGTAGGCAGTATGTTAGAATTACAGATGAGATATGAGCCTTCTGGGTTGTGGTCCAAGGCTCACGCTTTCAGCATTTTAAACATATTCCTGTCTTGGGTAAAACTGGCCATCCACCAGCAGTTCTAGCCTCTCTATCTGAGCAGAGGTGCACCTTTATTACCAATAACATCTAATACTTGTTTCTGAAGTCATTTGCAAATATGGTGGGAATTAATTCTTCCATACATTAAAATGCTATGTTTTTACTCCGTGTCTTCCTAGGAAGTTACAAGAACCTTGGATACAGACAAGGGAGGGGGGGGGGTTCTTCTGTCCAAGCCAAGAGACCTTAGGATTCTAAGTAAGTTAGTTATATTTGTGATCTACAAAATTACTATGTGTGTATTTTACAGGGATGCATACATTAGTTCTGGTTATGCCATATAGTCAAAAAATGCATAATGTTATAATAATAATTTGTTTATACTTTGTTGCCTGGAAAGTTCTTTGTATTAACCATTTTTAGGATATGCATCAAGTTTTTGTCATTGATTCTCTTAAATTTTTAGTATTTTGGAATTTTTCAAAGTGGAACTGTGCAGGTTCTAAAAATGCTAGGTATAATAAACAAAACTGGACCTAGTACACAATACAATAACAGTACACAATACAATACTCTATTCAATACAACACAATACTGGAAGATTCTTATTCTGTGCTGTTTTCTAATTTAAATTGTTTTACACTTTTAAGTACATGGCAATCACAACAGCACCCCCATCAAATCATTCCCTGCATCTATTACCTTTTGTACCACCACCTCCTCCCTTTAGAATGTAACCTCTACGAGCAAGGCCCTCCTGTCCTTTCTGTATTGAACTGTACTGTAATTGTGCTGTCCCCCCTCTACATTGTAAAGCGTTGCGTAAACTGTTGGCACTATATAAATCATGTTTAATAATAATAATAATAATAATAATAATAAAAAATATAACTTCAATGTATTAATCACGTGCTAGTCTTGGTTCATTGTTCATTGAAATAGGACAATTTACTTTTTATGGTTTAATTGCTTGTTGACAGTCATTTAATTTGCAGCATATTTATTTACTAAAGGGGTAAATAATGTTCACTTCATTCATTCATTCATTTTGAAACGCAAACCATGTGTAGGAAAAAAAAACAGGATATTTGCTTGCTCATGCTCACGATTGTGGTCGCAGTTTTACCTTATTTATTAAGCTGGACATTTACTTTGCAAAGTGATTATTCTTTAATAATTTAGTAAACTAACCCTAATGTGTTGCATACGGGGTATTTGCCAAGAAGAAGTTGGTTGGCCATAGACATGCAGATGTTTACCTAAGAACCTATAATTGCTGACACCCATTGTAATGCTTGGCTTGACTTGTAAGTGGTACCCACACATAGGATCCCTACTTGTTTTACATAAAATACTAAAGAACAGACCCCACTAGTGTTAACAAGTGTTAACAAGAAGCCCTCACTAAAGATCTTTATTTACGATTAAAATTATCAAATGTCATTTAGCCCTTAACTGAACTATAATAATATAATATAGTATAATAATTTATACATTAAGAACAATTTTAAAAAAAATGTAAGCAACATATACCCCCTTAAATTGAAATATGCACATCAACCTTTTCAATTTTCTTGTTTTAAATTATTATATTTAATTCGATTTTTTTAATGCTTAAAATGCCATCTTATTTTTCTGTTTGAGTTTTTCCACAAGAGTCACTAAGTTCTATATTTATATAGGTATATTCATGTGTCATAAGAAAGGTAGGCAGTATGTAAAGTATAAACCCCTCACTAAAGATCTTTATTTACGATTAAAATTATCAAATGTCATTTAGCCCTTAACTGAACTATAATAATATAATATAGTATAATAATTTATACATTAAGAACAATTTTAAAAAAAATGTAAGCAACATATACCCCCTTAAATTGAAATATGCACATCAACCTTTTCAATTTTCTTGTTTTAAATTATTATATTTAATTCGATTTTTTTAATGCTTAAAATGCCATCTTATTTTTCTGTTTGAGTTTTTCCACAAGAGTCACTAAGTTCTATATTTATATAGGTATATTCATGTGTCATAAGAAAGGTAGGCAGTATGTAAAGTATAAACCCCACTTTCTTACCATTGTTAACAAGCACAGCACTGACACAGATACTGCAGAAGATAAGACACAAACGCTCCATTGACATCAAAGAAGGTGGGGGAGTCTTGTTTCCCCTTCTCTTATTCGGCGTGAATGGTGTTAACTTGGTTCCAAAGCAACACCTGTGTATAACGTAACAAAAAATAAATAACTGACAAAAAGTCCTTCTTGCTGATTATAAATAAATAAGAACTCAAAACAGAGAAGTAGACTTGAGGCTTGTGGAAACGGGTGGTCTCTGTGGTTTGTGGTCTTCCTTGACTTGTGCGATGTGGTTGTCTTCACACTTTACTTTGAAAGCAAATAATGACCCCTCAGTTCGAGTACAGTTGAATTGCATTCAAGCAGGCAGTCAACATCAGTCCTTGGGATTATTAATACAGAAATAAAGAGAAGTCTTCCAATGTTGAAATCTCTTTGATACTGGGTTAATACGAAACTGATCTCAGCTCACATGTCTTCTGGGACTTTTGGTTATATCATTTGCTTCTCCTATTTTGTAGAAGGCTCCTACAGAATGTATGAAGTATACATTTTCAACTCCATTGAGCTACAAAAAAAAAACAACCCCAAAGTGTTTCTTCTGTGGATTTAAAGATCGGAATGGACTACAGGCAACAAGGTGACATCTGTGCAGCTGCACATGTGAGCTGCTACCGTAAGTGAAAACTTCTTTTTAAAGCAGGAGACTTTCAAGTGTCTTTCCCCTATACTACACGTCATAATTACACGTCTGGAGGAGGAAACAAGAGATACATCGTAACAGATTAAGCAATTAAAGGGCGTATATACTGGATTACTTTGCATTCTCCATCCACATCTTTTTATATACATTAGTTTGTGTATAAACAAGCTTCAATAGCTTTTGATACATCTTTTTGAAACATACAAATAAGCCACTTTTTAATAATATTAAATTTTGGTAACAATTTACAAACGATGAGCTGTAAAAAGTCTGACAAATACACACCTAATTTTTGTGTACATTATATATGAATTGAAGTACGACTATGCTTTGAAGAAGTGTCATGAGGCATCCATATATCTCAGAAAGTGTATGCAAGTGACAAATCTGGCTTTGTTTTAGAATGGGCCGGAGTAAAAATGTAAGTTCATCTTTACAGAAAATATGTAAGGTGAACTTACACTGGACCTCCTCCCCATCCCCACCGATCCCGCTGTACCAGTGTCCTGTGATCCCCCTCTGTCAGACATGGGGACACCGCTTCACTGGTCCAGGGATGTGAAACCCCCGCGGCTTAGATGCTTGCTCTATTCCCTTCAGCCACTACTGGCTAACACAGGGGATCACATGACTGGACTGAAGCAGGCTGAAAGTAGGTAAGTACATATTTTTTATTTATTTTTTAGGTGTTAAGAGGACGGGGAGAATTTTTAAGATTAGTCAAGCTTTAGCTGCAATTCTTAACGGGAAAAAAAATCCTGCCTAGGACACAAGGTACAGATGACCCTAACTGAATGAGCATAATTTGCAAATTGTTTGCAAGATTTTTAAAGCTTTAGTCTTATGCCGCATACACACGGTCGGGTTTTCCGAAGGGAAATGTTCAATGGGAGCCTGTTGTCGGAAATTCTGACCGTATGTAGGCTCCATCGGACATTTTCTGTCGGAATTTCCGACAAACAAAATTTGGGATCTGGATCTCAAATTTTCCGACAACAAAATCCATAAATTCTGATCGCGTGTACACAATTCAAAGTTCCACGAATACTCGGAATCAAGCAGAAGAGCCGCACTGGCTATTGAACTTCATTTTTTTCGGCTCGTCGTACGTGTTGTACGTCACTGCGTTCTAGACGCTCGGGATTCCTGACAAAATTTGTGTGACCATGTGTATGCAAGACAAGTTTGAGCCAACATCCGTTTGGAAAAAAACATGGATTTTCTTGTCGGAATGTGCGATCGTGTGTACGCGGCATTAGGCATAGAGGAGCACTGTACACAGACCATGTAACCCTGCCAGATTATTTTTCATATTTTAGTGGTTACATGGTCTGAAACTGTACAAAGTAATAGCATTCCTGCTATTACTGTGACAGTCTTCCTTCAAGAAGAATTATAGTCAGTTATATCGCTGTGGTGTTAGTCAGTGTGCAAGGTCATTGGTGTTATTATTTTCCTGAATCCTTCTAGGCCTCCTGACCATGAAGTGGCTTGTTCAGGGCTCGCTTGTTGTCGCCTAGCATCAGCTGAAAGTGGACAAGGTTACTCTGCATCTATTGCTGGAAGTGGGATATTTCCAGGTGCACCCTATTGAAGCAAACTACAGTGACGGACGTTACAGTAAGGCTGCTGATGATCCATCCAGCCTTTGTTTTCCAAATGCTGGTGTTAACCTTTCTATAATTTGAGGGTCAGCACAATCTGGTAAGCAGATTAGCTTTCTCTTACAGTGGTAACAATTAGATCATGCTCTCTCTTCCTGGTGCTGTTATGTGGGGATCCTCTTATCTACATAATATATGGACTTCTTCCTAATGTTCTATAAAGACTTTTAATGCTTCAATTGGCCCTGCCACCTTTGTGCTATGTATTTTTTTGGTGTGTAATTAAACCATTGGTGCTGACTACCTTTATATATGCTTTTATCCAAGCGCAGATATTTATTTTTGTTTTTCAGTCAGTTATATCGCATATGTGGTATAGGTTTCCCATATAAGTAAGATCAGACTCTGGTGACCAGTGATAATGCTATTCATTCTACAGTGAAATTTCTGCAGTGTTGTCATGCTTGCTACTGTTGTAGCTGCTTAGATGTTGGTTGTTTTCAATTTTGATAACCCTATCAATTAAAAACTGTACCTACCCACAGCCTGTTAAATTGACCTCACATTGCTCTTTCTGCAAGAGCTTGAGAAAATGATGCAAAAGCCCTACTCAGTTTTACACACCACCTTCAGAACTGTCTAGAAGGGTGCAGTAGAAATCCAAATTCCAGCTGAATTTACCATACAGGGTGTACCATATAGTTGTTACCAGATTAGTTGACCACCAGGCCACTTTCAAAATGCAGAACAGTGTACCCACAGTTTTCCTGTGAGTTACCCACGGTTTCCCATAGACATTCTTTTATGTCCTGCGTTTTTGATGCGTTTTTTAAAAGTGCAACAAAGATGCAGCATGCAGGACTTTTGGTACGCTTTCAGAAAACTTACCAAAAATGCGGGACATAATAGAAAGTCTATGGGAAACCACAGGTAAACTGTACTGAACAATGCAGCCAAATCGCACCACAGTAGTGTGGAAGCAGCCTAACATCCCAATCCTGAGAAAGCTGATGGGATCTACAGTATAAAATGAATATCTGTGTCTCAGTTAAAAATGGGTCACCCCCAGACAGACTGTGAATATATGTCCTTATATTAGCAAAAGCACAGGTAACTCTGTTAACATAATTAACACTGAACTCAGTGAAGAGAGTATGCACAACAAAAAAAGGAGTTTCATTATTTTTTAGTTCCATGCGATATAACTGAAAATGGATATCCAAGCGTATGTTCTATCAAGTTACATTTGACTATGCTTTTCAAATTGAGAAATGACTGAAACCACAACCGCCAGCCTTCTACAGACAAACCTCAAAGACAAATAACATGCTGCATAGGAATATATCACTAGTATAAATGCCTATATCAAAGTCCAGATACTGCTGACTCAATAATTCCAGAGAAAGGAAATAAAGGCAACCTCCTATAGTGTACAATTATGTATGAAAATCACCAATACAGCATTATGACGTTTTATTGATTTTAGTTCCACTCTATATACAATAGGTTGTAAATTTCCTAATTCACCTAGATAACTCACTATAACATGAGCAGTGGAAAAGACATCCAAGCATATGTTTAAAAAAAAACCTCTAAGCCCTAAGAATATAACTTAGGGAGGGAAAACAACAAAACATTAGCATCAATGTATGATAATAATACTTGATAATGTAATAGTACATAACCAATAACTGCACCAATAACGTACAATGGTAGTCAGGGCAAACATTCCTGAAGGAATGAGCATATAAACACCTAAGTACGCCATTTGTTATGGTTCTCATATTATTTAAATAGACCATTAGTGGAAATATCACCTAATGTAGCCACTACGGTAATTTTAGTTTTTTTATCAGTAAAACTATTCAAATAACAGATTTCAATTATCTCATTCAAAAATATGAGCAGTGCTATTGGCCTTATATATTTAAAAGTCCTCACTCTTTATTGCTAGTTTTTAATACCAGTATTCCATTGCAACCAATAAAAATTCACCCTGCTAATTATGGACCAGTACAAAATGGATTCTGATTGGCTCTTATGGTCTAATAATTGACACATAATTCCCATCTTCAAATATAATAATCCCCACCCCATCCCTCTCTCACTCTGAACCCTCCCTACACACACATTGTTTTATATACCTTTAGATGTGCTTTATATAATCCCCACAGCTTTCTGTCTATGTCTGTTACCAGTACTACCTCCAGGAGAGACATTAGGAGGATTCACTGTGTAGTTGTCAAGATTTCAAAACATTTCCAGGGACACCTTTTTTTACTGTGCTGAGAAAATATACTTTAATTAGGGGTGGGGCATTTATTTAAAACAGGTGTTGTTCTACAATAGGCATATCATTAACCCAATGCCATACTTTAATTTAAGATATACACTCACTGGCCACTTTATTAGTTACACTTTGCTAGTACCGGATCGGACCCCCTTTTGCCTGCAGAACTGCCTTAATTCTCTGTGGCATAGATTCGACAAGGTTGAAACAAGGCAGGATGGATCCATGGTTTCATGTTGTTTACGCCAAATTCTGCCCTAGCATCTGAATGTCACAGTTGAAATCGAGATTCATCAGTCCAGGCAACATTTTCCCAATCTTCTATTGTCCAATTTTGGTGAGCCCGTTGAATTGTAGCCTCAGTTTCTTGTTCTTAGCTGACAGGAGTGGCACCCTGGGTGGTCTTCTGCTGCTGTAGGTAATATGCTTCAAGGTTCGATGTGTTGTGCATTCAGAGATGGTGTCACGGAACGTCCCACACTCCGCTTGAGTGCTTCCGTCAGTATACCGCTTCCTAAGTTCTGGAACACGAGTCCAATGGATCTGGCTATAGGAACCCCCAAGAACTAGACAACGCCAGTCTTGGAGTACATCAGAACTGTTTATTATGAATCAAAGTTACAAGACTTTATATGCCGTTGGAACCTCCTCTAACAATACATCTGTAACCTAATTAACATAATTACCATGAGCTAATTAACTAAAAAATTTACCCAGACCAGATGACAGACTTGTGGGCACCGAGCTTCACACAGTAGTATAAACACAATAGCTGCAGCTCCAATAGGAGTCGTCCCGTCTCCTACATTGTATAGAGGACAATGTGATCAGCTCCTTCAATTACCATAAACACAGGTAGTTGGAATTGATGACACCAGCATCTCCTCACAGGATGTGTCCCAACAGTATGAATCATTCTCATCAGCAGGGGGCTGCTGGAGGAATCCCCCCCTCTCTTCAGGGACACAAATCTACAGTAAGGAGTCCCCAACAGAATCCAACAACATACAATATATACATATATACACAACGGAGTCCGATTAGTACAGTTCAGACTGGATTTCTCATTCACCTCACAAAGAGTATTGTTCCATTGAAAATCCAGGGCCCATAATCAAAAGGCAACAGGCTTGCATTCAGTCCTCTCCAACAGCCTCTGTCCCGGCTAGGTTTGTCACAGATGGTATTCTGCATATTTCGGTTTTAATGAGTGATTATTTGAGTTACTGTTGCCTTTCTATCATCTCAAACCAGTCTACCCATTCTCCTGACCTGACCTCTGACATCAACAAGGCATTTTCGTCCGCACAACTGCCGCTCACTGGATATTTTCTCTTTTTTGGACCATTCTCTGTAAACCCTAGAGAAGGTTGTGTAGAAGTTCACTACTCCAGGACGATTACCCCTCCCAAAATCGGCCGTCTCCAAATCAAACAGGGTGCTGGCTCTGTTTGCAACAGAAAATGAAATAGAAAAAATGTATAGCTGAATAGGCGCACTCCAATATTCACCTTTATTGAATTTTTTTTTTAAATCAAGGGTAAGTACAGACTAAATGCACAGCCGCTGACATGTTTCACACCAGACATGGTGCTTAGTCATAGCTAAAGAGCAGAATATACATACAGAGATATATACACATCCAAGTAATTAGACAAATAGAAAAAACATGTATGTCATAAATAACAATATGGAAAGTACCTGTGAGCATCCAGAGTCCAAAGTTTAACCATTAAGCAGATGGAGAGAATCCTCCCCACCTGCTGAAGGTTCACATATTAAAAATGCATGTAGTAAAAAACACGAACAATCTTATATTCTGGAAAAAAGATACACCGGTGCAACCTAAAAAGAAAAAAGACACAACACATAAAAAATGTCATATGTAACAAAAAACTTCCATGCACCAACACATACACAACAGGAGAAGAGACAGAAACGTATGTCTCAATGTTGGTGCATGTAGCTCAAAGATATCTGATCCACTAAAGATAATAAGGTCCTCCCTCTATAATAATTCATATCCATATAATTGTACAGTGTAATAACATTTAGGTTGCTAGAATCTTCCACTTTTACTATTCACTGCTGTAAAGCGTCAACATCGCCCCCAAAAAATCGCTGAGGCTAGACCACACATGGCCGATAAAGGGATAAAAAGATGAGAGATCAAAAAATGAATGCTGATATCACCCGATATAGAGTCATAACAAACCTGACAAGATAATCACTATAATGAAAGACATCCGGGGGACATACATACATACAAACATGGAGAATACACACATATATCCACATGGGTACATATCCACAAAATAACTAAAAAGACAAAAAGTAAATAATGAATGTCTGTGGAATACGATAAGTGCACAAATGGAACTGATCATAAATATAAATATATAAACATGGATATAAATATCAATTGATAATTACTATAGCAAATATCTAGTGCTACATGTGTGCAGCTCAAGAAAGATCTCCATCAGGCGACAAACATAGTGAAAAGTAAGAAAATACAAGGAGAATAGTAAATAAGGAGAACAACAAAAGAAGGACATAGCGGAAAAGACAAAAATAGGCCAAGCAGAACTGAGATGGAATATAATAGCACTCAGTGGACAGCCATAACCTCCCATCAGGAAGCATCATGAAAATAAAAAATAGACATAAATAGATGAGTAAACCAAGATTGGAATATTGCAGATAAGCCTCAAACAAAAAGTACCGTCAACATTAACGTATCAAATGTAAGGCAACCAGTGTATAAGGTGTAAAGGTCACTCATAGAAATGTGAGATATCTCACTCAAAGTTGAGGCCGGTGGGCTGCCTCGTATGGAGATGGAATATCCAATAAACCTTACTTTTGCACATTAACCTAAACTTATCACCTCCTCTTTTAGACAACATAACTTTTTCAACCCCCTGTATATGCAGGCCACTGACATCCTTATTGTGGCATAAATTCCAATGCCTAGCTATATTGGTGGAATGGTTTCTAGAGATATCTTAAAGATGGTCATATAGCCTATCCCTTAGTCTGCGGGTCGTGCGTCCCATATATTGTATGGAGCATTGTTCACAGGTGACTACATATATAACAAATCTGGTGTTACAATTAATAAAAGAGGTTGCCTTAAAATCTCTATTTAAGGATCTAGAGTGAATCATTTTGCCTCGTAAAATATGGGGGCAACACGGACAACTATTGCCCCCACATCAAAACAATCCTTTAAACTGCAGCCAATTTGAACGTTGAGAGCTGCTTGTAAAGAGGCTGGGGGACAACGTTCCACCAATGGCGGGAGCCCTGCAAGACACTGATTTGATATGGGATCATTGTATAGGATGGGCAAATATTTTTCTATTGTACTTCTGATTTTGTTAAACTCTAAACTATAAGGGGGGAAAAACGGAATATTAGTGGATTTATCGAATCTGTGTTTCCTCCCATTTCTATTATTAATGTTGTCATGGAGAAGGTGACTTCTTTCAGTCTTCTGGGCTATGTTGAAAGCCCTATCAAGAACAGGGGCTGTGTATCCCCTTTCCATGAAATGTATCTTCATGGCAGAGGCTTCTTTTAAAAAAGCTGACTCATCACTACATACATGCTTCAACCTTAAAAACTGACCCACTGGGATACTTTTAATGGTGTGCTTAGGGTGGCCTGAGTCTGCCCTCAATAGGGAGTTGCCAGCAGATGGCTTCCTATAGAGCTTGAGGGAAATGCACTTCCCTTCACCTGTCAGAACAACGTCCAGAAATTCTATCTGTTTATGATCCATAATACCTGTGAATTTGGGATTAAGGCTATTATCATTGAGGTACCGGAGCCATTCATCTATATTGCCCACATCCTTGGTACATATAAAGATTAAATAGTCTATGTAGCGACAAAAAAACATGGCCCTAGAACGATGGGGACAACCAGCGCCAAAAATGCGGGACCTCTCCAACCATCCCATGTAAAGATTGGCAAGGGAGGGGGAAAATTTGAGATGGTTGTGCATGAAAATCCCAGTAGATCAGCAGTTTGAAATACTCAGACCAGCCCCTCTGGCACCAACAACCATACCACGTTCAAAGTCACCTAAATCCCCTTTCTTCCCCATTCTGATGTTTGGTTTGAACTTCAGTCGTCTTCACCACGTCTTGATGCCTAAATGCATTGAGTTGCTGTCATGTGATTGGCTGATTAGCAATTTGTGTGACCAAGCAATTGAACAGGTGTACCTAATAAAGTGGCCAGTAAGAGAGAGCTGTAGTTATTTTGGCAAAAGAACAACAAAAAAACAGTAACAGCAAGCATGTACACTGAAAAACACTACATGCAAAAAAATAAAAAGTGACATGTGGGTAAAGCTTTTTTGGCCATAAAGACTACTGTCAGCTGACGTCACAGAGCGGCTCCAGGCTCTGGAAGGATCCCAACAATAATGCTTAGATCCACTCAAATGCCTGACTGCCAGCTGGCTCAGCCTCTCAGCGTGCCACTGAGAGCCAAAGACAGCTGCTCCCGCCTCTTCCTCAGCCTAGCGCTCCAGTGAGTGGTTAAATCAGGTGATAAGGGAGCAAGATATAACACTTCATCACCTCCTGTCCACAGCAAATCACTCTTCAGAGGGCGACACAAGTGTACACTAATACAAAGTATTAGTGTCCCCTGGAAGGTCTATTTCCAGCGCTGAACCATCAGTATACTCAGCCTGCACTCCCCTTCAGGCTCTGACAGACAGTGCGGGGGAGGCATAGGAGGAAGTCCAACTTCGGGAAGAGTCTGGAGTGAAAAATAACTTCCTCAGGCACCTTTTGTTGAGTGGGGGCCTGGGTGCAGAAAGAGGACTATAAAATGCCCTGGGGTACCGATTGCTTCTGTGCTCATTCATCACTGAAGCATAGTACCTCAAAGTGGTACCTCTTACTATTAACATTAGGCAAAGTTCTTGTGAAGAAGCTTTTTGAGTGAGCAGTCTTTAGCCCTAGATCTTCAGCCAGCTAATAATGGGGCCCAGTCTTCATGGTGGTGTACACGAGTACAGTCCCAGTAAAGTCTGCATGTGGTAAATAATGCTGTTAGATGGCCAGTCATTGTGTGATCAGTCTCTGCTAGCAACAACAGGTTAATGGCAGCACCAGTCTTTTCTCACCAGTCCCAGTGATACAGCAACAGGGGTTCTATTGTTCAGGTGTCAGCCCACTTCTGTATTTACCTGGAGCAAACTGGTACTCGGCACATGACCGCAGGCTTATAGTAGCTTGATGTGCACACCTTGGTCTCCTTGCAGCAAAGAGGAAAGCCCTCAGTATTTAACCTGTGAAAATACAGCTCTCTCTCTCTTTCTTTTTGCCTAGCTCACATTGGAAATTGTACAATGTAGTCCAAAAGTCCATTAACTGCCATAGTAAAGTTTATTTCCCAAACTTCATCTCCCTTGAGTCAATGCTGTCAATCATCAAGTCTCTTAAGCTCCCCCTGCTTGTCAGCTCCCCCTGATGGATGAAGCCCACTGGGAGCACAGAGAGCACTGCAGTGCAATGTCTTAAATCGCTCTTTGTCTCTAGCCAAGCACCTGGCTACACATGATTTAACATCTTGTTTTATCCTCCTTTCATTTTTATATGCGAAACCCTATAGCACTAACATTTAGGGGTGATTTTGGCAAATTGTTTGTCCTATTTAGTATCACATCACTTGACAGAAAGGGATATTTCTGTCAAGGAGTGTACCCAACACCACTTTGAATCTAAATCCGGGGTAGACCACTATATTACTTGAGCATTTGCTACATTGTTGAAAAGCAGGGTCCATTTGTAAAACTTTGTATTTAAGGAACTGCTGTGATCTGACTTGCTGTTAGGTAGTGGTTACATTCATTCTCCATGGTTCTACTGTATGTACAAATGTAGCCATGCTATCCTTTTCACCCCTGTGATGACTAGGGTCTATGAATTATAGACTATGGAATGTGCACTGTGCATAGAGAAGTTCATATGCCAACATGCACTGCTTATTCCAATCCAATGGAAGTAAGAGAGAAAAGGAGAAGTTTAGGAGCTCAAGGAGGACAATACAAGAATGGGAAAAAAAACATAAAAAATGTTTTAATTAACAATAGAATACAGGGCCCTTAAGTAATGGATGTGTAGGGATTAATTTTGGAAAATAAGGATATTGTTAGTGTCACGTTAACCACTTCCTGCCCAGCCTATTTTCAAGTGCTGTGCTGTGGCGCAATCTTTCACTGTGTGTCCACTGGACACAGCCAATGACTGATCAGTGTACTGGCCTGCTGTCAGTACCATGTAATTGCTGTGACCAATCACAGCAGATCCCATGACAATTGTAAACCTGTGAATGGCTTTGATTCATGCTATTCATTTTATACAATTGTGTTGCTAGTTGTGAATGAGCACAGTAATCACTTGGTACCATGTGGCCAATCACAGCTAATCACAACAATATACACTATGGTTGCTTATACCAGTGAAACTCATATAAGCAATTGTAATATGTAACTAAAAACAAAAAATCCTGATCACTTTCCCAGAGTAGTTCAGTGTTACTATGGTAACACTATCTTGCTCTGGTCACAGTGTGCTAAAAGAAAATGTAAAAAAAAGCAAGAAATGTAATAAAAAAGAAAACAACATTGAAAAAAAAATTATAACGCTGTACTGCACTGGTGACTGTATACTTTCCAAAAAGTGGTGATTTGGGGGATAATTGTAATGTCTTGCCATTTTCGGTTCTCAAGAAATGAAATTGAAATGAGGCTGTCAGTACATCGGGAATGATCAATTTTCAGATATACTGTATATACCATAGTTTGTGGACTCTATAACTTTCCTACAGACTAAATAATAAACAATGATTTGGGTTATTTTCACCAAAGAAATGTAGGAGAATACAGTTTGGCCTACATTTATGAAGAAAGATTATTTATTTGCAAAATCTTATAACAGAAACAAAGAAAAATGCGCTTTTTTCAAAATTTCAGGTCTTTTTTTGTTTATTTAGCAAAAAATAAAAAACCCAGTGGTGATTAAAAACCACCAAAAAAAAGTTCTGTTTATGAGAAAATAATGATAACATTTCATATGGGTACAGTGTTGCATGACTGTGTAATTGTCATTCAAAGTGCAACTGCACTGAAACCTGAAAATTGGTCTGGGCAGCAAGGGGGTGAAAGTGCCCAGTATTGAAATGGTTAATTGAATGAAATGCACACAAATGAACATGTACATAAATGAAACATGCTTGTATTTATTTATACACATATAACTATGTGCAAAGATCAGGTGAATCGGATGCTGTAGTGATAGAGATACATGAAATTATAGAATGATAAGTTCCATTAGTGGAAAAAAGTCATTGTAAGCTGCTGTCAGTTAGAAGTGGAAACATATTAACAATGTCTAAGTGATCATATCACAGTGCCAGTCAAACCACCATAAAGCTGTATTTTGATGATTCAAGTGTAGGTAATATTCCACATACTAGCATGTCAACTGTGCTTTTCATTGAAAACTGTTGAACAGGAAATATTTGTAATATATAATACACAATTGCTATACATTATATAGGATCTACATTTTGTAGGTGTTTTGATGCTGTCAGTGGCCCCTACTGTAAAATCATTGCTCATAAATTTCTAGTATTTTAAATCAAATTATTATACACCCGGACTTTTTGTGTGCATGTGCATGTGTATATGTGCATATGCGTGTGTGTGCGTGTGTGTACATGTGTGTATGTCTGTCTTGCCATCACTGCCACTATAAACGCACAAAATGTATTAACGTTAAAAAGCATTACTTCACTCCTATGTAAAATACACACTTTATTTAGATAGATGGATGCCTCAGTATTTTAACTGAAAGGGAACACATACTGGGGGACATTTATCAATTCTGACATGAGGCAAAGTGATGCTAAACAGGTACAATACAATGCATTGTGAGTCATAAATTTCTCCTTAGCCTGGTCACACTTGCAAAATGAAACCTGACTACTTCTTAATTATGCATCTGTTTACAGTGAGAATTTGTCTTCTCTTCACTAATAAACCTGTCTTTGAACTTTGCAAACTGTTGCACTTGGCTGCCAAGAATACAGACACACAGGTCTGTAAAACTGTTGAAGAGACTTGACTGATTTGTGACTAATTGCCTTGATAAATACCCCTCACTGTATATTTATATTCTGGCCACTGCATATTTTGCATAAGTATATAATACTGATGGTGTGGCCAATCCACAGCATTTAAACGATCATCGTTTTTAATATATTACAATGCCAGCTCACTTTTGCAGTGGCTATAATGTGGGGTTTTTTTTCTGTACACTGCTGTATTAGGAAAGGGACATTTTATAAATAACTTGTTAGCAAGGTTTTTTCCCCACAATTTCCTGAATAAATACAGCTTGTGTTGAAGTCACATAATTATTCTTTAAGATGGTAAAGCTGTGTCATGAATGCTACCTCTGCTTTCTTTCTCATTAATGGGAAATTGTAGTATATTTTCAGTGAACTTCCAGTACTTTTCAGTTATTATTACTTTAAAGTATCTTTTTGCTTTCTTACAAGTTTTGTCTCCTATTACATAAAGCAACTTAAAATTAGTGACCAGAGTGAATTCTGTTTTTGACACAGTCTCACTCACCCTTTGCTTGTGAACTTTCAAGTACCTAAGAGTGCATGAAAAAAGGTTGAGGTTTAGGTGATATTCTTTTCTTGCTAATGTAATTATCTAAAGCCAGAAAAAGGGATGTACGGCAATTCAAAAAGCTTGCATCTTTAAGAACCTAAACTAGACAACAAAAGGTATCACTTAAACTCCAATAAACTTTGCAATGATAGATACTATAATCAATACAATCTACTACTAATATGATGGATGAAAACATAATAAATTCCTTACATGTCAACAGCAGTATAATTTTTAATAAAAGCAGTACCTTTTTTGGAATTATAACTAAAGGCAAAACCTTTTTTTCTCAGTTTTGAGTAGAGAGGGATTAGAACACCTGACAGTTTTTTTTATTGTTTGTCTATCTCGCCGTTAGGGAGAGTGGCCTCTTTTTGTCCTATTTACCATTATCACCAAGAGTGAAAGAAAATCCCACATATTGGGTTGTTACCAGAACAGGAACAGAGCAGAAATCTAGGAAACTAGCTCTGGGGACTAGGGTTGCCACCTGTACGGGATTCGTCCGGACAGTCCGGGTTCTGAATCATCAGTTTTCAGACTCTCTGAAACCCGGACAGACCATTCAGACAGGGGAGCTCCATTAGCATATTTGTCACTGTGGAGACAGCAGCAGTGTCACTGCCTCTCCATAAATACACTGTGCTGGTGTGTGTTAGAACCTAAAGCTCATTCCTGTCTCCCCCCCTCCCTCCAGGCTCCTGCATGGTCTCTCTTAACAGTGACTTAACTCTCCCCCCCCTCCGATCACTAGTGCGGCGTGCTTAGAGAACCTGGGAGGCGGAGCTGAGGAGTAGATAATGTCGGGCTGGCGCTGCTCACACTACATGCAGGGAAGAGGTGAGCTGAGAGTTTTTGTCTGAGTCTCCTAGGGTGGAAAGCTGACAGGATTTGTTTTGCAGGAGTTGGTGTGAAGGGTTAGGATATCTTCCAAGCCTCACACCTCTGTCTATACAAACATCCCCCATCCTCAGTCCAGATAATAATGTGCAGTCATTTATGACCATTTATTAACCCTGTGTGTATGTGGAGAGTGTAAACTTCTGATTGTACAGAGCTTGGATAACATAGGGATATATGAATGGTCATACATTACCTTCATATCATCTCTACATACAGAGTGCTAGGAGCTGGCAGTATTCATTGCTGTACTCTTGTAAATATTAGTGGATGAGTACAAACGCTTTTGTTTTTATATACATCACTGTTTCTCAGCCCCCAACTCCCCCCAGGTGCATCTCCCCCCAGACCACTTAATTTATCCAGCTGGCATCATCCCCTCCGCACTCCTCTCCTATACATACTACCCCCACCATCCCCTCTGCACTCCTCTCCTATACATACTACCCCCACCATCCCCTCCATACTCCTCTCCTATAAAAATAAAACCCCCACCATTCCCTCCGTGCTCCTCTCCTGTACATACTACTGCCACCATCCCCTCCGTGCTCCTCTCCTGTACATACTACCTCCACCATCCCCTCCGCACTCCTCTCCTGTACATACTACCCCCACCATCCCCTTGTAACTCTCCTGTACATACTACCCCCACCATCCCCTCCGCACTCCTCTCCTGTACATACTACCCCCACCATCTCCTCCGCACTCCTCTCCTGTACATACTACCCCCACCATCCCCTCCGCACTCCTCTCCATTTACATACTACCCCCACCATCCCCTCCGCACTCGTCTCCTGTACATACTACCCCCATCATCCCCTCCGCGCTCCTCTCCTATACATACTACCCCCATCATCCCCTCCTCACTCCTTTCCTATACATACTACCCCCACCATCCCCTCCACACTCCTCTCCTATACATACTACCCCCACCATCCCCTCCACACTCCTCTCCTATACATACTACCCCCACCATCCCCTCTGCACTCCTCTCCTATACATACTACCCCCATCATACCTCCACACTGCTCTCTTGTACATACTGCCCCCATCATACCCACCACACTCCTTCTGCCACTCTGCATGTTTCAGAGCTCGGTGCCTCTAAGCTTTGGCCTGCCAAATTAATGTTGGCTCCCACGAGACAGCCATCTTTAAACCTGGGGGACCCATGATCTTCAATTGCCCGGAGGCCCTATGAGTTATCAGTCCACCCCTGGCCCAGACTGTGGCTACCCAGCAGGGTTGCTCACTGCAATTGTAAGCTTTGTTGACTCTGATGTAACGGGGGACTCTTGTGATTAACTCCATATGATTAGAAATGTTATTTAATCACAAAATATATGTAGAGTGTATACTACATAAATACATAAAAATTGCCTTGCATTGTACAGAGGTAATGAATTTAACCTCCCTGGCGGTATGATTATTTCGGGTTTTAGGTGCTGAAAGCGGTACAATTATTTTGCATGGAAATTTGGCGTTTTATATTGTAGGTCTGTAATTCTTAACAATAACACACTTAAATCTGTCCAAACAAGAGTCTAGTAGATATCCCGGGTATGATAAAGTTTGAAACACAAAAACATAAATTATAATATAATAAATAAAAATAAATAATTAAAAAAATAAAAATAAAATAATAATAAAATAAATTTCCCCACGATTCACTATCGCTCAATTCTGCAAGTGTTCTAATTTACTATCGCTGTTTTCTAGCTGGTCTAAAACCATTTTTGACGTAAAGGGACACTTTTTGGTTGCTATGGACAATCTCCAGTTTCCAGCCAGAAAGAACAGTATATATAATATAGAACTGCATGCAGGGCATAGGACAAAGCACTGGGGACAAAAGGGATGTGAAATCATTTCATACAGTACTGTAATCTGTTCGATTACAGTACTGTATGTGTTATGCAGTTTACAGTTTTTTGAATTTGCCGCCAGGCTCCGCCCCCGTGCGTCGCGACGCTCGCAGGGAACGGAGCCTGGCACGGAGAGGCTTCGGGCAGAGGACGGAGCCCACGGACACTGCGGAGGACATCGCAGGATCCCGGGGACAAGGTAAGTAAAGCCTCCCCAGGATCCTGCAATGCGATCCCGAGTGTGGCTCGGGGTTACCGCTAATGGGACTGAATTTTAACCCCGAGCCACACTCAGGAAAACCGCCAGGGGGGTTAATGTACTACTGAAAAAAAAAAATGCCGTGCACTGCTAATGTGTTCAGGTTTGGCTTGAAGAAAAGATGGCAACCTTCCTGGGGACCCTGGTGAAAACATCCCCATTGGAACACAGATGACAGAAAAAAAAAAAAAACTTTTGCCTTTAGTTCTACTTTAATTACAGATGAATTGAGCACCAGTAAACTGACTTTTCTAGGGTTGAGATCATGCTAGTGATGATAGCCTCTGCTCTTCCAGTGATCAGACAAATAATGTAATTGTGTAGCAAGTCACAAGCTGAGAGGCTGCGGCAGGGGCTGATCTTTGCCAGACATTTGTGAGTACAGCTAAGAACTGCTCCAGGGATTACAATTATATTATCTTAATCCAGGAAGTAGATGACATCTATGTTCAGGCATTATCCATGATCAGCATCAACCTACTGATGAGAAAAAGAGATGAAAACATTGTCGGGGGAGAATATTGTGTTCTCTATGAGAGGTAATAAATATCTGTAAAGGTTGCACTTATACTGTAGAATGTAAGCTCTTAAACTTTGGATATCTTTGGATAGAGTGGATTAGAACACCTGTTTTTATTGCTTTCTACGTCCCTGCGGAGATTCACCCTCTCTATTTGTCCTGTTTACCATTATCATTGAAAGTGAAACAAACCCCCCCCCCCCCTCCAAAGTTTTGAGTTGTCCCCAGAAAAGTAATAGAAGGGAAATCTTCCAATAGGGACACTTGTTCTGGTGTCCACAAGGGAGCTCCAAGGGGTTCCCTTAATTTTCAGGGATTTCCTCACTTCCCATTTTGGCTGTGGAACAGGAAGTGAAGGTAAATCTCCCTAGTTGGACACAGTTGGTAAAAAAAACTGAAAGGGGGTTATAATCCTCCCTTACACTATCCAAAATTGAAAAAAAAAAAAAAAAGAAAAATGTATCTGAGGCTAGGTTCTTTAACCACTTCAAATGACGGTTGGGCGGCACGGCTCTCGTTCTGGGTGGACGTCATATGACGGCCTCCCAGAACGACCGCTTTAGCGTGCCCATGTCTGACACACCGCTACACTGGCGGAGGCTCTTTACCACGTGATCAGCCGTGTCCAATCATGGCTGTTCACAATGTAAACAGGAAGAGCCATTGATCGGCTTCTCCTCACTCGCGTCTGTAGAGGAGAACTGATCTGTTCCTGACAGTGGAGGTCTGGGCTGATTATTTATCAGCACAGCCCCCCTCGGATGCCCACCCAGGACCACCAGGATGCCACCAGGACCACCAGGGATGCCACCACACTGGACCAACAGGGAAATGCCAATCAGTGCCCATGCAGCTGCCAATCAGTGCCCAGGCAGCTGCCAATCAGTGCCCATCCCCAATGCCTGCCAGTGCCATCAGTGATGCCTATCAATGCCATCTATCAGTGCCGCATATCAGTACCCATCAGTGTCACGTATCAGTGCCCATCAGTGCCCAGCAGTGCCACCTATTAGTACCCAGCAGTGCCGCCTATCAGTGCCCATCAGTGCTGCATATCAGTGCCACCCATCAGTGCCCATCAGTGCCGCCTATCAGTGCCCATCATCAGTGCCCATCAGTGACACCTCATCGGTGCCGCCTTGTCAGTGCCCGTCAGTGCCACCTTATCAGTGCCCATCAGTGAAGGAGAAAACTTACTTAATTACAACATTTTATAACAGAGACAAAAGAAAAACTTTTTTTTTTTTTTTAATTTTAGATTTTTTTATTTGTTTAGCTAAAAATAAAAAAAGCAGAGGTGATCAAATACCACCAAAAGAAAGCTCTATATGTGGGAACAAAATTATAAAAATTCTGTTTGGGTACAGTGTAGCTTGACTGCGCAATTTTCATTTCAATAGCGACATCGCTGAAAGCTTAAAATTGGCTTGGGCAGGAAGGGGGTGTAAGTGCTCTGTATTGAGGTGGTTAAAGCGTAAGTTTACCTTTTCACAAAACATGAAAACATAAACAAGTTTCCTGGCCATATTTCCAGACCCCTCTGCACATAGCGGCCATGATGCCCTGTCTTGCCGATAAAACCTTCCATACACCGTACACTGCAATACACAGCCCCAGAATGAATATTCATCAAAATGTTCTCGATGGCAAGCACTCATTGGTCAGCGCAGCCACATGACTGTGCTGAAGCTAAGACTTCTTCTTCTGGTAAGGCATGGTCACATAAAAAATTCTTCAAAGAAGACTAAACTTGCTGGTTCTTTTATCTTTTCACTTTCAATTAGACATGTGCAATTCGTTTTGTTCCGAATTAGTTTTTTAAGGAATTTAGACAAATTTGTTAATTCGGAAACATCTGAATTAATGAAAACCCGTTTAAGGAATTTTTCCAAATATTCGTAAATTCGAATATTCGAAAGTTTGTAAATTCGAAATTCGAAAATCCGAAGACCCAAAAATCTGAAATAATAACTAACTATTAAATTATAGGTATTGGAGTTTCCTTTCAAATTTGGCTGTTAGTGAATGTAACGAATACGAATTTATCCAAAGTTATGAATTATCCAAAATGACGAATGCCGTATCTAAACAAATGGAACATAATGAATTAATAATAAATAACAATAATAATAAAAACTTTTTATTATTATTATTTATTATAAATTCACTCCGTTCCATTTGTTTAGATGCAGCATTCGCTATTTCAGATAATTTGTAACTTCGGATAAATTCATATTCGTCACGTTCACTAACAGCCAAATTTAAAAGGAAATTCCAATACCTATAATTTAGTAGTTAGTTATTATTAGTTAGTTAGTTATTCTTTAGAATTTTCGGATTTTCTTTCTTATTTTTGGATTTTCGGATTTTTGAATTTACGAAATTACAAATTGCGACTATAACGAATTACCCGAAAAACGAAAAATAAAAAAAAATGAATGAAACGAAAACGAACATATTTTTCACATGTCTACTTTCAATAGGTCTTTGTTAACCAGTTGCCCACCATCAAATGATGGAGGGACAGTGCGGCTCCCGTTCTGGGTGGATGTCATATGACAGCACACCTGAACGCCCGCTCCTGCGCGCTCCCCGTGGGGAGCACAGCGTGGCGACTGTGGCCGCACCGTGTTGCTAGGACACGGCTCAACCACGATCTCTGTAAAGAGCCTCTGATGCGGCTCTTTAACCATATGATCGGCTGTGTCCAATCACATGTAAATACAAGAAGTGCTGATAATCGTCTCTCATCGCCTCACACTGACAGAGTGTGTGGCGAGGAGAGCCGATCAGCGGCATCTCCTTGCAGGGGACAACAGGACATGTAATCAGGGCACTGATCATCAGTCCCCTGATTTCACTAATGTGTCACCAGGGCCAGCAATCAGTGCCCACCAGTGCCAGCAATCAGTGCCCATTAGTGATGCCAGTCAGTGCTGGCTTTCAGTGCCCATCAGTGCCGCATATCAGTGCTGACCCTCAATGCCCATCAGTGCTGCCCATCAATGCCCATCAGTGCTGCCTATTAGTGCCACCCATCAATGCCCATCAGTGCCGCCTATCCGTGCCACCTATCAGTGCCCACCAGTGTCGCCCATCAGTGCCACCTATCAGAGCTCATCAGTGCCCATAAGTGTAACATATTAGTGCCTCCTCATCAGTGCCGTCTAATCAGTGTCCATAAGTGCCGCCTCATCACTGCCCATAAGTGCCACCTCATCAGTGCCAATCAGTGCAGCCTATCAGTGCCCCTCAGTGCAGCCTCATCAGCGCACATCAGTGAAGGAGACCGCGCAATTGTCATTCAAAGTGTGACAGCGCTGAAAGCTGAAAAATGGCCTGGGCAGGAAGGGGGTGAAAGTGCCCAGTATTGAAGTGGTTAAAGTGGTTGTAAACCCTGTTACACCACTTTTCACTACATGTAAGCCTATTATAAGGCTTACCTGAAGGTACCGTGAATATCTCCTAAACTTGCGCAGTTTAGGAGATATTCACCGTATCCGCATGTGCCGACATCATAGGTACATGCGCATTGAAGAAATGGCCCACTCGTGCCGTTTCTTCAGTAGCCGGGCCATAACCGCCGGCTCCCGTTTGCATGCGCGGGAGTGACGTCATCGTCGCTCCGGCCAATCACCGCGCTGGAGCCCGCGAACCCGGAAATAACAACAGCTTAGATCTAAGGTAAGTATTTCATAATGTGCTAGTATGCGATGCTTACTAGCTTATTATGACTTTGTCTTAAAGGTTTGTTTTTTTTTCCTGAGTTTACAACCATTTTAAAGATACATAGTATGACCCTTACAAATGTTTACATGTACTGTAATCAGCATTGTAAAAAGGTACATCTGTAAGTCATAGGAACCAATAATGGTTATGATAATAAAGATCAATAATTATGGCATAGTAAAAGCTAGGTTTACAGTAATAATACACATAATATATGAACTATGAGGATAGGCAGGAAAGGGGAGGTGAGGGAAGAAGGGAAAGGAGGGCAAACGTGCATTAAGCATAAATCGGGGGGCACTCTTGGAGTAGGTATGAGAGTCGGGCCTTGCACAGAGGATAGTCAAGAGACGTATCAGCTAAGGCCTCCCAGAACAGGGACCGACAGAAGAGAAAGAAAGAGAGAGAGAGAAATTGAACAGAATGGAAAGAAGAGGGAAACAGAAGTAAGCTTTTATCTTTTTACTAGAAAAGCTGCCCAAAGGATCTTCAGATCCAACACACTTCTGGGAGTGTATCCCCTGCTGTACTCTGGCTCCATCTGCAGGTCCACAAGCTACTACAGTAATAACGTGGGTAGTGGTGGATGGAACCACAGGGGAATACAGGACTCACACACTCCAGGAAGGGCGCCGCCCCTCTCTGCAGCCACCCCCTCTATGAATAATGGATAGATTCATGCATTTCATGAATCTATCCATGGCCACCGCCACCATCCCCTATTCAGGTGTCCGGCCCCCTTTTCGGACACTGGGTGCCTGAATTACAGCAGCCCTGATTAGGGCTATAGGCAAAGCATTGCGCTCAGAGTCCACCCAGGTGTGTTAGAAAAGCGAATGAATATTCGCTTTTCTAACACTGACCCGCCTCTCAGCCAGTCAGGTAGCACGGGTCTGATACCTGTCACCTGAATGGCTGAAAGGACAGGTGCTGCGATTGGCATTGCATTTGTGACGGACCCCCGTAAGATGAGTCTGCCTGCCGTAAATGCTTCCTCTGTCTGGTACCACACGATCCAAGATCCCACACAGCACTCAGTCATTAGCCGTAACAACAGATATACAAATCAGGGACAGTCCCCCCTCCCTTGGATTCAGGGCAGGGTAAACTGTCCAATCAGCAATAAGGAACACAGAGGCATTGAAACATTTGAACAATAGAGCCCCTATCAGCAGGTAGGGCTGTTGGAGGGATTCCCCCTTCCCTCCCTGCCCTGCCCCCCCCCCCCAGTTTACATGCCAGGAACACCAATACAAACATCCATCCCATAATATACTTCTTCTAAGGCAGACAGACACAACAGAACAATGGGACACAGCCACACCCCAAATGATCCCAGCAAAGAGTCCAACAGCATCAGACAACACACAATATATACATATACACAATATTCCAGTGTGGCTGTTCAGCGAGTCCAACTATCACAGATCAGACTGGGGTTCTTGGTCACCCTTCGCCCCTCAAGAACACAGAGTGATTTAAACATAGGTGGAGCCGGGGGAGCTTGACACAGAGTTTCCAGAGCTCTCCAAGGTAAGCTGGGTTCCACAAGCCCCCCACCCAAAGTAACTCCCATCACTACATTGGAAGATGCGACCGGTCTACCGCAGTGTTGAATTAACTGTTTGTGGTTCCTGGAAGCAGCACCAGCGTTCTGTCTGTCACAGGTTCGGGGTCAGGAGGTCGGGGCTGTGTGTGACAGCGTGCGGACTGCAATTCTAATGTAAGCTCTTACAGCGGGCAAACTCTGCTCTGTGTTTAAGCCTGCTCTCCTCTTCCTCCAAGCTCTCTTCCGCTATGATGATCCGGCCGCCCCTTCTGCACGGGTGAGGCTGCAATAATGAACACAGGTGAGGCTGCAATGATGGACACAGATGAGGCTGAACAGGTGAGGCTGCACTGGTGAGGCTTCAATGATGGATACAGGTGAGGCTGCACAGGTGAGGCTGCAATGTTGGACACAGGTGAGGCTGAACAGATGAGGCTGCAATGATGGACACAGGTGAGGCTGCAATGATGGACACAGGTGAGGCTGCATGGGTGAGGCTGCAATGATGGACACAGGTGAGGCCGCACTGGTGAGGCTGAAATGATGGACACAGGTGAGGCAGCAATGATGGACACAGGTGAGGCTGCACGGGTGAGGCTGCAATGATGGACACAGGTGAGGCTGCATGGGTGAGGCTGCAATGATAGACACAGGTGAGTCTGCAATGATGGACACAGGTGAGGCTGCAATGATGGACACAGGTGAAGCTGCACAGGTGAGGCTGCAATGATGGACACAAGTGAGGCTGCACTGGTGAGGCTTCGAAGATGGACACAGGTGAGGCTGCACGAGTGAGGCTGCAATGATGGACACAGGTGAGGCTGCACGGGTGAGGCTGCAATGATGGACACTGGTGAGGCTGCACTGGTGAGGCTGCACTGGTGAGGCTGCAATGATGGACACAGGTGAGGCTGCACTGGTGAGGCTGCAATGATGGACACAGGTGAGGCTGCACTGGTAAGGCTGCAATGATGGACACAGGTGAGGCTGTGTTGGTAGGCACTGGTCACGCTGCATTAATGGACACAGGTGAGGCTGCGTTAGTGGGCACTGGTCACACTGCGTTGATGGACATGGGTGAGGCTGCATTGATGGGCACGGGTGAGGCTGCATTGATGGGCACGGGTGATAACGTTGTTAACCCAGATACCTGCTAGCACCTGCGTTTTGCCCCTCCGCCCGGCCCAGCCCAGCCCACCCAAGTGCAGTATCGATCGATCACTGTCACTTACAAAACACTAAACGCATAACTGCAGCGTTCGCAGAGTCAGGCCTGATCCCTGTGATCGCTAACAGTTTTTTTGGTAGCATTTTGGTGAACTGGCAAGCACCAGCCCCAGGCAGTGTCAGATTAGCGACAGTACCGCTAACACCCACGCACGCACTGTACACCTCCCTTAGTGGTATAGTATTTGATCGGATCAATATCTGATCCGATCAGATCTATACTAGCGTCCCCAGCAGTTTAGGGTTCCCAAAAACGCAGTGTTAGCGGGATCAGCCCAGATACCTGCTAGCACCTGCGTTTTGCCCCTCCGCCCAGCCCACCCAAGTGCAGTATCGATCGATCACTGTCACTTACAAAACACTAAACGCATAACTGCAGCGTTCGCAGAGTCAGGCCTGATCCCTGTGATCGTTAACAGTTTTTTTGGTAGCTTTTTATTGAACTGGCAAGCACCAGCGGCCTAGTACACTCCGGTCGTAGTCAAACCAGCACTGCAGTAACACTTGGTGACGTGGCAAGTCCCATAAGTGCAGTTCAAGCTGGTGAGGTGGCAAGCACAAGTAGTGTCCCGCTGCCACCAAGAAGACAAACACAGGCCCGTCGTGCCCATAGTGCCCTTCCTGCTGCATTCGCCAATCCTAATTGGGAACCCACCACTTCTGCAGCGCCCGTACTTTCCCCATTCACATCCCCAACCAAATGCAGTCAGCTGCATGAGAGGCATTTTTATGTCCTCTCGAGTACCCCTACCCAGCGAACCCCCCCAAAAAAGATGTGTCTGCAGCAAGCGCGGATATAGACGTGACACCCGCTATTATTGTCCCTCCTGTCCTGACAATCCTGGTCTTTGCATTGGTGAATGTTTTGAACGCTACCATTCACTAGTTGAGTATTAGCGTAGGGTACAGCATTGCACAGACTAGGCACACTTTCACAGGGTCTCCCAAGATGCCATCGCATTTTGAGAGACCCGAACCTGGAACCGGTTACAGTTATAAAAGTTAGTTACAAAAAAAAGTGTAAAAAAAAAAATATATATATATATATATATATATATATATATATATATATATATATATATATATAAAATTTTAAAAAATAGTTGTCGTTTTATTGTTCTCTCTCTCTCTATTCTCTCTATTGTTCTGCTCTTTTTTACTGTATTTTATTCTGCAATGTTTTATTGTTATTATGTTTTATCATGTTTGCTTTTCAGGTATGCAATTTTTTATACTTTACCGTTTACTGTGTTTTATTGTTAACCATTTTTTTGTCTTCAGGTACGCCATTCACGACTTTGAGTGGTTATACCAGAATGATGCCTGCAGGTTTAGGTATCATCTTGGTATCATTCTTTTCAGCCAGCGGTCGGCTTTCATGTAAAAGCAATCCTAGTGGCTAATTAGCCTCTAGACTGCCTCTTACAAGCAGTGGGAGGGAATGCCCCCCCCCACCGTCTTCCGTGTTTTTCTCTGGCTCTCCTGTCTCAACAGGGAACCTGAGAATGCAGCCGGTGATTCAGCCAGCTGACCATAGAGCTGATCAGAGACCAGATTGGCTCCAAACATCTCTATGGCCTAAGAAACCGGAAGCTACGAGCATTTCATGACTTAGATTTCGCCGGATGTAAACAGCGCCATTGGGAAATTGGGAAAGCATTTTATCACACCGATCTTGGTGTGGTCAGATGCTTTGAGGGCAGAGGAGAGATCTAGGGTCTAATAGACACCAATTTTTTCAAGAAAGAGTACCTGTCACTACCTATTGCTATCATAGGGGATATTAACATTCCCTTAGATAACAATAAAAATGATTAAAAAAAAATAAAAATGAAAGGAAGAGTTTAAAAATAAGATAAAAAATCAAACAAATAATAAAGAAAAAAAAAAAAAAAAAAAGCACCCCTGTCCCCCCCCTGCTCTCGCGCAAAGGCGAACGCAAGCGTCGGTCTGGCGTCAAATGTAAACAGCATTTGCACCATGCATGTGAGGTGTCACCGCGAACGTCAGATCGAGGGCAGTAATTTTAGCAGTAGATCTCCTCTGTAAATCTAAAGTGGTAACCTGTAAAGGCTTTTAAAGGCTTTTAAAAATGTATTTAGTTTGTCGCCACTGTTTGTGCGCAATTTTAAAGCATGTCATGTTTGGTATCCATGTACTCGGCCTAAGATCATCTTTTTTATTTCATCAAACATTTGGGCAATATAGTGTGTTTTAGTGCATTAAAATTTAAAAAAGTGTGTTTTTTCCGCAAAAAATGTGTTTGAAAAATCGCTGCGCAAATACTGTGTGGAAAAAAAATTAAACACCCACCATTTTAATCTGTAGGGCATTTGCTTTAAAAAAATTATATAATGTTTGGGGGTTCAAAGTAATTTTCTTGCAAAAAAAAATAATTTTTTCATGTAAACAAAAAGTGTCAGAAAGGGCTTTGTCTTCAAGTGGTTAGAAGAGTGGGTGATGTGTGACATAAGCTTCTAAATGTTGTGCATAAAATGCCAGGACAGTTCAACCCCCCCCCAAATGACCGCATTTTGGAAAGTAGACACCCCAAGATATTTGCTGAGAGTCATGTCGAGTCCATGGAATATTTTATATTGTGACACAAGTTGCGGGAAAGAGACAAATTTTTTATTTTTTTTTGCACAAAGTTGTCACTAAATGATATATTGCTCAAACATGCCATGGGAATATGTGAAATTACACCCCAAAATACATTCTGTTGCTTCTCCTGAGTATGGGGATACCACATGTGTGAGACTTTTTGGGAGCCTAGCCGCGTATGGGACCCCGAAAACCAAGCACCAGGCTTTCTAAGGGTGTAAATTTTTGATTTCACTCTTCACTGTCTATCACAGTTTCGGAGGCCATGGAATGCCCAGGTGGCACAAAACCCCCCCAAATGACCCCATTTTGGAAAATAGACACCCCAAGCTATTTGCTGAGAGGTATAGTGAGTATTTTGCAGACCTCACTTTTTGTCACAAAGTTTTGAAAATTGAAAAAAGAAAAAAAAAATGTTTTTTCTTGTCTTTCTTCATTTTCAAAAACAAATGAGAGCTGCAAAATACTCACCATGCCTCTCAGCAAATAGCTTGGGGTGTCTACTTTCCAAAATGGGGTCATTTGGGGGGGTTTGTGCCACCTGGGCATTCCATGGCCTCCGAAACTGTGATAGGCAGTGAAGAGTGAAATCAAAAATTTACAACCTTTAGAAATCCTGAAGGCGGTGATTGGTTTTCGGGGCCCCGTACGCGGCTTGGCTCCCAAAAAGTCCCACACATGTGGTATCCCCATACTCAGGAGAAGCAGCTAAATGTATTTTGGGGCGCAATTTCACATATGCCCATGGCCTGTGTGAGCAATATATCATTTAGTGACAACTTTGTGCAAAAAAAAAAAATTGTCACTTTCCCGCAACTTGTGTCAAAATATAAAATATTCCATGGACTCAACATGTCTCTGAGCAAATAGCTTGGGGTGTCTACTTTCCAAAATGGGGTCATTTGGGGGGGGGTTTGTGCCATCTGGGCATTTTATGGCCTTCAAAACTGTGATAGGTAGTGAGGAGTGAAATCAAAAATTTACGCCCTTAGAAATCCTGAAGGCGGTGATCGGTTTTCGGGGGCCCCGTACACGGCTAGGCTCCCAAAAAGTCCCACACATGTGGTTTCCGCATACTCAGGAGAAGCAGCTGAATGTATTTTGGGGTGCAATTCCACATATGCCCATGGCCTGTGTGAGCAATATATCATTTAGTGACAACTTTTTGTAAATAGTTTTTTTTTTTGTCATTATTCAATCACTTGGGACAAAAGAATAAATATTCAATGGGTTCAACATGCCTCTCAGCAATTTCCTTGAGGTGTCTACTTTCCAAAATGGGGTCATTTGGGGGGTTTTGTACTGCCCTGCCATTTTAGCACCTCAAGAAATGAGATAGGCAGTCATAAACTAAAAGCTGTGTAAATTCTAGAAAATGTACCCTAGTTTGTAGACGCTATAACTTTGTTGACTAAAATTGAGTTTATTGGATTTTTTTTATAACAAACAGTAAAAAATATCATTTTTTTTCAAAATTTTCGGTCTTTTTCCATTTATAGCGCAAAAAATAAAAACGGCAGAGGTGATCAAATACCAACAAAAGCTCTATTTGTGGGAAGAAAAGGACGCAAAATTAGTTTGGGTACAGCATTGCATGACCGCGCAATCAGCAGTTAAAGCGACGCAGTGCCAAATTGGAAAAAGTCCTCTGGTCCTTAGGCAGCATAATGGTCCGGGGCTGAAGTGGTTAAAGTGGATGTAAACCCGAAATTTTTTTTTTTTTTTTTTAATGTCATATTGTAGAGTATAAGATTTCCTATCATTTGAGCCCAGTCTTGTCACAGAGTTAATCCATCTCTGAGCAATCCTCTTTTATTGTTCAGTGAGAAAATTCTTGACAAAATGAGGAAAACTTTGTCAAATACTCCCCCTTGCTGTGAGTGACAGGTAATTTACATCTGGTGCACCAGCCTAAGTAAGACACAGGCAGTATTTTATAATTCCCTCCCACTCCTTTCTTCTGCTGCTCTGCCAGGATTGGCTGTTCCACATAATCTCAGCCCTGGCTGCAGAAATTCCACTGGTCTGATGGGGGGGGCGGTTGCTGTGTCCAGCAGCAACCCCCCCCCATCCCCCCCCCCGTAAATGACATTTCCGTCCTTTCCACCGCTCTCCATCCTGACAGAGCCCGCTGGAATGGAGAGAAGTCGGCTGCGGGGGATGAGGGGGGTGGAGGAAGAAGACACAGCGGGTGGATAAGGACAGGAGGGGGGCCAGAGAAGAAGGGGTGGTGGTGGTGGAGAGAACACATCAGACGCTGGAGGAGGAGGACACAAGGGACAGTCGGGGGTGATCAGTGCAGCGGAGGGACAGCCGTGAGCATCGATCTCCCTGCATGGCGTTTGATCAGCTGCTTCTCCTTCTCTGCCTCCTCAGGGGGATCCGTGCTCACAGCTGTCCCCGCCGCACCGATCATCCCCGACTGTCACTGGACAGTGACAGAAGCCATGAGCACGCTCCTCTTCCCCTGTGCGCACACTTTTCACTCCGGCCAGGCGCGAGTGTAGAGGTGGGCGGGGAGTCTGGTGATGTCATGACTCCGCCCACCAAGCGCCGTACAACGGACCCGCCCACTGAATCCGGCGTTTTTGGGGGCTGCAAACAGACAGAGGGGAGACATTTGAAAGGTAAGTATACATGCAGGAGGCATGTATATCCTTATAGATCACCCCTATGGCAATACTTAAAAAAAGATGGGAGTGGGTGTACATCCACTTTAACTTTTAACACGGAATGGAACTCACTTGCTCAGAAACCTAATTAACCACTGCACTCACAAATAGGACCTCTGCTATTTTTTGATTTTTCAGAACCTGTGATGTCATTGAGCAAGCATGCAGGAATTCTGAATTCTCTCACTGCAGACAATTTTAGAAAATAATGAACCCAGAAGCAGACAAGAGACCATCATTTTCAGAGGGATATCCAAAATCCAAAGTCAAATCTAATTTGTTTAGTTTTTTTTTAGTGTAAAAAGGTTTAAATCTCTGTACAGTTTTTATTTGCGCATCTATCCCTGATAGGGAGATTCACCCTCTCTAACTGTCCTGGGGGCCATTATCATTAGGACAGAAAGTAAGGGAAAATACAAACTTTTGCAGTTGTCAGCAGAACATGAAGTGAGTGAATATATTTCAATGGGGAGACCTTCTGGTTTCAATAAGGGGATTTTCCCATTCTAACCAAGATTTTGGTTCTATTTTTGGCTATATATACACACATTTTAAAGTAGTATTAACTGCTTGCCGACCAGCCGCCGTCATTATACTGCGGCAGGTCGGTACAATCCCGTGAACTGTCGTAGCTATACATCGGCTTTTTTAAGCGGGATAGCACGCGCGCCCCCTACACTGCGAGGGTGCCGATGCTCGTGGCCGGCGGTCGCAATGACCACCGGCCACGCGCGATTGCGGGCACTAGAGGCAGAACAGGGACTTGTGTATGTAAACACACAAATCCTTGTTCTGTGAGAAGAGGAGAGGAGAGGCAGATTGTGAGTTCCTACAAGCTGGGAACCACGATCTGTCATCTCCTATAGACAAAGAAGAAAGTGCAAAAATAGGCCACGTCCGTAAATATATAAAGACATCACATGATGCCCTGGCTAACGATCAGCTGTGGCTGATCTAGAGTATAAATACTTCTCAGCTGCCGCAAGCCCTGTGTGCAGTGGATTGCTGTCTCCCAGGGGCATGCTGTGATATTGAAACTTTAACCGTAAGTACTCAGCTCTAGGTCATTATTAGGCCCTTGCTGCTTCAGACTATTTAGGTGCCCTTACTGTTTTTATCTAAGCCAATGTTATGTAATGTTATGTTTTTGTATGCTTATAGATACAGCGATTGGCTGTTGGGCTATATATAGCCATCAGCAGTACTGGAATTCAAATCCAGGATTCACTGTGGGATACTCTTTGATGACCCTCCTCTCTCTGATGGCCGTTCCCAAAATAAGGAATACTATTCATATTCCCCTGTTCATACATTCAGCGATACCTAATATAGTAAGTCCTAGCCGTTTTTTTTTTTTTTTTTTAACCACTTCAGCCCCGGAAGGATTTACCCCCTTCCTGACCAGAGCACTTTTTACAATTTGGCACTGCGTCGCTTTAACTGCTAATTGCGCGGACATGCAATGCTGTACTCAAACGAAATTTGCGTCCTTTTCTTCCCACAAATAGAGCTTTCTTTTGATGGTATTTGATCACCTCTGCCGTTTTTATTTTTTGCACTATACACGGAAAAAGACCGAACATTTTGAAAAAAAAATGATATTTTCTACTTTTTCTAAAAAAAATCCAATAAACTCAATTTTAGTCATACATTTAGGCCAAAATGTATTCGGCCACATGTTTTTGGTAAAAAAAATGTCAAGTGTATATTTATTGGTTTGCGCAAAAGTTATAGCGCCTACAAACTAGGGTGCATTTTCTGGAATTTACACAGCCTTTAATTTATGACTGCCTATGCCGTTTCTTGAGGTGCTAAAATGGCTGGGCAGTACAAAACCCCCACAAATGACCCCATTTTGGAAAGTTGACACCCCAAGGAAATTGCTGAGAGGCATGTTGAGTCCATTGAATATTCATTTTTTTTGTCCCAAGTGATTGAATAATGACAAAAAAAAAAAAAAATTACAAAAAGTTGTCACTAAATGATATATTGCTCACACAGGCCATGGGCATATGTGGAATTGCACCCCAAAATACATTTAGCTGCTTCTCCTGAGTATGGGGATACCACATGTGTGGGACTTTTTGGGAGCCTAGCCGCATACGGGGCCCCGAAAACCAATCACTGCCTTCAGGATTTCTAAGGGCGTACATTTTTGATTTTACTCCTCACTACCTATCACAGTTTTGAAGGCCATAAAATGCCCAGATGGCATAAAACCCCCCCAAATGACCCCATTTTGGAAAGTAGACACCCCAAGCTATTTGCTGAGAGTCATGTCGAGTCCATGGAATGTTTTATATTTTGACACAAGTTGCGGGAAAGTGACAATTTGTTTTTTTTTGCACAAAGTTGTCACTAAATGATATATTGCTCACACAGGCCATGGGCATATGTGGAATTGCACCCCAAAATACATTTAGCTGCTTCTCCTGAGTGTGGGGATACCACATGTGTGGGACTTTTTGGGAGCCTAGCCGCGTACGGGGCCCCGAAAACCAATCACCGCCTTCAGGATTTCTAAGGGTGTAAATTTTTGATTTCACTCTTCACTGCCTATCACAGTTTCGGAGGCCATGGAATGCCCAGGTGGCACAAACCCCCCCCCCAAATGACCCCATTTTGGAAAGTAGACACCCCAAGCTATTTGCTGAGAGGCATGGTGAGTATTTTGCAGCTCTCATTTGTTTTTGAAAATAAAGAAAGACAAGAAAAATTTTTTTCTTTTCTTTTTTCAATTTTCAAAACTTTGTGACAAAAAGTGAGGTCTGCAAAATACTTTTTTTTTCACACAGTATTTGCGCAGCGATTTTTCAAATGCATTTTTTGGGGACAGGGGTGCGCGAGAGCAGGGGGGGACAGGGGTGCTTTTTTTTTTTTTTTTTTTTTTCTTTATTATTTTTTTGCTTTTTTATCTTATTTTTAAACTGTTCCTTTCATATTTTTTTTTAAATAATTTTTATTGTTATCTCAGGGAATGTAAATATCCCCTATGATAGCAATAGGTAGTGACAGGTACTCTTTTTTGAAAAAATTGGGGTCTATTAGACCCTATATTTCTCCTCTGCCCTCAAAGCATCTGACCACACCAAGATCGGTGTGATAAAATGCTTTCCCAATTTCCCAATGGCGCTGTTTACATCCGGCGAAATCTAAGTCATAAAATGCTCGTAGCTTCTGGTTTCTTAGGCCATAGAGATGTTTGGAGCCACTCTGGTCTCTGATCAGCTCTATGGTCAGCTGGCTGAATCACCGGCTGCATTCTCAGGTTCCCTGTTGAGACAGGAGAGCCAGAGAAAAACACGGAAGACGTGGGGGGGGGCATTCCCTCCTACTGCTTGTAAAAGCAGTCTAGAGGCTAATTAGCCGCTAGGATTGCTTTTACATGAAAGCCGACCGCTGGCTGAAAAGAATGATACCAAGATGATACCTAAACCTGCAGGCATCATTCTGGTATAACCAAAGTCGTGAATTGCGTACCTGAAGACAAAAAAATGGTTAACAATAAAGCACAGTAAACGGTAAAGTATAGAAAATTGCATAACTGAAATGCAAACATGAAAAAACATAATAACAATAAAACATTGCAGAATAGAATACAGTAAAAAAGAGCAGAACAATAAAGAGAGAACAGAGAGAGAGAGAACAATAAAACGACAACTATTTTTTTTTATTTTATATTATTGTATGTGTTTTTTTTTTTTTTTACACTTTTTTTTGTAACTGTAACTTTTATAACTGTAACCAGTTCCAGGTTCGGGTCTCTCAAAATGCGATGGCATCTTGGGAGACCCTGTGAAAGTGTGCCCTAGTCTGTGCAATGCTGTACCCTACGCTAATACTCAACTAGTGTATGGTAGCGTTCAAAACATTCACCAATGCAAAGACCAGGATTGTCAGGACAGGAGGGACAATAATAGCGGGTGTCACGCCTATATCCGCGCTTGCTGCAGACACAACATCTTTTTTGGAGGTGTTCGTTGGGTAGGGGTACTCGGGAGGACATAAAGAAAATGCCTCTCATGCAGCTGACTGCATTTAGTTGGGGATGTAAATGGGGAAAGTATGGGTGCTGGAGAAGCGGTGGGTTCCCAATTAGGATTGGCGAATGCAGCAGGAAGGGCACTATGGGCACGACGGGCCTGTTTGTCTTCTTCTTGGTGGCAGCGGGACACTACGTGTGCTTGCCACCTCACCAGCTTGAACTGCACTTATGGGACTCGCAACGTCACCAAGTGTTACTGCAGTGCTGGTTTGACTACGACCGGAGTGTACTAGGCCGCTGGTGCTTGCCAGTTCACCAAAACGCTACCAAAAAAACTGTTAGCGATCGCAGGGATCAGGCCTGACTCTGCGAACGCTGCAGTTATGCGTTTAGTGTTTTGTAAGTGACAGTGATCGATCGATACTGCACTTGGGTGGGCTGGGCTGGGCTGGGCTGGGCCGGGCGGAGGGGCAAAACGCAGGCGCTAGCAGGTATCTGGGCTGATCCCACTAACACTGCGTTTGTGGGAACCCTAAACTGCTGGGGACGCTAGTATAGATCTGATCGGATCAGATATTGATCTGATCAGATACTATACCACTAAGGGAGGTGTATGGTGCGTGCGTGGGTGTTAGCGGTACTGGCACTAACCTGACGCTGCCTTGGGCTGGTGCTTGCCAGTTCACTAAAACGCTACCAAAAGAACTGTTAGCGATCGCAGGGATCAGGCCTGACTCTGCGAACGCTGCAGTTATGCGTTTAGTGTTTTGTAAGTGACAATGATCGATCGATACTGCACTTGGGTGGGCTGGACTGGGCGGAGGGGCAAAACGCAGGTTCTAGCAGGTATCTGGGCTGATCCCGCTAACACTGCGTTTTTGGGAACCCTAAACTGCTGGGGACGCCAGTATACATCTGATCGGATCAGATATTGATCCGATTAGATACTATACCACTAAGGGAGGTGCATGGGTGTTAGCGGTACTGGCGCTAATCTGACGCTGCTTGGGGCTGGTGCTTGCCAGTTCACCAAAACGCTACCAAGAAATCTGTTAGCGATCGCAGGGATCAGGCCTGAATCTGCGAACGCTGCAGTTATGCGTTTAGTATTTTGTAAGTGACAGTGATCGATCGATACTGCACTTGGGTGGGCTGGGCTGGGCTGGGCCGGGCGGAGGGGCAAAACGCAGGTGCTAGCAGGTATCTGGGCTGATCCCGCTAACACTGCGTTTTTGGGAACCCTAAACTGCTGGGGACGCTAGTATAGATCTGATCGGATCAGATATTGATCCGTTCAGATACTATACCACTAAGGGAGGTGTATGCTGTGTGCGTGGGTGTTAGCGGTACTGGCGCTAATCTGAAGCTGCCTGGGGCGACGCATATCACCGCCCGGCGATCAGGGGGCTAAACCTTTATTAGGTAATAAACGGCGGGTGCCCTGACACTATAAAAAATAAACAAACTAACCAGCGTCAACCGTAACAGTTATACGGTGATCAGTGGTGAAAGGGTTAACTAGGGGGCAATCAAGGGGTTAAAACATTTATTAGATAGTATATGGGGGTCCCTGACGCTATAAAACGCTGACGGCGAACCTAAATATTTACGTCCCTAACTAGCGTCACCAGCGACACTAATACAGCGATCAGAAAAATGATCGCTTAGCGACACTGGTGACAGGGGGTGATCAAGGGGTAAAACTTTATTAGGGGGGGTTAGGGGGGTACCCTAGACCTACAGGGGGGTAATACTCACTGCCCTAACACTTCTAACTGTCACAAACTGACACCATGCAGTAATCAGAAAAAAAAAAAAAATACTGCTTGGTGTCAGTGTGACAGGCAGGGGGGAGAGGTGATTGGGGGGGGATTGGGGGGCGATCGGGGGGGGTCGGGGGTGTAATGTATGCCTGGCATGTTCTACTGTGTGTGTGTTGTGTTGTGCACTCACATGTCTTCTCTCCTCGGCGCCGGAACGGAAACTGCCGAGCCGAGGAGAGATGACATCACATCCTCTGCCTGTGTGTACTATACACAGGCAGGGGATGTCTCTCATTGGCTGGGGGCGATCGCGAGGGGGGGCCACGATCGCTCCCAGACAAATGCTGACCGCCGCTGGCACCGGGGAGGGTCCGATCAGACCCCCCGCCCGCGAGAGGCAGATCACGTATGGGTACGTGATTCTGCCTGCCCGTGCCATTCTGCCGCAGTATATCTGCGTTAGGCGGTCGGCAAGTGGTTAAAGCCTATACTTTTTTACCCTAATATAGACTCTCTGTGCTGACATTGGTTGTATGTGCTCCATTTTCAGTTTCTTTAACTTTCAAGTGAATTACCTACCGTATCGTGACTGTACATGATTGTGCATTCCAAACAAGGTAATGGCTTGATGTTCGTCTCTGCACTCGCAATTGCTTAGCGCATGATTTTTATCTTAAACAGTTTGTTTATGTGTTAGTTATGTGTGTCTAATGACATTATATCTCATTTCAGATAGAGAAACATATTCTCTTATCTGTTTCGTCTGTGAACCTTGGCCGTGTCCTGAGGAAGCCTAGCGGCGAAACGTGTAAACATACAAGGGCTCACTACACAATATTCATAGATTCATTTATGTTATAATCTTTATTCTTACTTTTATGTATTTGTAACCTTCAATAAATTTATATTTTTATACTGTTACTTCCTCTCCAGTGTTTCTCAGCCTAAAAAGTTCGCCCCCCTGGTAATACGTAGTACTACCTAATTTTTTTTGTCATCTCCTATAGTCAGTCCCTTCCCCCCACAATTAGAACACACACTAGGGAACACAGTTAACTCCTTCATCGCCCCCTAGTATTAACCCCTTCCCTGCCAGTGACATTTACACAGTAATCAGTGCATTTTTATAGCACTGATCGCTGTATAATTGTCAATCGTCCCAAAAATGTGTCAAAAATGTCCGATGTGTCCGCCGAAATGTCACAGTCCCGATAAAAATCGCAGATCGCCCCCATTACTAGTAAATAAATAAATAAATAAAAATGCCATAAATCTTACCCCTATTTTATAGACGCTATAATTATTGCGCAAACTAATCAATATGCGCTTATTGCGATTTTTATTATCAAAAATATGTAGAAGAATACATATCGGCCTAAACTGAGGAAAAAATTAGCTTTTTTAAAAAAAATTGGGGATATTTAGCATAGCAAAAAGTACAAAATATTTTTGTTTATAGCGCAAAAAATAAAAAAACGATCAAATACCACCAAAAGTAAGCTCTATTTATGGGAAAAAAGAACGTCAATTTTGTTTGGGTACAACATCGCACGACCGCGCAATTGTCAGTTAAAGCAACGCAGTGCCGTATCGCAAAAAATGGCCTGGTCATTGATCAGCCAAATCTTCCGGGGCTGAAGTGGTTAAACCCTAAATGTAAAACTGCCCCTGCACCACCCCAAGAGCATAAAATAATTTTCTAATTTGTTTTTGGTTGTTTCCGCAGTGCTTACATTTGGATGCATTTGTTTGCAGGCATTACACCCATCTGATGCGTATGCAGTAGGAGCCAATGGTGCTGTTTGGCTGGTGCAATTGGAGCTGCTAACCTTCTGAGATTTTGTGCTGTGCCCGATTGGCACATATGCAGTATGGCCTTTGGCAATGTTCCCAGCAAATGCATGTACAGTACTGTGCCTCCAAGCCACCAGGCAGACCACCAGATCTCAGACAGCCAACAGACCAGACAGCACCAGTGACCCCTAACATTCATGCTTCCCAAACAGGGAAATACCCTTATAGGCAGAAACTCAACAGACGAAAATTTCATAGGTCAGTAATGCTGTAAAGACTCCACAAAACTGAGAACAGCAAGAAATGGTGACATATGGTACAGGTATGCAGCTACATTTACTTGTAAAACTTTGTTAAAGGGTTTATTATCACTTAACAAACCGACAAAAGAAAGATGCACACAGTTATGTTGCTCTCATAAACAAACCCCCCCAAAAAAATTAAAAACAGCATTAGTGAGTGACTCACTAATTTTCAAAAAAAAATCTTACTGCTGCCACGTTTCAGGCTTTCATATGCAAATTTAGTAAAATTGAATTGAGTTAAGTTCCACACAGTATGTAAGAAAGTTGTTTACCAGATAGTTGTGTGGTTGATTTGTAAGACAGTTAGAATAGACACGTAGGAATGGGGTAAAGCCGCTAAATGTATGTTATCAACTGCTGACCAAACGTAACAAGCGTAGTGAACAATTTTGCTAGTAGGTGTACCAAAGCAACACAGGAAGTATACCAACCCACTCAGTGTCCTGATTGAATGATATGGTTTCAAAGTAAAGATATATCTATTCAAATATAACTGTTAAAAAAGATGACTTTGCTGCAATAGTTTCATTGACCTACCTTTCTTTGGCAGAATAGATATTTGCAGTGTGAAGTACTACTTTAAAGTATTTTTAATAGTCACCGTGGGGTTGATTTACTAAAGGCAAACAGACTGTGCACTCTGCTGGTGCAGTTGCTCCAGAACTTAGAAAAAGAGGGGAAGCTTGACTTTGCAAAGAATACCCAATCACATTTTGGGAAAATTTAAAAAACAGCATTTTTGCTTGCACATGATTGGATGATGGGAGTCAGTAGAGTTTTCCCTCATTTAGTAAGCTCTGAAGCAACTGCACTTGCAAAATGCACAGTCTTTTTTGATAAATAACTCCTGTCTACTTTTTTTTTATTTTCATTTTTTTTATGTGTTATCCAGCACAGCCAGTGCAAGGAAAAGCCAGTTTACCAAATTAATATATATTTTACACAATGGGGTTTTCGTTATCAAAAGTTTGCTGTGCAAATGTCCTAAGCATTCAGGAATAACCCCTGTATTTTGCCTAATACGTTAATTTCCTACGATCTTCAGCTCCATCTAATGATCTTAACCACTTGCTGCCCTTATGATGTACCCATACATCCTCGATCAGATGCTTCTGAGTGTAGAGGAGCAATATTGGGTCTAATAGACCCCAGATGTCCCTGTAAAGAGTATCTGTCACTGCCAATGCTATCACAAGGGATGTTGTTCATCCTTTGTGATAGCAATAAAGTTGCTCAAAAAATGTAAAGGGTAAGTGTAATTTTTTTTTTAAATAGTATAAATAAAAAAACAGCAGCAACAAAATGTCACCCCTGTAGTCTGGAGAACTACAAGGGGGCATCCATTGGACACGCAACAAGACAGGAAAGGGCTGTGTGACACTGGCTCTTGCACAGCTGGAAGTGAATATAGAGGCATTGCAGGAGAGAGAGGATTTTTTAGCATCACTGTGCTTACTATATAAAGCTGACATCAAGAGAAAATGAAGGATGGAAATCAATCCACCCTCTGCTAGTCTAGACAAGTTATACAATGCAAATGCAAGTTCCACTTTAAATTGCATATGAAAGCATTTCCTTGGGGTCAATTGCAAATTAATTTTAGGATGAACAGTGGCAAGGCCACTGGGATATGGTCATTGTATTAAGAGTTCAAAGTGCTGGGACCCTTTTTTTCAGCTCAAAGAATCAAGTCTAATGCTGGCCATACACTATACGAAAAATCGGCCGAAAAATCGTTCGTATGGACACTTCGTTCGTTTTTCGGCAAGTTAGTGGGTACAAATCGATAATCGTTTGTGACGTTTTTGTGGAAAAAAAACGAACGGCATGTTTGGAAAATTTCTGCCAAACGTACGATAAATTGCAAGGTTAATGTGTTTCCCGTCCGAACTGCCTGCACTAGGTATATGTAAAAAAACGAACACAAAATTATTTATTCATGTCCACTGAACAGATTATCGGTCATTATATGATGGCACGATCGTTTGCGGTCACGGTCGAACGTTCGTTTTTCGAAAAGGGGTTCGGCCGATTTTCTGTATAGTGTATGGCCAGCATAAGCACTACAGTGACAGGTGTCAATCAGTGCCTGCGGCATGTTTAGATCAGCATGCATGCATGTGAACACAAACTCTATTTCCTGCCGCTAAAGTCTTATACGTTTTTGCTCAGCTTGACAACAGGAGTGGGTGGAGGGTGAAGCAAATAACCTTTACGAGTGGTTTTGGATCGGTGGGAATGGACATTTTGGACTTTGTGTGAAAATATATATATTTTTTTTTTTTTACACACTATTTGAATTTCTGTTTGGTGAGCCACATGCCACATGCTTTTAACAATCGGTTTCAGACTGAATGTTTGTCTTTTTGTTTCCTTATGTTTTCGCTGCAACGCATGTCTGAGCAAAATAAAAAAAAATGTTTAGTAATAAAAATATTTTTTTAAATGTTAAGAGCTAAAAAGAGCGCTTCCTAACTATAAAGCCCCTGGGGAGGGTAAAACAAATTTTAATGCCTGAACATACTTTTGCAACTTAGACATGTGTTAGTAAAACTGTACATATCATCACACTGCTTAATGTATCCAGGTGAATGATACCTTGTTTTCTCGGGGTAATTTTGGCATTCATTAGGTGGTAAATGGTAAAGGATATATCTGCTTTTTCTTATAATCGAAGGATAACTGGCACAAAATTGTAAAAGAAGAAAACATTTTTTTTAATATGTAGCTATATATTTATTGCTGTTACCATAACCTACCACCAAAAAACAACCCAAAATAAAATTTCCTGACGATCACAGCAATACCACATATGTGTATGCTATTTGTTGTTTGTACACATAGGAGGGCCCATTTTGCTTTTTTTTTTTTTTTTTTTTTTTTTTTTTTAGATTTTTATTTATTTCAGGAAACAGGTCTACAGGGACCAAGATAACAAGGTTAACAAAGTAATAATGCAACATATACAATTACATGAACATTAACATTGGAGTATGGGTGTGTATATTGTAAGATAAGTACATAATGCCACGCATATCGATGTTGGTGTGTATCTGAGACATAATATTTGCAATGACTCGTTAGGTGAGATAGACCCAAAGAGCCGTTTTAATCATTTGTTATTATGAGTCTCTATTTCAGTATGATTGTTCGGTGGTGCTGAGTGTGACAAGTCAATGTTGCATAGCCCCGCGTGTCCTGTCTTCTTCCGGTTTCCAATTTTATAACAGTACAGAAATAGAGATAGCAGAAAGGTGGCCTGGTCCTAAACTATGAAACAGAGAGTGGGGAGGGGGTCCTCCAGGTGGAGCTGTAACGCTATGGCCGTATCTCAGTGTAGGTCCTGGGAATGCTCCAGTGCTGACACCCGGCCCTCTAGCAAGGATACCGTCGCCTCTCCCGTGGTAATTCTGTCTGCCAGATTGGACACCTCTCCCCGCACCTCCTGTATATCCTGACGGTGAGTTTTCTATAAGCGGAGGATCATCGCTTCAATGTCTGTTTTGGTGGGGAGGGCTTGCAGTAGTGTCCGTATATCCTGGTCCAGTGGGTTTGTTTCGGGTGATTGAGAGGATGCCATCATGTATGGCAGCAGTTCCCTCGGTGTCTCTGGTCCGGGCAATATGGAGGGGCTCGGATGAGGATTATGGTCACCTCGTGCTGGGGTCTTCTGTGTGTACTCACGTGGGAGCCCTCGTGGTGCCGCTACTCTGGCTCCGGGAGAGATCTCTTGTAACAGCTTGAAGTAGCGGTGTATTTCTCCAGGGCTCTTACTGGAGGGGGTCCCTCTTGTTGCTGCTCTTGTCCTGTGTCTTTTGGCCAATTGCATGCCAATTTTGATAGATTAAATGCCGGGGTTTAGACCGGGAGCTCGCAGAAAAAGCAGCTTCACTCAGCCATGTCCAGACCCGAAGTTATCGGTGAGTGCTTGGTCTCTGTGCTGGGAGTGCACTGTGCAGCGTGCTCTCAGCACAAACACAGCAGTGCAAATATGCGGCCCCGTGGATAAAGACACACTTCCATGAAATGGAATATGTGTGTGCACATTGGGAATGGGTTAATTAATCTACTCAATAGTTTAATATCACTTTTTTGAACGTAAAAATGTACAAATACCTCCAGGTAATACAGGAGCTAAAATTATATCATCTTTTCTAAGGTGTTGATAGTAACAAATGGTTCTGTTTGTGAGCAGTGATTGAAAAATTCCTTTTAAATTAGTTCAACTTTCATATAGGATTTATGTATAAGATTTGAATAAGTATTAGTTTGTCTTGTATATAGTTTTACAACTCATCAAGGGTGCCCCTTAACCCAACTTGCTACTTGAGATAACTACTGAACCATTAGCAGCAACAATCAGAAATTCTTTAAACATTAACGGCTTTAAAGAAGCCCTATGGAAGAGAAAATGGAAAATTTATTAATCAAATACTTACCATAATTTTCGTTTCCTGATGAACTCCATGGCAGTCTACGTGTGGGTTAACCCCACCTCCTCTCCAATGCTATAGGACCCCATTTCCATTTCCCAAGTTTGAGCTCACCGGTAGGGACTGCGTTCCATAACTAGCCGACTCTTGACTTATGGGTGGGAACTCCGTCTGCCATGAAGTGCATCAGGAAAGGAAAATTACGGTAAATTTTTTTGATAATAAATTATCCGTTTTCCTGGCAGACTCTATGGCAGTCTACGTGTGGGAAATAACTAGCCAGACCACATGGGCGGGTATGCTGACAGAAGAACATTTTAATTTGGCCTGTCAACCGAAAGGATTTTTAAACCAAAATTCACAGAAGATAGTGAAGCAGGCTCTATGCAGTAATGAGACATAAAGGTATTGATGGAGGCCCAAGAGGCCTCTTTGCAGATGATGTCTGGAGCCACATGCCGGGCTGCTGCCCATGAAGCCGCCATACCCCTGGTGGAATGAGCTGCCACCGCTTCTGGAGGAGCCAAGCCCTTAGCCTTATAAGCCTGCTGGATAGCCTGGACTATCCGGGCCGCAATTGCTGTGGTCGAAGCTTGCTTCCCCCTGTTGCTGCCAGAGTGCAGGATAAACAGGTAGTCAGAGCATCTAAAAGAGGAAGTAACTTGCAGTTATCCCTTCAGTATTCCGCCTACATCCAGAGGATGAACTTCGGAGGACCCCAGGGTCCTGAATGTAGGTAGGACGATTTCTTGGTTCTCATTGAACACTGAAGTGACTTTCGGGTTTGAGCAGAGAATAGGGATGAGTACCACCTGGTCCGGAAAGAAAGTCAAGAAGGGTTCTTCATGACCTAGGGGCCCTCTCAGAAACCATCTTAGCCGAGGTGATGGCTACTAGGAAAGCAACTTTTGCAGAAAGGTCTTTGATAGAAAGCGGGGAGGACCCCGTGGTACTGAGTCCAGACAGTGAGTCGAGAACAAGGGGAAGATCCCATTTGGGAAATCTTGGCTTCTTTGGGGCCTGAGTCTTGACGCCCCACGGAAGAACTGCCGTATTAAAGGGTAAACAACACATGATGTTCCGGAGAAGGCCAGCAAGGCTGAGACTTGTACTCTAAGAGGGCTGACGGATAGGGACAGATCTAGGCTGGATTGAAGGAAGCTGAGGATATCCTGGATTCCTGGGTCTCTGAATGATCTGCCCGCAGCAGATGAGTATTCAACGAACTTGGCCCATATTCTGCCATAGACTTTATTCGTGCTCACCTTCCTTGAGCTCATGAGGGTGAAAATCACCCTTGAAGCGCACCCGAGGGATTCCAGCCTTTCCCACTCAAGAACCAGACCATCAGTCTCAGTAATGCTGGACAAGGGTGCAGGACTGCCCCCTGAGAAAGAAGGTCCAGCCTGAGAGGAAGCGGCACCGGGTCCCGGAAGCTGAACTGGGTCAGAAGGGGAAAATATGGCCTGAATGGTGCTATCACCACCACCTAGATCGCTTCCACCAGCAAGGCTCACCTATCGTAGTGCTATCCTCAGGCTCCGGGAAGCTGCCGCACACTGCCTGCAGGATTCCCAACATGGTAGCTGGGCTGACAGCTTTTTGAAACCCCCGCCTGAATGAAGTCAACGCCTCCCCACCTCGCGCCTGCGATGTGGATGACAACCAAATGGTGCCTGTGTGGTCACCGTGCGCATGTGCGAAGTCTCTGCAACATTGAGGCTTGGTTCACGCATGCGCTCCGTGACCACACAGGCACCATTTGGTTGTTATCCAGACACTAGCGGTGGCCAGGACCTAGAACACCGTGGCGTCCTGGAATGCAGGAGCATTCCAGACGCCATGAGAGGCACGAGAGCAAAAAAATAAACAATTAAAAAGGGCTTCACTGAGGGGGAGGAATACAGAGACAAGTACAACATATAAAATAAAAACAGCTGCTGTGGAGAAGACACAGCAGACCGTGCCAGCCGTGATGACTTGCCAGACATCCATCCTTTGGCATACCAAAGCAGCTTGTAAGCAGGTGTAGGGTGTAGTGGCTTAACCGAGGGAATCACACGTACTGACTTTATAAACCAGGCAACGTTTACTACCGGAGAGGCGGTAGTAGAAAGAGTATTTACAGCAGTAATGCAAGTAGTTTCACTCCAAGCATGGAGGCACAGATACTCAGAACAGTGACTTCTGATTTAAGCAGTAGTTGTATTCATCAGCATTATAGGCACTTTCCACTGACTGACACAGTATAAACCCAAGCACACAATGCGTATTGGTAGAGGCTGATATTCACACACGTTATCCGGTAACAGCGGTATTGCTTCAACAGATGGATATAGGCATCTGATACACTTGTCCCTCCCTCACAGCGAGTACACCGGTTTTATTATCTGCAATGGGGAATCTTCCAACCAGGATTGCTGATACAGGACTCCGTAGGAACCCTGAGCTATGCCTCACAGGCTAGAACACTGTACCTATCTTCTCCTAACTCTCTCTGACATGAGGGCTCTCTAGCCCTGTCTATGCACACTCGTGAACTGAATTAAAAGTGGCTGAGCTTCCTTATATAAAGTATCCACCCAAAAATGGCCGAACAAATCTCCCGAGATTTGCTTGTCCTATCAGGACACCAGGCTTCTCCAAAATGGTGCTGGAGACAATTATAGAGGCCAAACAGCTCTGAACATATGCATACATAAACATATCAAATAGGCTAGAAAGTGAGACTATATACTTGCTAACCCACTACCTCTTGCAGCCAACTAGGCTGCCCTGCACTACAGCTACAATCTCCCCTCCTCCACTGGGGTATCCTGTGCTTAAAAGCCACTCGCCCACCCTTGGCTGGGCCCTGAGCTTGTACCGCAACGTTGGTATGCCGGATTCAGGAACCATCCTGACTGGATGCCAAACGTGAGTATACGCGATGTAGGTCCATGGAAGAGGACAAAAAAGGAACGTAGTCCCTAGTGGTGAGCTCAAACTTATGGGAATGGGGTCCTATAGCATTGGAGAGGAGGCGGGGTTAACCCACACGTAGACTGCTATGGAGTCTGTCAGGAATATAGCACTATATGTTGATTGTTCTTTTATTTTTAGGTGTTACAAGCCACTCTTTAGAAGCTATGACTATAAATTCTATCATTTTTCAGGATTATTAATTAATTGGAATATTCTGTATTATTACCCCTCTACCCAGTTCTGCCATATTTATCAAGATGGTTACCTGTTTAAAATATTTCGTAGTGGTAACTTTTACAAACCCTTAGATGTATACTTCATTAAATGTAAATCCACTTGTCAAAAATTAGGCACAGTATAAATCATGGTGCAAACCTCTTTTATCTATAGCTGGCAAATCCAAATTTTTAAAGATGATCTGGATTCTTCAATTATTATACAAATGCGTAACTTATGGGTGCGGATTGTAAAGAATAATTTTTAGAATAATCAAGGGGCTACTAAACCCACAACAGTAAAATCAGTCAGTGCATGCAACAAAGCATGCTTGTTATACTCACTGTGGAACCTAAGGGGTTAATCCTCCGCACTGTGTAAAAAGGCTGTTTGATCCTGTCTTCTCTGATCCTCCCCTTCTTTTACTGTCCCCAATCTATTTGCTGTTAGTACAGAGCCTTGGAGGCAGTCTGCACATGCTCAGTTTGGTTTGTATTGCTAGAGAGTTTTTTGTTTTCTTGGAAAGCTGCATGTGATCAGCACAGGGCCAAATCAGCACTGTCCAGACAGAAAGTCAGGGCTCATGCAGCCTCATAGGACAGTCAGAGGAGAATGAAAACGCCTTCTACAAGCTTTAACCAGTGCTCAGCCAGACACTGATAGACATCACAACACTGCTATATACTGCTGCTGAGAAAGGGTATTTAGCAGTTTATATTTACTAAAATAACAGCATTTCCATGTCCTGGGTTTAGTAATACTTTAACAGTATTTTTAGAGATCTTACACTATATAGAGGGAAAACGCTCAAATCATGTATAGGAACATACAGTATACAACTGATGAAGGTGATATAGCTGTGGGCTGGGGTAAGGGTATCCATCCTTCATTCCATTTGATAAATTATTATTATTTTTATTATTATTATACAGGATTTATATAGCGCCGATAGTTTACGCAGCGCTTTACAACATTAGGGCAGACAGTACAAGTACAATACAATTCAATACAGGAGAAATCAGAGGGCCTTGCTCGTTAGAGCTTACAATCTAGGAGGGAGGGTCAAGTTATACAAAAGGGTAATAGTTGTGGGGAATGAGCTAATGGAGAAAATAGTGCAGTTGTTTGATGGAGGCAGGATAGGCTTCTCTGAAGAGGAAAGTTTTCAGGGATCGCCTAAAAGTGGATACATTTGGAGACAGTCTGACAGATTGGGGTAGGGAATTCCAGAGGATGGGCGAGGCTCGGGAGAAGTCCTGGAGGCGGATATGGGAGGAGGTGATGAGGGATCTAGAGAGCAGGAGGTCTTGGGAGGAACGGAGATGGCGATTAGGTTGGTATTTTGAGACTAGGTTAGTGATGTAGCTGGGGGCAGAGTTGTGGATGGCTTTGTAACTTATTGTTAGTATTTTTAATTTAATTTGTTGGGTGAGTGGTAGCCAATGGAGGGATTGGCAGAGAGGGGTAGCAGACACTGAGTGGTTTGTAAGGTGGATGAGTCTGGCAGCAGCATTCATGATGGACTTAAGGGGGGATAGTCTATTTAAAGGTAAGCCAATGAGGAGGGAGTTGCAGTAGTCTAGGCGAGAGATAACCAGAGAGTGAATCACACAATGTTTTCGTGGAAGCCCAGGTTCTGAATCTGGGGAAGCAACTGTCAGCACTGAGAAGTCCCTAAATACTAAAGGAGAGCCAGGAACGTACACGGCAGGTGCCGGCAGGGGCCAGCACAGAGGCGGGTGGAGACAAAGAGGTGCAGGCACTAGCAAAGAGTAGATGGGTGACAGTCAGAAGGGGTAGAGGGGGAAGTGCCAGGGAGGCCGATCCAGGACTGGAGCATCCCAATAAGTACGCTCCATTGAGTGACATTGGTGAAACCAGTCAGGGACCAGCACTGCTGGAGCTGAGGGACTCTCCTAGCTGCCAGGGGAAGAACTCTTCCAGTGAGAGTGGGGGGGGGCAGCAAAGGGAAAGGAAAGACAGATTCTGGTGGTAGGGGACTCAATTCCTAGAAGGACAGAGAGGGCAATCTGTAACCAAGACCTGAAGCGCCAAACAGTATGTTATCTACCGGGCGCTCGGGTTCGGCACATCACGGATCTTGTGGACAGATTACTGGGAGGGGCTGGCTAAGACCCGGCTGTCATGGTGCACGTTGGCACCAATGACAAAGTCAGAGGTAGATGGAGTGTCCTAAAGAACGATTTTAGGGACTTAGGAGATAAATTAAGGAAAAGGACCTCCAAGGTAGTATTCTCAGGAATACTACCGGTACATCGAGCCACACCAGAAAGGCAGAGGGAGATTAGGTAAGTAAACAAGTGGCTGAAGAGCTGGTGTAGCAAGGAGGGGTTTGGGTTCCTGGAGGACTGGGCCGACTTCTCAGTCGGTAACCGGTACTATAGAAGGGATGGACTGCACCTAAATGAGGAGGGTGCAGATCTGCTGGGAATGAAGATGGCCAAAAAGTTAGAGGGGTTTTTAAACTAGGCGATGGGGGGAGGGTCCAGAGACAGAGATAGCCAGCGCGGAAGATATTCCAGAGGGTAGTATTGGGGGCATTGCACAAAAACACAAGGTGAGTATAGTAGCAAGTCCTAGTTGCAATCTCGAAACACCCAATACGAGGACAATATGCGACCGGTCTAAACTATGTGGCATGTTCACCAATGCCAGGAGCATGGCGGACAAGATGGGTGAACTAGAGATACTGTTAAACAAGGAGGATTTGGATTTTGTGGGAATTTCAGAGACCTGGTTCAACAGCTCTCATGATTGGCTAGCAAACATTCAAGGGTATACCCTATACCGCAAGGATAGAGAGGGTAAAAAAGGGGGAGGGGTATGCCTATATATCAAGAATAATGTACAAGCAAATGTGAGAGTTGACATCACTGAGGGAGCTAGAGAGGAGGTGGAATCCTTATGGGTAGAGCTCCAAAGGGATGAAGCTAAGGGGAAAATAATACTGGGAGTATGCTATAGGCCCCCTAACCTGAGGGAGGAAGTGGAGACGGATCTCCTATCACAAATTGGATTAGCAGCAAGGATGGGAAGTGTTATCATAATGGGGGATTTTAATTATCCAGACATAGACTGGGCGGAGGGAACCGCGCATTCATTTAAGGCTCGCCAGTTCCTTAATGTCTTGCAGGACAATTTTATGGGTCAGATGGTAGACGCACCAACTAGAAATAAAACATTACTGGATCTACTGATTACCAACAATACAGACCTGATCACGGATGTGGAAATACGGGGCAATTTAGGTAACAGCGATCACAGGTCAATTAGTTTCAGTATAAATCACACAAATAGGAAACATAAAAGGAATACAAAGACACTGAATTTCAAAAGAGCCAACTTCCCTAAACTACAAACCTTGCTAAAAGGCATAAATTGGGATAAAATATTAGGAACAAAGAATACGGAGGAGAGATGGGTTTGCTTTTGGAGCATATTAAATAAGTGCATTAGCCAATGTATCCCATTGGGTAATAAATTTAAAAGAGCGAACAAAAATCCTGGATGGCTTAACTCCAATGTAAAAATGCATATAAAAGCAAAGGAGAAGGCCTTCAAAAAATACGAGGTTGAGGGATCATCCTCAGCATTCAGACTTTATAAAGAATGCAACAAGAAATGTAAGGGTGCAATTAGGACGGCTAAGATAGAACATGAAAGACACATAGCGGAGGAGAGCAAAAAAAATCCCAAGAAATTCTTTAAGTATGTAAACAGTAAAAAAGGAGGACAGACCATATTGGCCCCATAAAGAATGAGGAAGGACATCTGGTTACAAAGGATGGGGAGATGGTGAAGGTATTGAATTTATTCTTCTCCTCAGTCTTCACGAGTGAATCGGGGGGGCTTCAGTAACCAAAACTGAAGTGTTTATCCTCATGACACAACACAGGAAGCACCTCCATGGTTAACAGAGGACAGAATTAAAATTAGACTTGAGAAACTTAACATTAATAAATCGTCGGGACCAGATGGCTTGCATCCAAGGGTACCTAGGGAACTCAGTCAAGTGATTGCCAGACCGTTGTTCCTAATTTTTACAGACAGTCTACTGACTGGAATGGTACCAGCTGATTGGAGAAAAGCCAACGTAGCACCAATATTTAAAAAGGGCCCAAAATACATCCCTGGGAATTACAGACCAATTAGCCTAACATCAATAGTATGTAAACTCTTGGAGGGGATGATAAGGGACTATATACAAGATTTTAGTAATAAGAACGATATCATTAGCAGTAATCTGCATGGATTCATGAAGAATCGTTCTTGCCAAACCAATCTAATAACCTTCTATGAGGAGGTGAGTTGCCATCTAGATAAGGGAAGGCCCGTAGACGTAGTGTATCTGGATTTTGCAAAAGCATTTGACACAGTTCCCCATAAACGTTTACTGTACAAAATAAGGTTCGTTGGCATGGACCATAGGGTGAGTACATGGATTGAAAACTGGCTACAAGGGTGAGTTCAGAGGGTGGTGATAAATGGGGAGTACTCAGAATGGTCAGGGGTGGGTAGTGGGGTTCCCCAGGGTTCTGTGCTGGGACCAATCCTATTTAATTTGTTTATAAACGACCTGGAGGATGGGATAAACAGTTCAATCTCTGTATTTGCAGACGATACTAAGCTAAGCAGGGCAATAACTTCTCCGCAGGATGTGGAAACCTTGAAAAAAGACCTGAACAAATTAATGGGGTGGGCGACTACATGGCAAATGAGGTTCAATGTAGAAAAATGTAAAATAATGCATTTGGGTGGCAAAAATATGAATGCAATCTATACACTGGGGGGAGAACCTCTGGGGGAATCTAGGATGGAAAAGGACCTGGGGGTCCTAGTAGATGATAGGCTCAGCAATGGCATGCAATGCCAAGCTGCTGCTAATAAAGCAAACAGAATATTGGCATGCATTAAAAGGGGGATCAACGCAAGAGATAAAACGACAATTCTCCCACTCTACAAGGCTCTGGTCCGGCCGCACCTGGAGTATGCTGTCTAGTTCTGGGCACCAGTCCTCAGGAAGGATGTACTGGAAATGGAGCGAGTACAAAGAAGGGCAACGAGGCTAATAAAGGGTCTGGAGGATCTTAGTTATGAGGAAAGGTTGCAAGTACTGAACTTATTCTCTCTGGAGAAGAGACGCTTGAGAGGGGATATGATTTCAATTTACAAATACTGTACTGGTGACCCCACAATAGGGATAAAACTTTTTCGCAGAAGAGAGTTTAATAAGACTCGTGGCCACTCATTACAATTAGAAGAAAAGAGGTTTAACCTTAAACTACGTAGAGGGTTCTTTACTGTAAGAGCGGCAAGGATGTGGAATTCCCTTCCACAGACGGTGGTCTCAGCGGGGAGCATTGATAGCCTCAAGAAACTATTAGATAATCACCTGAATGGCCGCAACATACAGGGATATACAATGTAATACTGACACATAATCACACACATAGGTTGGACTTGATGGACTTTTTTCAACCTCACCTACTATGTAACTATGAATCAGGAGCTTTGTGGTTTCATTGGTTAGAAAGGGACGTCCTTTAGAGATGTTGCGGAGGTTGAGGCGGCAAGCTTTGGAAAGTGATTGGATGTGGGGCCGAAAGGAGAGTTCAGAGTCTAGGATAACACCTAGCACCCTGACATGTGGGGACAGGTGGATGGTTTTGCCATTGCTCTTGACAGAGAAGTCAGGGGAAGAGGCACGTGGGGGAGGAAATATTATAAGCTCGGTTTTGGACAAGTTGAGTTTGAGGAAGTGGTGTGACATCCATACAGATATGTCGGTTAGTAAGTTAGTGATGCGTGAGGAGACTGATGGAGTGAGTTGAGGGGTGGAGAGATAGATTTGTGTGTCGTCAGCATAGAAATTATATTGAAAGCCATAAGAGGCTATCAGCTGACCCAGGGAAGAGATGTAGATTGAAAATAAAAGAGGTCCAAGAACAGAACCTTGGGGGACCCCGACAGAGAAGGGAAGAGGAGTGGAGAAGGTAGAATTGTAAGTGACACTGAAGGTGCATTGGGATAGGTAGGATGAGAGCCACTGAAGAGCACAGTCATGGAGACCGAGGGAGTAACGTTTTTTGAGGAGGAGGGGGTGGTCAAACGTGTCAAAGGCAGCTGAAAGATAAAGAAGTAGGAGTACAGAAAAGTGTCCGTTGGTTTTTGCAGTTAGTAGGTCATTTGTGAGTTTTAAAAGAGCAGTTTCTGTGGAGTGTTGAGGGCGAAATTCAGATTGAAGGGGATCAAGAAGGTTGTTTTTAATGAGGTGGTCACTCAGTTGGTTGTCAACCAGGCGCTCAAGTAGTTTAAAGGAAAAAGGGAGCAAGGAGATAGGGCGTAGGTTGTTAAGATTGGTAGGGTCCAAGGATGGCTTTTTAAGTATGGGAGTGACCAGTGCATGTTTTAGAGCATTGGGGAAGATGCCAGAGGTGAGGGAGAGATTGAAGATGTGGGTTAGAGAGTGTAGGATGGAGTCAGAGGGCGACATTTGAGAGGGAATAGAGTCCAGGGGACAGATGGTTAGGTAGTAGCAGATTTGAATAGGGGGAGTGTCAGTTGTACCTGTTGGGTCTTAGCTAGGGGAGATTCCTGTAGAGTGCTGATTTCATCACGGATTGTATCAATCTTGTTTTGGAAGTGATTAGCGATCTCCTGGGCAGTGAGTAAGTCAGTGGGTGGAGGCGGTGGAGGATGAAGTAGAGAGTTGAAGGTAGAGAAGAGTTTATGGGGACTGGATGAGAAGGTGTTAATAAGAGTTGTAAAATAGGTTTGCTTGGCAGTGTGGAGGAAAGAATAGTATTTTTGGAGGGCAGATTTGTATTGGTAGAAGTCTTTGAGAGACTTAGTCTTGTGCCACAGACGCTCAAGAGCGCGACTACATTTTTTGAGAATTTTAGTGTCATCTGTTTGCCAGGGTTGTAGGGGTCGAGGCCTGATTCTACGTGTATTGAGGGGAGCGAGCTTGTCCAGGGTGGAGGACAGGGATTTATTGTAGATGGACGTGGCTTGGGGCAGGACAGGGGAGAGATTTTGTCATAGAGGTGGTCAGTAGCAGAATATAGGAGAGAGGAGTTGAAGTTGCGAAAGTTTCTACGGGTGATGGTTAGGCGATTGGAGGGAAAGGTGGTGGAAAACAGGGGAAGAGAGAAACTAGGAAGGTGATGGTCGGAGAAAGGAAAAGGATTGTTTGAGAAATTGCATGGAGTGCATAGGTAGGAGAATACAAGGTCAAGGGTGTTCCCATCAGAGTGAGTAGAAGCCTGTACCCATTGCTTCAGGCCAAATTAAGAGGTTAGACTAAGAAGTTTAGAAATAGCAGGAGTGTTTGTATTAGCAGGGATGTTGAAATCACAGAGAAGGATTGTGGGAATTTTCGAAGAAAGAAAGTAGGGTAGCCAGGCAGAAAACTCATCAAGGAAAATCGATAATGGTCCAGGGGGCCGGTAGATCACAGTAATTCTTAGGGAAGTAGGAGAGAATAGACGTATACAGTGGGCTTCGAATGAAAGAGAGGGAGGAGAGTGAATAACCTGGAAGGTGCTCTGGGGGGATAGGAGGAATCCCACTCCACCTCCCTTGCGTCCATTAGGCCTAGGGGAGTGAGTCCATTGAAGGCCACCCTGGGAGAGGGAAGCAGGAGAAGGGGTGTCATGTTCGTGGAGCCAGGTTTTGGTGAGAGCAAGTAGATTAAAGGAATAAGTGACAAAGAGGTCATGAACAGCAGTGAGTTTGTTGCAGACAGAGCGGGAGTTCCAGAGGGCGCAGGAGAGAGGGAGGCTGGCTTTGGGAAGAAGAGGAATGGAGACTAAATTGCGTAGATTGCAACTACTGTCAGAGGGTGTAGGGTGATGGTGATGGGTGTGTTGGGTACAGTTAAATAAGGGAGGCCCAGGGTTTGGGGAAATATCTCCAGCGATTAGGAGAAGCAGAAGAGTAAGGGAGGTAGTATGAGAATATGATTTGTATGTGGGGACATGCTTCAGTATCCTGGGGGGTTTGTTAGGAAGTGGGCTTAGAGTTAGAAAGAGGTGATGAGTGCAGTAATAGGGGGAGGGGAGAAGTGAGGGTGATAAGTACAGATTGTGGGGTGGAGCAAAGTGGTGAAGAAAAGAGAGTTTGAGGAGAGAGGCAGCAATTGTGAGAAGGAGGATAGGTAAAGAGTGCATGTTTCAGAGAGGAAAGTGAGATTTGAAAATGGGGTCACCTGCAGTCTGTTGTAGTTTGATTTGTGCAAATCGCTGAAGTGCAAGAGCAGAAGTGCCACTTATTTAAAGAACCCCACTTCTTTGGAAGAACCCCTGTAATAAATGCGGTAGTGTGAAAGAAGTAGATCTGTTAGATATACTAGAGAAGATGACATTCTATTCTCCAGGTGGGGCTCCTATTCTCCACCTGATGAAATGTAAAAATTAGCTATTAATAGGGATAAACAGGTTTACTTCTTTTACAATTATTTGAGGTAACTACATGTACAAAGAGGTGGCAAAGCTGGAGAGACTCATCCTTTGGAAATAAAGGGGCATTTTAAAATTTAGGAATTTATTTTGAAATTAATTCCTAAAAATAATTTAAAATAAGTTTTTTTTTTTTTCAAATATAATCTTTATTAACACCCACAACGGGCGAGATCATGTCAATACAACAAAAAATAAAGATAAAAATATAACATACAAATTACAGCTAGGATATAACCTCATTAATTTAATATGTGGTGGCGCAGATCAGTAAAGTCATTTATAGCGCCCATCCCCGGCCAGCCCCGCCTCTAATTATCTTCTAAAAGAGGTGTATTAAAGGATTTCAAGTAGCACATCTGACATCACTCGTTCCCTTTTTCCTATTTCCAATCAATTAACAAAGATAACAACAAGACAGAACAAACAAAACAAACAAAACAAAAAACAAACAACATTAACAACACAGAAAAGGGGGGGGGCAAGAGAGGGGAAAGTGTAAAAGAGAGGGGAGGGTCGTTGGATATTTTTGGTTCCGGATAGCCAAGGCATATAGAAGGTAATATTCATGTATGGCTCTCCTGTCCAAGGAGGGCCACCCCCTCTGCGGACAGAATGAACTGTTTCCAAACACTCCAAGTCGCAGAATATTTATCCTGTTGATGTTGCTCACCCGCTAGCAAGTCCTCCATTCCACTAATGTCTGCCACCGTATGCAACCAATCAACCGCCGTTGGTGGTGATTGTTTTTTCCAGTAAAGTGGGATGCAGGACTTTGCAGCATTGGGAAGGTGTCTTACGATTGATTTTTTATATCATTTAGCAGAGATATTAGAAACATGCAGTAAAAAAAATGCCGGATCACCAGGAATCTTGTATTCCGTAAATTTTTGAGTCACTTCCCGAACTGTTGTCCAGAAGTGAGTCAATTTAGGACATGACTAATATATATGGAGTAACGTACCTCTGTCTCCCTGACATCTCCAGCATCGATCAGTAATATCAGGATGATATTGGTGTAAGATATGGGGGATGAGGTACCATCTCGTTAGTAATTTGTAATTAGATTCTTGAATTTTCGTACAAACTGAGGACTTCAGGGTGAGGCTAAGTATATTCCGAGTCTGAACCAGAGTAAATTTTCGTTGTAGGTCCTGTTCTCATTTATCTAAGAACGGCTGATGAGGTGGGGTTGTCGGGCAGTTCAGCATAGAATATGTTCTGGATAAAACCTGTGTTATATTGCCTTCGCCAGAGCAATATTCTTCAAGCATCGTCAGATGACGAACGAAGTTCCGGGGGTTAGGTATAGTATTCAGAAAATGTCATAACTGAAGTGCTGGCCAAAAAGTCAATTTAAAGGGGCCCTCTTCCATCATTAATTCCTTGATGGAGGGCCATCTGTCGTTCATTAGGAAGTGGGATGCCTGGGCTATGCCCCACCATCGTAGATTACCAAAAGTGTGAGGTCAAAGGCCTGGAGGGAATTGTGGGTTTCCTAGAATGGGGAACAGCAGGGAGTCCAAGGAAGAGAGAGAATGTCGTTTAATAGCTATAGAGCCTATACGAAGCGTCTCCCTATTAAGGGGTGGCTTTTCAATAGTGATTGAAGATGATCATAGCACCACAAGGCCCTTGAGAGTGGAATGCATGTTTGGGCCTGTTCTATCTGGGCCCATAGTTTAGATCGGCTATGACGGCACCAATCAATAATTCTACCTACGTGGATTGCCTGGTAGTATACTTGAATATCTGGGAGAGCTATACCGCCATATTCCTTAGGTAAAGTCATGAAAAGAAAGTCGTGGCTTCTTGTATGTCCACACAAACTTGATAAAAAGCGAGTTAATTTGTTTGAAGTAAGATATAGGGATCTTAATTGGTAGGGCTTGAAGTAAATAAAGAAATTTCGGTAAGATACACATTTTCAGTAGGTTAATTCTACCACACCATGAATGCAGGCCCCTATTCCAAATCTCTTTTAGACAGCAGCGGTGAAAAGTTAAGTTCAAATATGTGTGACATCCGTAGGAATGCTAGTGCCTAAATACTGCAAAGCCGTCGTCGTCCATTTAAATTTGAAACTAGATTTAAGTGTGGACAACACGTGAAGAGTTATCCCTATCCCCATAGCTTCTGATTTATGTAAATTAATTTTCAAGTTGGAGAGGGATCCAAAGATCTCAAACTCACGTAGTAAATTAGGAAGCGAGATAGCGGGTTTTATCAAAGAGAAGAGCAAATCATCCGCATATATTAGGGCAGATATTTCATACTGGTCGTCTCCAACACTTATGCCCTGGATGTCCAGGTTCAAACTAATTCTATTTAAGAATGGTTCTAGAGACAGGACAAATAACAAGGGGGACAGCTGACATCCCTGTCTGGTGCCATTCTGTATAGGGAAGGGATCGGAAAGGACCCCATTTACTTTAACTTTAGCCGTAGGTTGTGAGTAGATTGTAGTAATCCATTGAATAAAGCAAAGGAAATTCCCCTAGTGGACTTTAAAGGCACATTTTTTTAAGAAAATATTTAAAGGGTATGTAAAGTAGATAACAGTTTATTAGTTACAGACAATAATCAAGTGAATTACATAGTTACATAGTTAAAAACAAGGAATGCATTTCCATAAATATAGAAATTAATGATACCAATACATGTGCACCCGACGCGTTTCGGAGTTGCTTATGCCTCCTTCTTCAGGGGTGATTGTAGGGTTTGCAACAAGAATTTTCTATATGGGAAATAATATGTATAACATAGACATGATGAGTGCACAATAAAGAATCGTAAATACAAAATCTATAGTTGTATGAGTCTGTATACATACACATTCATTTCTCTGTTTACACTTACATTGGTATCTATGGATATAGGTTATGCATTCCAAGACGAATTAAAAGGAACATAGATATGTTGACGTACTGCCCATCGGACACGCTCCCTGGTCGTGGTGTGTAGAACTTTAGTGAAGTATAGCAGGAATATTCACATAACCACTGTCGAGGTGGAGGTAGAGACGTATAAATATATAGGGTGGTTTTATTCTTCCTTCCAGTAGGAAGAAAGGCCCATGGTTAGCGGGCGTATGACAGTTTAGATCTGAGATCACACTGGGGCCAAATGTGTATCCTGTAAATCATGAAGATATATATATATGTAAGGATGTGCATACATATGGATAGCCAAAGTAGTACATGGAGAATCCAAAGGCTGTATCCTACCTGGTCCGCCTACAATAATAGGGGGCAGTGACTGATGGTGGATATGGATCAGATGTGGTCCAGAAAGCTGGTATACCAGCTTTCTGGACCACATCTGATCCATATCCACCATCAGTCACTGCCCCCTATTATTGTAGGCGGACCAGGTAGGATACAGCCTTTGGATTCTCCATGTACTACTTTGGCTATCCATATGTATGCACATCCTTACATATATATATATCTTCATGATTTACAGGATACACATTTGGCCCCAGTGTGATCTCAGATCTAAACTGTCATACGCCCGCTAACCATGGGCCTTTCTTCCTACTGGAAGGAAGAATAAAACCACCCTATATATTTATACGTCTCTACCTCCACCTCGACAGTGGTTATGTGAATATTCCTGCTATACTTCACTAAAGTTCTACACACCACGACCAGGGAGCGTGTCCGATGGGCAGTACGTCAACATATCTATGTTCCTTTTAATTCGTCTTGGAATGCATAACCTATATCCATAGATACCAATGTAAGTGTAAACAGAGAAATGAATGTGTATGTATACAGACTCATACAACTATAGATTTTGTATTTACGATTCTTTATTGTGCACTCATCATGTCTATGTTATACATATTATTTCCCATATAGAAAATTCTTGTTGCAAACCCTACAATCACCCCTGAAGAAGGAGGCATAAGCAACTCCGAAACGCGTCGGGTGCACATGTATTGGTATCATTAATTTCTATATTTATGGAAATGCATTCCTTGTTTTTAACTATGTAACTATGTAATTCACTTGATTATTGTCTGTAACTAATAAACTGTTATCTACTTTACATACCCTTTAAATATTTTCTTAAAAAAATGTGCCTTTAAAGTCCACTAGGGGAATTTCCTTTGCTTTAAACTCGAATTTAGGATGTGGCACAACTAGTAGATAATTGATCGATCAAACATTTTAATCCATTGAATAATGGTATCCCCCAGGCCCAGATGTCGGAGGACCATGAACATATATTGCCAGTTCACCCGGTCAGCGTCCGTGCTAAGAAAAACACAGGGTGAGAGAGAAGTTCTGGCTACATGTAGCAAGTTTAAGACTTTGGTCGTATTATCCCTCGCTTCCCTAGTGGGGACAAAGCCTACTTGGTCTAAGTGCACCAGGTCTGGTAGATAGGTTGATAAACGGGTTGCCAAAATTTTTGTGAACAGTTTAAGGTCAACATTCAAAAGAGAAATTGGCCGATAACTGCTACATACGGTCGGGTCCTCACTTTCTTTTGGGATAACAGATATATATGCTTTTAACGTATCTCTAGGAAGGGCCTCGTCTTTGCCCAACTCGTTAAACCGGTCTACCATGTAAGGTCCTAAAGTATGAAGCCGTGTTCTATAGTATTGCAGGGTAAGGCTATCCGGACCAGGGGGCCTTTCCTGATTTAGTAGAGTTCACCGCTTGTGTCAATTCCTCTAAACTTATCGGCTTATCAAGTTCTGCTTTAATTTCGGGTGTGATAGTGGGCATCTGAGCTGCTTGTACTTACTCGTCCATCAACAATTGGGAGTTTGTAACACATGGTATGTTATAGAGGGACGTATAGTAATCTCGGAAAACCTCCGAGATCTCCAAGGGCAGGGCTATCTTCTGGGCATTTGATGACATAATATGTGGTATGTATGATTGGAGTTTTTGTTCCTTAATCGACCTAGCTAATGTTTTCCCACACTTATCCCTGTATGCGTAGCTAATTTTCCTATATTTCTGCAGTGCCGCCTTAGCCCTATATTGTAGGAGGTCATTAATTTGTGCCCGGATTCCAGCTAGTTCCCGTTCTATCACAGGAGAAGGTGCATATTTATGTTTAGACTCCAGAGCCTGGAGTTCAATCAAAAGCAGTTTCAGTTGTCGTTCCTTATCTCTTTTAAGTCTGGAGCCATGTTTGATAAAAATGCCTCGTAAAACTGTCTTGTGGGCTTCCCAAACAATGCCTGGGCTACTGTCATGAGTTTGGTTCGTCTGAAAATATACAGGCAGCTCTTTAATAATTTCTGATATTACTTCCGGGACCTGTAAGAGACTTTCATTCAACTTCCAGATACGTGTCGTCTGTGAGGCGATCTGGGACAGAGCATATGTCATTAGTATGGGAGCATGGTCAGACCATGTGATCAAACCAATGGAAGTTTCACGAACCGCATGCAACTGGGCATGTGGGATTAAGGAAAAATAAATTCTCGAGTAGACCTTATGAGGAGGAGAATAAAATGAATAGTCTCTTTCACCCGAATGTTCGAGGCGCCACACGTCGTTAAGTTGGGCGTTATGTATAGCTTGATTAATCCGTTTATGGGAGCTTATAGGGACTGATGACTTCCTCGGGGACGTGTCTACTTGGGGAGTCAGGGAGACATTAAAGTCCCCTCCCCCAAAATCTATGAGCCCTCCTTAAAGTCCATCAGTTTGGACAGGATTTGACGGATAAAGATATGCTGGTGATCGTTTGGCGCATAGATCGTCGCTAAAGTCAAGCGCACACCGCTGAGGAGCCCTTTTATAAACGCATAACATCCCCCTTCATCTAGCAAGGCCTCACTGCAGACCCATGAAAGTCTACTAGATAGAAAGATAGATATCCCCCTAGATTTGGCCGTTTTATCAGTGGCATTATATGTCACAGGAAAAAATCTATTTTTAAGTACGGGCAACCTGTGCTCCCTAAAATGGGTCTCTTGTTTAAATGCTATATCAATATGTGCAGCCTTCAATTCGTGTAGCAGCATTTTCCGTTTCACAGGAGTGTTTAGTCCCTTGGCATTAAGTGAGAACACCTTAAGGCTGTCCATTACAAAAATAGGAAAAGGGAGGGAAAGAAAGGAAGGAAGAGGGGGGAAGAAAAAAACAACAAAAAAACCCCCAAATGAATAAATAAATAAATATGGGGCGAGGGACGGGAACATCCGTCCCTCACTCCACTTGAAAGCAACTAAATTGGTTAACACCAAAAAATATAGTCACAACCACCCCCCCAAAGTAAGTTGGGGGTTCTGTGTGATGGCCTATGTGGGGAAGTGGGTAGAGCAAGCTCCATAAGAGCCTCCCTAGTCCCCCCCCCCCCACCCCACCCCAATCATCATATAGTCAAACGATTTATTTAAATTTCAAGAAGAAACATCATTGTTATTTGCACAGTTCAAACAGACAGTGTTTCTTATTAAAGGAGCATTTAGTCCGAGACCTCTGCGTCTGGCCACCAGTCCCACGCCTCCGAAGATTGAAGGGGAGCTTGTCCGGCCGGTGGCCAGAGGCCGACGTCTCTCTCCCCCCCCTCCCGTATTTATAAATATCCCCGTCCCAGAGATCTTTCATAACCCAGGCACATACATCTCCCGGTAGGTTTGGAGTAAATTAATAACTTCTCTCCTGAGTCTAACAAATACTGGAGCTTCTTCTCCATAGCTAGACACCAAGGTTCTGCGTGTCTGGGGGCTCTAATCAAAGGGAGCACTATCTCGTTTCAGTGCCCCTGTACCGATATCCTTATCTCCAGCCATGCCCCTATCCAATCCAGGAGGGATCGGGTGCCTCTCTTATGAGACCCTAATTGGGTGGTCCCTGTATTTCTCAAGGCCCAATGGTGGGACATGATAACCCCCCCCTATACCCACATAGCCGCGAGCACTGGAATCTCCCTACCGCTTAAGAGAGCATAATCAACCAAGGGGGGGTAAGAGGTCATTAATCTCCAAGCATCACACACAACCCACCACACACCGACACCATCAACTCTGATGTAGCAAGGCGGAACACAGGAGGATACGAGATAGTCGCGTGCTACGTCCCAGTGTCTGGTCTGGCCATAGTACAACCCCTACATCTCCTACAACCCCTAATACAAGTTGATAAACAAATTGATAACAAGTTGATAAACATATATTCCTTATACACTTTAATAGATAAATAGTATTAAACAGTAATTATTTTCAGTATTGAAAAAATTGTGGACCAGTCATCCCAAAAGAAAAAAAAGAAAAAAAAAAAAAGGAGAGGAAAGGCCAAGTAGATATTCATTCACTTGGCCTTAAATCCTCTATCCAATCCTCTATCTAAGTAACGTTGTGAGAATAAGGCTCAAAATCTTGCAAAAAAAAAAGGGGGGATTGCGGTAAATTTACAGTTAGGGGTTAGGGATTAGGGATTAGTCACCACCATCACCCAGGGTGGTACTTGTGGGTGTCAAGCATATATCCAGCATATATATATGCATATAGCAAATATCCCTGTGTCCAAGTATCCAAGCGTCTAAAGAATATGTCCAAAGAATATCACTAGGGGCATCTCTAGGGGGTTCTCCGGGAGTGGAAGAGAAAGGGGAAGGATGGCTGCCAACCCTTATGGGCGGGGGGAGGGGGGGCACAAAAAAAAAAAAGAAGAAAAAAACGAAAAGAAACAAACAGAAAAACCATGAGAAAAAAAAGAAAAGTAAAACAGCAAAAAAAAAGAAAAAAAGTCAGTGATATTCAACGACAGCCAACACTGCAGGACTCACTTGGGTCCGCATGGGTCCACTAGGGGGGCCGTCTGAACCGATGCTGGAACGGTTGTACTGTCTTCTGTGAAGATGGTAACTCCCTCAGGATACTGCCGGGTCTGGACGGGACGACTCTGGACGGCTCAACCGGCCCATCGACTGTGCAGTCAGTCTGGTATCTGGGTGGGCTCAGCATCCATGAAAATGAAAAAAGCCGGCAGGTCCCCTGATTTTTTCCCTCTCTTAAAAGTAACTGAGAGGGGAAAACCCCATCTGTAGGTGTCCAGAGCCAGCTGCAGCAGTCCTCGTCTGTGGAGCGTAGCCCTTGATAGATCAGGCATGATTTTTATCGATGCACCATCAAAATCCACGGTGCCCACCTCCCATACCTTTCTAGCAATAATCTCCTTCTGGATAAAGCGGTGGACCCTGCATATAACATCTCATGGACGGTTGGGATCTGACTGCCGTGGTCCCAAGGCTCTGTGTATCCGATCCAGCTCTAGGTCTGCAGGGATAGCTCCATCCGTTAACTGCCAAAAAATTGCGACCACAGACGTCGCCAAATCCTCTGGACCCGTGACCTCCGGTAAGCCATGGAGCCGCAGTTCTTTATACCTAAACAAAGTTTCTACCAGTATTTGATATTGTGTCATGCAATAGGCTCCTAAGAGAAGATAAAACCTATGAGACATTGTAAGATCCCAGTATTAGAAAGTACGCTGTTGTCTGATCACACAATAGGTATTATTCCCTCTGATGAGGTATCCACTGAAATGCAGAGATCAATGGTATCAAGACAGATAATGTTGAAGAGTATAAATAGTCAAAGATACAGTATTAAGGATGGTTCCCTCTGTCCTAATATCAGCCTCCCAGAGAGTAACTCCATTATTTATAATTCAAAGAAAATATAGACTCCCCATTCACTTTTTTTTTTTATTTTACAAATATTTTTTATTGTATTTTTCGAGACAAACAATACATACACAACTCACAAACTATGGTGCCTATACAAGGTATCATATCTGTTACATGGCGAGATACTATAATTTGTATTTATCATATGTTAGGCTAAAACCATGGCTTGCTTATTGTATCTTTTTAGAGGTTCCTTGATACATCAAGTCCCCCCTCCCAATCGTGACAAACAGGACCGAACCCCTCAATACTTTATTATTCACAACCCCCATCATGTTATTTTAGAGACTCAACAAGCTGTTTCCGCTTCATCTAACCATGTCCGCCAGACTCTATCATATTTCATCGGGCACCCTCTATTGAAGTATGTGTCTTTATATAAAGGAAGGTTATCATTAACCAGACTTTTCCATTGTGTCAAAGAAGGGGGGGTGGGCTTCTTCCATTGTATGGCAATGTTTTTCCGGGCAAAGAATAGTAATAACCCGACCAATGTGCGTTTTGCTATTGTTGGTACAAGTGTTTCGATTAGCCCCAAAAGACAGACTTCCATGGCATGTGGTATTGTGATTGATGCTACTCTATTGACCGTGTCAATCACCTCTCTCCAATATTGCTGAATTGCAGGGCAATGCCAGAAAATATGGGAGAAATCTCCTGGGGAGATTCCACATCTCCAACACTCCAATGGACATGTAGGGTTCATTTTATGAAGTCTATGTGGAGTAAAATATGCTCTATGTACTTCTTAAATTGGATCAGCCGATCCCGCATAGACACTAAAGAGCTGAAAGGAAAATCCCAGACATCATCCCAATCATCATTGTCCAGTGAGGGTATGTCAAGCTGCCAACGAGACCAGAGTTTATCTAGAGGTGGGAGAGGCACACAGACCAAATGCACATATAGCTGTGAGGTAGGTTTCTCTGCACACCTAGTTCTGAGTGTCTTCTCCAGCCCTGACTGAACCATGACGCAGGAAGCGCGTGGAAACTGCGCAGCAAAAGCATGTGACAGTTGGAGATAACGAAATTGGTATTGATGAGGCACGTTATATATAGAGGAAAGGTGTGAAAGGGGAGATAATGACGTTTGTGACACCATGTGGGAAAGAATTTTTATACCATATTTGGTCCATGCGAAGGGGTCGGGAAGTTTGTAAATGTGTGGCAGAGTAGGGTTCAGCCAGATCGGGGTGTTAGGAGAGATCTTGGTTGATTTCTATTTCTAGTCCTGCCCGCCAAGCCCGCAGGGCGGTATACATAGAGGGTGTCAGAGGATATAGGGCTCGAGGGCCTCTGAATATCAGAAATTGCAGGGCTTCCAACGAGCCCACTATCGTGGCCTCTAGGACTGTGGATGAATTAGTTTTGTCTGGGTGCAGCCACCAGGCCACTGTCACCAGTTGGGTAGCTAAAAAATATTTATAGCAATCAGGAAATGCCATACCGTCCTGCGTTGATGGCCGCATCAAGGTCGACAGCCTATACCTGGGTGGTGAGGATCCCCAGATAAAGGATGAGAACAATTGATTCAGTTTTTTAAAAAAGGATTTTGGTATCCACTGAGGGGAGTGACGGAAAAGATATGTGAGTTTGGGGATAATTTTCATTTTGAGGAGATTTACTCGTCCCCAAACTGATAGAGGTAAGTTACTCCATGATTTAAGTTTTGTCTTAGTGTCCAGGAGTGTAGGGGTAAGGTTAAGTGGGATGAAATCCGATGCTTGTGTGGATATATGAAACCCTAGGTACTTAAACGTTTCCACCCATTTTAGTGAACAGTTTGGTGGGGAGGTGGTTTTGGCCGCCTGGTCTATCGGAAAAAGTATGGATTTGGACCAGTTAACCTTTAGTCCGGTAACCCCTGCAAAAGCGTCCAACACGTTCAGAACACCCTGCAAGGACGGACTAGCATCATTGAGGAACAATAGCATGTCGTCCGCGTACAGGGCCAGTCTCTCCTCCAGCAAGCCAAAACAAAGATCTCTAATATGTGGGGATGTACGCCACACCTCCGCCACCGGTTACTCCCCATTCACTTTATAGAGCAGTTCTTCCGGATAGTTCTAGTTGTATCAGATGTGGACAAACCCAGGGAGATTTCATAAATCCTATCTGGAGTAATCTGGAGTAAATCTTTAATACATTTTACCACTCTTCACAATTTGGAGCTGAATTTTTAACTATAAAGATGAACTTCCTAAAAAAGAAAATAGTATGATTAACTAAAGTAGTTGAGAATCTTCACACACTAAATGTTGCGAATATTCACTTCAATTTTCCTATAATGATAAAAGCAAATTCTTGTTCACTTTGCATTCCTAGTCATGTGCAGATAAAATAGTAAACAGTACATGTCATTATGTTCTCCTTGAGGCCGCGTTCACACTGGTACGACACGACAGTTCAACTTCAATGAACGGGGATCCGACTTTGATCCCAACAATGCCAAGCACTTTGTCTGGTATGAATCTTTAGAGAAAACTCCATGCCAAATTAAAAAAAAAATGGCATGGGTTCCCCCTCCAAGGCCATATCAGACCCTTCGGTCCGGCATGGATCTTAAGGGGTACCCCCCACACCGTAAAAACGACATGGGGTCCCCCCAAAATTCATACCAGGCCCTTATCCAAGCATGCAGCCTGCAAGTCAGGAAAGGGGAGGGGACGAGGGAGCACCCCCCTTTCCTGGACCATACCAGACCCCATGCCCTCAACATGGATGGGTGCTTTGGGGCAGGGGGGCTCTGAGCCCCCCACCCAAAAGAACCTTGTCCCCATGTTGATGGGGACAAGGGCCTATTCCCAACAACCCTGGCCGTTGGTTGTCGGGGTCTGCGGGCGGGGGTGCTTATCAGAATCTAAAAGCCCCCTTTAACAAGGGGGCCCCCAGATCCCGGCCCCTCACCCTATGCTGTTTTTTCAGCCTGGAGGGTTCCCCTTAAAATCCATGCCAGACCAAAGTTTTTGGTATAGTCTTGGAGGGAGAACCCATGCCGTTTTTTTTTGCCATGGAGTTTACCCTAAAGATCATACGAGACACAAAGTGCCTGGCATTGTCGGGATCAAAGTTAGATCCCCGTTCATTGAAGTCGGAAGATTTCGCACTTCAAGTCACAGGGCAAAATCGGATCCAAAGTCATATGACTGTCGTGTCGTACCAGTATAAACCCGGCCCTATTTTGATGCAATTGGAAGAGGCACATGACAAAAGAATAGAAAATGTCCTTGTAGGATTTATTGTAAACCGGTTAGCATTTAAGACATTAAGGTCCAACAATTAGCTGTACCAGCCATAAGCACCCTTCCAATTAATTTTCACATTGTTTCTAGGGGATTGAATTCAGTAAACCCTGTCTAATACCCCTTCTTCCTCCCTGCCCAAAAATAGAATGCTTAATGGCCCTGGACATGGAAATACCAGGTGTTAGTCCAGGTAAGTCTGCTCTATTCTTGTGTACAGTTCAAAACTACAGTGGCATGATAACTGATAATGAGGCAGAAAATCTGCCATAGAAATACAGCTAAACACAATCAATAATGTTTGTTCCACAGAAGATTTTAAACATTTAAAATCAAATACAAAATGGTTTACCTTATATTTTATGGAGCATCAGCAATTTCCCTTTTAATGGACAGCAGTGCAAAACATGAAACCAGTTTTCCCTCAATACCCCCATTGTGCTAATTTTTATATATAATTGTTACTAATGCATACTTCTTTCCATTTTGTGACAAACTATAGCTTGCTTTTGGCTCTACAATCTATTATGCACCATGCAAATCTTTCCAAGTATGCCGACCTCACTTTTCCATAGTGTGTGCATAAATCAAGAAGATGACAAAAGCCTATATAACTTAGAAGTGAGTGTATCCGTTCTAGTTTTTTTTTTTTTAGAAAATCTTTTGTCCTATATTTTACCATGTATCTCATTTATTCCAACCAATTTTCTTTGTGTGAGGTTACAAATCATATTTATTAAACTATCCTCTTGTATTCACTGTACTAGAAACTATTAGTGAAGTAAATGAGACAGGATATGGTTAGTCATGTTAGCATATGAAAGCAAGCCTTGGCGTTAATGCATTTCTGTTCTCAGAAATTGGTGGCATCTAATTTACATATGACAGAAGCATGCCTCGGAACATTAGTTAATATCCTTAGCTTTAGTAAGTATATAATGCGGTTTTGTAGTCTTATCTTAACATTAACTATCTTAACATTAACCCCACTATGTACAATATGTTTTTTGAAAGACAGCAATAAATCAACATTCTCCTAAAAATGTGGCTAACAGGAATTGTGTTAGTATGATGTTCTGATATTTGGTGTGTATTAAATTTTACACCTCAGAATGATAACCAAATAGTATCTGTGTTGCTGCCAGCAGAATTATTAAAATTATTAAATAATCATATGCTACCATTCCAACATAAAAGCTACAATATATTAAAACATGTTTTTTTTTTTGTAAATTATGTTAATTATTATATATAATTATTTTAAAATTATTGTATAATAATTTGTAAAAAAAAAAACACAGAAAGCATGGATTGCTATTATCTCATAAACGAAAAACTTTTACATAAATACTGCAACCCTTAGGCAATGGAAAATATATATGTTCATCAAAAGAAAAAGTTAGAACTTACTTTCCATATATTTGATATGTATACTTATCCAACATTTATTATTTTAGATACCAATATTATTGCTTAAAACAAATATGACATTTTAAATGATGTTTCAATCAAGTGGCCAGTCATTTATGCTAGAATGATTAACAGTATTTAGCTTCAAATTATTCTCTTTTTGACATTAAATGCTAAAAATACATTCAAGTCATACAAAAATGCAAATTCATTCTCAAAGTGATATAATTTATCGGTTAACCAAAATAAATTCACAGCAAGTAAGCCTGAAGTTTAGCTTTAATGAAAATGGAAAATGGAAAAAATATATCTACACGAATGTACTTTACGCAGATTCAGTTTATGCGGCTTCTTGTTAGTAATGTAAACATGTAAACACTAGAGTTAAATAAATTATATATATATATATATATATATATATATATATATATATATATATATACATATGTGTATTTTTTTAGAGGCACTGGCTTGCAGGAATGTGGAAGATGTATAATAATGTTTAGTACTGTATATGATTTTTTTGTTTTTTTTTGTTTTTCACATGCCTTTATTTATATAAGCTGTCCAGGATTGCTTAAGTCATCCTTTATTTCTAGGGTTATGAAGAAGAGCAACAGGGGGGAATAAAATTCTTCCTGTGCAGTGGAGCTGTGCCCTCACTGCATGGGTTAAATGCTCGTTTATGTCTAGGGGTGAGTAGAGCAGAGATATACTTACCTAATCCGCCAATCCTCCGAGAGCAAGACTGGTCCCTGACACTGCTGTCCCCCCACACGCTAACGGTCTTGTGCATTGACTGTTCCTGACGTCATCATCATCACCATAGACCGGCTCTGGACATGAGGATGGCAGGAACAGTCCACCGCTGGATGTGGGGGAGCGTTGTTTTCCGGAGGATCGAAGGATCAGGTAAGTATAGCCTTTCTGTGCGCTGCGGACAAAACAAGCAGTTAACCCATGTAGTATGGGCACAGCCCCACTGCAAGGGGAAAGAAAAATTCCCAGAGTTCTGCTTTAACTTTTTTCCAAAACAACAAAAACCTATTGCTCTGAGTTTTATTTCTTTGCTTGCCTAAATCACATTAAAAATGACATGATTATCTAAGACTAGTGACAGAGTGACATCGCTGCTGTACATTTATACTGTAGAAAAAACTGCATTGTCAGCTTATTAAAGGAAGCGGAAACAATAATCTACTGTTAGGATCAACAGGTAACAAAACTGTGCTGGGGGGACTTGGTAAAACAAAAATTGCAGTGTTAATTCTAGTGACAGACTATATCATTATATCGTTTTTAATTTTGCCCATAGTAACACTTTAATTTTAGAATTTTAAAACTGCAACTCATTTTGTGAAATAAATATATTTTTTTTCCGGCACCCCTGTGCCTCTGTCAGGAAATGTGCGGTTCGGTAAATGGCTTTGTAGCCCTTTGTAGCCCTCCAAAGCCGCTTACTGCGATAGCCAGCTATAAATGAAGGCGGTGGCAAGTTTTTTGAGATCACCTTGGTGTGTTTATTGGTCCAGAAGCGCACCAGCACCTTTGCAGCCATGGTGCTATTTGCTGGGTGTCTGGTGTGCTTCTGTACCTTTTAAGAAGGGATGGGCTGCCCTTCAGTCCACCTGCCAGCATTTATCCATCAGAATGCATGTGCCTCCACTGTGGGGACACTCATATTTTAGTGTTAGGACCACAGATATCAGGGTGCCGTGACGAGGCTCTGTGGCTTACGCATGCATTTGCAAATGCGTGCGGACTAAACCCCTGTTTTTAACGCGTACTGTTAGACAGGTCAATTTGGTTGTCTGCGAGTTGGTGGTAAGTAGGCTTTGGTTTTTTCCTGGGCATTCCCCAGGCTTTGTTTGCATCTGTTTGTAGCCCTCCAAAGCCGCTTACTGCGATAGCCAGCTATAAATGAAGGCGGTGGCAAGTTTTTTGAGATCACCTTGGTGTGTTTATTGGTCCAGAAGCGCACCAGCACCTTTGCAGCCATGGTGCTATTTGCTGGGTGTCTGGTGTGCTTCTGTACCTTTAAGAAGGGATGGGCTGCCCTTCAGTCCACCTGCCAGCATTTATCCATCAGAATGCATGTGCCTCCACTGTGGGGACACTCATATTTTAGTGTTAGGACCACAGATATCAGGGTGCCGTGACGAGGCTCTGTGGCTTACGCATGCATTTGCAAATGCGTGCGGACTAAACCCCTGTTTTTAAATCGTACTGTTAGGCTCGATTCACACCTATGCATTTTTAGTGCTTTTTGCATTTTGCAGATTTGTACTTCAGAACGTGTTCCATAGGAAACCATGTTAAATTGACTGTAGTGCAAATCTGCAAAATGCAAAAAGCACTAAAAATGCATAGGTGTGAATCCAGCCTTAGACAGGTCAATTTGGTTGTCTGCGAGTTGGTGGTAAGTAGGCTTTGGTTTTTTCCTGGGCATTCCCCAGGCTTTGTTTGCATTTACCTATCATAAAGCAACAGGAGCTTTCCTTGTTATGTTCTATAAAACCTGAGCTGTCAGTCAGCATGATAAAATAGCAGAGGAGAGCACATCATTTTCAAGGGTGTCAGGTATTATTCTACAAATTATCTGCTACTCCATTGGAAAAAAAGACTAGAAGTGTTCACTGGCTGCATTTAGTAATTTTTTTGCCTTTCAAGCTGGAGTTTTTGGGCCCTTACAAAAAATACTAGTTCTCTGGTTCTCATGCTGATCTTATGATTTTAGTACTTTTGTTCACTATTTCAGGATATGTATGCAGTTCAAGGTTTCAGAGCTCACTTGCATTGCTTTATCTTAAATGAGAGCTGTATAGAAAGATGAGACCCTAATACAGATTAAAAGTAAATGTATACGGCAGGATTGGGGGCATGGCCAAGACCAGCATGTGAGAGGACGCATCTCCCACAGCTCCCGGTGATAATCCTGTGACTGATCCTCCCCCAGCCTTCCTACCGACCCCTTACCAATCTATGTAGCAAGACGATACCCCAGGGACCCCAATGGAACCTCCGCCAGCCCTCTGCACCAGGGGGGTGACCCAAAAAAGGACAGGCAGAGACCGCGGGTCTGGAAATCCAAGATGGTGCTGTGGCATTCTCAGTGAAGGGCACCCCTCGTGGCACGGACAAGATGAAGGACCTGGGACCCAAAACAAGTAAGCTCACCAAGCCCCAGGGCAAAAATGCTATTGTGGACATGATATATTATGCCCAAAAGATGTCAGGAACCATGGGGATAGAGCAGCCATCCCGCTCTGAGGGGACACAGCAACAGCAGCCAGACGTACAGGCAGCCACTCTCCCTGATCACTGGGGGTAGGAGGAGATGGAGCAGGCTGATCCCATGGCAGGGGAATTACACAGACCAGACTCACAGGACACAGCTTAACCCACCTATGCAGATATCCTCACAGCAGGGAACAACTGCACAGCATCAGTTAATACACTAAAGGAGCAGTTTGGAGGTTTGAGGGAGGATGTGTTATTACTGAGACAAGATATGCAAAAAATCCGGGAACGCATCACAGCTGTGGAGAGCTGGGTTAGTAATATGGAGGGCCAGATAACACCCATGGCTCAGGACCCCAGAGCTGCATTCCAGTTAGCTAGAGAAGCAAACGATCGTGCAAAAGACATGGAAAATCGTCTCATATGAAACAATGTACGCATTGTGGGCCTACCCGAGTGGGTGGAGGGCAGGGACCCCACTACATTTGTGGAGAACTGGCTAATTGAAATTTTTGGCAAGAATGTTTTTTCACCCTTCTTTGGGGTGGAGCATACTCATAGAGTGTCGTCTCGCCCACCTCAGCCAGGGGGTCCGCCCAGATCCATTACTTTATGCCATGCTGTACCCTGCAAAGCTCGGGATAGCTGTGAGGGGCCAAGCTCAGTTTTTTTTAATCTGCCAAAGAGGCCTCAGCGTAGCTGGAACTAAATGAGTAGGCCTTAAAGCATCAAGCGCATGAGGAAGAGGACTGACACCTGAATCGTAAGTGGGCTTGCTGGTTCGTGTAGTACAACTTCATTTTTACTGCTTGCTACCCTTGATTAGGGGGATTGCCTTCTGTAAGTTAGGATGCTGTTCTCTGGCTGGGGGACAAAATATCGATACAGATTGCAATGAGAGCAACTTGACTCGATTGTTGGATTTACAAATGTTGAACTTGGACAGAATCGGGTGATGGAATGTCGCCAAAAGCGCTAATGTTGCCCTGTAGGCAGTGTGCGAAGTACGCAGGTTCGGTTGGTATACAGTTTTGGTTCACCTTTCTTTTATCAGTTGCAGAATCACTAATGTCGAATACAGCAGAAGAGACATGCCTCAATTTTCTATGTGCCCTGTTCCCCATGTTGTGCTCAACCAGACAGGGAGTAGCACTTTAGTTGCTGCCCTCTGTGGGCCAGGATGCTGGCGGGAGGCCCAGAGCCCACGACTACAAGGGAAATTCCATGCCCCAGAATCCATATTTATTCTGACACTTGATTTCTTCTACCTTTCTCCATGGTAAAGGTTCCCATAGTCTCTTGGAGCATTAAAGGACTTCATTCTTCCTTAAAGCGCACTATGATCCCTATATGCTTGAAAAAAAATTATCCCTGGGGTACTTTGCTTCCAGGAAACTCATTTGACAGCAGAGACAGTGAGTTCTCTATGATACTCGTGGGTGGGGAGAGCCTACCACTCCACACACATCTTCTACTCCAGGGGGGTCAGTGTTTTGATCCATGGAGCCTTGGACTACCAGAAATATGATAGTGTCATAGACAAGGATGGTCGCTATGTCTTTATTCACTGTCAACTTAATACATTGTCTTGTGTGTTAGCATGTTTTTATATCCCTCCGCCTTTTACAGCGATGGTGCTCAGACTCCTGCTCACATTATTAGATAGCAGGCCAGATACCGTTGGAGACTTTAATTGCTGTTTGAACCCGGTTGAGGATAGACATCCGGCCCCTAGGCCCTCTACCCTCTCCAGGGGTACTCCCCTGGCGCGGTTGTTGCAAGAGGTGGGCTGGGTGGATATCTGGTGACACCGCAATCCGGGTGTCAAACAGTTTATTTGTTTCTCAAAATCGTATGGCTGTTTATCTAGAATTCACCTAAGGGTGGGTAACTTGACAATGCTCCCGTTTGTTGCTGATTTGGTACATAGACCTCGTAGTGTATCAGGCCATTCTCCATTATTGGTACATCTCCTAGCAGCTCCACTACCTCGAGCCCCATGGAAATTTAATGCCTTCTGGCTGAAGCTATTTCACTCCCATGAGGGGATAGTGGGGAGCATGCGCGAGTTCTTCACATTCCAGGATCCTAATAACTCGAATCTTCAGCACTGGGATGCCTTCAAGGCATACTTGAGGGGACTTTTGGTAACTGAAATGAACAAGCATGCTTCCTCTGCTCTTAAGGCGGAAGTAGAATCTCAGGTTCAGGCAATGGAGCAACTATACATAACAAACCCCTCTGATTCGGCCAGCATTTGCTCTCCTCCTCAGCTGAAAAGAAGAGATTCTTTTCCAGACAGGCATGCTTTGAGGAGGGTGAGAAAACCGGCCGCCTTTTGGCATGGATTGCGAACTCCCACCAAAGGTCCCCTGCCATAGAAGCCATCCAGTCCCGGGCGGGACCCCTGGTACGCCAGCCTGAGATGATCTTGCAGGAACTCACTAGTTTCTATGAAACTCTCTACAGTCCTGGCACTGCCTACACCCAAGAAGACCTTGATCTATACTTTCAGAATGTTGCTTTCCCCGTCAGAGAACCAACGAAAAGAGTTAGAGGCTCCACTCACTATAGAAGAGCTACAGGTTGCAGTTGGCCCCTTCCCCAACTGCAAAGCTCTGGGGGAGGATGGGATCCCCATAGAAGTATATAAACAATACTCCGACAAACTACTACCGCGCCTGCTAAATGTTTTCAATGAGTCCAGGGAAAGAGGGGTTCTCCCACCCCCAATGTCAAAAGCGAACAACATTCTATTGCTCAAACCCGGTATAGATCCAGGCGAAGGTGTTGGCGATCTGGCTAAATGGCGTAATAGCATCTATTGTGCATGATGACCAGGCTGGCTTCATGCCCAATAAATCCACGGCCATTAACCTGAGACGGCTGTTCCTAAATATTCAGTCCCAGGTGGATAACATGGGTAGTAGGGCGTTACTATGATTAGACGCCACAATGGCGTTTGATAGTATAAATTGGAACTATCTGGGGGCGGTATTGAAGAGGTTTGGGTTTGGCCCTAATTATATTTCATGGGTACGGCTTCTCTATAGCCAACCACAGGCTGCTATTCGGGCATTCGGTACCTTGTCTCATGACTTTGCATTAAGGAGGGGAACTAGGCAGAGATGCCCGCTATACCTCCTCCTTTTTGCTCTGGCTATTGAACCATTGGCAGTGGAGATTAGGGCTAATCAGCGTATTACAGATTTCTGCTTTGGCAATATGCAGGAAAAGGTAATGTTGTACGCGGACGATACCTTGCTTATGCTGGTAGACACTGACTTTTCCTTGCGTAATGCCATGTCGACTATAACTAAATTCGATGGATTTTCTGGTTTACATATAAACTGGTCAAAATCTCTTCTACTCTACTCCACTGGACGGGGATGACACACAGTCTGTGACTTCCTCATGTCCTATACCCATTACCACCTCCTTTAAATACTTGGGGATTCAGGTCACATCTAGGCCGAGGGACTACATTCACCTAAATATCTCCCCCCTCCTTCAACGGTTTAGGGAAAAACATTAAAACATGGAACTCTCTCCTCTTGTCGGTTGCGGGCAGAGTTAATCTAATAAAGATGATACTCATGCCACAACTGCTGTATTTTCTTCATAACGCCCCCATGGTTATCCCCTTAAAGATATTCAGAATAGTTAACACCATTTTCTGCAGCCTCATTTGGAAGGATAGACCCCCTAGGATCAAACTGGAACACTTGCAAAGACCCAATGATGACGGGAGCTTGGCATTGCAAAAACCCTTAGTTGTATTACCTGGCAGCACAGCTGCAAAATCTCATTGGCACGTTTGGAACTGCAGGGGAGGCAGAGACTGAGTCTCAAAGCTCTTTGCAGACATTGATGCTGCACACTGTACACAGAGGACCAATTCCCATGGCTTTGGAGGCTCTAGCCTTCGCTAAACTACATAAAAAGTACCCGACCTTTAGTCTAGTTTAGAAGGTATGGAATAGATCCAAATATCTCCAGAAGGCAGATGGCTATACTGATTACAGTCCTATCTGGCACAACGATACTTAAACTGAATTGGCCAAACTGCAATCTGGAGCTAGGTGGAAAGCATATGGGGTTACCCATCTTATGCAAATTTTCTGTAATTAGGTGCTACGGACCTTTACTGACCAGAAGGAGACATATAACCTACCGTCCTCAATGCATTTCCACTACTTACAACTCAGTCACACAGTTGCGGCGCAAGGCTGGTCTTTGGAGTGGCACCTATCCCTGACCCCAGTGTTTAGCCTCATTAGGGATGCTGTTTCATCTAAAGGATTTATTTCCCAATGCTACGCTATACTGTTACAATCCGTTCTGAAGCAGCACCCTCTGAAAGTAAGGGAGAAATGGGAGGCAGACGTTGGACAGTTAGATGGGAAACAATGGGAGGAGATTTTATAGGTGAATGTATCCCAAAAACTTACCCAGTTATATATCCTGTTGCAAATTTACTATAACCCCATTGACTCCATTTGATGAACCTACAATCTGACTCAACATGTACAAGATGTAAACAAGACCATGGGGACCTCATACACCTACTATGGCGCTGTCCCAAACTACACACATACTGGGCAGGAGTAGTGACTATGGTCAACTCCGTATTTAAAGTGTCTCTTCCACAGGACCCGAGAGCATGTCTCCTGGGTGCACTGGAAGACCATGAGTGGGAAGTGCACATTAGAGAGGCTATCCCCAGAGTCTTATTCCAGGCTAGGAAACTAATTATTACACATTGGAAATCTGAGGATCTCCCGACCATAAAGGAATGGATTGCTAACATTGGCGCAATGTTAAGAATGGAGAAGCTTATTTACCAGCACAGGGGAAATACATCCAGATTTGAGAGAATATGGGAATTGTGGCTAGATGTACCGGGACTAGCACAGGTGGATCTGGTAGCGAACAGACAATTGGGAATCAATGTTGGGTGAGCAAGGGGTTATGAGGAACAATGAGGGAAAATACAAATTGCTGAAGATGCTATGGTGTTGTTTATTACAGTGGTTGAGATGCATGATACTAACCTGTATTGCAATGATGACAATGTATGTACTGTATACCAATTCTGCAAAATAAATACCTTTTTGTTGGATGAAAAAAAAAGTAACTGTATACTCTCTCTCTGTGAAGATGACAGAAAATATGTAATATTGGATTGTGGATGATGGGACTTTAATAGTACTGTTAGATACCGTAATTAAAACCAACAAGGAATATCCAAGTAGAATTTCATATGCAGTTGACAATTGCTCTTCGCTCGACATGTTTTGACCAAATAGGCTTCTTCAGGAGCTTCAAAGCACTACATATTGCCACAACTAGAATTGAGAGCAAACAATTTACAATAAATAACAAATTTCAACATGACTAAAATTGTGAACAAACAGCATATTACTTTGGATTACATAAAGTACAATGCAAATAACTACATAGATGTACCACCAACATTGTAAAAAAAAAATCCACTGGATAGCATCTCTCCATAGATATCCAAGAATGTAATTGGCCAGCAATCACAGGAAGCCACTTGAACCCATACACTCACCAGGCCAACCCCAGAGATATTAGTGAGCCATAGGGGGGACAATATAAAGAAGGGGCCTTTCTGAAAATTAAGAGAAAATAAAAGAAAAAATGAAGAATTCAAACAAGTAGTCTCCAATAAATGGGAAATGTCACCTTGGACCAGCCTTCCCAAAAGAAAAATGGACTTAAAACATACCTAACATAACATATCAATTATTTCACAGATTGCAAATACCCAGTGGAATGCAAGGGGACAGATGAAGAGTCAGGGGGTATGGACCACAACTTGGAACACCAATAGTCTAAACAGACAAAAATCAGCTAGGTGTTAGTACTGAGCAAAAGTTACCCACAAAGGACAACAGTTCAAATAAAGTACTCCCCTCCCAGGTCTAACTCACCATTGGAAAACAGCCATGTTGGGACACCTTAGCTTCTGCAGGTGCAAGTCACCGTCATCAGCACCGCAATATCTGTTCCCCCCAGCCTGCCGGTTGGGACGTGGATGCTAATGACGCCACCAGGCCACCAAGATGTGTGGGCCTGCAGCCCAAAAGTGACACCATGCAAATGCACAGCGGCACCCAAACCACCATCTTGGAAAATCTCTCTTTGCTTGGGGGATACACCAGAAGAGATGGTATTCCTGATACCTGAGGAGGACCAATGGCACCCGTAGGTACCATAGCAGGGAGCAACCACCCACATGATCAACCTCAATGGGGGCAGAAGCCCCCCATGTTGGAAAGGGGTACCAAAGGAACAGATGGAAAGAAGGAAGGGCAGTGACCCCCCACAATGCCCAGCGGGTATGGTGCCTCCATATGGAGGGTGAAACCCACCCCAAAAGGATTACACCCCACGTGTCCATCTGGCCACCCACCTGTTGGGGAAGAGTCAGTCAAGAGCAAGGCTCCACCAACTACAGTGTACCCAGACACTTCAAGGAGGTCCATGAGCAAACCACCCAAGGTCTTAGAGTGTGGGTTCTAGAAAGTATTTCATCGAATTGTACCAATTCAATAGGCTCTGCAAAACACGTGAAACATTCTGTATTTCTACCCTGAATTCTCTGAGCTCCCATGGCCTCAATGAAAAATTAGAACTAAATATAACAATGTAACACTCCACTGGCATTTCACTCCATTCCAATCTCATTTAAAATTTACCATTTCTCTATGGGTTGCTTCTGACAGCCTTACATACCACATACAAGTAATTATTTCCATTGTAGTTTACATACAGATTACCATTGTTCTGCAATTCAATAAAATTATATAGCCTTATGTGTCCCCTTGTACTTTCCTTTCCATGCATTGTCTAGCAATAGTTTGGTTAAACAAGAGTTAATAGTACTGGCCTCCTACTCCGGCCCCCTACCTCTCCTTACATTATATGAAGACTTGTCCTTTGGACAATCTCCTTCCTATGGTTTAATAAAGGGGCGCTCTTGTCTGCCCTGAAACATGTAGCCACATCTCCTTCACTTCCTGTCATCACCTACCCGAGAGTGGTGCTGTTTGGAGCTGCAGCCATCTTGCTACTTCTGGAAGCTGCTGTTGCTTATGTTCCAGCCTGAAGTCTGATAGCTGTACTTCAATCAATAACCCTGCTTCAGCCAGCCACATGCCTGCAGAGCTCTGCAGCCTCACAATGATCCTATGGAGGTCTACATGGGTTTATGACAAGCCTTGATCCACTTTAAACTAGTGAGTGCTTTTTATTGTCTTTTATTCTTTTTAATAAATCGCTACACCTAGATGGAGGCGCCTTCTTGAGTTTGTTTTTAATATGTGCATTAGGATCTCAAGACCTAATCTGAGAGGGGCTGCATCCACTTCACCTGGTGTTCTCTACTACTCTCCCAGGCCTCTTATGTACCCCGTTAAAAAAATGACAATGATATTTTCACTCAAAATATTTTTTAACAGTGCTGTAGTTAAAAATAACAGCTGTGTTCACTAATACAGTACTAAAAAAAAAGTACAGTAATATACAGTATCTCACAAAAGTGAGTACACCCCTCACATTTTTGTAAATATTTTATTATATCTTTTCATGTGACAACACTGAAGAAATGACACTTTGCTACAATGTAAAGTAGTGAGTGTACAGCTTGTATAACAGTGTAAATTTGCTGTCCCCTCAAAATAACTCCCACAGCAATTAATGTTGAAACTGCTGGCAACAAAAGGTAGTACACCCCTAAGTGAAAATGTCCAAATTGGGCCCAATTAGCCATTTTCCCTTCCCGGTGTCATGTGACTCGTTAGTGTTACACGGTCTCAAGGCCCTGAAACTGAGCTGCAGCACAGTGGCCAAGACCATACAGCAGTTTAACAGAACAGGTTCCACTCAGAACAGGCCTCAACATGGCCGACCAAAGAAGTTGAGTACATGTGCTCAGCGTCATATCCAGAGGTTGTCTTTGGGAAATAGACGTATGAGCGCTGCCGGCATTTCTGCAGAGGTTGAAGGGGTGGGCGGTCAGCCTGTTAGTGCTCAGACCATATGTCACACACTGCATCAAATTGGTTTGCATGGCTGTCATCCCAGAAGGAAGCCTCTTCTAAAGATGATGCACAAGAAAGCCCACAAACAGTTTGCTGAAGACAAGCAGACTAAGGACAAGTTCTTAAATTAATAAATCCATTAACGATTTCAACATAAAGTGACTAATGCGATCATTGAAAAAGTCCTTGGTAAAATGTGACAAAAGGATCTCAGAACCATTAATAAAATTATAGTACTGCAAAGGGTCATGAAAACATGCAGCGTGTCTGTGCTTCCACTTGTGCTCTCCCCTGTCTTGCTGCACTCATCGAATAGCTCTCCTTACCAGGGGGTAACCAGTACAAATGACTGTAAGCAGATCCTAAACAGAATGGATGTCTGTGTTTCCTTTCTCCTTGGTTTCCACTGTCCTAGTGGTCTCATGCATATGCAAAGATGAGAGCCTCCATTGAATAACTTTGTTTAACAGTTTTATTTGAACAAGTAAAGTAATGCACATACATGGAGGAAGATAATATCAAGCGTTTATTATACGTCTTAGTGACGAAATGCATTAGGTGGAGCTACAGCATCACTGCATCACTTCCGATTCCAAGCGCATGGAGCACATCACGTCCCAGACTTCCTGGTTTATGTATAACAAACGCTTAGTATTATCTTCAATATTTCTGCTGATCAAACCAATATCTCAGTTGATGATGATCTGCTGATCAGAGCTGTTCAACTAAAATGCAATCCCTTTGACTTCCTGTGTCTCCAGCCTCTCCACCTCCTGCCACTATTCTATGCCCCCCACTCCTTTGGCAATGTTCTCTGGCCATTCAGCCCCTCTCAGCACCGATCACCCTTGCACCGATTCCCGCTTCTCCCACTGGCTTCAGTGCAGCCACAGGGGCCTTTTAAAATAGCTACATACACCTTCTTGTCTCTCCAAACCCCCCCCCCCCACAAAATACCCCCTCCGCACCAATCTTCTGGCATCTGTCCCCACCGCTGTGCTGCTAGCATTCTCTCCTCCCACTCCTGCTGGCTGCAGCTACGACTTGGAGACACAGACCTTCTGTTCCTTGAATGTGCACAGTGAGCGATCAGTACTGACCACGCCTGTGTCTATTCATCATTGAAGTATAATAAACAGTGTTTACTATGCTTCAGTTTTTTAAATGAATACAGTATGAGTCTCTATACAGACTCCTATTCATTGATGTACAGTGCAGCTCAGGCTGCAGATAAAGGGACAGTCTTTAGTCCCTTTCTCTGTCTCAAAAAGAGACATCAGGGGTCTGTTTGGACCTCTGATATCTCACTAAAGCCAAACAAAATTCTAAATATTACAAAATAAGTGTGCCAACACTGCCTTAAAGGGGCAGACAGAAGCTCTCCTGCCCATTATGCTTCACCACAAGGACTTGCTGTGAGTCCTGCATGAAGCCGCATTTATAAAGATTGCCTTAAAGAGGGTGACAGAAGCTTTTCTGCCCATAATTCATAGCTGCAAAGGATTGCTGTTAGCCTAGGTGAAGTTGCCTTTACAAGAGAGTGTGTGTCAAGATTGCATTAAAGGGGTAGACAGAAGCTCTCCTGCCAACTTTGATTGCTGATTGCTGTGGGCCTGGGTGAAATTACCATATCCAAGTTATTGCGACTGCCTCAAGTTGCATCCCAATACTTTTGCTACTAACTTTAAAGCTTCCACAGGATAGAGCAGGCCAATGTCTGCTGGAAAGGAAGATCAGAAAGGATAAGCTGGTACTTTATGTTAAGCTTGAGGCTTTGCCCTTGCTGGCCATTTTCCTTTAAGGTGGGTAAGTTTACCATGAGTGGAGAAGAACCAGAGGAGCCAGGTAGGAAACTAGAGCAGGCTCTAAATAAGAAACTTGCTACAGCATTTCCTCAGTCAGAAAAAGTAGCCTGCTTGGCCTTCCAGTCACAGGTGCTCTTTGAGAAACCCAGGTCAACAGCATTAAAGATGCCGCTAAAGTTGAACACCTGTCATTACCAGTGGAAGTAGAAGGCTTGAGTACAGATTGCAAAGTCCTTTTCTATTTCTACTTGTTAGGAAGCACCTTTTTTCCACTTGTGGCCTCTGCATATCCTCTGACGGTTTCTGGGTCAAGTTGTTTCTGCCCCGTCTGACAGTGGCACCCACACCTGTAAGAGTGAATTCTACCCCTGAAGCTAGTCCTGGATGTGTGTCCCAGGTAGGCAACTTCAGAGATTGACTACCTGGCCCCTGAGGTCAAACTAAAAGCTAGGCAGTTTTGGTTTAGGTCCAGTGGTCCTCTGGTAGGATGCTCCATGACTCTCAGTACTTCCTTCACTTGTTTGTCTTACATGTTTGGCATGGAAAGTTTTCCAGCATCCTCATTGTTCCAGGCTGATCCAGGCAGTTGTGGTATGAGAACCTAAAGGGATGCCGGACAGTTGCTCAGAGAGTTCTACTGGATCATCTGTTCTGTGTTTTGCCATCCAACTTCAAGCTGCCTTTGACAGTTTGAGGATTGAAGCTCAAATTCTCTGTGGAATCTAGAAATTGCTTGATGCTAGCGGGGAGGTCTACTCTGCTGGACATGAGATGCATGCTTATCTTAGTGTATGCCTCAGGACTTGTTCCCCAGGAGTTTTTACACTGGACAAGTCCTGCAACTGGGCCTAGATCAGCATTCGGCTCTTCACGTTGCTGCCCATGAGACTTTGAAAATAGTTCACTCATAGCCTTCACATGGTGAGGTATCTGTTCAGAATTGATGACCTTGTCTGGCACGGAACCCTTCATGAGTTTTATTTAAGACAATGTTGTTAGAAACCCAGTTCTCCATCTTGCTTGGGGTAGTTTCTAGCTGTCTCCTCAAGGTCATTCTTATTAATTTCTTTGGTCTGGCTCTAGTTCACCCAAAGGATGTTTCCATCTTTTGGTTGGATGTGGTCAGGATGGAAAGTGTATCTCACAACCTTTACTTTCATCATGTTTTTCAAGATGGACCTGGTACTGATGTGTCGATTTATACGTAGCTTCATCATGTCAAGTCGATTCAGCAGACCATCAACCAACTCCATGGTCTAGGGTTCAGGTCCCATCCTATTCTGACTAAATACATTCTACTAAATCTATGACTGCGTGCTGAGCTTTTGGCTGCCGACTACTGTTTCTCAGATTGGCAAGGCAGTGACCTATCCTCACTTCCCCTGTGTTCTACCAGGGATTTTTAGGTGATTGTAGCCAGATTAGTGCACTTGCTTGGAAGCATTTGGATGCTGTCCATTGTCCCTTTTCCATCTGCGCTAGCATTTTTGGGATGGGTTTATAAGGCAGGCCCCTTGAGGGGGGTTTCCTCTGGGGGCCTGTCTTGAGGATCTGGATTTTGGTGCGGATGGGGAGGGTATTGGTCGGTGCTCAATTGTATTTCTAGCAGGTGGACATTCGGCCTGATCTGAAGCCAGCTTATGATATAAGAATTCTTTGGGAGGCTTATTGAGCTGCAGGGAGGTCGCAGCTTTGCTTTTGTTATGGCATCAAGAGCCTGTGGGCGTTTGTTTGCCTATCCCATAGTGGGATTGGGATTGACCGACTTTAGGTGAAATACTCCTTCAATAAATCCAGATCAATGATAGCACACTTGCAAACAGTCAATAGCAAGTCATAACAGCTATACCTAGTTCCTTAAAGAATGATTTTAGGGACTTGGGAGCTAAATTGAGGAAAAGGACCTCCAAGGTAGTATTCTCAGGAATACTACCAGTACATTGAGCCTCACCAGAAAGGCAGAGGGAGATTAGGGAAGTAAACAAGTGGCTGGGGATCTGGTATAGTAAGGAGGTGTTTGGGTTCCTAGAGGACTGGGCCGACTTCTCAGTCGGTCAGCAGTACTATAGAAGGGACGGACTGCACCTAAATGAGGAGGGTGCAGATCTGCTGGGAGTAAAGATGGCCAAAAAGTTAGAGGGATTTTTAAACTAGGCGACGGGGGGGTCAAGATGTAGAGATAGTCAGTGCAGAACATAGTCCAGAGGGTAGTATTGGGGGCATTAGTGGTATGTTGACTAAAGCACATAATCCCAAGGTAAGTATAGTAACAAGTCCTAGTTGCAATCTCGGAACACCCAATAAGAGAATAGTATGCGACCAATCTAAACTACGTTGCATGTTCACTAATGCCAAGAGCCTGGCAGACAAGATGGGTGAACTAGAGATACTGTTGTACGAGGAGGATTTGAATTTTGTGGGAATTTCAGAGACTTGGTTCAACAGCTCTCATGATTGGCTGGCAACCATTCAAGGGTATACCCTTTATCGCAGGGATAGAGAGGGTAAAAAGGGGGAGGGGTATACCTATATATCAAGAATAATGTACAAGTGAATGTGAGAGATGACATCACTAAGGGAGCTAGGGAGGAGGTGGAATCCTTATGGGTAGAGCTCCAAAGGGATGAGGCTAAGGGTAAAATAATACTGGGAGTATGCTATAGGCCCCCTAACCTAAGGGAGGAGGGGGAGGCGGACCTCCTATCACAATTTGGATTAGCAGCAAGGATGGGAAGCCTTATCATAATGGGGGATTTTAATTATCCAGACATAGACTGGGCGGAGGGAACAATGCATTTATCTAAGGCTCGCCAGTTCCTAAATGTCTTGCAGGACAGTTTCATGGGTCAGATGGTAGACGCACCAACTTGAAATAAAGCGCTAGATCTACTGATTACTGATTACCAACAATACAGACCTGATCACGGATGTGGAAATACAGGCCAATTTAGGAAACAGCGATCACAGGTCAATTGGCTTCAAAATAAATCACAGAAATAGGAAACATAAGGGAAATACAAAGACACTGAATTTCAAAAGAGCCAACTTCCCTAAACTACGAACCTTGCTAAAAGATATAAATTGGGATAAAATCTTAAGAACAGGGAACACAGAGGAAAGATGGGTTCGCTTTAAGAGCATATTAAATAAGGGCATTAGCAAGTGCATCCCATTGGGTAATAAATTTAAAAGAGCGAACAAAAGTCCTGGATGGCTTAACGCCAATGTAAAAATGCATATAAAAGCAAAAGAGAAGGCCTTCAAAAAAATACAAGGTTGAGGGATCATCATCAGCATTCAAACTTTATAAAGAATGCAACAAGAAATGTAAGGGTGCGAAGATAGAACATAATAGACACATAGCGGAGGAGAGCAAAAATCCCAAGAAATTCTTTACATATGTAAACAGTAAAAAAGGGAGGACAGACCATATTGGCCCCATAAAGAATGAGGAAGGACATCTGGTTACAAAGGATGGGGAGATGGCGAAGGTATTGAATTTATTCTTTTCCTGAGTCTTCACAAGGGAATCGGGGGAGTTCAGTAGCCAAAACTGTAGTGTTTATCCTCGTGACACATCACAGGAAGCACCCTCATGGCTAACAGCGGACAGAATTAGATTTGGGAAACTTAAAGTGGGGGTCCACCTATCTATCGTTTTTTTTTTTGGAGCTCATTCACAAACTTTTCTTCTCATGATTATCTACTCACATGTTCTGTGTAATAAGTCCGTCTGTGTCCGATTTCGTTGTAAAGAATAACTTATAAAATTCACTGAAGGCAGTTTCCATGTTCATTGTGGGCATTTGAAGCCCACAAGCATGTATTTCCTGGATGCAGTGAATGCTGCTCCCAGCATTCACCGAGATGTTGTGATGACGCTGTTGCACAATGCATGCTGGGAAGCTTGAGACTAGCTCCCAGGGGACTGTGGGAGGTCTGGGAGAGGCTAGAAACATGCCCACTCCCATGGGAGGAAAACCAGGAAGTGCTAAGAAGATTAGAAAAAAAAAGGTAATTACGGCGATTTAAATTTTTTTACACAGCATGTCAGCATCTAGGCAAGGAAGAGAATGCATAGAGATAATGTTCAAAATTTGGGTGGAACCCCGCTTTAACATTAATAAATCACTGGGACCAGATGGCTTGCACCCAAGGGTACTTAGGGAACTCAGTTAAGTAATTGCTCCTAAATTTTACTGACAGTCAACTGACTGGAATGGTACCAGCAGATTGGAGAACAATAGCAACAGCAACAATATTTAAAAAGGGTCTAAAATACATTCCTGGGAATTACAGACCAGTTAGCCTAACATCAATAATATGCAAGCTCTTGGAGGGGATGATAAGGGACTAAATACAGGATTTTAGTAATGAAAACTGTATCATTAGCGAAATCAGCATGGATTCATGAAGAATTGTTCTTGCCAAACCAATCTATTAACCTTCTATTAGAAGGTGAGTTGCTATCTAGATAAAGGAAGGCCCGTAGACGTGGTGTATCTGAATTTTGAAAAAGCATTTGACACAGTTCCCATAAACATTTACTGTACAAAATAAGGTCCGTTTGCATGTATCATAGGGTACATGGATTGAAAACTGGCTACAAGGACGAGTTCAGAGGGTGGTGATAAATGGGGAATACTCAGCATGGTCAGGGGTGGGAAGTGGGGTCCCACAGGGTTCTGTGCTGGGACCGATCCTCTTTAATTTGTTCATAAACGACCTGGAGGATTGGGTAAACAGTTCAATCTCTATTTGCAGATGATACTAAGCTAAGCAGGGCAATAACTTCTTCGCAGGATGTGGAAATCTTGCAAGAAGATATTAAAAAATTAATGGAGTGGGCAACTACATGGCAAATGAGGTTTAATGTAGAAAAATGTAAAATAATGCACTTGGGTGGCAAAAATATGAATGCAATCTCTACACTAGGGGGAGAACCTCTGGGGGATTCTAGGATGGAAAAGGACTTGGGGGTCCTAGTAGATGATAGGCTCAGCAATGGCATGCAATGCCAAGCTGCTGCTAACAAAGCAGACAGAATATTGGAATGCATTAAAAAAGGATTAACTCCAGGGATAAAGCAATAATTCTCCCATTCTACAAGACTCTGGTCCGGCCGCACCTGGAGTATGCTGTCCAGTTCTGGGCACCAGTCCTCAGGAAGGATGTACTGGAAATGGAGCGAGTACAAAGAAGGGCAACAAAGCTAATAAAGGGTCTGGAGGACATTAGTTATGAAGAAAGGTTGTGAGCACTGAACTTTTTCTCTTTGGAGAAGAGACGCTTGCGAGAGGATATGATTTCAATTTACAAATACCATACTGGTCACCCCACAATAGGGATAAAACTTTTTTGCGGAAGGGAGTTTAACAAGACATGTTGCCACTCATTAAAATTAGAAGAAAAGAGGTTTAACCTTAAACTACGTAGAGGGTTATTTACTGTAATGCCGCGTACACACGATCGGAATTTACGACAACAAATGTTCGATGGGAGCTTGTTGTCAGAAATTCCGACTGTGTGTAGGCTCCATAGGACATATTTTGTCGGAATTTCCGACAACAAAAATTTGGGAGCTGGTTCTCAAATTTTCCGACAACAAAATCCCTTGTCGGAAATTACGATCGTGTGTACACAATTCCGACGCACAAAATTCCACACATGGTCGGAAGCAAGCAGAAGAGCCGCACTGGCTATTGAACTTTATTTTTCTCGGCTCGCTGTACGTGTTGTATGTCACCGCGTTCTTGACGTTCGGAATTTCCGACAACATTTGTGTGACCATGTGTATGCAAGACAAGTTTGAGCCAACATCCATCGGAAATAAATCCAGGATTTTGTTGTCGGAATGTCCGATCGTGTGTACGCGGCATAAGAGCGGCAGGGATGTGGAATTCCATTCCACAGGCGGTGGTCTCAGCAGTTGCTTACCAGTAAGCCGGTTGCTTACTCACTTTTTATATGCTAGGGTTTGCTGAAGTTTCCCACCTTGGTAGCTAGCCATTGATCTATCACATGTATGCTGCTATGGAGGAACCAGGAAAGCAGAAAATTGTATCATACTTACCGTAATATTCCTTCCCTGATGCCTATCCATGGCAGCTTAATGAACCCACCCAGTTCGTTCCTAGCGATGTACAGGGAATGGGCTATTGTGTGGGTGTTAACTCTATAGCTATACACTGGTCCTGTGAGTGGAAGTAGGTGGGGCAACTACCACATGTGTGCTGCCATGGATAGGCAACAGGAGAGGAAAGTTACAGTATGATACAATTTTCTATTTTGTATTTCTGCATTTTGGCTAGAGTAAGGGAGGGTTATAACTCCTGACAGTTTTTAAGCCACCTGTGTCCATTTGGGAATATTCCCTTCACTTCCTGTCCCTTAGCCAAAACAGGACGTGATAGGAAATCTCTCTAAAGTGAAGAAATCCCTGGTTGTCACCAGGATCACCAGAACTAGCATCCCCATTGGAATATTTCCCCTTGATTACTGTTCTGTGACACTCCAAAATGTGGGATTTTCTTTTACTTTGGCAAATAGAGAGTTTGAATCTCTCTAAAGGGGCATAGACATCAGTTAAAACTGCCAGGTATTTTAATCCCTCTCAGTCTCCGCTCTTTTCAAAACTAAAGAAAAAGCAAGTTTTGCTTTTAGTTATACTTTAAGTGTTTTTTTTATCATGCGTGAACTATTTAAAAAGTTACCAATATTCTAAAATACTTTTGTAAGGTAGGATAAAATGTGGTGTTTGGTGCACCACCCACTACAACATGTTCTGATTGGACTGTGACAAATGCCATTTTTACTACTTTCTATTAGATTGTAATCAATGAGGCACTTTTTGACCTAAGTAAGGTAAGTGCTGGTAGGGGAGGGGGGGCGTGACCGGATGCTGAGGTGAGAGGTCGCTGTGATCCCGGACCTCGCGCCCGCTCCCATGTGTGAGGCTGGAGGGAGATAGGAAGGAGGAGGAAGGAGGACGCTGGAGGAAGAGTTGGCAGCCGGTACCCGAACACCTGTAATCAGAACGCGTAGCGGACCCTCCTGTGGCTCTGCCGCAAGGACAACAGAACAACACACACTCCCCCGGTGAGAGCGAGGGGGGTGCGGAAGTGAATGCGGGATCGAGCAGCCGCCGGTGAGTCCCGTGAGTCCCGTTGTGTATGAACGAACCCGCTCCCTGGCATGGCCATGACTAGGAGGCGAGGGGGGGGATGAGGTGGCCACACAGGAAGGAGGGGGTGCAGCGGGAAGCGCCCAGACCCTACGCGGCACTAAGGGGGAAAAAACAAGTCAGGCTGAACTGGCTGCAACAAGGCTGGAACGGTTTGCGCACACGCCAAATCAGACACCAAGGAAAGGAGGGGAGCAGCAACACCAGCTACCTTTGGCGGCCCAATCTACGGGGAGGAAAAGCCAGGGCTCTTTGGTGGATACACAATTGAAAGCAGCATCAAAGGTAACAAAATCTACAGTTGCAGTAGCGGTATTGGCGGGGGTACCAGCGGTAGCGATACCCCCGGGCTCGGAGGAGAAACAAGGGGGGGCGGAAGCTACACCCCCAACCACTTTGACGGTAGGCGAGGAACCATCATTAAAAGAGGTCCTCTCTGCAATCAATAACTGTAAGTCATCTTTAAATGAAGTATTTGCACAGCTTAAATATATTGGGGAAGATGTGTTACTAATTAAACGCGAGATACAGGAGGTATCTGGGCGAACAACAGCACTGGAGGAGAGACTTAGCCAGTTAGAAGACGATGTAAGCCCGATCAAGCAGGATATGCAAGTAATGCAGAAACAGTTGTATATATGCATCCACAAAATGGATGAGATGGAAAATAGAGCACGCAGGAAGAATGTAAGGGTACTAGGCCTCCCAGAAAAAAGTGAAGGGGACCGTCCCACAGAATTCATGGAGGCATGGTTTAGGGAAACATTTGGTAGAGAATTTTTTTCAAATTTTTTTGCTATCGAGCGCGCACACAGGGTGCCATCTAGACCATTGCCTTCAGGAAACCTGCCCAGGCCCATGATTGTTAAGTTTTTGTATTTTAAGGATAAAAACACAGTACTCCAAAGGGCAAGAGCAATGAGGAATATTCAGTATAAAGGTGCAAAAATCTCTGTATACCCAGACTTCTCCCCTGAACTGCAGAAACAAAGAGCAAAATTCATTGACTGTAAACGCAAAATGCAACAGCTTAAAATCAATTATGTGCTACTGTACCCTGCCCGCCTAAAAGTGACAGCCCTTGGAGAAACCAAATTTTTTAACACACCCGTAGAAGCAACAACCTGGTTGGAAATAAATGAAGGGAAGTTACATCAAGGTGAAGAGCTATGATTTAGTGGACAGACTTGGGCCCATCTCCCCTTTTATTTTTTTTATATATATATATTTATATATATTTTATATACCGTATTTATCGGTGTATAACACGCACCGGCGTATAACACGTACCCCAATTTAGGAGGGAATTTTAAGGAAAAAAAACTTTTAGGAGGGAAGTTGAAGGGAAAAAAACTTACATTAAATGCCCATCATTGCAGCCTTCTCAGTGCAGCCTTGCCCCAGTGCAACCTTCCCCAGTGCAGCCTTGTCAGTGCAGCCATGTCAGTGCAGCCATGTCAGTGCAGCCTTGTCAGTGCAGCCTTGTCAGTGCAGCCTTGTCAGTGCAGCCATGTCAGTGCAGCCATGTCAGTGCAGCCTTCCCCAGTGCAGCCTTGCCCCAGTGCAGCCTTCCGCAGTGCAGCCTTGTCAGTGCAGCCTTCCGCAGTGCAGCCTTCCCCAGTGCAGGCTTCGATCCCCTGTCCCTGCTTCCTGGGCTTAAAAATCGCCGACCGCGATTTGAAAATGGCGCCGCCGGCGCCGAAATACACAGAGCCGGTCCTCGGCTCTTTCCGGCGGCTCTCGTTCACTTTCGGCTCCACTCGTAGTCCGGAGCGGAGCTATCCGAATAGGTTCGGATAGCTCCGCTCGGGACTACGAGTGGAGCCGAAAGTAAACGAGAGCCGCCGGAAAGAGCCGAGGACCGGCTCTGTGTATTTCGGCGCCAGCGGCGCCATTTTCAAATCGCGGTCGGCGATTTTTATGTTTTGACAGCTCGGGATCGCAGGGGATCGGCATATAACACGCACCTGCGAATTTCCCCTGATTTTAAGGGGAAAAAAGTGCGTGTTATACGCCGATAAATACGGTATTTTTATATATATGTCCGAACTTCTTTTTCTATTTTTTTCTATTTTTTTCCTTTGGTAGCTATTTGCACATTTATATGCACAAAGATGAGGGCGGGGGTGGGGGGGGTGGGGGGGGGCTAAGGGAAGGGAGGTCTGAAGGAAAAAAAGAAAGTGTGAGAAGGTGGAATTATCCCCCTCTAGGAGGGGGAACCTTGGAGTAGTTTTGTGTGTTTGTGTGTTATCCTTTTATAATGGACACAGCTGAGCTATTTGGGACTTTTGGGACAATTTTTTTCTTTTTTGTTGTTTTTTTTCCTGGTGTATAGCGCACGGTTTGCTTTTCATTTATTTGTTGGGAAGCTAGGGAATCTCACTTTGGGGAAGAAATGCGGTCAATTTAGAAGCCCCCAACATAGGCCCAAAGGAGGGCAGAGAAGAGGGGGGGGGGGACGGAGGAGGGGGTGGTGGAGGGGGGGGGAGGGAGGGTGTTTGGGGAGGGCAGGAATTGGGGAAGAAGAATGGGAGAATGTGTGGGGGAAGGTGGGGTGAATTTGGAGTAATAAAGGGGGAGATTGTGAGTTGGGTGTTGTGGATGGGATACAGCAATATATATGGGATAGGGTTCGAGTATACATTGGTGGAGAAACCACAACTTACACAGTGCACGAGGATAAGAGGTTTTTTCATGGTAAAAGAGTATAATAGAAGTAAGGAATTATTCTGTAGTGATAGGAAGATTTGGAACAGTAATGGAGAGGTTTGGGGATAGGAGGGAGGTGGCCTCAGGTCGGACCAAGAAAGGCAGGAATGTTAGGATTTGCTCTTGGGACGTATGGGGGGGTTAAGGATCCTGCCAAGAGACAGGCAATTTTTGCAGAAATCAAACTGGATGACTCCAAAATATTGTGCCTGCAGGAGACACACCTAGAGAGAGAGTCTGTCAAGGTTTTGGAACATAAAAAATATAGGATACAATACCATTCAACACACACCTCTTATTCAAGAGGGGTGAGTATACTGATAGAGTCTGGGGTGGTTTTCTCCTGCAGGCAGAATGTAACGAATGAAAATGGAAGGTATATTTTCCTCTATTGTATGATTGAGGAGTGTGAATGCGTGATAGCAAATGTATACATTCCTCCACCGTTCAAATTGGATGTTTTATGTGATTTGATGAGGTTTGTTGCTGATAAACCAGGAGTACCGGTTATAATAGCAGGTGACTTTAACATGACAATGGATAAAAATCTGGATCGGTTCACACAGAGGACTCCTGTAAAAAGTGCACCTGGAGGCCCATTGTTTCGATTCAAGGGGTGACAAGGGGTGTGTCCTATGCCTGCATACTTTTGACGATAGGTGTCCCTCATTCCCATCTCAAAAATTTGGGAGGTATGGTACATGGCATCTGAGCACCACAAACTCTCTAAACTCTACTTTATTCCTTTTTAATAATCAAAACAAACTCACTCATCCATTCAGGTCCCCATACTTTATTTTGCTGAGAAATCACTTTGAAAAACACCCCTCTAGCATTTATGGCCATCTTGAGTAAAGGCATATGATTCATGTAGCATTTACTTCCTGGAATCCATCTGTCCTTAGCTCAGGCATGCAGGCAGGAGGGTGTGGTTAGCTAAGAAAAGTGACAGAGTGGGAGAGTGAAATTCCACTTTAAGTGTTAAAAATGAAAGCTAGAAGCTGATTGGTTTGCAATGCACAGCTGCTCCAGACTTGGTAAATTCCCCTCAAGGTGAGTCCAAAATAGAATGACAGCTTTGTGAACAAGAGCAGAGGTATTGTGCGGTATCCATACATAAGATAGATAAGAAGTAATACTGAGATCTAAACCCCGCCTGTGAAATGGTAACATGTCATGACTATGTGCAATGCCTATATGTAACTGTCCACAACAACCAACTGCTGAAAATTTGACCACTAGAAAGGATTCATGTTACTCCAGAGTTCCGCAATCCATTTGAGTAGACCATTTCATTATAAACAACATTTTTAAAGGCCAGTTCCAGGAAATTTGAAAATGATCCCTTGCAGGGGTAAACTGCTTACTAGTCTAGGGGAGAGGAAAAGCAGTTTAGCTTGCCTGGTTCTCTACTCCCTGAGCAGATGATGCTCCTGCACTTTTTCAGTGGACTGTCCCTTGATGTCATTATATCCAAAGCAGGGCTATGAACCTATGAACCCTGCATTAGTCTTGATGACATCAGGACCTTAGACCACCTGAGCTCAGGGGAGAACATGCTGCAGGGACTGATCTAGCAGCACGGAGGAGTAAAGGATCAGGTAAGAGCAGATCTTCTTTTCTATGTCCCCTAGACCTAAATGAGCGAGTAACCCTTGCAGTGGGGGCGCCAACTCCCTCATATACTTACAGACCTCAGATACACTGCGGCTCACTGCGGGGGGGGGGGGGGGGGGTATGACCCTCCTCCTGTCTCCTCCTCCTGTTATACATGATACATGTCAGAGCCAAGAAGGGGCCTAGGGGAAGCTTCTCTTTGCTCTGACATGTACCATTGAGATAGGCAGCTGGTGGGGAGAGATCCCAGCTACCAAAGAGTGGGCGATTGCAAATATTGGGACCTTAGGCAACTTGGAGGAGATTCAGGGTAGGTTCCCTGGAAGCCTAAATAAAAAAATAACAAGGAAAAAGAGATTCCCCAAAAGAAGGCAAAAACCCAAACACGATCTGTCAAAAAAACCAATTTATTTAATAAGCTATAAACACCACACAAAGATACAAAATGAAGACAATAATGGGCAATTCAGGGAAGATATCAGATGATTAATAAAAATTGATAACGTTATCATTAAAAACACCGGAGCCGCGGCCAAACATACCCCATACACACACCAATCACAGCAGCAGATTCCTACTAATTAGGTAAGTAATTGGATGATAAGAGTCCTCAAATCAACAGTATAGATGGTATGGCGGTGTGGGGGTGGGTGGATGAATGCAAGTTGACTTTAAATTATTACAAAAGGTTTCAATGTTGTATGAACACCAATAGAAGATTAATGACAGTCCGGGAGCTGAACATATGACATATGCAGGCTGATCACAATGACCGGCAACATCTACTGTAGGCGATAGTAACTCAGGACATTCAAGCAAAGCAGTTCATGTAAATGGCAAGCAGTGAGGGGGAGCAGACAAGGCTGCACTGGTATTATAAATAGGAGTGATACTACTCTCACCAGGTGGATCAGCAGCTCACAGGATCGCAGGCTCTACCCCAGGTGGTTACTTGTTGATGAAGAAAATTGCATTTGCTTGTGCCGTCTGGTGGAGAAAGTTCCGCTGTGTCAGCGCCTTCTATCAGATGGTATAAGCCGGTCGTCAGCTGTTAGTTCCCGGTGAAACATTCAAACGCCCTGTGATCGCGGCTCCGAGATGACGTGCTGACGTAAGCCTGCCTGGTGCTAGCGCAACCCTGGAATGTAACTAAATAGAACAAAGTGTCAAAATTAGTTACGACAGTGGGTACTCAAACTCACCTAGAGTCACAGAACACCAGAATTTAGTTGAAATCCTGGGACAGTACTACGGAATCTGGGATGGAGATAGGAGGTATGCCCACCCACTGCCTCCTGGGATTGCTATGTCACAGCTGGAGGCAGTGTGCTACTAAGCTACAACATTGTAGTGCATCTGTGCACATACAGCTGATTTTCATACATGGAAACATGCTACCAGACGCTAAAGTGCCCATTTAGTAGAAGCTGGTGGAACTTGTGCACATAAGCAGACACCACCGCAAGTGCACAGATGTGCTGCCAGTCCCAGCCAGCTCCCAAATACCTGAAGGAGACCAGCAGCATGATTAAGTTCTGCTTTAAAGCAGAACTCAATCTCAAACCAGGCCTATACCGCCCAGTCCTGTAGATATGAGCAGGCTGCAGTACAAGGAGTCTGCTTGATCCACTCATTTGGCCATCCATGGTCCACGGTTCAGCTCTGTTGTTCTAATTATATTGGGAGAATACCGGATCATCGTGGATATCGGTGTCTGTTCCAATCCCCTTGCTGGATACTACAGGATTCCTTTGGATCGCTCCTGTTACACTGAGACGTCCGTTATCCATGCCTGTTTGAACTGGTGTCGCTTACATCCAGGTCCACTGGTTCCGGTAAGAGTACCCATTTACTTTCTTCTGTAGTATTTGCAGATAATGACATACCTGGTGTTCCTGACTCCTTAAAAGAAGAAAATCCCCATTTGTGGTGCCCTTGACTCCCTCCATGAACATTCCTTCACTTGTGTTGTACCCATTACCCTTTGGAATTGACCTATTTTTGATTCAATATTGATCTGTATTGTTTATTATTGGGACTTATTTACACTTATTTAGCATTATATATACAGTTAGGTCCATAAATATTGGGACATCGACACAATTCTAATCTTTTTGGCTCTATACACCACCACAATGGATTTGAAATGAAACGAACAAGATGTGCTTTAACTGCAAACTTTCAGCTTTAATTTGAGGGTATTTACATCCAAATCAGGTAAACGGTTTGTATATGTGCCTCCCACTTTTTAAGGGGCCAAAAGTAATGGGACAGATTAACAATCATCCATCAAACTTTCACTTTTTAATACTTGGTTGCAAATCCTTTGCAGTCAATTACAGCCTGAAGTCTGGAACGCATAGACATCACCAGACGCTGGGTTTCATCCCTGGTGATGCTCTGCCAGGTCTCTGCTGCAACTGTCTTCAGTTCCTGCTTGTTCTTGGGGCATTTTCCCTTCAGTTTTGTCTTCAGCAAGTGAAATGCATGCTCAATCGGATTCAGGTCAGGTGATTGACTTGGCCATTGCATAACATTCCACTTCTTTCCCTTAAAAAACCGTGGTTGCTTTCGCAGTATGCTTCGGGTCATTGTCCATCTGCACTGTGAAGCGCCGTCCAATGAGTTCTGAAGTATTTTGCTGAATATGAGTAGATAATATTTCCTGAAACACTTCAGAATTCATCCTTCTGCTTTTGTCAGCAGTCACATCATCAATAAATACAAGAGAACCAGTTCCATTGGCAGCCATACATGCCCACTACCACCACCATGCCTCACTGATGAGGTGGTATGCTTTGGATCATAAGCAGTTCCTTTTCTTCTCCATACTCTTCTCTTCCCATCACTCTGGTACAATTTGATCTTGGTCTCATCTGTCCATAGGATGTTGTTCCAGAACTGTGAAGAGTTTTTTAGATGTTTGGCAATCTCTAATCTGGCCTTCCTGTTTGAGGCTCACCAATGGTTTACATCTTGTGGTGAACCCTCTGTATTCACTCTGGTGAAGTCTTCTCTTGATTGTTGACTTTGGCACACATACACCTACCTCCTGGAGAGTGTTCTTGATCTGGCCAACTGTTGTGAAGGGAGTTTTCTTCACCAGGGAAAGAATTCTTTGGTCATCCACCACAGTTGTTTTCCGTGGTCTTCCGGGTCTTTTGGTGTTGCTGAGCTCACCGGTGCATTCTTTCTTTTTAAGGATGTTCCAAACAGTTGATTTGGCCACACCTAATGTTTTTGCTATCTATCTGATGGGTTTATTTTGTTATTTCAGCCTAATGATGGCTTGCTTCACTGATAGTGACAGCTCTTTGGATCTCATATTGAAAGTTGACAGCAACAGATTCCAAATGCAAATAGCACACTTGAAATGAACTCTGGACCTTTTATCTGCTCCTTGTAAATGGGATAATGAGGGAATAACACGCACCTGGCCATGGAACAGCTGAGCAGCCAATTGTCCCATTACTCTTGGTCCCTTAAAAAGTGTGAGGCACATATACAAACTGTTGTAATTCCTACACCATTCAGCTGATTTGGATGTAAATACCCTCAAATTAAAGCTGAAAGTCTGCAGTTAAAGCTCTTGTTCGTTTCATTTCAAATCCATTGTGGTGGTGTATAGAGCCAAAAAGATTAGAATTGTGTCGATGTCCCAATATTTATGGACCTGACTGTATGTACTTCATATGTCTGCACAGCTTTATAACATTATTTGTTCGCCAGCGCTACATTTTTACCCACTTCCGTTTATGAATTTTTGTCACATTCGTATGTAGCTGCTTTTTTGTTCTTTGATAGCGCAGTAATTTTTTCTTTTATCCATTTAGATCTCAATCTCAGATAACCTAGCTGAGTGCAGGCAGGCTCTTTATTGCAGAAGAGAAATGCAATGTCTTTTTGCAGTAAAATAAGCCTATTCGCCTGCTCACTGTCTTCTCCAGAATGTAAACTGAGCTGTGCATGAGTGCCATTATCCCACGCCATTTAACCACTTCAACCCCGGAAGGGTTTACCCCCTTCCTGACCAGAGCACTTTTTGTGATCCGGCACTGTGACGCTTTAACTGACAATTGCGCGGTCGTGCGAACTTGCACTTAAACAAAATTGACGTCCTTTTTTCCCCACAAATAGAGCTTTCTTTTGGTGGTATTTGATCACCGCTGCGGTTTTTATTTTTTGCGCTATAAACAAAAAAACAGCGACGATTTTGAAAAAAAGCTATATTTTTTACTTTTTGCTATAATAAATATCCCCCATAAATAAATAAAAAAACTAATTTCTTCCACAGTTTAGGCCGATATGTATTCTCCTACATATTTTTGGTAAAAAAAAAAATCTCAATAAGAGTATATTGATTGGTTTGCGCAAAAGTTATAGCGTCTACAAAATAGGCGATAGTTTTATGGCATTTTTATTATTATTATTTTTTTTATTAGTAATGGCGGTGATCTGTGATTTTTATCCTGACTGCGACATTATAGCGGACACATCGGACACTTTTGACACTATTTTAGGACCATTTTCATTTATACAGCGATCAGTGCTAAAAAATGCACTGATTATTGTGTAACTGTCACTGGTAGGGAGCAGTGATGTCTGTCGTGTCACTAGGTAGAACGGGGAAATGCCTTGTTTACAAAGGCATCTCCCCGTTCTTCCGTTCCATGACACGATCGTGGGCACCTGGCGGACATCGAGTCTGCGGGACCCGCAGTCATGGCCACGGAGCACGCCCATTTGCCCAGGTGTGCCATTGTGCCGACGTATATCGTTGTGCGCTGGTCGGCATGTGGTTAATGAAGATGGCTGAAGCCTGTACCCAGAAGAAGAAAGTAGAAGATGCTGGCAAGAGACTTCAAACTGTTGAAGGAAAGGTAGGCACTGCAGGCTTTAGTTCCGCTTTAACAGTCACAATAGCCCTTTATTAAAATATAATTCATTTTAAAAACAAATGGGTGATGGGGGGTGACAATCCCATGGTCCACTTTTCTAGTTTTTCTTTTGTGGCCTTAACACTCACCATTAAAGAAGTCTAGCCTGAGCTTGTTTGGATGGGCTTCTCCTATGGGTCACATGAATGCAATTCATTTTGCACTCCTGTGACCCATTTTCAGCAGAGTGTGGACTGAAGTCCGCTCTCTGTTTACGTCGGGAGCTGCTGACTGACAGGCAGCAGCTCTCCATTTGGGGAGCTGTGAGAACCGAGCCATCGGTGGTGTTTGGTGGCTCGGTTCTCAGTGCAGATACGGCGCGGGACAGATGCAGCATCGGACTGATGCTGCATCGACCTAGGTAAGTATAAACCTGCAAAAAAAAAAAACAACATACTTCTCTTTTAAGAGCTTGTTGACACTTTGTGTATGGTAGCCAATGTCTTACACAGCACACAGAATGAAGCTGTGGTGCTAACCAGGAAAATGAATATTTCTGCACGGCAACTCACCCGAAGAACGTGTTCTAGTGTAAACAAAACAACTACACTGGACTGCACCAAAAACGCACTGGAATGCATCAAAAATGCAACAAAAATCTGCATGCAGAAAAGCATCTGGAACGCATCCAGACTGCATTTCTATGGTGTGAACTGGCCCTTAAAGAGGTTGTAAACCTCCATTTTCAAGTTGTACCTATGAGTACAATAAATATCCCCTAAACGTGTGCCGTTTAGGAGATATTTACTTTATACTGTGCCGTTTCTTCACTAGCGAGTGCCGGAACTGGCGGCTCCCACACACATGCGCGGAAGTGACGTCACGCAGCTTCGGCCAGTCACAGAGTCGGACTCTGCGGCGCCGGAAGGAAGAGGGGTGATCATGGATGCGGCCTCCAGCAGGGACAGCGCGGGCTTCGTTTGCAGGTAAGTGTCACACAATAGGCTAGTATGCAAGGCATACTAGGCCCATTATGCTTTTACTTTGCAGGGAACAAAAAAGGAATTAAGACCCATCAGGGTTTACTTCCTCTTTGAGCCTATTATCAATGCATTTTGATGCAGAAAAAAAAACGCACAGGACTGCACGTGGTGTGAACTGGCCGTAACTATGTATTCAAAGTGCAAAAGCCAATAAAAATTGGCCTGGGCTGGAAGGGGGTGAAAGTGCCCAGTAGGTAAGTGGTTAAAGAAGATTGAAGACAGAGGGTCAATAATTGCACAGTGGTGTTTTGGACTGTTTCACCAGTTTATGTAATGTATCCACATAATTCTATAATTGCATTATTCACTAATTTTGGTTCATTTACATTTTACTAAAAGTGTGTCAATAAATAATAAAATTTGTCTGGCAGTAAGTGGGTTAAATGAGATCAATGTGTCATATAAGCTCATAGTAAGCCATTGGAGGTCCTTTAGTACAGGAATGAACTTGTCTGCAGCCCACTAACGTGATGTAAGAATTCAGTGACACAAACAGCCTGTGATCTGTTCGGCTCTGCACAGATTCACACAGACGGAGCATTGCTGGAAAATAACAGGAAGAGCTGGGCTTCAACAAAATGGCTGCCGTAGTGCTGTAACATAATGTCTTCACGCTACAGACCCTAGTGATCAACCGGAAGCCTGGGATCGAACATGACAGGAAGAGATCGCCAAGGGGTTGGTTGTCATGGTGACGGACAAGCTGTTCAGCGCTACAATGGGGGAAAGTGGGGAAAATTCCTATGTTATTCGTCCGAACTTCCAGCACAAGTAAGTGTGGATGGCATGGTAGTGTGGATTGGAGTGATTGTACTGGAGCATGGGTGGGGGGCTGATTGCTTACTCACCTCTATCGCATTGTTTGGATATATTGTCCTTTCAGATGTATATTTCTCATGTACAGGTGTCTATTTCTAAAGGCATTGTTTTTTTTCTGGCACAAACATATCTGCATACGTTATCAGTAAAATGCTTGTATCGGCAGTTCACACCAGAATGCAATGTGGGAATTGCGTGCTCTGTGTGCGTTTCCTGCACCGCGTTCAAAACTTACTGCGGTTGCGATCTGCAGCGAGTGCCAATATTAACTCCAGGCTCCTTTAGAGACAAACAGCATATACAAATACTGTAGCCCACTGTGTATATACGTCATTACTTTGATCTTATATACATAAGTCGCACCCACATATTTAAACGGTATTCAAACCACACGTGAGGTTAGAGCGAGAGCAATAATTGTAGCACTAGACCTCTGTAACTCTAAACAGGTAACCCATAAGAATTTTTAAAGTGTCGCTTATGGAGATTTTTGAGTACTGTAGTTTGTCGACATTTGGTGAGCGTGCGCAATTTTAAAGCATGACATGTTAGGTATCTATTTACTTGGTGTAACATCATCTTTCATGTTATACAAAAAAATATGGCTAACTTTACTGTGTTCTTTTTTTTAAAAAAAGAGCTGCGCAAATATGGCTTGACATAAAATATTGCAATTATCTCCATTTTTTTCTCTAGAGTTTCTGCAAATATATATATATATATATATATATATATATATATATATATATATATATATATATATAATGTTTGGGGGTTATAGCAAAAAATACAGATTTTAACTTGTAAACAACAAGTTGTAAACAACACTTACCTGTCCAGGAATCCAGCCATGTCTTCATTTTTCACTTGGTTGTTGGTAAGGATGAGCTCCGGTGTGTTCGCATACTCCACATGCAGAGCCCTCCAGAAAGTCAGCACTGCGCTTCGCTAATCACAGGCAGTAAGACATTTCCCGATGCGCAGGTACAGAGATCTGAAAATGTCTCACTGCCTGTGATTAGCGCAGCGCAGTGCTGACTTCCTGGCGGGCTCTGCACGTGGAGTGTGCGAACACACCAGAGCTCATCCTTAGTTGTTGGGTGGTGCCGCCTCCATCTCCACTAAGGGAGACCGATGGTGAAGCCATGCGGCTTTACCGCTGGTTCCCTACTGCACATGAGCGAAGCGCACTGCGTTTTGTGAATGGCCCAGTGGTGGAGGAAGGAGGACTACTACTTTTGGTGTAGTGCATTGTGATTTCAGCCCATTCAAAATAAATTGGCTGGAATGACATCACACAGAACTGCATGTGAATCGCACAGGAACGTACAGCGCGTAACTGCAATTCCTAACTAAGTAACTAAAGAAATCATACAAAAACTTACGTCTTGGGGGACGTCAGGTCACACAGCACTGTGGGACTACAGGTCTTAGCAACTCCCTAAGGGCCTACCTGCCATGTGGAACAAAAGTTAAAGCACCCCCGTCCCCACATGCTCGCATGCAGAAGTGAACGCATACGTAGTTCGCGTATGTAAATGACGTTCAAACCACACGTGAGGTATAAAGGTATAATAATATATATGTATATGTGTGTATATATATATATATATATATATATTCATTCACCCTATTTTGGATCTCGGGGGGGCTCAACAAGTTTCTGCATGTACAGAAGTTCCAGTCCGTGCAGTCAGTGGTGGCCCCTCTCCATCAGAGATTTCCTGGCATCAGTGGATATCAGAGATGTTTACCTGCACATTCATATTTTTTTCCCCACTAAACGAAGGTTTTTGTGGTTTGCAGTGAAGGATAGCCATTTTCAGTTTGTGGCCCTGCTGTTTGTTTGGCCTGTTCACAGTTCCCAGAGAGTTCTCCAAGATCCTGACTTTGGTTCTGGGACTCTTGCAGTCTTGAGGAATCCCTAATATAGAGTACCTAAATAACTGGCTTCGGAGGGAGCAATCTGCTTCTCTGCTGGCGAGTCGACCAATGCATCTCACACAGTACACACTCAGGAGGGGTTTGGGTGGGTGAATTTACAGAAATCTGCCTTAATCCTGGACTAAAAGTTGGAATATATAGACCTGACCCTGGATACTGCTCAGACATGAGTGATTCTAACACTGGAGAAATGTCTTGTTTTATGGTCTCTAGTTGACTTGCTTGTGTCTCTGACAAATCCCTAATTTTGCATCTGTATGAGAAAGAAGATTGTGGCCTCCTTCGAGGCGGTACCTTTAACCCAATTTCATTCTGGGCCTCTAGAGTGGAATATTTTGGTGGCTTGGGACAAGAGAACGCAATCGTTTAACTCCCCAATGTCCTTACATCCCAGCATGATTCCGTCTCTAAAATGGTGGTAATCCTTACGGATGCTAGAAATGGGAAAGTCCTTTCGCCCCTCTCCTGGAAGATTCTGATGACACACCAGCCTGCCGGGTTTTGGTGTGTTCTGGACATTCTCTTGGTCCAGGAAACTTGATCACTGCAAGAGAGGTTGTTGTCCATTAACATCCTGGAGCTGAAGATGATTCATCTTGCTCTTCTGTATTGGTCGGAGCAGCTAAATGGCCTTGCTGTAAGGGTCTAATCAGACAACACCATGGCGGTGGCATACATAAATCATTGATAGATTGATCCATTGAAACCATGGACTTTTAAGGTGTTCACAGACAACAGACTTAATTTAGTCAAAGGGTAGCATACATAAATCATTAAGGAGGCACCAGAAGTCGGACCACCCAGGAGAAAAAAGATCTCATGCTGTCTTGGGTGGAACAGTCATGTTCCTACATTGTCTGCCTTGCATATTCCAGGGGTTGAAAATTTGCAGGCGGATTTCCTCAGCTGTCAATAACTGTTTCCTGGGGAGTGGGCTCTACACCCCAAGGTGTTCGAAGAACTCTGTCAACGGTGGGGGCACCCTGGATGTGCATCTTCTGGCATCCAGGCTCAATGTGAAGCTGGACAGGTTGGACTCCAGGACGTCCAGTGTTTGTGGTATATGCTCTGAAGACACTGTTGAACCAGTTCTCCATTAATTTATGCCTTTCTACCATTACAGCTTTTACCTTGTTTGCTTCTCAGGATTCGGGTGGAAGGAACTCCAGCGATCCTAGTTGCTCTGGCTTGGCCCAGGACAACGTGATATTCTGACGTTTTGAACATGGTGGCGGACAGTCCTTGGATCCTTTTGGATTGACACAACCTTCTGTCACAAGTTTGTCTTCCATCCTTGTTTACAGTTGCTGACTCTGACAGCGTGGCTGTTGAAGCCCAAGTCTTGACAGACTGGGGTGGGGAGTCTGATTCAGTCATTTCTACCTTGCTGAAAGCCAAGATGGTGACTTCAAGGAAGCTTTACCACTGTACATGGAAATCTTACATTGCTTGCTGTGAAGCTAAGGGGTTTCATCCTCGCAAGTATGTTATGGGTTGCATCTTGTCCTTTCTCCAATCTGGAGTAGACCAGAGATTGGGTTTAAGTATGATCAAGAGTCAGGACTCAACTTGGTACTTTAGTGGGATTTCCACTTGGTACAATCTCCTTTGAACCCATTTGGGATCTCCCTTTAGCCCTTCTAATGGATTCGGTTTTATAGAGTTTCAGAATTTTTTTCTGTAAAGAACCATTCATGGTGTTTTACTGTGACTAGGTGGTTCTTTGGCCTAAGCCATTTTTTTGCCTGAGGTGGTTTTTTCTTACCACCTAAATCAGGACATTGTGTTGCCATGATTTTGTCCTAAGCCATGAACGCGGGGGGACAAGATTCATATGGAAATGGTTTGTGCAATCATCAGTTATCAGTCTTCGGCAGTTTTATTCACTTTTTGTTTTTCTTAAGGGTCCAAAGAATGGTCACACAGCTTCCAAATCTGTGATTTCTCTATGGACTTATCAGATTATCCACCGTTTCCAGTGATGGCTCATTCTACCAGGAATCTGTGCCTCCTGGGCTATTCGTCATCAAGCTTCAGTACTTCCAAGTTTTTAAAGCCACTACCTGGTTTTCAGGTCATACTTTTACCAAGTTTTACTTTTACCAGATGAATGTTAGAGCCACTGAGGACGCTACCTTTGGTTAACGTGTGTTGCAGGCTGTTTAGTGAGTTTCTATCCTGTTCTGATTTATTTGTAAGGGGCTTGTTGCCATGTTGCACTCTTCTCAGATTCATTGCTTTGGGACATCCCTGTCATAAGGATTCTGAGACACTTTGTGTTCCGTGATGTATGATAAAGAAATTTACCTAGTTTACCTGTACAATCCGTTTCTTGGAGTACATCATGGGACATATACATCCTGTCTTCTGGATTATGGCTTACTACAAAAACTGAAGCCTTTCCTAAAGTGGAGGTGTTTTGCCTGGTAGGAGACTTCCTGCCTTTTTTTGCCAGCGTCCATTTACCTGAGGGTGGCAACATAACCTTGCTGTAAGGATTCTGAAGATGCTCTGTGTCCTGGTGATATATTCCAACAAAAGGATTTTACAGGTAAACCAAAAATCCTAATTTTATTTTCTATGTAATCCTATAGACAAATGAAACCATGTTTTATTTTAATTTTTTTTAAAGTGTTAATGTTAAAAAAATGGGTTTTTACTGTAAATAAAAAGTATACAGTTAATTCTATAATTTTGTCCCATTTATGATGACACTAAAATGTTGTTTCTGGTATGCAAGTTATTTGCAAATGGAAAAGGACTTTTTTTAAATTTTCGTATTTTGTTTTTTAGCAAAGAAAAAAAAATATATATCTAAATAAAAAATTTAGCAGGAAAATAATAACTTAGGGGGAAAAAAGAGCTGATTAAAGTAATAAAGGGTTAAATAGCAATACATTATATTTACAATTGTTTTTATTTTTTACTTGTAAGGTTTCTTTAATTAACATGAATGTATTTTATTGGTATAAATTAGACTACAATTGATTTTCAGATTTAGAACTGCAACTGTAAAGGACTGCATTCGATCTGTTTTGAAGGAGGAACTAAAAAGCAAGCAGTATATTCCAGAGGAGGTTCCACAACTGACTCGATTTTTGTCAGAGACAATAAAGGATAAGCTGAAAGGTAATAAAAAGAAGAGCAAATATGTTAAAGGAGTGCTAAAGTCACATTTGTTAAATTTCATATTTTTATAGAGCATTGATCACTGAATCAAAACTCTGTATTAGTATTGTTCAAATATTTTTTCTTACTTTGAAAATATGTGCATATCCTAAAGCTGGCCATAAGCGGTTCAAATATCAGCCAGGTCAGCAGGCACTTACTCAGTTTCAAACCATGTATGGGCAAGCTGATTGTACCCAAGTTGATCCATTTAAGATATAGCCGCTAGCAATAATCGCTGTGTATTCCTGGCATGGATGTCTCCCCGCGAAAGCTGGACACAAGGTCACAGCGAGGAATGAATAAGAGCAACTTCTTGCAAAGAAAATGCACAAGGAGTGCAAGCTCGAGGTGTTAGGACAGGGGTCTCTTTCCAAAGAAAGAGCCAGTTTACTGTCCTTTAGACTTTAGCGGGGCCAGACTGTGCCCAGTGGGGAGTAATCATTCTTGCTAAAAGGGAAGGAGATGACCACCCCCTGTGATGTGATTGTAAAGTTGCATGGAGCTGTAGGGAAACATTCAGCAAGTAGGAATGGTTAGTGGGAAACAACAGAGAGAGGACAGCGATAGAAACTTTGTCTACCTTTCCCAAAGAAAGAGTGAAATAAAAAGGCTGGGATCGTTTCTGTTCTAAGCTGGAGAAAATCTCACTAGTATTCCCCTATCTCCAGGTGTTATGGTGAACCTTTAATGTGAAGAAGGTTTCTGAGCAGGTCCACTGGGCATAGAGGTAGAAGGTCTGCCAAAAAAGGATGGACTTTGCAGTAGGTGATGATGCCTGGAAGGGGCGAACAGAGCGGATACATCAAAGGGATATGGATATAGATATATAATATATATATATATATAATATATGTGGATGGTAGAGTAGGAAGCCCCTTGCCCTGTAACTGCCTCAATTAATTCCTTAAGGGATTTTCAAAAGAAAAGCTCACCTTCAGAGGGTATGCACAAAACACACCTTTCCCAAACAGCGTCAGTCAACCAAATTGTAAGCTATAAGATTCTGCACAGAAAAAAATTACATTCTGGAGATTTCACAAACCACATTCTCCATTGAGTCTACGCAGAATAGTAGGACCAAGGGTGAGAGCTGTAATCTTGCAGACAGCGAACTCCTAGCTCCCAACTGTCCTTGATTTGGAACAAAGTTCCTCTGTCCCTCTTTCCTCCTCATTTGTCCCTCATTTTGGTCTGATCTATATAGTTGTATATAAAATGCACTACCAGTGGTAAACCCTTTATCCAATTTCTAAATTGCTGCATTTGTAAATGTTAAAAGCCAGTATAGAGGAATAGTAGTGGTAAAAAAAAAAGCACTTGCGGGTTTACCTTACACTTTTTTTTGTTTATCTGTCCTTTAGGTGGGCATGCCAGGGAGGTGTCTCCTATGCCTACATACTTTTGCTAATAGGTGTCCCTTGCTCCCATCTCAAAAAGTTGGGAGGTATGTGAACTGTCTCCTGAAACAAATAGTTCTTCAGTCTAGTTCTTCATAGTCTGGATAACAGATGAGGTAGCAATAGTTGTCTCTGCAGGGACCACACCTGCAAGAGCAAAGGATGACTTCAGAAGTCTACAAATGCCTATCAACAGAATCCTTAAAAGGAGGAAATGCCCTCAATAGAATTAGTAGATTACCGTATATACTCGAGTATAAGCCAAGTTTTTCAGCACATTTTTTTGTGCTGAAAAAGCCCCCTCGGCTTATACTCGAGTCACTGTGCCCATCTGCAGCCTGATCGCCCGGCACTGTGACAAGCAGTCTAGTCGGCGGCCGTCCAGTGAAACAAGGCCCCGCCTTCTCTTCGTCCTCGTCCGTGATAGGCGGAACACTGACTCGCTTCTGGGAAACTGAATCAGTGTTCCGTCACGAGGAGGAGGTGGGGTTTTGTTACACTGGACGGCCACCGACTAGACTGCATGTCACAGCGCCGGTTTTATGGAGATCAGGTACATGAGGCATGCAGATGGGCAGAGTGAGGCTGCAGATGGGCATTGTTGACACTCTTTTTCACTTACAGTAGCTGCTGCATTTCTCACCCTAGGCTTATACTCGAGTCAGTAAGTTTTCCCCGTATTTTGTGGTAAAATTAGGTGCCTCGGCTTATATTTGGGTCGGCCTATACTCGAGTATATACGGTAATTATTCAGTTCAAAAATGGTTGGGTCGACAGTGGGAACAGTCTATTTCTTTTTTGAATTTTTCTTCCAAAGAGTACAAGGTAACAAAAATCCCAGAAAAGTGAATAACCTCTAAGAGTCGGACCAGTCATTATACAGTATAGAGCCCAATTGCCTTAAACAAAATAGGGAAAGACTCTCTAGGAATTGCCTTATTTTTTGTGCCTATAGCGTATGTGGAAGCTCAGCAGGGTTAAGTATATATAGCCAGAGCTGTAGCCAGCATGTGATGTGAAGAATTAACCAAACATTGTTTGTCCCATCCAGGCTTCGCCCATCATGGTGGGCATATCCCCAAAGGAGTCTTCAGGGTCTGGGTGCCAATGGAATGGACCTAAACCTGTATAGCACCCTGTGGCTAACTCGCTTGTTGCATGGTATACCAAGGTGTTTTACATAGCTATAGCTGCAAAGGGGCCAGCCTGAAGTGATCTAGCAGGACCTTATTTTTTGACTAAAGTTCCACTGTTTTTGTTAACAAATTTTGTAGGTTTTACAAAAACAAAAAATAAAAATGGTACAATAAAAAGATTGCAGCATACATTGCTGCCTCAATTTATCCTCAAGCAGTATACACTGACATATTACATTATGGCTGCTTTTACACTGGGGCGTTGGGGGTGTCGGGGGTAAAGCGCCGCTATTTTTAGCAGCGCTTTACCGTCATTTTAGCAGCGCTATTCGGCCACTAGCGGGGCTCTTTTAACTCCCGCTAGCGGCTGAAAAAAGGGTTAAAATCGCCCACAAAGCGCCGCTGCAGCGGCACTGTGCCGGCGGTTTGGCGACGCTTCCCATTGATTTCAATGGACAGCAGCGCTTTAGGAGTGGTGTGTACATCGCTCCTACAGCGCTGCAAAGATGCTGCTTGCAGGACTTTTTTTATTGTCCTGCAAGCGCACCGCTCCAGTGTGAAAGCACGCGGGCTTTCACACTGGAGTGAGAGGATAGGCTCTTTATAGGCGCTATGCAGGCGCTATTTTTAGCGCTATAGCACCTGTAAAGCGTCTCAGTGTGAAAGCAGCCTATAAGTACAGTCACTTTAGATGTGTCAGTCACAATCAAGAAAAATGTTCCACATTAAGTAGAAATTTACAATATGTTTTTGTCTTATACAGGGGGACAATGTAAAAAAAAATGGAGTTATAGTTTAATTATCATAATTTTCTTTTGTTCTTTCCCACAGAAATGGGTTTTGATAGGTATAAGATGGTGGTTCAGGTTGTGATTGGAGAACAGAGAGGTGAAGGAGTAAAGTAAGTGTTTTTTTTTTTTTTTTTTTTTTTTACTTCTGTTCAGTATAATTGATAGTTTTGCTATACTATCTACGGTATTTCGTTCTCTCCAGTGGACACTAAGCCTGGTTTACTAAAGTTTGGAAGTGCCAGGAAGTGTACTTTAACACTAAAGAAAATTGCCACGTATGCCCTGGTGTGTGCAAAGCGTGTACATTTTTTTTGCTCAGTAAATCAATATGGTCAAAGTACTACATGGTTTGAAAATGACTAAAAAAATAATAATCTGGTTTGCGTTGTATACAGTTCACTGCTTACTAGGCATTCAAACCTTTAGGCTTTGAAAATTAGAGTGCCCCCTTTTTTATGTCAAAGTACCCACTAGGGTGCATGTATCACATGCTGAGACCCACAGGCCTAATATTTTAAAAGTGCATTATAATGTACATCTCTTAGTGCCATGCAGATTTGTACACAGTCTAGACTTTTTTTACCTTTGAAGAACACCTGGCGGCAAGTCTGAGAGCTCGGGGAACCCCTGAAATAATTTTCACATCTACAGCTCACACAACATCGATGTGATCAGCAAGCTGTAGATACAGTGAGGGAAAAAAGTATTTGATCCCCTGCTGATTTTGTACGTTTGCCCACTGACAAAGAAATGGTCGGTCTATAATTTTAATGGTAGGTTTATTTTTATAATGAGAGACAGAATAACAACAAACAAAATCCAGAAAAACACATTTCAAAAAAGCTATAAATTGATTTGCATTTTAATGAGTGAAACAAGTGTCTGACCCCTTCGCAAAACATGACTTAGTACTTGGTGGCAAAACCCTTGTTGGTAATCAGAGGTAAGACGTTCCTTATAGTTGGCCACCAAGTTTGCACACATCTCAAGAGGGATTTTGACCCCCTCCTCTAATGCCGCGTACACATGGTTGGACTTTCCTGCAGGAAAAGTCCCAACGGAATCGTTTTAGCGGACATTCCGATCGTGTGTGGGCCTCATTGGACTTTTTTTTTTAAATTCTGACGGACCTAGAAATAGAACATGTTTTAAATCTTTCCGACGGAATCAGTTCCTGTATGCTGTATGCTCGTCTGTATGCTGTTCCGACGGACCAAAAATGACACATGCTCTGAAGCAAGTACGAAATGGCAACTATTTGCTACTCGCTATTGAACTTCCTTTTTCTAGTCCCGTCGTACATGTTGTATGTCACCGCGTTCTAGACAGTCAGACTTTGGTGTGATCATGTGTAGGCAAGACAGTTTCAGCAGAACTCCGTTGGAACTCCGTCGGAAAGTCCTTCAGAGTTTATTCTGACGGAAAGACCAGTCGTGTGTACGCGGCATTAGTCATTAAGGTTTCGAGGCTGACATTTGGTAACTCAAACCTTCATCTCCATCCACATATTTTCTATGGGATTAAGGCCCGGAGACTGGCTAGGCCCCTCCAGAACCTTAATGTTCTTCTTCTTGAGCCACTCCTTTGTTGCCTTGGCCGTGTGTTTTGGGTCATTGTTATGCTGGAATACCCATCCACGACCCATTTTCAATGGCCTGGCTGAAGGAAGGAGGGTCTCACCCAAGATTTGACCGTATATGGCCCTCTCCATCGTCCCTTTGATGCGGTAAAGTTGTCCTGTCCCCTTAGCAGAAAAACACCCCCAAAGCATAATGTTTCCACCTCCATGTTTGACAGTGGAGATGGTGTTCTTGGGGTCATAGGCAGCATTTCTCCTCCAAACGCGGTGAGTTGATGCCAAAGAGCTTGATTTTGGTCTCATCTGACCATAACACTTTCACCCAGTTCTCCTCTGAATCATTCAAATGTTCATTACCAAACTTCAGACGGGCCTGTACATGTGCTTTCTTGAGCAGGGAAACCTTGCGGGCGCTGCAGGATTTTAGTTCTTCACGGTCCCAGCTGCCTTCAAATCATTGGAAAAAATAAAACCCGCTGCTCCAGGTGAGATAAGGAAGCCTAATGATCCAGCAGGTGCTCGCCTCAGCACACAATGAATTTAGAAGAAATGGCTGCACCACTGTAGATCAAAATCACTTCATGTGAGCTTAGTCATTAACAAGTAATGATTAAGTGTACGTGAAGTGCGCAAAAGGTGTCTACCCAGCATTCTGATGCCTGTAATTTTTGGGATGTCCAAATAAAGAGGATTTTGATCTACAGTGGTGTGCGGCCATTTCTTCTAATTGCCTTGAAATCATTGACAAGATTCTCCTGTGTAGTTCTGGGCTGATTCCTCACCGTTCTCATGATCATTGAAACTCCGTGAGGTGAGATCTTCATGAAGCCCCAGACCAAGGGAGATTGACAGTTATTTTGTGTTTCTTCCATTTGCGAATAATCCCACCAACTGTTGTCACCCTCTCACCAAGCTTCTTAGCGATGGTCTTGTAGCCCATTCCAGCCTTGTGTAGGGACAAGATTGTAGACCTGACATCCTTGGACAGCTCTTTGGTCTTGGCCATGGTGGAGAGATTGGAATTTGATTGATTGCTTCAGTAGACAGGTGTCTTTTATACAGGTAACAAGCTGAGATTAGGAGCACTCCCTTTAAGAGAGTGCTCTTAATCTCAGCTCGTTACCTGTATAGAAGACACCTGAGAGACAGAAATCTTTCTGATTGATAGGGGATCAAATATTTATTTTACTCATTAAAATGTAAATAAATGTATAACTTTTTTGAAATGCTTTTTTCTGGATATTTTTGTTGATATTCTGTGCCTCACTGGTAAAATAAACCTACCATTAAAATTATAGACTGATCATTCCTTTGTCAGTGGACAAACCTACAAAATCAGCAGGGGATCAAATACCTTTTTTCCCTCACTGTTTAACAACTAGTATGCTTAGAAATAGCATTAAGCAATAGAATACATTTTAAAATGTACCTCCTTAATGTGAAACGTATGCTTGCTTTTTTTGCAGAGATGCTCAATTCTGGGTCAAACCTAAGATAAGCAATGTACAGGGGGTCAGCAGGGCAGAGCACAGGGGATTTAGGAGGGAACAGTACAGGGGGGGGGGGGGTAGAGCACAGCACAGTACAGGGGAGAATAGTACAGGGGGCAAAGAGGAAACAGTACAGGGGAGGGGGGCAGGAGTGAACCTTATAGTACAGGGGGGCTAGGAAAGAATAGTATAGGGGGAGGAGGGGGGAACAGTACAGGGGGGGCCAGGAGGGAGCAGTGCAGGGGGGGAGGCAGGAGGGAACAGTGCAGGGGGGCCAGGAGGGAACAGTACAGGGGGGCCAGGAGAGAACAGTACAGCAGGGAAGGAGAGAATAGTATAGGGGGGGCCAGGGAACCCCGGTTGAGAAACACTGGTCTAGGCAGTTTAAGACCCCTTTCACACTAGAGGCGTTTTTTACTGGTACCTGTAAAGCACCTGAAAAATGTCTCCCAAGCCTTCCCAGTGTGAGACCCTGAGTGATTTTCACACTGGGGCGCTGCGCTGGCAGGGTGTTAAAATAAAGTCCTGCAAGCGGCGTCTTTGGGGCGGTGGAGGAGCGGTGTATACCGGTGTATATATAATTGTATTACATTCACCTTTTTACTTAATATCATTATTGGCACCTTTAGCGCAAGAAAAGCTCAAGAAAATTGTATCCCTTTAAATTCTATGTATGTCTTCACACTGGTCTGTTGGACTTCCATTGTGGTGTTAAAAATCCAGCTTGGTGCATTTTTGGTCAGTTAAAAAAACACACAAAAAAATGCACATCCCAGTTCAAATGCATTGAAAACGTAGCAAGAACGCATCAGTAATGTGATGTGGTTTGTGAGTCACATGGCCTATGGAAAATACACTATAAGCAGTAAAATCGGCCCAAAATCGCAGTGAATTTGCAGTAAAATTGAGGCAAAATCACTGCGACTTCACAGCAAAATCACCGCAAATTAGCAGTAAAATTGTGATGCGTTTTCGTTGCCATTATCTCTTATCGGCCGAATGCCGATAACCCCATTTTTGGCCAAAATGTTTCAGCGGCCGAAATTTGGTGCATCCCTAGCTGAAAGTAACTATCATTGAAGCCAAATAACACTTGCAATATAGTTTAATGAATTGCGCCTTATGACAGTCTTTCTGTGAAAGTGTTTTGGTGTATTACAGGGAATCATTTTGATGGTCCCTGGACTTCTCCTAGAATCCTAAAATCCTTATAATTTACAGCAGGAGTATATTTTCCTAAAAATAATACACCTCATTGTTCCACCTTTAAATTCCTGCCATTTCTGTCTATAAATACACATTCTAGAATGAGGGAGATTTACTAAAACTGGTGCAGCTGTGCATGGTAGCCAATCAGCTTCTAACTTCTGTTTGTTCAATTAAGGTTTGTAATAAAAACTGGAAGCCTAAATAGTCTGACAGAAATGCCCCCTTGAGCATTTGTCCATTTTCAGATGTCGATTTGTGGGGTGGGAGCCTTACTTTAGCTAGAGTTCATCCTGGTATGTCTGTTTTTTTTGTTGTTTTTTTTTTGTATTCCTCTATCTCAGATAATAATTGTCAGTGTCTGATTTCCCTGACAGTCGTGGTTTGTGTCCATGTCTTTTAGTCTGTGTGAGTTTAGTTTTGGTGTAACATTATTATTAATATGAGTAGTGATAATATTATTTTGATGCTTTAAAGCGGAGCTCCACCCAAAAAAGGAAGCTTCACTTATTTGCCTTCTCCCTACTCCACTGCCACATTTGGCACCTTTCGGGAGGAGGGGGGAACAGGTACCTGGTTTTGACCGATACCCGCTCCCACTTCCAGGTGACTTCGCTGCAGCAAAGTTATCCAGAAGTTCGTCCCCCCCCCCCCCTCCTCCTTCCCCAGTTGCCGTGCCATGTACAAAGCGCAGCGTGCTTCACACATGCACAGTAGGGAACCGGCTGGGAAGCCGCAAGGCTTCAATGCTGGTTTCCATTACCCGAAATGGCGGCAGCAGCACCCGAGGGCCATTTGAAAAATTGTCTGGTGAAGACACAGCTGGATTCGTGGACAGGTAAGTGTCCTAATATTAAGTCAGCAACTACAGTATTTGTAGCTGCTGACTTTTATTTTCTTGTGACGGAGCCTGGAGCTCCTCTTTAAGGCTCTAGGAAGGAACTATAAGGCTCCATTTACACCTAGGCGATTTGGATTTGAATCGCGGGCAGAATTGCTGCAATTCTGCTTGCAATTTCAGCAAGATATGGGACGCATTTGCGATGTCGTTATTTCTTAATGGCATCCCAAACACTTTTTGCAATTCTACTGCGATCGCCCAGCGATAAAACGCATTAAAATCATGGCAAAAATCAAAACGCCAAACGCTCCTGGCTCTGTGCCAAAAATTGCTACATGAGCTTTCATTGGAGTGGAGTAAGGTCCATTCAAATGTGTGGTGCCGCTCCAAAAACTCTCCACTAAAAAGTACAAAAACGCAAAAAAAAAGAAAAATGTGCTGCAGAAGCTGTCGCTGTGCTACACTCAGGTGTGAATGGAGCCTTAAAGTGGATGTAAACCTAATTCATGAAATTTGACCTATGCACATATATCGGCAGTATTTTCTTATCTCTCTCCAAAGCTCTAAGTCCCGTGTGTTTCTGCTGTTTCGTTGCTCTGTTATCAGCATGATAACTTTTGACAAGTTCTCCGAGACGGGAGATAAAAGCAGCTGAAAATGTGTGTCGGGGGAGGTCGCTATACTCAGATTAGCAGAGAGCTTGTCTTGTCACAGCTCTGAAAGTATCTTCATTCTTTTACCTATATGGAGAGGGTGTGTGCCTTTCCTCCAATCAGTTGTCTCCCAGCGTAAGCCAAGATTACACTCCTACTGCTGAATGAGGAAGTGAAAATTCTAACACAATGTGCACTTCCTAAATAATATAGCAAGCTGAAGACAGCAGATACACATGTAAAACTTATGTAGGAAGATTTGTTTCATCTCTGTGTATAACTGGGTATATGTGAGGGTTGACATCCACTTTAATGTTCAGTTACCATTGCAAAAACACGTTCAGACATTTATCTCATCACTAATCTCTTTTGAACCCCACTTTCACCTTGTACTTTACCCTTGATGACATTCATAATTTATTGTGTAAAATCTTCATCTTTAAAATAAATATTTAATACGGGGTGTACCCATGACACTAGTGACACACCCCACATTATGGATTTTTTTTAAACAGAGAACACATTGGGAGCTTTCTGTCTTTCTCTATGTCTGTCTGCAACTCTGATTGAAATTCCATATACCCTATCTAAACAGCCCTTTGTCTCATTCAATTGTATGGGTACATTTTAGTTTGCACAACTGAGCTCGGTAACCACATAGGCTTTTTAGATGGAACAAGACTAGGCATGTAAACCAGTAAAAGAGTCTAGAGCTCCACCTTCTGCCAGTAAATGTAAGTGTGATATTCACATGTGTTATAATTCAAGTTATGTTCATCCTCCTCCCATCTACTGTAACATCATTGGCAGTTTTTTTTTTCTGGGAGTGGGTACCCTCTAAAAGGTACCTGCTCCTACTTTCGCAGTTCTTGCCTAGTGTTTAGCATTTATTGGATCCCATCAACAGAGTACACATCATTCAAAGTATATACAAAAAAACAATAATAAGAACCCCTAGAATAGGTTCTTCTGTTTATGAAGTTGGCAACTAACTATGTATGGACTCCACATCTATGTGTCTTTCATGCATAGGCATGCAATCCATTTATACTCTTTACCAGGCGTCAGTAAATGGTGGACCACAGTCCAGATTCAGAATGAGTCACTGTCCCATCCAGACTGCCACAGGCCTGCCAAAATAGTTCTTAATACCAAATGTAAAAAATAAAGAAAATAGAACACCACTATACATTTCTATAAAAAGTTCAATTTGTTGGGTGGATTTATAGGTGGATGCCTATGTGTCATATTGTTACTGATACTTTTATGGCCTTTTACACTTCGTCGTCTAGTCATGGCAGACATGTACCTATTGGGAAGTACTGTTCTCTGGGTTTTCTATGACTGTAAATACAGGCTGCCTGGACAGTGACTTAGTTACAGGGAAGTAGGACTAGGGTGGGAGATGCATCTTTGTAAATTCATCTTTCAGTAGCCCTTTTCTGCCATTTACAAGAAGCTTTATGGAAACGTGTTCATTTTCTTTCCTTACAGAATGGCTGCCAGGTGCTTCTGGGATGCAGATACCGATAGTTACGCTGAAGAGGTTTTCATGAATGTAAGATATATCATAATTCTCTACTAACTTATCAAACTCTACTCTAGAGATTTAAATCGTGTTTTTTTTGTAAATACAGTGGTACCTTGGATTACGAGCATAATTCGTTCCAGAAGAAGGCTTGTAATCCAAAGCACTCATATATCAAAGTGAGTTTCCCCATAGAACAGTGGTTCTCAACTCCTGTCCTCAGGACCCACTACCAGGCCAGGTTTTAAGTATTAACTTGGGGAGATGCAGACTAAAATACTGCAATCACTGAGCAGCAAATGATATCACCTGTGATGTGTTTCAGTTATCTTGCAAACCTGGCCTGTTAGTGGGTCCTGAGGACAAGAGTTGAGAACCACTGCCATAGAAGTCAATGGAAACTCAGATAATTTGTTCCACAGTGACTTCTATTGCATGCAGTACCGCATGTGGCCAGAGGTGGGGGAGGGGGGCGCCGGAGACACTTGGAAACACTCGCAAACTGTTTAGATGCACTCGGGAACTGAGTATTTCCGAGTGCATCCGAGCGGCTCCGAATGTTACCGGCACCTCTGGCCAAATGCGGTACTGCACACCGCAGAGGCTTGAATCCTGCTCGTTTTGCGAGACAACTCTCGCAAACCAAGTCAGGATTTTTAAAAAATAATAGCTCGTATTGCGAAACGCTCGTTAATCGTATTACTCGCAATCCGAGGTATTATTGTAAATGAAATAGATATACAGTACAGTGTCAATCGCAAAGCTTGCTGTACTTTCATTAAAAACTAATATTAACCACTTCAATACCAAGGGCGTCATATGACGTCCTGGGCTTTGAGCGGGTATATCTGAATGATGCCTGTAGTTACAAACATCATTCAGATATTGCCGGTTTCAGCCGGCGAATTTCTACACCATAGGAACAATCATAGCGGCCGTTCCGCCGCTTGATCGTTCCTATGGGAGGCGAGAGGGGACGTCCCCCCCCTCCCGCCGCCCTCCGGTGCTTGCTCTGACTCACTGTTACGATCGGTGAGGCGGAGAGTGGATCCGCCGGCGCCGGATGTAGATCATAGAGATTTCCGGCGGACCAGATGGTCCCCGGAGTCTTTATGATCGTCGGAGGCCGGGCACGATGTTATGACGTCACGCCCGGCCTCTCCATTAAAAAAAAACGGCGCCGCTTCGGCTGGGAAGCGGCGATCGTTTTATTTTTATTTTTTTATTTCAGGCTTCCCAGCCTAGTGGTGAGATATGGGGTCTTATTGACCCCATATCTCACTATTAAGATCACCTGACATGTCATATTGCTATTACAAGGGATGTTTACATTCCTTGTAATAGGAATAAAAGTGATCAATTTATTTTTTTTTTTTCAAAAAAGTGTCAAAAAAAAATAAATAAAATATAATTAACAATAAAAAAAAAAAAAATTTTTAAAGCGCCGCTGTCCCCGTGTGCTCGCACGCAGAAGCGAACGCATACGTAAGTCCCGCCCACATATGAAAACGGTGTTCAAACCATACATGTGAGGTATCACCGCGAACGTTGGAGCGAGAGCAATAATTTTGGCCCTAGACCTCCTCTGTAACTCAAAACATGTAACCAGTAAAAAAATTTCAAGCGTCGTCTATGGGGATTTTTAAGTACCGAACATTGGCGCCATTTCACGAGCGTGTGCAATTTTGAAGCGTGACATGTTAGGTATCTATTTACTCGGCGTAACTTCATCTTTCACAAAATGCAAAAACATTGGGCTAACTTTACTGTTTTTTTTTAACACAACAGTTTTTTTTCCCCAAAAAAAGGCGTTCGAAAAATTCCTGCGCAAATACTGTATGGGATAAAAAGTTGCAACAACCGCCATTGTATTCTCTAGGGTCTTTGCTAAAAAAAAACATATATAATGTTTGGGGGTTCTATGTAATTTTCTAGCAAAAAAATGATGATTTTTACATGTAGGAGCAAAGTGTCAGAATTGGCCCGGTATTGAAGCGGTTAACATCTGGTAGACCTTGGCAGCCTTAGGGTGTCCCTGTCACTACAGGATTACTTGTAAACAAATACAACCTGTAAAAGGAGAACGTCTATAGTTACCTTTCTGGCAGCCTGTGTCTTCAAAGTCTGCCGCTTTATTGCTTTCTGCACTCTTCAAGCATTCAGTATGCAACACACCCTGAAGTGGCAAACAACTGCAGTGGCTGCAGAGGGGCAGCAAAGCAACGGACATTGAAAACGGGCTGTCGAAAAGGTAAGCACAGTATAGATAGTCTTCTTTTACTTCTTGGACTTTGAAAAAACGACTAGTCACCAGTTATTGCAGGTGGTCTACCTGCATTACTCACTTACTGGTCTGCACTGTGTCTTTGTGTGAAGGCAGCCATCTTGGTAGAAGCAGGATTTTGTTTCCCATTGTTAGAGCCTTCAGCAAGGAGATCAGAGAGCAACACAGTAGTGATACTATAGATGTACAGCTATGAGAAGTGAAATCAAGAGGTAATTTTTTTAAGGGTACTGGCATACGCAGTACGCGCCTATTATATGGTAGCCATCATAATATTTCTCTCTCCACTATAATAAAAGCGAGGACTGTACTTCTCATCTCCACCAGGGGTGAGTATTGGTATTTAGATCTACAAGGAAGCACCACATACAAGAAAAATACTAAAAGTGCAGTATTTAAAGCGGACCTTCAGTCATTTTTTCAACTTTCCATCTACTAAATCCTCTGCCCTTGTTGTTTTAACTTTGAATAGTAAAACATATTTTTTTCTGCCAGTAAATACCTTATACAGCCCACTTCCTCCTTCTTGTCTGATCATTAGCCTAGGCTTATGACATCATGCACAGCTCTCTCTCTCACTCTCTTGTGAGAGTTTGCAAGGAAGGGAGGGGGGATGAGTCATAAGAGGGCCAATAAAAGCTGCAGAGCTAGAGGTGTGCCTCTGTGTGTCTGTGTAAATCCAGGAAGTGAACAGGCAGCAGCTTCAGCTGCCCACAGTTAAAATGGTTGCAGCCAGACTCAGTGGAGGGAAATTTCTGCCGCATATTTGGCAAGTACAGAATCACAGTATATATAAAATAATATACAAAGTGGTTGGAGGGAAGCTTCAGAATGGCAAAGATGTTTTTATTACATTATTATGTGAGCAGACTGCATTTCCTATTTAATGGTGATTCACAATACATAAATAAGTTAAAAAAACATCCACAGAAAAATTAAATAACAGATGCTTCTTGTTGCACTTAGATAGGAAACTACCAGTCCAGCATGGAATGGCGGCAGGACCTCTAGCAATGCCATCTACTACCAACAGTCAATCACTAAGAGAGTAAACCTGGTGTTTCTGAATCTCCACCAGGCTTTGCCCACCCAGCTTCAAAACTTCTTGGTCACTGTGCTGCCTGTGTGACAGCTGCAGCTGGGGGGAGGGAACTCAGCTGCACTGAGAATGGAGTGTCCTTATGGACATTCTGGCCTCAGTATGCCCAGTGATTGCCCCAAATTCATGTACACCACTTACACCAACATTTGTTGTGTGGAGGCAGGACAGAATTCTAGAGTATCATAGATATTCTTTACGAATTCTCTGATGATCTCACCTTATCCATTCACAGAACACCTTGTCCTGAGTGAAAAGCTAAGGCTTTTGTGGATGGATGAGGAGAGAGGGAGGAGAATGTAGACTATACTATCCTGCATTGTACTAGCTGGAACTCTCAGTCTCCCTGCCGAAAGAAGAGCACTGTGATTAGTATCTGATGTCAATGAAGCTGTCATTTGTATAGTACAGAGCATCTCTGTGGGCATCTCTAAGATTCCTATTGTTATAGTAATTAGGAATGATTCCTTTTAAATTGTTAGGACTTGTTCACAATAATGTGCTGAGAAATACAGATACAAGCTGACCTGTGTAGGTCAAAGACATATTTTGTTCTGTAAATCTTTCACTACGCTGTCTAAGGAATGTGCCAATACTGCAGCATGATTCAAGAAGCCACTTTGAAGTATTTTCTTGTATGTACAGTAGCTGTACACAGCTACAGTATGAATTAGGCGGATGTGTGCAAACTTTCCAAGCAGTAATGTTATTGTTTTACCAACATGTTTTTTTTTTTGTTTTTTGCTTCCAGGAGTACCTGTTTTGTGTTGCAGCTGCATTTGGATGCTTTTACTATTAAGAAGACTCAATTTAATATTCGCATGGATATTTTTTATTTTTTAATTGTGCAACAATGTGTCACAACGGTAACACCATAGTTACAATAGAACAAAAGGGTGAACCGCTCCAGGTGGGGTACTGAAGAAAATGCCCTCCTCAAAGTGGAAGCCAGGTGCAGGCTCAGCACAAGCAATATTAAAGAAATGGATTCTGGACAGCCGCACTCTGATAAAAGCCTTTATTGGAATGCGTAGTCAACGTTCATGTGACAACAAAAGCAGGACAAACAGCTGACGCGTTTCACAACATCATTGTTGCTTAGTCATAGCTTCACTATTCATTACAATAAAGGCTTTTATCGGAGTTCGGCTGTCCAGAATCCATTTCTTCACCATAGTTACAATGTTGTAAATATGTTTAGTTTTGTATTATATATAAAAATATATAATAAATTATCAAGCACTTTCTTCATGTACTTATTTTAATAACAGAATTATATTGCGTAAAAATTTTTCTCTCTCTCTCTCTCTATTATATATATATATATATATATATATATATATATATATATATATATATCTATATCTATCATGTGTAACCCTGCCAGATTCCTATGTACACACTGAATGCCATTTTAGTATATGCGCACGCCTACACATCCTAGTGAAAGTGAAAGCACGCAGAGCACATCATCCTAATGCAGATACACAGACCACATCATCATAGTGCATGTACACACAGCACATTATCCTAGTTCATGCAAACATAACACAGCATCCTAATGCATGTATAAAAACAGCACACCATCCTAGTATATGCACACACTTTGGACACCATATTAGTGTATGCACACTATGCATTATCCTAGTGCAAGTTGAGGATGAGCTCCGGCTTGTTCACACAGCCCACGTGCAGAGCCTGCCAGGAAGTCGGCACTGCGCTGCGCTATTCACAGGCAGTGCGACATTGTCCTGATGCGCGGTTGCAGAGATTGGGAAATGTCTCACTGCCTGTGATTAGCGCTGTGCAGTGCCGACTTCCTGGCGGGCTCTGCGAACACACTGGAGCTCATCCTTAGTGCAAGTGCAAGCTGCACACCATCCTAGTGCTTGAGCACCCAGTACACCACTTTAAAGCATGCAAATACTACACACCATTGTAGAGCATGCGCACACACAGCATACCACCCTAATGAATGCACACCATCATAGTTCATGAGAAAAAATCACACCATCTTCATGTATGCAAAAGCAGCACACCATTCTAGTGCCTCCACAAACAATACCTTCTGTGCCACACATTAGCCAGCTAGAAAAAACTGCAAACGATTTTGCATACCAAGCCTCAGAAATCACTACAGAACTAGACATGGTAATATACCTGTATTGAGTTACAAACAATGTAACTAGGGGTCTTGGAGGCACAAGGGTATGGTATATAAATATATACTTGTCAGTCACCAGCATGCTCTTTCAGTTATCATCGTAGCTACAAATTTGCCAGCCTTGCAGTATACCGTCTCATAGCTGATGAACCCTGATACTGGGGAGGGAGCAAATTAAAATGAATATGCTGGTATAGTTTAACTCTGATCTGTAGCTGAACCCAGTATAATTAGTTATATCATTTTCATGCCCTTTTATGTAGTGAAATATAATACCTGTGAATTTCAAGGCTTTGTTATTTAAAATGGTTTGCAATTTTCCCTACTGCCAGCCTATACAAGTTAGTAGTGGAATATCTCTGGCCACTGTGTGCAGAAACTCCTGTAGAATTGAAACAATGGGATTTATTTAAACCCCTTTCATATGGACATCATCCATTCAGTTAAATTTTTTCAAAGAAAGAGCAAATTAAGTTTACATCAGTTTGCACATCCATCCTCACCGTGGCAGCCGGTGGTATTTTTTTTGGGGGGGGGGGAGGCGGCAAACAGTGCACAGCCAGCCACCTGCACCTTACCAACTGGGTGGGCTCTTATGGACGGAACGCCAATGCATCTTCAGTTCAGTCACACAACTGGATGGGCCGCCACTGCATCTTCAGTTCAGTTTAGTCTGCATCCATTTTTGTATCTGTTTTATTTAGTTGTTGCCGAGAAGAAAAGTATAAACAAAAAATGTTTCTTGTCTAAAAATGGGCATAAATTGAATGGATGTCATCTGTTTACATCCGTTCTGTTTCAATCAGTGGCGTCACTAGGGTTGGTGTCACCTGATGCGGTAAAACATGGTGTCAGCCACCTCCCTAGTACAGAGTCAACTCCCTTCCAGCCCTCCTTCCCCAGCAAAGAATTGTAATGATCTCCAGAATGAGCCTCCCTCAGCTCTGAGGCAGCCAGATGCAGTGTTGCAGTGCACATACAACAGGCACTTGCAGCACCATGCAACACACTCACTTCCTGAATTCCAGATATTGCTGTCCACTTAGCCTGCTCTATCACACCATGTCACATGGAAAAAGTAAACTCAGAGGGCCCAGGCCGGTCGGGTGCCTTGAGCTGTTTCCCATGACTGCACATCGACACAAAGCATCATGGGGATTGTAGTCCATTCCTCGCCACAGCGCCCCGTCTTGTCTGCAGGAAAAGACTATAACTCCTGGCCAGCCCAGGCCCTCTGAATTACTTTTCCCCAAGGCCACAGTGTGTCAGGAAATAATGCGACAGGTGTCCCTGGAACAGGAGCAGGGTCGCAATTGCGACTCCTGTAGCTACGCCAGTGGGTGTCATCCTTCTGTTGGGTGTCACCCATGGCCGCACCCCCATAGTGACACCACTGGTTTCAATGGATCTGGACGTTAGCTGTTCCATTTAAAAAAAAAATAAACCTGAACGGACATGAATGTAGGCAGATGATCATCCCTTTACATCCACCCATAGACCTACATTGTGGTTAAGTCTGGATCTGTCTGAAAAACTGACAGAAACATCTAGACTGAACGCCCATGTGAAGGGAGCCTTACTAAAACTGGAGAGTACAAAATCTGGTGCAGCTGTGCATGGTAGCCAATGGGATTCTAACTTCAGCTTGTTCAGTTAAGCTTTGACTAAAAAAAAAAAAAAAAAAAAAACCTGGAAGCTGATTGGTTTCCATGCAGAGCTACACCGGGTTTTGTACTCTCAAGTTTTAGTAAATCAACCCCCATGTACCCACCAGCACACTCCTATCACTAGTTATTTTTACAGACTATGAATAAAGTATTACTTGGTGTGCAACCCTGTTTTCTGTAAATCCTTTGTATTGTCACTCTGCAGACAATCAGCTTGACAGAAGCCAAATCTTTTATTGAAGCCAGTGAAAAGAGTTAACATGGAAATGGCAGTTACAAAATATTCCAGACAAGTGACATACCATTTTCCAGATGTCTACAGTTCCGCTTTAAATACTGTACATTCTGCCGCTTACTGATAGCGCACTGCCTAATTTAATGGGATACTATAGGTTTTTCTATGTTGTCATCATTCAGTTCTAAAAATACACATTTTTTTATTTCTGTTTAATTAGGTGCATAGGAAATGTTGCATATGACTATTTCACATTTACAGAAAAAACATTTATTACTTAAAAAAGATGCAAACAGCTTATATATGCTAAACACACGTCCACTGACAATATTTCCATTTTATGATCTGCATCCAGAGGGTGGAGCTCTAATCAAGTCTGGATGTCAGTTGAAGTCTTAAGCCTCGTACACACGGTACGATTGTTGGACAACTGAGCATCTGATTTTTGTCAAAAGGGCATGTGCCAGGATCTTGTATTGCCTACTAACGTTACACAAATTGTCGTGCCACAAACACGAAGCATAGTGACGTACTACAAGGAATTTCAGCTCTTGAGCGCCACCCTTTGGGCCCCTTCTGCTAATGTCATATTTGGTGAGCATTAATTAATCAATCTGTCCCCATCAGTGCTGCCTTATCTGTGCCGCCTAAACTGTGCCTATCAGTGCCCACCAGTGCCGCCTCATCAGCGCATATCAACGAAGGAGAAAAATTACCTGTTTGCAAAATTTTATATCAAACTATGAAACATGTTTGTTTTTTTTTCAAAATTTTCCATCTTTTTTTGTTTGTTTAGCAAAACATAAAAATCCCAGCTGTGATTAAATACTACCAAAAGAAAGCTCTATTTGTGTGAAAAAAATGCAAAAAATTTTTATTTGGGTACAGTGTTGTATGACCGCGCAATTTTTATTCAAAGTGCGTCAGCGCTGAAAGCTGAAAATTGGTCTGGGCAGGAGGAGGGTTTAAGTGCCCAGTAAGCAAGTGGTTAATAGGGAGAGACGGAATAAAAAACAAAAATATCCAGAAAACCGCATTTCAAAAAAGTAAGAAGTAAAGAAATAAGTATTTGACCCCTTCGCAAAACATGACTTAGTACTTGGTGGTGTTGTGAATTCATGAAGAAATACATTTTCTATTTACTGTCAGAAATATGAGAGTTGCTTAGTCCTCAAAAAGTGGATGAACTGTGACTTTGCAGTGATTGAACTGTTCCCCTCTTGGAACCATTTAATGCAAAATAGGTGAACTCACACACTTTACAAAGCTTAATGCATCAACCATCTCTTAAAGTTCTATTTAAGCAGCTGAGAATAAGCGGGTTAAGAACTCCCTTAACAGGGTACTTAATAAAGCTATATATACCGTATTTATCGGCGTATAACACGCACCGGCGTATAACACGCACCCCAATTTAGGAGGGAATTTTAAGGAAAAAAAAACTTTTAGGAGGGAAGTTGAAGGGAAAAAAAACTTACATTTAAATGCCCATCAATGCAGCCTTCTCAGTGCAGCCTTGCCCCAGTGCAGCCATGTCAGTGCAGCCTTCCCCAGTGCAGCCATGTCAGTGCAGCCATGTCAGTGCAGCCATGTCAGTGCAGCCTTGCCCCAGTGCAGCCATGTCAGTGCAGCCTTGTCAGTGCAGCCATGTCAGTGCAGCCTTGTCAGTGCAGCCTTGCCCCAGTGCAGCCTTCCCCCAGTGCAGCCTTCCCCCAGTGCAGCCTTCCCCCAGTGCAGCCTTGCCCCAGTGCAGCCTTCGATCCCCTGTCCCTGCTGCTGTGCTTCAAAATCGCCGACCGCGATTTGAAAATGGCGCCGCCGGCGCCGAAATACACAGAGCCGGTCCTCGGCTCTTTCCGGCGGCTCTCGTTTACTTTCGGTTTCACTCGTAGCCCCGAGCGGAGCTATCCGAGTAGGTTCGGATAGCTCCGCTCGGGGCTACGAGTGAAACCGAAAGTAAACGAGAGCCGCCGGAAAGAGCCGAGGACCGGCTCTGTGTATTTCGGCGCCGGCGGCGCCATTTTCAAATCGCGGTCGGCGATTTTTAACTTTTGACAGGTCGGGATCGCAGGGGATCGGCGTATAACACGCACCTGCGACTTTCCCCTGATTTTAAGGGGAAAAAAGTGCGTGTTATACGCCGATAAATACGGTAATTGTTTGTCTTATATTTGATAAAAGTAAGGAGGAAAAAAAAAAAAAGTAAAGAAAACCGCATCGATGTGAATCTAAGTTGGCGACAATAAAACGGAAAATTGTATACTCACCTTTCCGTAATTTTCCTTTCCTGTCGCATCTTCATGGCAGCATACACGTTGGGTTGTGACTCCGCCTCCACAACCTGATAGGACCACATAGCTATAAATTAGAGAGCAGGCACCTGCCCCAGTATTCTCCGTAAATATACACACATGTCACCTCAGAGGGTGGGTGATTGTATGCTGCCATGAAGATGCGACAGGAAAGGAAAATTACGGAAAGGTGAGTATACAATTTTCCGTTTTCCTGTCGCATCATGGCAGCATACACGTTGGGGAGTAACTCGCCAAACTGGGTGGGAGTGCAAAAAAAATCAAATTTATTGACAAGGAACAGAAGAATTGGCCTGTATGACGGCCCTCCCAAATTCCACTGCTGCTAAGCGTGCAGCGTCTATTTTGTAATGGGAAATGAAGGTGTTTCTTGAAGACCAAGTGGCCGCTCTACAAATGGTTTCCGCCGAAACTTTACAGTAAGCTGCCCATGAAGTAGCCATTGCCCTGGTGGAATGCGCTCTAAGGTCTTCCGGGATTTGCAAGGTGCTTAAGGAGTAGGTCTTCTTGATAGTTTTCACGAGCCATGAGGCGATGGTACGGGCAGAGGCTGCCTGGCCCTTCCTGAACCCATGTGGGATGACTAAGAGGTTCTCGCATCTCCTGAACGACTTGGTCACCGAGAGGTAATGCAGAACGTTGCCCCTAACATCCAGGGGATGAGGAACGCCCTGATCTGTGTTCAAAGCCGGGAGGTCAATCTCCTGGTTAAAGTGAAATGCAGAAGAGACCTTTGGGATAAACTTGTCTGAAGGTTTTAGGGTTAACCTGTCTGGGTAAATCATCAGGTATGGTTCCTTGATAAGTAAGGCTTGCATTTCCGAGACCCTCTTCGCTGAAGTGATGGCAATTAGGAATGAGACTTTTAGAGTCAGGTCCCAGAGGGAGGTATCTTCCAGAGGGGAGAATGGTTCTCCGGATAGAATTTGCAGGACAGTTGATAGGTCCCATGTTGGAAATGAAGGCTTTCTGGGAGGCCTTAGCTTCAGGCATGCTTTCTGGAACTGAACTACAAGAGGGTTGAGTGCCCATCTAACCCCTGTCAGAGCAGAGATGGCAGAGACTTGGACCTTTAGGGTGCTAGATCTAAGGCCTTTGTCTAGGCCTGACTGTAGAAACTCAAGCACTTGTATTGCTGATGGGGAAGACGGATCCCAACCTTGTTCCTGAGCAAAGGAAGAGAACTTCCCCCAGACTCTCTCATAGGTGTAATTCGTGGAAGATTTCCTGGCTAAAAGCAGGGTTTCGACTACCTTCTGTGAACAGCCCTGATCTAGGAACCTAGACCTTTCAGTCTCCAGGCCGCTAGGTGCAATCTCTCTGGGTTCGGATGCAACAGCTGGCCCTGGGTTAGTAGATCCGCTGTCACCGGAAGAGGAATTGGATCCGCTGTGCTCAGTTGCAGGAGGGTGGTGAACCAAGGCCTCCGTGGCCAGAAGGGAATCACAGCCAGTACTAGAGCTGCTGAGTGTTTGAGCCTCAGAAGGAACTTGGCAATCAGTGGCGTTGGTGGAAAAATATAACCTAGGCGAAAGTTCCAGGTATGCTGGAGACAATCCGTTCCCTCCGGACCAATTTACCCGGAAGCGCTGCCGCACCACAGATCCAGCATGCGTTTCCAGCAGGACGGGCATGGCGTGCAGGGGAGCGGTGCCTACGTGAGGACGACCTTCTGTGGCGGGATCGACCATGCCGAGAACGTGATCTGGAGCGGCTTCTTCTGCGACTTCCTCTTGAGCGACTCCTCCTATGGTAGGAGCGGCTTCGTCTGTGTCTAGAGCAACTTCTCCTGCGTGAGGATTCTCTATGTCTTGACGCAGACGTTCCTGAGGACCTGGTAGGGCTGACCAATTTAGGTAGCGTTAGAAGTGCTCTCTTTTTCAATCTTCTTACTTACCCACTTCTTCCCCCCCTTACCTAGTCGGCTGGCGGTGATCTGCTGGGGCAGCGGTCTCCATGGTGAATAGGTTGGAAACCTGCAAGGAAAAGATAAGCAGCAATGTAGAAGCTGACTCAGCTGGACGGTGGGGGGGGGGGGGGGTGGGATTAAGACCCACCTTTGTAGAGCGTTTTCTCTTGCTGTGGATCGCGGGGCAGGCTTTCTGTAGCGTGCAGAAACCATCAGCAGCTTCCACAGCAATGCTGTGGTTTTTAAATCTGCCGCCATTAGCGTCGAGGCGCCCGGCGCCATCTTGGAGACTGGAAAACAGCTCAGCAGCGCCCAGAGAGCCGTACTGCGCATGCGCGAGGACGCCGAGAACGCTCGGCGGTCCCCCACAGCACTGCATGGACCACAGAGCCCAGCAGGACACCCCAGGTATGCCGGAAAGGGAGAGGGGAAGAGGGGGGGGGGGAACATGGAGACCGCTGCACACAATGAAGCCTGTTTAAGGCTTACTTTCTTGAGGCCATATAGATGGTTCCCTGGCCAATCCTCCAGCAAGCCTGTTTAAGGCTTTTGCGGGCTGTTTGCACTTGAAGCCTGTTTAAGGCTTGTCTTCTGGCAACAGTTTAAGATGAGATGAGTGCCCCTGAGACCACCAGAGTGGGGCTCCTTCTATTTAGCTCATTTAGAGGCTGTACAAGAAGGACTTCCACCCAGGAGAGGCTAGAACCTGGCTGGGGCGAAGCGGTAAGGGGGTGCTGATCCGTGCGTCCTGACAGGTGAGGAAAAATAAGAGAATACTGGGGCAGGTGCCTGCTCTCTAATTTATAGCTATGTGGTCCTATCAGGTTGTGGAGGCGGAGTCACAACCCAACGTGTATGCTGCCATGATGCGACAGGAAATGAATATTACGCTGATTAGGCCAGTTGGTGGTGCTCACTGATGTGGTAAAAAAAAAAAAGTTTTACAAGCCTGTTTTAAAACAGAAACTCGGTGGAACAATGGTAGTTACCAGTTACAAAACAAGGAGATATTTACATGGTTTTAGTTTTGTTTTTTTTATAAACAAAACTACTCTTACAGCCATAGGAAACAAGGTTATACAGACTGTTATCACATAGAAATAACCTCACCTGGCCTAAACCTATTGTGTTTGAGTGAGGAACTGTTTAACTAGCTAACACCTTGGCCAACAAAATCTATTGTGTGAATTTTTAGGAATTATTTGGACAAACTGAGCTAAGCTATCTGAACATCCCTTGAACTAAGCTCAATTCAACACACGGTGGGAAAGATTTGAAGTTGGTGCAAGTCAAAAATGTTTTAAAAGTATCTATAAGGTTATTATAAGTCATTTCAAACTATCTATGACATTGTAGGTCACAGAGACATATTATAATTTTGGCATCTGCGGACAAAACAACTTTGGTATGAAGAAAATATATATGAAAGTGTGATTTTATAAGTAGAAGTGTTTTAAGAAACTAATTATTATTAGGAAAAACATATAATTATGATTATAACTATATGACTGCAGCCTATGTTTAGATAAACAACTATTCATTGGGGATACCAGAATTATACAGGTATCCATATAGATAATCATTTTTTAGGTAGTATTGATTAGTATATATAACATGTGTCTTTCATAGATAGACCAGTTTTTATAGATATACATTTATAGAGATACATATATATAACCAAGTTATGTAATGGTGACTAATTAAACTTAAACTGAGTGTATTTTACATTAGACCGATTACCAGAATATTTAAAGGTATATACTCTTCTCAACGTTATACACATTATGAAAATAGAACGTATTAACTTAAAAGGACAAACTCAAAACACACGTGAGACACCTGGTGGTCAAAGGTGGTATTTTTTGAACTCCCTAAATTTCCGGGAAAGATAAATGATTAAGTTTTTCATTAACCAATAGAACAGAAGCCACATCCTTTTGGGCAGAGCCATTATAATTTTTATGGTCTCATTATCTGAAATAGTATTTAGAGGCAAGTAAGATGCCATGAGAGGAAGAAGGTCAGGGATCCACCCTGAGGGGGGACACTGGGAGATACACACACTCCCAGACAGACTGACACTTATGCACCATGCATGAATACATATTTTAACATCCATGAAGTTTCCTAAACCCTGATCCTTGGAAGTCGCAAGAAGTAAATCCTCTTTAAGAGTATCCATTTTGAAAGCCACGGCAGCCATCTTAACTCTGGTAACCAGCCAATAGGAATAGTAGCCATCTTGGAATGGGTAATTATGTCATGTTGATTTTATCTTATATGTTCTCTCAAATATAGAATTATTGAATGTTATACAACTGATAATCTTTCTCCCGAATCAATAACCGCCTTGTAGATTTTTCTCTAAAGATTCAAGTTTTCATTATATTTTTCTTTTTGAATAGTTGCCACATTTATTGACAAAACAAACATCTAATTTATTTCACATTGTTAACCACTTACTTACCTGCAGTATAGTAACGGTTGGACGTGTGAAATACAAAAGTTCTGTTTAATTGTCAAGTTCACAAGGTTATTGATTCTACCGAGAAGTTATCATGGTGGTATTATGTCAAAGGGACTGCGCGCCCATTCTTGCAAGTGTTTTTATTGATTTTCAAGACGTTCATGTAACGCAATCTGTATCTTAATTTCATGTGATTATTTGTTTTTTTTGTCAAGCAATAAATGTCACTATTTCGTATGATCACGTCTCTGTGAATAAGTTTCATATGCATAGACTGTGTCATATAGATTGATTGTGTATCTTAAAAATATCCTCGTTAAAAATTACTCGATAATAATTACTGTGCGGGAAACCTGTCCTTAAAAAGGCACAACTTATTTATGACAGTGGCAAAACCCTTGTTGGCAATCACAGAGGTCAGACGTTTCTTGTAGTTGGCCACTAGGTTTGCGCACATCTCAGAAGGGATTATGTCCCTCTCCTCTTTGCATATCCTCTCCAAGTCATTAAGTTTCTGAAGCTGATGTTTGGCAACGCTAACATTCAGCTCCCTCCACATATTTTCTATGGGATTAAGGTCTGGATACTGGCTAGGCCACTCCAGGACCTTAATGTGCTTCTTCCTGAGCCACTCCTTTGTTGTCTTGGCCCTGTGTTTTGGGTCACTGTCATGCTGGAATACCCATCCACGACCCATTATCGATGCCCTGGCTGAAGGAAGGAGGTTCTCACCCAAGATTTGACAGTACATGGCCACATCCATCGTCACCTCCATGCAGTGAAGTTGTTCTATCCCCTTAGCAGAAAAAGACCCCCAAAGCATAATGTTTCCATCTCCATTTTTGATGGTGGGGGTGGTCTTGGGGTCATAGGCTGCATTACTCCTACTCCAAACACAGAGAGTTGAGTTGATGCCAAAGAGCTTGATTTTGGTCTCATCTGACCACAACACTTTCACCCAGTTCCCCCCTGAATCATTCAGATGTTCCTTAGCAAACTTCAGGCCGGCCTGTACGTGTGGTTTCTTGAGCAGGGGGACCTTGCAGGCGCTGCAGGATTTCAGTCCTTCACGGCGTAGTGCGTTGCCAATTGTTTTCTTGGCGAATATGGTCCCAGCTGCCTTGAGATCATTAACAAGATTCTCCCGTGTAGTTCTGGGCTGATTCCTCACCATTCTCATGATCATTGAAATGCCATGAGGTGAGCTCTTGCATGGAGCCATAGACCGAGGGAGATTGACAGTTATTTTGTGTTTCTTCTATTTGCGAATAATCGCACTAACTGTTGTCATCCTCTCACCAAGCTGCTTGGCGATGGTCTTGTAACCCATTCCAGCCGTGTGTGGGTCTACAATCTTGTCCCTGACATCCTTGGACAGCTCTTTGGTCTTGGTCTTGGTGGAGAGATTGAAATCTGATTGATTGCTTCTGTGAACAGGTGTCTTTTATACAGGTAAAGAGCTGAGATTAGGAGCACTCTCTTTAGACCCCATTCACACAGGGGCAACACGACTTCCGCGGCGACTTGCAAAACGACTTCTGTATAGAAGTCTATGCAAGTCGCCCCCAAAGTCGTATAGGAACCTTTTTCTAAGTCGGAGCGACGCAACGGTTCCATTGTACAGAACGGGAGGCGACTTGTCAGGCGACTAGGTCGCCTGACAAGTTGTCCCTGTGTGAATGGGCTCTTAGGAAGTGCTCCTAATCTCAGCTTGTTACCTGTAAAGAAGACACCTGGGAGCCAGAAATCGTGCTGATTGATAGGGGACCAACTACTTATTTCACTCATTAAAATGCAAATCAATTTATAACTTTTTTGAAATGCGTTTTCTAGATTGTTTTGTTGTTATTCTGTCTCTTAAGCCTCGTACACACGATCAGATTTTCTTGTTAATTTTACATTTTTTTAAATGTAACTGCCTACTCCCAAATTGTCATTTGACGTAAAACACAGCGCCACTTATTATTCTCCACAATTTTTTTATTGTGCATTAAAAAAAAGAAAACAAATAAAATTAGACATGCTATCTGCCAATAGAACTTCACCAAAAAGTGCATTCTATGCATCCAAAAGTATAGAAAATATACCAAATCAAATCATTATTCAACCAAAAAATAAAATAAAAGCCTCATGCATGTGTCCTGCTTCTTAATATAGGGGGTCAACAATGCCAAGAGTTGGTGAAAGCAGGGGTCCATCATCCAGAGATAATTCCGAAAATCATCTGGATTATTCTCCTGGAGCTACCGCAGCAAAGGCATATGACATAATTGGTCACGATTAATAAAGCAACCAATTTTTGGTCCAAGAAATCCTCCTCCTCCTGTTCCTGGACTGGTCTTGGGTCAAAGCAATAACTCCAAGGCCAATAATAAATAACACGTTATCTCCTCCGATTACGCAACATGTCTGGTTGACGAACGGCCGTTCAGAAACTAAAAGAAAAGCGCAAAATGAAAAGCGCGAATCAACACTCACCAAACTTCTACTAACACAAAATTAGCAGAAGGAGCCCAAAGGGTGGCGCCAAAGAGCCTAAAAACCATGTAGTACATCACTACATTTGTGTTTATTGGCCAACAATTGCTTGTCGTTTGTATGCAAGACAAGTTCCTGGCCAATGCCCTTCAGACAGAAGTCCAAGGTTTTGTCTGTGGAAAATCCGAACGTCTGTACGAGGCTTTACTGTTAAAATAAACCTACCATTTAAATTATAGACTGATCATTTTTTTGTCAGTGGACAAATGTACAATATCAGCAGAGGAGCAAATACTTTTTTCCCTCACTGTACCTATGTAAAACATTACAAATAAGTGCCTATACTGTTTAACCACTTGCTTACTGGGCACTTAAACCCCCTTCCTGCCCAGACCAATTTTCATCTTTCAGTGCTGTCACACTTTGAATGACAATTGCACGATCATACAACACTGTACTCAAATGAAATTTTTATAATTTTTTCCCACAAATAGAGCTTTCTTTTGGTGGTATTTAATCACAGCTGGGAATTTTATTTTTTGCTACACGAACAAAAAAAGATGGAAAATTTTGAAAAAAAAAAAAAATCATGTTTAATAGTTTGTTATAAAACTTTGCAAACAGGTAATTTTTCTCCTTCATTGATATGCGCTGATGAGGCGGCACTGGTGGGCACTAATAGGCTGCACTGGTGGGCACCAATAGGCACAGATAAGGTGGCACTGATGGGGACAGATAAGGTGGTACTGATGGCCACTGATAAGATGGCACTGATGGGTGGCACTAATGGGCACTGGTAGGTGACACTGATAGGTGGCACTGATGTGCAGCACTGTTGTTCTGGTACTGATTGTGGGCACTGATAGGTGGCACTGTGGGCACTGGTAGGCAGCACTGTTGTCTATTGCTAGGTGGCACTGGCAGGGGGCACAGGTGGGCACTGTTGATCTGGTGGCAGATAGGTGGCAATGATGATGAGGCACTGATTGTGGGCACTGATAGGTGGCACTGTGGGCACTGATGGGTGGTGCTGGTGGGCACTGGTAGGCGGCTGCTAGGTGGCATTGGCAGGTGGCACAGGTGGGCACTGAGGAGCTGGAGGCAGCTCTTCGTGATAGTGTCTGATGTCCCTCTCATGGCCGCCGGTGATCGGCTTTTTTTTTTCTCCCCACGTTGTCAGCGCGAGGAGAAAAAGTAGCCGATTACCGGCTCTGTTGACATCACATGATCAGCTGTCATTGGCTGACAGCTGATCACGTGGTAAGGGGTCGGGATCGACCCCTTACTCCGATCTGTGATCCAGCGAGTCTCATAGACTCGCTGATCACAGAGTGCGCCACGCGCGCCCTGCAGTGGGCGCACAGGCCGCTCGGGCATGGTACAACGTCAATAGACGTCGTCCCGGCAAAGCAGGTCTGCACTGTAGCCGTCATTCGGCTATAGCACGGATCTCAAGTGGTTAACCACTTGCCGACCACCCGCCGTGATTATATGGTGGCTGTTTGAATGGGAATACCGGGGTTATGGCAGCAACTAGCTGCCATAACCCTGGTATCCTCTTCAACAGCGGGCAGTCGGCTTTCAGATAAAAGTGGTCTCAGCTCTCCGGCCGTCTCCGCTGCTTACCGGAGCCGTCGGTAGCGGCGAAGACGGTCAGGTCCTCTTCCCTCACAGACTGGATGCCAAGTGAGGGAGAGATGGCCCCAACTTGGCTCCACTTCATTGGATGGTGGAGGCGACGTCAAACGTCACTTCCGCCCAATAGTCTTAAAGGGGAATTTTTTTTTTGTAAAAAAAAAAAAATTACATTTATTTATTTTTTAATTGTATTTTAGTGTAAATGTGAGATCTGCGGTCTTTTTGACCCCAAATCTCACATTAAAGAGGTCATGCTTTTTTTCTATTACAAGGGATGTTTACATTCCTTGTAATATAAATAAAAGTGACCCACATTTTTTTAAAGAAAAAGGCAGTGTTAAAAAAAAAAAAAAAAAAAAGTAAAATAAATGAAAAAAAAAAAAAATTTTAAGCGCCCCGTCCCGCCGAGCTTGCGCGCAGAATCCAAAGCATACGTAAGTCTCTCCCACATATGAAAACGGTGTTCAAACCACACATGTGAGGTATTGCTGTGATCGTTAGAGTGAGAGCAATAATTCTAGCACTGGACCTCCTCTGTAACTCACAATGGTTAACCTGTAGAAATTTTGAAACGTCGCCTATGGAGATTTGTAAGGGTCAAAAATTCTCGCCATTACACGAGCGGGCACAATTTTGAAGCGTGACATGTTGGGTATCAATTTACTCGGCGTAACAATATCTTTCACAATATTAAAAAATAATTGGGCTAACTTTACTGTTGCCTTATTTTTTTAATTCAAAAAGTTTATTTTTTCCCAAACAATTGAGCTTGTGAGACTGCTGCGTAAATACGTTGTTCCATAAAGTATTGCAACGACCGCCATTTAATTCTCTAGGGTGTCTGGGAAAAAAATAAAATAAAGTTTGGGGGTTGTATGTAATTTTCTAGCAAAAAAAAATGATTTTAACTTGTAAACACCAAATCTCAAAAAGAGGCTTGGTTAAAATACAGTAATACACTGCGGGAGATTCGCTACAACTGGAGAGTGCAAAATCTGGATGAGCTGTGCATAGAAACCAACCAGCTTCCTGTTTTTTTGTCAAAGCACATGCACAGTTGCTCTCTATGTTAGGAATTGTGCTGAATTTGTAGAGGCCGAGCTGCTGACAGTCTAAAGATTTACTGCTGCCCAGGGGCTCGGGGCTTCAGCAAAATGGCAGCCTCCAGGAAGAACAAGCAGGAGCAATGCTGGAGGCAATTTACAGCACACATTCATTTTGGTAGCGTAATTATTAATGTGGAATGTATGTTCCCTGCTAAAGAATATTATTTTTATCAAGTTGTTTTGGGCAAAGGTCCACTTTAAGTTTTGACAAAAAAAAAAACCCTGGCTTGCAAGCCCACCATTTCCTCCGGGCAATACATTTACATTTATGAAAAATTGGTACGGCTCTAACCCAGAATACATACGATAGAGAAATAAATCGCAAATTCCATGCTTGGTAAACCGCCCCCGATCGCTGCCAATACACCAGTTCATTCTATTGGAGACACCATTAGGGCTTTTCACTCCAAAACCAGACAAAGGGCCAACCCTACTTCACCAGGTGTCCATTCTACTCCTTTTCTGGTGAAACCAGGGATATTTTACATTTCCCACAAGAGGAGCACAGATAGACACAGCCTGTAACTCTTCCTATTGTATCAAGAACTAGAACAATACTCAGGTTGACGTACAGGTCCTGCTGGTAATACTCGTTAGATTGCATTAGCAGGTACAGGCGCTACTGTCTGAAGACAGTGAACATTAAAGCGGCTTCCAGGACTGGACGCGGAACCCTGCAGCGTGCTTTGAGTTCCCGGCGGACTGCTATTCCGGCGTCCAGCTTTAGTGCTGACTTGGAGCTGTACTTCCGGGCGGTGCTGTCACAATCTAGTAGCCCCGCCCGGAAAGTGGACACGGAGACACCGGGAGGTGAGCTGGGAGTAGGGTTTGTGTTGTGTTTTATGTGTGGGATGCTGACTCTGTTCCTTGGCTGATGTCGCCGTATTGTAGTGCCATATCAGGTATGTGAGATATTAATACATAACATTTATATGGAGGTAGGGATGGAAGGGAGGGGTGTTGAAGTTTCCATAATCATGGAATATCTTCCTGAGATTGGGAAAGTTATTGCTGTGTTGTTGATAACTAATCAGGTTTTCTCTTCCATTCTATTACCTGCATTGGAAACTTTTCCTCCATATTTGTGTTATGTTCTGTTCCCAGTCAGGGCAGAGATCAGTGTGTACAATGTACAGGGCAGAGATCAGTGTGTACAATGTACAGGGCAGAGATCAGTGTGTACAATGTACAGGGCAGAGATCGGTGTGTACAATGTACAGGGCAGAGATCGGTGTGTACAATGTACAGGGCAGAGATCGGTGTGTACAATGTACAGGGCAGAGATCGGTGTGTGTACAATGTACAGGGCAGAGATCGGTGTGTACAATGTACAGGGCAGAGATCGGTGTGTGTACAATGTACAGGGCAGAGATCAGTGTGTACAATGTACAGGGCAGAGATCGGTGTGTGTACAATGTACGGGGCAGAGATCGGTGTGTACAATGTACAGGGCAGAGATCGGTGTGTGTACAATGTACAGGGCAGAGATCAGTGTGTACAATGTACAGGGCAGAGATCGGTGTGTGTACAATGTACGGGGCAGAGATCGTTGTGTGTGTACAATGTACGGGGCAGAGATCGTTGTGTGTGTACAATGTACGGGGCAGAGATCAGTGTGTACAATGTACAGGGCAGAGATCAGTGTGTACAATGTACAGGGCAGAGATCAGTGTGTACAATGTACAGGGCAGAGATCAGTGTGTACAATGTACAGGGCAGAGATCAGTGTGTACAATGTACAGGGCAGAGATCGGTGTGTACAATGTACAGGGCAGAGATCGGTGTGTACAATGTACAGGGCAGAGATCGGTGTGTACAATGTACGGGGCAGAGATCGATTTGTGTACAATGTACGGGGCAGAGATCGATTTGTGTACAATGTACGGGGCAGAGATCGATTTGTGTACAATGTACGGGGCAGAGATCGATTTGTGTACAATGTACGGGGCAGAGATCGATTTGTGTACAATGTACGGGGCAGAGATCGATTTGTGTACAATGTACGGGGCAGAGATCGATTTGTGTACAATGTACGGGGCAGAGATCGATTTGTGTACAATATACGGGGCAGAGATCGATTTGTGTACAATGTACGGGGCAGAGATCGATTTGTGTACAATGTACGGGGCAGAGATCGTTGTGTACAATGTACGGGGCAGAGATCGTTGTGTACAATGTACGGGGCAGAGATCGGTGTGTACAATGTACGGGGCAGAGATCAGTGTGTACAATGTACAGGGCAGAGATCGGTGTGTGTACAATGTACGGGGCAGAGATCGGTGTGTGTGCCTTGTACGGGGCAGAGATCGGTGTGTGTACAATGTACGGGGCAGAGATCGGTGTGTGTACAATGTACGGGGCAGAGATCGATTTGTGTACAATGTACGGGGCAGAGATCGATTTGTGTACAATGTACGGGGCAGAGATCGATTTGTGTACAATATACGGGGCAGAGATCGATTTGTGTACAATGTACGGGGCAGAGATCGATTTGTGTACAATGTACGGGGCAGAGATCGATTTGTGTACAATGTACGGGGCAGAGATCGATTTGTGTACAATGTACAGCTCAGAGATCGGTGTTTGTTTACAATGTACAGGGCAGAGATCGATGTTTGTACAATGTACATGGCAGAGATCGATGTTTGTACAATGTACAGGGCAGAGATCGATGTTTGTACAATGTACAGGGCAGAGATCGATGTTTGTACAATGTACAGGGCAGAGATCGATGTTTGTACAATGTACAGGGCAGAGATCGGTGTGTGTACAATGTACAGCTCAGAGATCGGTGTTTGTTTACAATGTACAGGGCAGAGATCGATGTTTGTTTACAATGTACAGGGCAGAGATTTATGTTTGTACAATGTACAGCTCAGAGATCGTTGTTTGTTTACAATGTACAGGGCAGAGATCGATGTTTGTACAATGTACAGGGCAGAGATCGATGTGTGTACAATGTACAGGGCAGAGATCGATGTTTGTACAATGTACAGGGCAGAGATCGACGTGTCTATATAACACACACATACACTTTACATCTGGAGCTGGTGGCACCCTGGAGATGAGTAATTCACAGAGGATTTATTGTTCTCACAAATGTGTCACCCGGCTGCTGGTAGGGTGGAGGTCCCCACACAGGGACGGGTTTGATTTGATTTCTTGGCTGATATTACCTATGTAGGAAAGTCATGTGGCAGCAGCTACTGAAAAATGTTTATGTACAAAAGAAGAACATCTTCTTCAGGGATCTCCTGTTCTAACAACAAATGTGGAGAACTTTAAAGCGGGGGTTCACTCACACCGCCAAAAAAAAAAAATATTAAAAGCCAGCAGCTACAAATACTGCAGCTGCTGACTTTTAATACATGGCCACTTACCTGTCCCAGGGTCCAGCGATGTCGGCAGGGGATGCCGAGAACCCGCTCGGTTCTTGGCAGCTGCCGCCGCCATCCTAGGTGAGGAAATCAGGAAGTGAAGTGTTGCGGCTTCACTTCCCGGTTCCCTACTGCACATGCGCGAGTCGCGCTGCGCGTCCCTAGTGGTCCCCGCTCTCTCCTGGGAGCTGTGTGTTCCCAGCAGACAGCGCGGAGGGACGGGAAGAGGCATAGACTCCCATGGGAGTCTATGCCGGAAGTGGGTGCAAATACCTGTCTTAGACAGGTATCTGCACCCCCCTCCCCCCTGAAAGGTGCCAAATGTGACACCGGAGGGGGGGAGGGTTCCGAAAAGCGGAACTCCGCTTTAAGCCTTAAAAAAGGTTCATGCCTTTGTGTTTCTATTTTCAAGCATTTTTGTTTACATGTTTTTCAGCATGTGTCAAAGCACATTTTATTTATTGCAGGCACTTCTATAGAACCAATTATACAGAAGTTTACCTAAATATTGCACATTTACATCAGTCCCTGGCCTCAAGAAGCTTACAATATAAGGTCTCTACCTCACATACATACACATGTTTGTGTCAGTTTAGACCACCATGTCTTTGGTGTGCACCCAGAGGAAACCCACCTAAGCAAAGGGAAGCATGCAAACTCCATGCAGGCAGTAACTTGAGTGGGATGTGTTTTTGTGCATTTTTTAGGTTTGCACTTTAATGCACATGTTCAAACACTAAAATGTATGTGTCATCAAGGGCAATGTAATAGATGGTGCCTGTTCACATCTGTGTGAGGCACTTGTATAGCGCTGTCAATTTACACAGCACTTTACATATATACAGTTGTGCTCATAAGTTTACATACCCTGGCAGAATTTATGATTTCTTGGCCATTTTTCAGAGAATATGAATGATAGCACAAAAACATTTCTTTCACTCATGGTTAGTGTTTGGCTGAAGCCATTTATTATCAATCAATTGTGTTTACTCTTTTTAAATCATAATCACAACAAAAACTACCCAAATGACCCTGATCAAAAGTTTACATACCCTAGTTCTTAATACGGTGTATTGCCCCCTTTAACATCAATGACAGCTTGAAGTCTTTTGTGGTATTTGTGGATGAGTCTTTTTATCTACTCAGATGGTAACGCTGTCCATTCCTCTTGGCAAAAAGCCTCCAGTTCCTGTGAATTCTTGGGCTGTCTTGCATGAACTGTATGTTTGAGATCTCCCCAGAGTGGCTCAATGATATTGAGGTCAGGAGACTGAGATGGCCACTCCAGAACCTTCACTTTATTCTGCTGTAGCCAATGACAGGTCAACTTGGCCTTGTGTTTTGGATCATTATCATGTTGGAATGTCCAAGTACGTCCCATGAGCAGCTTCCTGGCTGATGAATGCAAATGTTCCTCCAGTATTTTTTGATAACATGCTGCATTCATCTTGCCATCAATTTTGACCAAATTTCCTGTGCCTTTGTAGCTCACACATCCCCAAAACATCAGCGATCCACCTCCGTGTTTCACAGTAGGAATGGTGTACCTTTCATCATAGGCCTTGTTGACTCCTCTCCAAATGTAGATACATTTTGGTCTCGTCACTCCAAATGACTTTGTGCCAGAGGGTTTGAGCCTTGTCTCTGTGCTGTTTGGCATATTGTAAGTGGGATACTTTGTGGCATTTGCATAGTAATGGCTTTCTTCTGGCGACTCGACCATGCAGCCCATCTTTCTTCAAGTGCCTCCTTATTGTGCATCTTGAAACAGCCACACCACCAGTCCAGTATTTCACCTGAAGTTATTTGTGGGTTCTTCTTTGCATCCCGAACAATTTTCCTGGCAGTTGTGGCTCAAATTTTAGGTGGTCTACCTGACCGTGGTTTGGTTTCAAGAGAACCCCTCATTTTGCACTTCTGGATTAGAGTTTAAACACTGCTGATTGGCATTCTCAATTCCTTTGATATCTTATTATATCCCTTTCCTGTTTTATACAACTACCTTTTCCCGCAGATCTTTTGACAATTATTTTGCTTTCCCCATGACTCAGAATCCAAAAATGTCAGTGCAGCACTGGATGAAAGATGCAAGGGTCTGTCAGGAGTCCAGAAACTCATTGACCTTTTACACACACACACATTTTTTAAAAGCAAACAGATCACAGGTGAGGATGATTACTTTTTAATAGCCATTCAAACCCCTTTGTGTCAACTTGTGTGCATGTTATCAGGCCAAAATCACCAGGGTATGTAAACTTTTGATTAGGGTCATTTGGGTAGTTTCTGTTTTCATTATGATTTAAAAAAAGTAAACACAGTTGATTGATAATAAATGGCTTCAGCCAAACACTAACTATGAGTGAAAGTTTTTTCATTCATATTCTCAGAAAAATGGCCAAGAAATCATAAATTCTGCCAGGGTATGTAAACTTATGAGCACAACTGTATTATACATTCACATCAGTCCCTGCCCTCAAGGGGATTACAATCTAAGGTCCCTAACTCACATTCATACATATACATACTAGGGCCAATTTAGACAGAAGCCAATAGGCCTACAGTGTTAACCAACTTGAAAAATGCATGACACATCAAAATGCATTAACCACTTAAAGACCGAGCATCTTTTTGACATTTGTTGTTTACAAGTTGAAAACTGATTTTTTTTTTTCTAACACCCCAGAGAATAAAATGGCGGTCGTTGCAATACTTTCTGTCACACCGTATTTGCGCAACGGTCTTACAAGCGCACTTTTTTTTTGAGAAAATACACTTTTTTGAATTAAAAAATAAGACAACATTAAAGTTAGCCCAATTTTTTTTTTTATATTGTGAAAGATAATGTTACGCTGAGTAAATTGATACCCAACATGTCATGCTTCAAAATTGCGCCCGCTTGTGGAATGGCGACAAACATTTACCCTTAAAAATCTCCATACGACATTTAAAAAATTCTACAGGTTGCATGTTTTGAGTTACAGAGGAGGTCTAGGGACAGAATTATTGCTCTTGCTCTACCGATCGTGGCGATACCTCACATGTGTGGTTTGAACACCGTTTTCATATGCGGGCGCTACTCACGTATGCATTCGCTTCTGCACGTGAGCTGGGTGGGACGGGGCGCGTTTAAATTTTTTTTTTTTTTTCTTATTTATTTTACCTTTTCGTTTTTATTTTTACACTGTTCTTTTTAAAAAAAATAAAAAAATTGTGTCACTTTTATTCCTATTACAAGGAATGTAAACATTCCTTATAATAGAAAAAAAGCCTGACAGGACCTCTTAAATATGAGATCTGGGGTCAAAAAGACCTCAGATCTCATATTTACACTAAAATGCAATAAAAAAAAATTAAAATTTTTTTCATTTAAAAAATGGCCCTTTTAAGAGCTATGGGCAGAAGTGACGTTTTGACGTTGCTTCCACCCTGCAGTGGTATGGAGACGGGTCAAGGCCATCTTCCACTCACTCGTCTCCATACCTAGCAAGGGAGAAGATCCCATTGCCTCCGCCGCTGCCAACAGCTCTGGTAAGCGGTGGAGGGGACGGAGAGCGGCAGGAGGGGGGCCCTCTCCCGCTGCCGATAAAAGTAATCCTGCGGCGAATCCGTCGCAGAGACCACTTTCATCTGAAATCAGACCACCGCCTGAAGAAGAGGATACTGGGGTTATGGCAGCTAGCTGCTGCCATAACAACAATATTCCTCTTCAAAGTAAGGACGTATATCTGCGTGCCACATCAACACCTGTGCAAAAGAAGCATAAGCTGCAATATAATATTTGGGTTTAATACCGCTTAAAGTAGACAGAAAAGGCTACACAACATACCTGTTCCCCATTGATTTTGTACTCCTGCAGACTGTCTAGAACAAATTAGAGAAAATATATTTAGATTAGGGTTGCACTGATATCGGTGCTAATACTAAGCATTTGCACATGTACTCGTGCAAATGCTCCAATACTTGAAACCGATACCTTTGCGGTGCCATTTCAGCCCATACAAAATGAATGTGCTCAAATTGCACTGCAAAGAATCACATGCGATTAGAACAAGAATGCGGTGGTATTCCTATCCTAATCACTTTCAGTTTCCCCCACAGCTACTGTGTGGGCCCAGGCTTGTCATAGTGACTTCAGCCTGGGTTCACACAGGAGCAGTGGGGGAAACTGCATGCAATTCAGACAGGTAGAGCACCACATTCCTGTTCAAATCACATGCGATTCTTTGCAGTGTAATTTGAGACCATTCATTGGGCTCAAATTGTACCGCAAAGACATCAATATCAGCGAGTACTTGAGCACAAGTATCTGTACTCCTACTCGCTGACAAAAAAAGAAAATGTCTGCAAGGGAGTACAAGGCCTGGTGTACACCTATGCGTTTTTTAGTGAGTTTTCAGTTTTGCAGAAACACGCTACAGTCCATTTAACATGGTTACCTATGGGTCACGTTCACATCTATGCATTTTATGGAAAGGGCCAGGGACTTTTTTATGGTTTTTGGTTCCATAGACTTCAATGGATGAAAAGCATGTATTGAAAAGCACAAAATGCGTCCGGAATACACAAACTGCAACCTGCATAGGTGTGAACCAGCCCTGAGGGCCCGTTCACATTATGTGCTGTGACTGTAATCTTTTTTTCATTTGATCAGCACCAACCACCGCAAGGGTATATAGAACACAATTATATCCTATGTACCCTGTTCACACTGCAGTGCTACCTTCAGGTGGGTTGAAGTGCATCGTGTAAAATTTCAGACATACAGATCTTACCTGAAGTCAGTGCCCCACTGGGGTGCTTGGGAATTAAATGTCGCTTTGACATTTCAATAAAGTTGGATGTAGGAAAAAAAAAGTAAACCATGTAGCAACACGAGGCACTGACCGCGCACAACAGATGCTAACTGCGTGCTTAATCAGATTATTTTAGTGTGAACGGGCCCTAAAAGAAACATTTAACGGGTATATTGCTGTGTAGCTAATTCCTCCACATTAACGTCTGCCTATTCCCCTGTTTCATCACATTCGGCGACCCATTACATTTTGCTATGGAAGTGACGTTCGCAGTGCGCATGCGTAACTTGCCGAAAAGTTTTTGCCACAATACGGACCAGTGAAACCGCCAGATAATGTCACGGGAGTGACGACAATAGCACCTTATAAACATACACAATCTATTACAAATAAACATCTGATCGCTGTGCAATAATGTCATGGAAGTGATATTACAGACAATACAAACACTGCGCTATGCTTGCACATATAATGTCATCACATAGCACCTTAGAAATGCACACAATCTATTACAAATAAACATCTGATCGCTGTCCACATTCAGGTTGGGGGGGGGGGGGTGTGCAATTTATATTACATATAATGTGAATACATAGCAATACAATACAAGTAGAACAAATTTTAAATTTTTTTTTACGTCACTTCTGTCACACTATCTGACGGTTTTAGTGTGCTGTTGTGTGGTAAAAGTGTTGGAACGCATATGGCGGCATCGCGCATGCGCACTCCAGCAGGTAGCCAAATGTGATGGGCGGCCATATGTGACCAAACACCCCCACCATTCCATTCACCTGGAGGAGTGAAGAGAAAAGGTTTTAGGCCCCTTTCACGTGGGGCGGATATTTTGATCAGCAGGGGAACTGTCCGCTGATCCCCTGCTGATTGGAGCAGAGCGGGTGGATGACAGGTCTGTGTCTGCTCTGTTTATGCAGAGCGTTTATGGACAGATACTGCTCTGTTGTGTGAGTGGACTCCACTGTCTGTTTACACCTGACTGCCCTCCAATCCGATCAGCCTAGACAGAGGAAGAGTTATCCCCTTCGGGTTTTTTTTGTGGACTGGATCGAATTTCAGGTAGGCAGGTGTAAATGGACACAAGTCTGTTTACACCCGCCAGTCTATAGGGGTGAATGGACCATCCAACCGGGCCTGCCTGAAAAACTGACAGGCGGTCCTAATCGGAATGGTTGTGTGAAAGGGTCCTTATAGTCGGAGCTTACACAGAGCTAAGGACTCTCTGCCTGCCCCAACAATAACAGCTCTGTGCCTAGCATTGTGGGAGAAAGTCACATGTTCCCTCATACTTGAAAGTACTGAGTATTCCTTTTCACTTCAGACAGTCAGAGTATGGGAAGAATGGAAGCAAGGTGAATATACACGATGGCAGCGACATAATGCTTTGCTCAGAATGAGTAAAGGGCAGGTTTACTTAAACCTCTTCTGCAATGTGACTTTTCAGGCAGTATATTCTAGTTATTGCAGAGTAATCAGTGATGGGGCCAAGTCCAGGCTGCCGTGGTCAGGATATGTGTAGAATTGATCCTTCCTTCACTTCTGTCCTTTGAACTTGTCAGCAGTTTATTAGAATTGAACAAAGTGCAGATAGTGTCATTTCTACAAGTCAGCTATGTGGCAATGAATGAGGACATCTCAGCCAGGGAACACCGCAAGGTTTGTCATTTTGTTGCAGACATCTATATTTCCATGACTGACCTTTATGCTGAAATGTACAGAACTTCAGGTAGGGAACCACAGGGCTTGCATGATCTTGTATGTGACATTCCATCTGATGTCCTACAACCAGTGATTTCCCCTCCTAGGCTGTACGCCGGTATGTTTTCTGCCAGAAAAGATGCATGGCAACAAGAGTATGCACAAATAAGTTAGACTTTCCTTCGGGTAAGTTCATTAGTAGATTTATCATCAGCATTGTGTATTGATTTAAATATCACTGTGTATGTTTAAATATAAATATCATGCTTGTATTGTAGTTTTGCACATTTAAAATTCTTTGAATACTGGAGCACAGGGTACTGGTTTCAATATCTTGTTTTCAGACCCCATGACTGTCTCTAAAGCAACCTGGATGATTAGGCCTGTTTAAATATAGACTGAAATCTGAGATTGTGACCTGTTAGTCAGGAGCAAGCAGATCTCTTCAGCATTAATCTGTGCATTCCTTGGCTAATTCCCCCTGTTCATTTGGTTGATGGGTTTGGAAACATGTGAAGTGCCAAGATATGGCAGGGTAGAATTTGCATGCTGACACATGGCATAGTAATTTGTACATTACATTTAATGTGTTATGTTATATTTTGTGATTTTAATATAGGTTTTTCACTGCGGTGCACTCTCTCCTGGGAGCTTGGTGTCATAATTCCCAGGAGTCAGTGTGGATCGCCGGCGCTCAGCATCGCGAGATATCTTCGTTGCCATCATAACGAGGCGGGCACTTCCGACGACGACGCCCGTTGTGGTGGCAACATGAGAAGTTTACGGCGCTGCGAGCCTTTCATATTGCGCGTGCGCGAGAACGGGCAGTGCATGCTGGTCACTCAGCTGCACCGTATCCCGGAAGATAATGCTTGTGGGCTTCACATGCCCACAAGCAATATGGGAACGGCCAAGAGGGCATAATATAAGGCTTTTCTTTATATAAAATCTTCAATCTAGCAGCGAAATTAACTATAATTGTGAGTGGTATTACTATATGACGGTTGCCGATTCTTTCATATAAACAAGTGGAGAGACTATCTGCTCACTCAGCTGTCAAAAGAAAGCACCCAGGCATTCTGCCAAGTCTTTTAACTTGAAACATTGTAACTAAGCTTCCTTCTTAGATCAAAGGGATACAACTTCTGTGTAAATAAATAATCTGGGCAGTCTGCCAAGTTTTCAACAACATGTAAATGTATGAAGTTTAACCACTTAAAGTCTAAATCTTTTTCTGACACTTCTTTCTTAAAGGGGTTGTAAAGGTAAAAATTTTTTCACCTTAATGCATTCTATGCATTAAGGTGAAAAAACTTTTGACAGTACCGCCGCCCCCAGGCCCCCCGTTTTACTTACCTGACGCCTCGAATCTTCGCTCCTCGTCCTCGTCAGCTTCATTGCAGCTCAGCCTGGTCGCTGATTGGCTGCAGTGGATGGATTGAAAGCAGCGCAGCCATTGGCTCGCGCTGCTGTCAATCACATCCGATGACGCGGCGCGCCGGGGGGCGGGGCCGAGTGATACAGCGAGCGGCTATAGCCGCCAGCTGTATCACGGGAGCGCGCCCGCAAGCACTCACCACCGTGCGAGGGAGCTCGCATGAAGGTGGTAAATGCTTGCGGGGAGGAGCTGAAACAGCCGCCGAGGGACCCCAGAAGACCAGGTTCGGGGCCACTCTGTGCAGAACGAGCTGCACAGTGAAGGTAAGTATAACATGTTTGTTATTTAAAAAAAAAAAAAAAAAGAACTTTACAACCCCTTTAAGTTAAAATCAATATTTTTTGCTAGAAAATTACTTGGAACCCCCATATAAGGCTTTTCTTTATATAAAATCTTCAATCTAGCAGCGAAATTAACTATAATTGTGAGTGGTATTAGTATATGTTATGATCCTGAGTTAGGCATTAGACAAAAAAAATTCAAAAATGTTGTAACTCTGCTTTAAATCTGTGTCATCAGATTGCCGTTATCTCTGGGACAGGAAGACACCTGTCCCCTGAATAGGTGGCCACTAACATAAAGGTTTGTACATACAGTGGGGACGGAAAGTATTCAGACCCCCTTAAATTTTTCACTCTTTGTTATAATGCAGCCATTTGCTAAAATCATTTAAGTTCATTTTTTCCTCATTAATGTACACACAGCACCCCATATTGACAGAAAAACACAGAATTGTTGACATTTTTGCAGATTTATTAAAAAAGAAAAACTGAAATATCACGTTTCTAAGTATTCAGACCCTTTGCTGTGACACTCATATATTTAACTCAGGTGTTGTCCATTTCTTCTGATCATCCTTGAGATGGTTCTACACCTTCATTTGAGTCCAGCTGTATTTGATTATACTGATTGGACTTGATTAGGAAAGCCACACACCTGTCTACATAAGACTTTACAGCTCACAGTGCATGTCAGAGCAAATGAGAATCATGAGGTCAAAGGAACTGCCTGAAGAGCTCAGAGACAGAATTGTGGCAAGGCACAGATCTGGCCAAGGTTACAAAAAAAAATTTCTGCTGCACTTAAGGTTCCTAAGAGCACATAATCCATAAATGGCAGACGTTTGGGATGACCAGAACCCTTCCTAGAGCTGGCCGTCCGGCCAAACTGAGCTATCGGGGAGAAGAGCCTTGGTGAGAGAGGTAAAGAAGAACCAAAGATCACTGTGGCTGAGCTCCAGAGATGCAGTCAGGAGATTGGAGAAAGTTGTAGAAAGTCAACCATCACAGCAGCCCTCCACCAGTCGGGGCTTTATGGCAGAGTGGCCCGACGGAAGCCTCTCCTCAGTGCAAGACACATGAAAGCCCGCATGGAGTTTGCTAAAAAAAAAACCTGAAGGACTCCAAGATGGTGAGAAATAAGATTCTCTGGTCTGATGAAACCAAGATAGAACTTTTTGGCCTTAATTCTAAGCGGTTTGTGTGAAGAAAACCAGGCACTGCTCATCACCTGTCCAATACAGTCCCAACAGTGAAGCATGGTGGTGGCAGCATCATGCTGTGGGGGTGTTTTTCAGCTGAAGGGACAGGACGACTGGTTGCAATCGAGGGAAAGATGAATGCGGCCAAGTACAGGGATATCCTGGACGAAAACCTTCTCCAGGGTGCTCAGGATCTCAGACTGGGCTGAAGGTTTACCTTCCAACAAGACAATGACCCTAAGCACACAGCTAAAATAACGAAGGAGTGGCTTCACAACAACTCTGTGACTGTTCTTGAATGGCCCAGCCAGAGCCCTGACTTAAACCCAATTGAGCATCTCTGGAGAGACCTAAAAATGGCTGTCCAGCAACGCTTACCATCCAACCTGACAGAACTGGAGAGGATCTGCAAGGAGGAATGGCAGAGGATCCCCAAATCCAGGTGTGAAAAACTTGTTGCATCTTTCCCAAAAAGACTCATGGCTGTATTAGATCAAAAGGATGCTTCTACTAAATACTGAGCAAAGGGTCTGAACACTTAGGATCATGTGATATTTCCGTTTTTCTTTTTTAATAAATCTGCAAAAATGTCAACAATTCTGTGTTTTTCTGTCAATATGGGGTGCTGTGTGTACATTAATGAGGAAAAAAATGAACTTAAATGATTTTAGCAAATGGCTGCAATATAACCAAGAGTGAAAAATTCAAGGGGGTCTGAATACTTTCCGTCTCCACTGTATATGTAACAATATAGAACCTATCATTTATAGAACAGCAACTAGAGCTGCACAATTAACTGCTGATGATCTCTCCTGCAGAGGTTGCTGATTCTTTCATATAAACAAGTGGAGAGACTATGTGCTCACTCAGCTGTCAAAAGAAAGCATCCAGGCATTCTGCCAAGTCTTTTAACTTGAAACATTGTAACTAAGCTTCCTTCTTAGATCAAAGGGATACAACTTCTGTGTAAATAAATAATAGGGACAGTCTGCCAAGTTTTCAACAACTGTAAATGCAGGAAGTTTAACCACTTAAAGTCTAAATCTTTTTCTGACACTTCTTTCTTAATTTAAAATCAATATTTTTTGCTAGAAAATTACTTGGAACCCACAAATATATATAATTGGCAGAGACCCTAGGGAATAAAATGTCAATTGCTGCAATATTTTATGTCACACTGTATTTGCCCAGCGGTCTTTCAAATGCAATTTTTTAAAGAAAAAATACACTTCAATGAATAAAAAAAAAAAAAGCGAAACAACAGTAAAGTTAGCCCAAATTTTTTGTTTTAATGTGAAAGATGATGTTACGCCGTGAGAATCGTGATCTATCTTCTAAGCAAAAAAATTCTGATTCTCATTTTAGCCAGAATCGTGCAGCTCTAAACAGCAACTCTACCTTTAATTGAAAAATGCAGAAATCTTTATTAGACAGAAACCAAAAACAAAGGGTTACATTGATATTTATGTCTTCAATGGTTTTACATTAGTGGGTGTACAGAGGGTATATACATATCAACGTAACCAGTTTCTGACAGTCCTCTCAAATATTTCATATATTGAACTCTATATGCGGCCCTTTGGTGATGTCAGGGGCTGCATTGGAGGCCCCCGTAAGTTGTCAGGGGCCGCATTGGAGGCCCCCGTAAGTTGTCCGGGGCCGCATTGGAGGCCCCCGTAAGTTGTCAGGGGCCCCATTGGAGGCCCCCGTAAGTTGTCCGGGGCCGCATTAAGGGCCCCCGTAAGTTGTCAGGGGCCCCATTGGAGGCCCCCGTAAGTTGTCAGGGGCTGCATTGGAGGCTCCCGTAAAGTTGTCAGGGGCCGCATTGGAGGCCCCCGTAAGTTGTCAGGGGCCGCATTGGAGGCCCCCGTAAGTTGTCAGGGGCCGCATTGGAGGCCCCCGTAAGTTGTCAGGGGCCGCATTGGAGGCCCCCGTAAGTTGTCAGGGGCCGCATTGGAGGCCCCCGTAAGTTGTCAGGGGCCGCATTGGAGGCCTCCGTAAGTTGTCAGGGGCCGCATTGGAGGCCCCCGTAAGTTGTCAGGGGCCGCATTGGAGGCCCCCGTAAGTTGTCAGGGGCCGCATTGGAGGCCCCCGTAAGTTGACAACCCTTCCCCATTTGTCCAGCAATAAATAAATGAGTGGAAAATATGCTAGGCTGATAGTCTTAAATTTAAAGGTACTTTTGGACATAATCGTACACAGCTCATTGTTATGCCACTGGCTAAAGAAGATTATACATCAGTGGGTTGAATGAACAAAAAAAAAAACACATCTCTCGTAGAGCTGCACGATTCTGGCCAAAATGAGAATCACAATTTTTTTGCTTAGATTAAAAAGATCACGATTCTCGCAACATAACTTTTTTTTAGGAGAGAGAGAGGGTATTTTGGAGCTATCAGGACCTGATGGAAGGAGTAATGGAGTGAGCTCCATAGAGCTGTCAGTGGCCATGTGGGGGTATGGAGCTGTCAAGGCACACACCATAGCAGACAAAGCTTGTGTATAACGTGCACAAAGCAGGCCCAAGTCCCAGCACTGACACACAGGCCTTGCCGCCAGCACACATGAAAGGCCGAGACTTCCCTCTAGGCCTGCTCCTCCCCCTGTGCTCCGCGGGCGCTCGGCTCTCTCACTCAGCTCCCGTAGATGCCATCTGTAATTCGGTTCTTTAACGGGCGCTGGAGTTTACTGCAGTCCGCATTCTGCCTCTTTATTCTCCCGACGTCCTCCTTCTCCCGCCGCCGCCACCCGAGGCCTTCCCCATCCACCGAGACAGCGCTCACACCCGCTCCAGGAGTGTGAGACGTTTCACTCCAACTCCGACGGCTTCTCCTCCCCTCCGCAACAGGGAATCAGGAAATATCCCAAGGACACCATCGATCAGTGCGCGGCGCGGGCATTTAATGTGAGCACATAAATTGCTTGATGGGTCAGAATCGCCAAAATCCGGAGTTGCGATCGCGGCGGGCGGAGAATCGCGATAACGATTCTCCGCGATTAATCGTGCAGCTCTAATCCCTCGCATCCACACAAGCAATGGGGATGCCGAGATCTCCCCTGTTGGGCTGTTGTACAGGCAGTCCCCGAGTTATAAACTTCCACCATGCATACGGCTCATACTTACAAGTGGAGGGAGACAACAGGAGGTGAGAGGAAATCTACCCCTAGGAAGGGAAATTCACTCCTGTAATGCCCCGTACACACGGTCGGACATTGATCGGACATTCTGACAACAAAATCCTAGGATTTTTTCTGACGGATGTTGGCTCAAGCTTGTCTTGCATACACACGGTCACACAAAGTTATCGGAAAATCCGATCATTCTTAATGCGGTGACGTAAAACGCGTACGTCGGGACTATAAACTGGGCAGTAGCTTTCGTCTCTTTATTTATTCTGAGCATGCGTGGCACTTTGTGCGTCGGATTTGTGTACACACGATCGGAAATTCCGACACCGGATTTTGTTGTCTGAAAATTTTATATCCTGCTCTCAAACTTTGTGTGACAGAAAATCCGATGGAAAATGTCCGATGGAGCCCACACACGGTCGGAATTTCCGACAACAAGGTCCTATCACACATTTTCCTTCGGAAAATCCGACCGTGTGTACAGGGCATAAGAGTTATCATGGGAAAAAGGTGTCTCCACTGAAGATTTATCAACAATCCACGACAACACCAAATTTTCAGAATCCAATTGTCACTGGGACAGAAAGTGAGGCAAAATCTTCTGAACAGGAGCACAGACAGCAAAACAAATTTTACAGGGGTGTTAACTCTTCCCTATGTTATCCTAAAAACGTAAAAAAAAAAAATTTTGCCTGGAGTTACACTTAAAAAAAATGTATCTGTTCAAACTTGCATACAAATTCAACTTAAGAGTAAACCTACAGACCCCATCTTGTTTGCAACCTGGGGACTGCCTGACAGCAGGGCTCCCCCCATCAGAATACACTGATCAGCGCTGGAGCCAATAACTGCATGCGCTAATCGAATGCTTTTTTTCCAGCAAGACAGTTTGACAGAAGCCAGTTGGCCACTTCTGTTGAACAGACAATGATACACACAGTGTCCGAATAGCTAAACTGGCTGACTTTTGGTCTTCGATACCCTGCTTTAATCCATCCTGCCATATACAAGTGCGTGCGTGCGTGCGTGCGCATAGGTTTGCAGGCTTAAATGGAATCTGTCACCAAGAAATTGATGTGCCTCGGAGCCTATGGTAGAATCTTCTAAAACTCACAGACCGCATACTTGAAGACATTGACTTCTGTTACTGACTAGGTTCAGCTTTAGTGCCTTGTGGCAAGTGCACGGCTTACGTCAGAGACTCCTTAGGCAGGTATTTTCTTTTGTAATACAGTGATATGTCACAAAGGGTTACTGGATTTTATTGTTCACCTTGTAATCTTTTGGTATCTTCTAAGGAGATTGTTAGGGCATATAAAGCTCACCTAATAGCCAGGTAGAAAGATGACTCAATTGCTTTACAGGTATTGACGCAGTATCATTATTATTTTTACACATTGAACAGTTATGTATCAAAAGCTTTATTTCCAACAGACCCATATTTTATGTAATGAGATATTTTATCTTCACCTGGAATATCTCCATGTCCTGCTCTTCTCATTAGAAATCCCACCTTGTATTGCCAACCATAAAAGTAGTTGCCGGAACAGAAAGCAGGAATCTTTTTGACAGTTTTTCTACAATTTACATAGTGCCTCTACCCAGGATCTGATTGGAAACCCCTAATGATTGCATATTGGACATCTACAATTTACATTGACAGTGACCCATCATCTGAGCCCACACAGTGCCCAGTCTGAATGTCTAGTTGGATATTACATTTAAAGCCAAGAGAACAACATAATTTCCGCTATATGGAGATCTTTATCACTGTTTTTAGTTTTGATACATTTTCACTTTTTATACTTGTATAGTTCTTTTGTTGCAGGCAGTCACTTTAAGGAGTGCACTGTGTAGAAGCACAAACACACATAGGTTAGTTGCAGAACTTTTTCCCACGTTAAGTGTGTTAAGTGTGTTTTGTTACAACTGTAGCATTTACTTTGTTCTTTCTTCTTTTACCGTTACCTGTTTGGAACTTTACCACCATCTGATCTCTTAATGAGCTGTTACATGCTTGATTTATACACCGTTCCCATACACATTTTTTAGTGTAGGTGTGTTCTGTTAACGGTTTCCACCACATTATGTCGCTTCTATACAGTTCTCTCATATTTAAACCAGCATATATTATTATTATTTTTTTTTTTTTACTGATTGTTGCATTTGTGTTTACTATTGTAGCCACACTGGAACATGTAATAAAAGCAAAAAAAGCAGATTCAGCATGAATGTGAACAGGCACTTTTTTCAGAAATTGTTGGTAGGGTTCATTTTGTTTTAATTGATGCATGCAAAAAGGATAAAACAGCATACAGTATCTCACAAGAGTGAGTACACCCCTCACATTTTTGTAAATCTTTTCATGTGACAACACTGAAGAAATGACACTTTGCTACAATGTAAAGTAGTGAGTGTACAGCTTGTATAACTGTAAATTTGATGTCCCCTCAAAATAATTCAGCACACAGCCATTTCTGCCCAAACTCTGCTGCTCCTGGACACAGTGGTTTTTTTTTGTTTTTTTTTGCCTCTAAACTCTCCTGCCAATAAACACAGCTAAAAGCCTATGTGTGCATGGTCTCCTAGGCTAACATGCCGGGGGCGTTTAGAGGCAGGAAAACAAAACACCAGATGCTCCTAACAGCAGCTGCAGAAATGTCCTGTGTGCATGAGGCCTTACCCTTATGTCCCGTACACACGGTCGGATTTTCCGCCGGAAAATGTTTGGGAGCTTGTTGTCGGAAATTCCGACCGTGTGTAGGCTCCATCGGACATTTTCCATCGGAATTTCCGTCATACAAAATTTGAGATCTGGATCTCAAATTTTCCGACCACAAAATCCGTTGTCGTAAATTCTGATCGTGTGTACAGAATTCCGATGTACAAAGTTCCACGCATGCTCGGAATCAAGCAGAAGAGCCGCACTGGCTATTGAACTTTATTTTTCTTGGCTCATTGTACGTGTTGTATATCAACCGCGATCTTGGCAATCAGAATTTCCGACAAGATTTTGTGTGACCGTGTGTATACAAGACAAGTTTGAGCCAACATCTGTCAGAAAAAAATCCATGGATTTTGTTGTCGGAATGTCCGATCGTGTGTACGGCGGGGCATTAGGATAGGTAAAGCTCCACTCTAGGAAAAACAATTGAATTTAAAGTGGTTTAAAGGTAGAAGTTTTTTTTTATCATCGTGCAGTCTCTGCATTAAGGTAAAAAACTTCCGTGCTTAGGATCCCCCCCAGCCCCTTAAATACTTACCTGATCTCGATCCAGCGTTGTGCGCAGGAGCAGCATCTCTCTCTCTCTCCTCACTGGAAATGGCCATTGGCTCATGCTCCTGTCAATCTCAGCCTGTGAGGAGAGAGCAGGGGGTGGGGCTGAGCCGCACTATGTGTGTTGAAGTTTGGAATCAAGCCTGTATGAGTGCTCCCATAGCAAGTGACTTGCTATGGGAGCACTCAGCAGGGAGAGGAGCCAAGAGCACCGGTGGGGGACCCCAGAAGAGGAGGATTGGGGCTGCTCTGTGCAAAACCATTGCATAGAGCAGGTAAGTATGACATGTATCTTTTTTTTTTTTTTTTTAATTACATTTATAATCACTGTAGAGCTGCACAATTACTGGCTAAAATGAGAATCACAATTTTTTTGCTTGTAATAAAGATCACGATTCTCACGGCATAACATCTTTCACATTATACAAAAAAATTGGGCTAACTTTACTGTTTAGTTTTTTTTTAATTCATTAAAATGTATTTTTTCCAAAAATATTGCTTTTTGAAAGACTGCTGCGCAAATACAGTGTGACATAAAATATTGAAACAACCACCATTTTATTCTCTAGGGTGTGCTAAAATGACAGAAGTTTGTTCCTTTGATCTGAAAGAACCAAATGTTACAATGTTTCTCTTTATCTCCACCTAAGCAATGTTGTTATAAACTTGGCAGGCTGCCTGGGTTTTTTTTTTTTGACAGCTGTTGCTTGAGCAGAGAAACCCTCTGCAGTGAATCTAGGAAAAGCTGTGTTAAGATCACAAGGGGGGTAGAATCGCGATCTCAATTCTTTAATGATTAATTGTGCAGCTCTAAATCACTGTAAATATATTCTTTTAATAGCCGCAACAAATATAAATCCTCTCTGTGTGCACCAAATGCCTTTTCAAACCCAGTTGTGACTTTGTGACAGTAGTGGCCACATCATTGCTGAACTGCCACATACAGTAGCTTTGGGGGGAGCCCAGCAGGCTCCACCCACTACAGGCTGCCTGCAGAACTATAGGTGGGGCAGATACAAGAACAGTCACTCTGCACAACGAGGGAGCGCAGCAAAGACCGGTCTTTATTACAGGGAACTCCCACCAAGTTTACCACTGGATTACTGCACAGATCTGGAAGAAGTACACCAAGATTTAAGTAAGAATATACATGTCTCGAGTATTGGGACAATATCAATATTTGCTTTTCCTAGAGTTCATCTGTAAAGTATATATAAAACCAAAGCTTTTTTTTTTTTAATTTTGGATTGAACATAAAATTGTTAGAACCCCTATCAGGTTTTTTTTGCTGTCTTTGTCCCTGCTGGGGAGGCTCACTCTGTTTATTTGTTCTGGTAACAACTGATGTCGGGATAGAAAGTGATGGGAAATCTGAAATTTTACAGTTGTCACCAGAATACAAAATTGTGATCTTTCACTTGCTAAACATATTACAGTGACAGCTGGTGTTATCCCAAAAGTGGAACTCTCGCTTATACGCTTCTCAACCCCCCCCCCCCTCAAACCCCCCCTCCGGTGTTACATATGGCACCTTTCAGGGGGGAATGGGGGACCTGTTTTTGACAAGTCCCCTTCTCCACTTCCGGAGGCGAGCCGCGGCCCGATCTCCCAACAGTTTGCCTCCTCGATCTCCGCCACTGGTCCAATTAGAATACACAGCGCGCTTTGCGCATGCTCAGTAGGGAACCAGGAGTGAAGCCGAAAGTCTTCACTGCCTGGTTTCCTTACCAGGAATGGCGGCGGCAGCAACCGGGAGTCCATCCAAAGATCGGCTGGGGTGCTGACATCGTGGGCTCCCTGGACAGGTAAGTGCCCTAATATTAAGTCAGCAACTACAGTATTTGTAGCTACTGACTTTTTTTTTTTTTCAACCAGACTGGACCTCCCCTTTAAGGTGATTCTCTCACTTCCTTTTTTTTTTTTTTTCTCTCTCTGAGAAAGAGCATGAGCATGAGCAAAAAAACAGAATGGGTTTTATAAGGATTCTCTTGACTGCCTAAAGCTAGAAAAACTAAAAGAAGCTTTAAGGCCCATTCGCACTGATTGCTTTGCGATAACACGCATCGGTGTGCTCCAGTGCCATTCACTGTGCATGGCATTACAAAATGCATATGTGCTGCAACACAGCACAGCAGCATGCACAGTGCCCAATACGTTTAAAAAAAATGCAGACTGCACCTATTTTTTTTTTTTTTTGTGCGTTGCAGCCAATTAATTTTGAATGGACTGCTAAACAAATTGTGCCGCAATGCAAGACAATGTGTGTTGCAGTGCACTGCATTCTGGTGTAAATTTTTAAATTTTTTTGTTTTTAGATATATTTTTTAAGTTTTCATTTAGGCCCCTTTCACACTTATACGACTTGTCCCACAATTTTGTACTGCAAAATCATATGACAAGTCATTCTCCATGATTTTCAATGACTACCATTCATATTGGCACGACTTTAAGTCATGCCGACTTCAAAGTAGTCCCTGCACAACTTCCATGCGAGTTGTATTCCATAGACCTCAATGTTAAACCCTCAAGTAGCATACAAATCGTACCTGAATAATATAGACACGATTTCAGTACGACTTTGTAAGCACAAGCTGAGAATGGTTAATGCCAAAGTTGTGGCAAAGTCGCACAAAGTAGTACTGCTCCCAAATCGCTGTAAAATCGTGGCAAAATAGCGGCCGCGAACTCGCGGTAAAATCGAGCGAGTTCGTGCATGCACTACTTTAATAAATGCATAGCAACCGGATCACATGGTACTACTGTACTACCACTATTGTACCACGTGATCCCGTGCAGACAAATGAGTTTTGTGACCTGCATTTGGGCTGTCGTTAAGTTTGCACTGCAGATAGCAAGTGCCGTGCAGTGCATTTTGAACACAATGTGGGTAACTTGCACGGAACTCAGGTTTCCTGCACCGCGTTCTGGTGCAAACTGGCCCTTTAAAGTATCTTTACAAGTGAAAACGCCTCTTGATTTGTTAAGGTCGCGGACAGATTTTTTTTCAAAAGTAAGGTTATGACAGATGCTGATTCTATCTCGTATAGATTCCGATTCTGCCCACACAAGCACGAAAATGGTCACCCACAATTTTACACACCTGCCAATAATTTTGTGATCCACTATACACTAAAACAGTTTTCTATTCTGCAAAGATTTTAATTGGAATGATCATACTTACAGCCATAACAAAATCAAATGTACAAGATTGACTTTATTTCTTTTATTTTTTTCCTAAACAAAAAACCCTACAGGAAGAAAGACTATTATTCTGTAAATCGGCAAAACAATAAACCAGTCAGAAAATAAGTAGCATTCATGTTACTATTGTTTCTAAAGAAAAGTAATAGAAATGTGTTTGACTGGCAGAGCTGGCTTGAAAACAATTGTAAACAACCTAGAGGTCTATTATTATTATTATTATTATTATTATTATTATTATTATTATATTATTATTATAGAGGTGTTACCAGCAGTAGGAAGAAGGTCCTGATTTTCCCTATATAGATCTTTAGTTCTCACTAGAGGCGTTACCAGCAGTAGGAAGAAGGTCCCAATTTCCCTATATAGATCTTTAGTTCTCACTAGAGGGGTTACCAGCAGTAGGAAGAAGGTCCCAATTTCCCTATATAGATCTTTAGTTCTCACTAGAGGCGTTACCAGCAGTAGGAAGAAGGTCCCAATTTCCCTATATAGATCTTTAGTTCTCACTAGAGGGGTTACCAGCAGTAGGAAGAAGGTCCCAATTTCCCTATATAGATCTTTAGTTCTCACTAGAGGCGTTACCAGCAGTAGGAAGAAGGTCCTGATTTTCCCTATATAGATCTTTAGTTCTCACTAGAGGCGTTACCAGCAGTAGGAAGAAGGTCCTGATTTTCCCTATATAGATCTTTAGTTCTCACTAGAGGGGTTACCAGCAGTAGGAAGAAGGTCCTGATTTTCCCTATATAGATCTTTAGTTCTCACTAGAGGGGTTACCAGCAGTAGGAAGAAGGTCCTGATTTTCCCTATATAGATCTTTAGTTCTCACTAGAGGGGTTACCAGCAGTAGGAAGAAGGTCCCGATTTTCCCTATATAGATCTTTAGTTCTCACTAGAGGGGTTACCAGCAGTAGGAAGAAGGTCCTGATTTTCCCTATATAGATCTTTAGTTCTCACTAGAGGGGTTACCAGCAGTAAGGAGGAGGTCCTGATTTTCCCTATATAGATCTTTAGTTCTCACTAGAGGGGTTACCAGCAGTAGGAAGAAGGTCCTGATATTCCCTATATAGATCTTTAGTTCTCACTAGAGGGGTTACCAGCAGTAGGAAGAAGGTCCCGATTTCCCTATATAGATCTTTAGTTCTCACTAGAGGCGTTACCAGCGGTGGGAAGAAGGTCCTGATTTTCCCTATATAGATCTTTAGTTCTCACTAGAGGGGTTACCAGCAGTAGGAAGAAGGTCCCGATTTCCCTATATAGATCTTTAGTTCTCACTAGAGGCGTTACCAGCGGTAGGAAGAAGGTCCTGATTTTCCCTATATAGATCTTTAGTTCTCACTAGAGGGGTTACCAGCAGTAGGAAGAAGGTCCCGATTTCCCTATATAGATCTTTAGTTATCACTAGAGGGGTTACCAGCAGTAGGAAGAAGGTCCTGATTTTCCCTATATAGATCTTTAGTTCTCACTAGAGGGGTTACCAGCAGTAGGAAGAAGGTCCTGATTTTCCCTATATAGATCTTTAGTTCTCACTAGAGGGGTTACCAGCAGTAGGAAGAAGGTCCTGATATTCCCTATATAGATCTTTAGTTCTCACTAGAGGGGTTACCAGCAGTAGGAAGAAGGTCCCGATTTCCCTATATAGATCTTTAGTTCTCACTAGAGGCGTTACCAGCGGTAGGAAGAAGGTCCTGATTTTCCCTATATAGATCTTTAGTTCTCACTAGAGGGGTTACCAGCAGTAGGAAGAAGGTCCCGATTTCCCTATATAGATCTTTAGTTCTCACTAGAGGCGTTACCAGCAGTAGGAAGAAGGTCCTGATTTTCCCTATATAGATCTTTAGTTCTCACTAGAGGCGTTACCAGCAGTAGGAAGAAGGTCCTGATTTTCCCTATATAGATCTTTAGTTCTCACTAGAGGGGTTACCAGCAGTAGGAAGAAGGTCCTGATTTTCCCTATATAGATCTTTAGTTCTCACTAGAGGGGTTACCAGCAGTAGGAAGAAGGTCCTGATTTTCCCTATATAGATCTTTAGTTCTCACTAGAGGGGTTACCAGCAGTAGGAAGAAGGTCCCGATTTTCCCTATATAGATCTTTAGTTCTCACTAGAGGGGTTACCAGCAGTAGGAAGAAGGTCCTGATTTTCCCTATATAGATCTTTAGTTCTCACTAGAGGGGTTACCAGCAGTAGGAAGAAGGTCCTGATTTTCCCTATATAGATCTTTAGTTCTCACTAGAGGGGTTACCAGCAGTAGGAAGAAGGTCCTGATATTCCCTATATAGATCTTTAGTTCTCACTAGAGGGGTTACCAGCAGTAGGAAGAAGGTCCCGATTTCCCTATATAGATCTTTAGTTCTCACTAGAGGCGTTACCAGCGGTGGGAAGAAGGTCCTGATTTTCCCTATATAGATCTTTAGTTCTCACTAGAGGGGTTACCAGCAGTAGGAAGAAGGTCCCGATTTCCCTATATAGATCTTTAGTTCTCACTAGAGGCGTTACCAGCGGTAGGAAGAAGGTCCTGATTTTCCCTATATAGATCTTTAGTTCTCACTAGAGGGGTTACCAGCAGTAGGAAGAAGGTCCCGATTTCCCTATATAGATCTTTAGTTATCACTAGAGGGGTTACCAGCAGTAGGAAGAAGGTCCTGATTTTCCCTATATAGATCTTTAGTTCTCACTAGAGGGGTTACCAGCAGTAGGAAGAAGGTCCTGATTTTCCCTATATAGATCTTTAGTTCTCACTAGAGGGGTTACCAGCAGTAGGAAGAAGGTCCTGATATTCCCTATATAGATCTTTAGTTCTCACTAGAGGGGTTACCAGCAGTAGGAAGAAGGTCCCGATTTCCCTATATAGATCTTTAGTTCTCACTAGAGGCGTTACCAGCGGTAGGAAGAAGGTCCTGATTTTCCCTATATAGATCTTTAGTTCTCACTAGAGGGGTTACCAGCAGTAGGAAGAAGGTCCCGATTTCCCTATATAGATCTTTAGTTCTCACTAGAGGGGTTACCAGCAGTAGGAAGAAGGTCCTGATTTTCCCTATATAGATCTTTAGTTCTCACTAGAGGGGTTACCAGCAGTAGGAAGAAGGTCCTGATTTTCCCTATATAGATCTTTAGTTCTCACTAGAGGCGTTACCAGCAGGAGGAAGGAGGTTTTGATTCCCTCCTCATAAGCTGCTTTTTTTTTTTTTTCTACAAACCCTCCCCTCAGCTTTTGTTTTGTTTTTTTTGTTTTTTTGTTTTTTTCTATTTTTTATGTGTGTTTTCAAGCTTCTTTGAGCTTTTTCATGCTTTTTTGTGTGTTTTTGTGCGTTTTTGGGCACTTGGGTGTCTTTTCAGCTCCAAAGTTCCTCTCAAAAACGCAAGTTTGACGTGGGTTTTTTCTGCCTGTAAGGGCTCATGCTCACTGCAGCTCAATAAAAAATAAGCTGCTTTTACAGGCATTTGAGCTTTTATTTCAGCTTGAAGAAGCTTGTGCTTTATTGTGCTCTTTTGCACGTTTTTTATTGAGCTTCTTTGAGTATAAGCATTTTTTTTCACAAACCCTCCCCTAAGCTAATTTTTCCCATTTTTTTTTTTTTTTTTTTGGGGGGGGGGGGGGGTGTTTTTGAGTTTCCTTGAGCTTTTACATGCCTTTTCACACTTTTTTGCACTTGGGCATCTTTTCTGCTCAAAAGCTCCTCAAAAACGTGAGTTTGGTGAGGGTTTTTTTTTTTGTTTTTTTATATGCCTGTAAACTCCTGAAAAAGCCATAGTGTGCATGGACAAGCTCAAAAGCCTGTAGGGGCAGCTTCTTTGAGTTGCAATGTGCATGAGCCCTTACAGAAAGATATTGATAGAAGGAGCTCAGAGATGGGTAACAAAAATAGTGAAAGGTCTGGGGGAGAAAATATATCAGGAGAGACTTACGGAATTTAAAGAGGAACTGTAGTTTGCTAACATAATTTGTAATAAAAACATCTTTGCCAATCTGAAGCGTCTCTCTAACCACTTTGCATATTATTTTATATATACTGTGGTTCTGTACTTGCCAAATATGCTGCAGAAATAACCCTCCGCTAAGTCTGGCTACATCCATTTTAACTGTGGACAGCTGAAGCTGCTGCCTGTTCACTTCCTGGATTTACACAGACACGCAGAGGCACACCTCCAGGTCTGCAGCTCTCATTTGATCTCTTATGACTCATCCCCCCTCCCTTCCTGGCAAACTCTCATGAGAGAGAGCTGTGCATGATGTCGTAAGCCTAGGCTAATAACTGGACAAGAAACAGGAAGTGGGCTGTATAAGGTATTTACTGGCAGAAAAAACATGTTTTACTATCCAAAGTTAAAACAACAAGGGCAGAGGATTTAATAGATGGAAAGTTGACAAAAAAAAAATACTGAAGGTCCACTTTAATATACTTAAAGCGGACCTTCAGTCATTTTTTCAACTTTCCATCTATTAAATCCTCTGCCCTTGTTGTTTTAAGTTTGGATAGTAAAACATGTTTTTTCTGCCAGTAAATACCTTATACAGCCCACTTCCTGTTTCTTATAAAAGAAACGGGGGGGGGGGGGGCCTTTCTGAGTGCAGTATTAAAACAGTATCATTTATTGCACAAGATTAAAAACACTTACAAGATATAAGTGGGAGTCATGGCCAGTAGAAGGAGCTGTGAGCTCCGAGCGCGTAGCCTTTCATTCCACAGACAGTCCTGACCCCTTCCTCCCACCCCCTGCTGGTTGACATCATTTCCTCTTCCGGTTCAAGCTGGTCAGCATGGAGCTGACTACTTCCTGGTTTTCCTGAATGTACAGCTATTCAGCACAACATCACACCAGAACCTTTCCCAGCTAACCCGGATCATGCGAGAAACCTGTGCGCTAGAACTGCCAGGACTACATACTTATGACAAGTATGACTCCCACTTATATCTTGTAAGTGTTTTTAATCTTGTGCAATAATTGATACTGTTTTAATACTACACTTAGAAAGGCGCCCTCCCCCGTTTCTTTTATATGTTTTTTTGCAGAGTTGCTGGACACACTCTGAGGATGGCTGCCTTTTTTTAAATCGCCCCCTTACTGTGGTTCAACTTAGTTTTTACCTGAAGACCGACTAATCAAATGTACATTATTACAAACTAAGGGCATTGCCTCCTGGAGCGCCAGATACCCAATTTACCTTCACTTCCTGTTTCCTGTCTGGTTATTAGCATAGGCCAGTGATGGCGAACCTTGGCACCCCAGATGTTTTGGGACTACATTTCCCATGATACTCATGCACTCTGCAGTGTAATTGAGCATCATGGTAAATGTAGTTCCAAAACATCTGGTGTGCCAGGGTTCGCCATCACTGGCCTAGGCTTATGACTTCATGCACAGCTCTCTCTCTCACTCTTGTGAGAGTTTGCCAGAAAGGGAGGGGGGATGAGTCATAAGAGGGCCAATGAGAGCTGCAGAGCTGGAGGTGTGCCTCTGTATAAATCCAGGAAGTGAACAGGCAGCAGCTTCAGCTGCCCACAGTTAAAATGGATGCAGCCAGACTCAGTGGAGGGAGATTTCTGCAGCATATTTGGCAAGTACAGAATCACAGTGTATATAAAATAATATGCAAAGTGGTTGGAGGGAAGCTTCAGAATGGCAAAGATGTTTTAATTACAAATGATGTGAGCAGACTGCAGTTCCTCATTAAAATGTACAATCTGGAGGAAAGGAGGGATAAGGGAGACATAATTGAAACCTTTAAATACATCAAGAGGGTGAATAAGGTTTAAGAGGGCAGGATTTTCAATATGAAGCCAAGATCAAGAACACAGAGACCTGACTTCAAACTAACAGGGGAAAGTTCAAAACTAATCTTTAGAAAGTTTTATTTACCAAAAGGGTAGTTGATGCTTAGAATAAACTTCCAGCAGAGGTAGTGAGACAGTCAACAGTAAGTGGAATCAAACATGCTTGGGACAAGCCTAGATCTATACTCAGACAAAAAAGTTAACAAACAAAAACATGTTTAAATTAAGAAAAAAACAACAAAAAACGTCAGACTTGATGCACCACTTGGTCTTTTTTCTGCCGTCACTTTTCTGTTTCTCTTTACTTCCATGAATTATGTGACACCTATTCACTATGCCCTGTGGGTAGGCATTGTTGTGCTACACATTTCACAGAGTCTGCCTTCTGAATTACAGAGTCCTGAGAGGAGGAGTTTCAGGAGGAAGCGTCAATCACAGCTTGCAGGCAACAAAGTACGATGGGACATGTAGTCCTTAGAATTTGAAAATAAACAGCAGAGAAGAAGCTTTAAAGCAGGGATCTTCAAACTACAACTCTCCAGCTGTTTCAGAACCACAAGTCCCATGAGGCATTGTAAAACTCTGACATTCACAGACATAACTAGACATGATGGGAATTGTAGTTCCTGAACAACTGGTGGGCCATAGTTTGAGGACCCCTGGTTTAAAGCATGCAGGGAATCCAGGAAGTTGTGGAAAGATGTGGCCAGCAGAAAGGTAGCACTCGCACCATGAAAAGGAGATTTTTTTTTTTTAACCCTTTCATGACTAAGCCTATTTTTGAAATTTGGTGTTTACAAGTTAAAATCCGTATTTTTTGCTAGAAAATTACTTAGAGTTCCCAAACATTATATATATTTTTTTAGCAGAGAATCTAGAGAATAAAATGGCGATTTTTGCAATATTTTTTTATCACACAGTATTTGTGCAGCGGTGTTTTAAACACAAATTTTTGGAAATGGGACACTTTTGTGAATTTTAAAGTTACCCCAATTTTTTTTGTATAATGTGAAAGATGATGTTACACCGAGTAAACAGATACCAAACATGTCACCCTTTATAATTGCACGCACTAGTGGAATGGCGACAAACTACGGTACCTATGAATTTCCATAGGCGATGCTTAAAATTTTTTTTACAGTTACCAGGTTGGAGTTACAGAGGAGGTCTAGGGCTAGAATTATTGCTCTTGCTCTGATGATCGCGGCGATACCTCACATGTGTGATTTGAATACCATTTACATATGCGGGCGCGACTTCCATATGCGTTTTCTTCGATGCGCGAGCTCGCGGGGACAGGGGCACTTTTAAAAAAACATTTTTTTTAAAATTTATTTATTTTATTTTTTTTTTTTACTTTATAAATTGTTTTTAAAAAAAAAATTTTTTTTTTTACTTTTATTGCTGTCACAAGGAATGTAAACATCCCTTGTGACAGTAATAGGTGGTGACAGGTACTCTAAAAGACCCCCGATCCCTCCTTTGCACTTCAATGTATTCAGATGGCCGAAAACGGCGATTCTGAATACTGTGTACTTTTTTAAATTCGGCGCCATTGGCAGCCGAGTAAACGGGAAGTGACGTCATGACGTCGCTTCCGCGTTTACAATCAGAAGGCTGGAACGAAGCTGCCCACAGCTTCGTTCCAGCCCGCCCCCAGCCGCCGAAGGCAGACGATTGGACACCGGGCCTCCTGATCGCACGGGAGGCCCGGTAAGAGCGGCGGGAGGGGGGGAAATGTCCCCTCCCGCTCCTCCGGTATAACAGCCGAGCGGCTTTTAGCTGCATCGGTTGTTGTACTCGGGTAGCCGATCGCCCGCTGTAAACAACGGTACCGGGATGATGCCTGCAGCTGCGGGCATCATCCCGGTATAACCCCGGAAAGCCAAGTACGCATATCTGCGTACGGTCGGCAGGAAGGGGTTAAGTAAGCTTATATTGGGTTGCCAAATATAATACATTTTTATATTGTTTAAAGAATGCTGATGTTGTTATTAAAGTGTATCCAAACCAAAAATGTGATATATTGCTGCTTGCTAGTCCTTGGTGTAGTGGCTGCATTTGCTTCCTTTTTGAAGCTTCTTTTGCTATTTTTTCATTTTGTAATTTGGATAATACCTTCTTTTTGTTTCTCTGGGTGAGATATCACTCCTTCAATGTAGAGCTGCACGATTCTGGCTAAAATGAGAATCACAAATTTTTTGCTTAGAAGATGCATCACGATTCTCTCACGATTCTCACGGCGTAACATAATCTTTCACTTTAAAACAAAAAAATTGGGCTAACTTTACTGTTTTGTTTTTATTATTCATTGAAGTGTATTTTTTCCCAAAATATTGCATTTGAAAGACTGCTGGGCAAATACAGTGTGACATAAAATATTGCAGCAATTGCCATTTTATTCCTTAGGGTCTCTTCTAAAATATATATAATGTTTGTGGGTTCCAAGTAATTTTCTAGCAAAAAATATTGATTTTAACTTTAGAAAGAAGTGTCAGAAAAAGATTTGGACTTTAAGTTGGTAAACTTCCTGCATTTACATGTTGTTGAAAACTTGGCAGATTGCCTGGATTATTTATTTACACAGAAGTTGTATCCCTTTGATCTAAGAAGGAAGCTTAGTTACAATGTTTAAAGTTAAAGCGGGGGTCCACCTATCTGTCGTTTTTTTTTTTTTTGAGTTCATTCACAAACTTTTCTTCTCAGCATTACATACTCACATATTGTGTGTAATATGTCCGCCTGTGTCAGATTTCATCGGAAAGAATAACTTATATTATTCACTGCAGGCGGTTTCCATCTTCATTGTGGGCATTTGAAGCCCACAAGCATTTATTTCCTGGATGTGGTGAATGCTGTGCTCCCAGCATTCACCGCTCGTTCCCGCACATGCTCAGTGACATCCTGGGAAGACTGAGACTAGCTCCCAGGAGTCTGGGAGAGGCTAGAAACACGCCTACTCCCACGGGAGGAGAACCAGGAAGTGCAAAGAAGAATAGAAAAATAAAAGGTAATTACGGCGATTTAAATTTTTTTAAACGGCATGTCAGCATCTAGGCAAGGAAGAGAATACATACAGATATTGTTCAAAATTTAGGTGGAACCCTGCTTTAAAGACTTGGCAGGCTGCCCTGATGCTTTCTTTTGACAGCTGAGTGAGCAGATAAAGGCCCCTTTCACAGGGATGGATAGAATTGTGCTCTACCGCAGCTAAATGCACACAATGCTTTCCTATGGCCCCATTCACACACTGCGTTTAGCTGTGATTTAGTTACATGCGGTTTGGTGTGGATAGAAAAAATAGAATTGACTGCGTCCAGGAGCGATTTAGCGCAGCTATCTGCACATAACTGCAAGTAATCACAGTGTACTATTTCTCCTGCGGATAGCAGCGGCAACAAGGAAAGCAACAGGAAGCACATCAGAAATGGCAAGAATGTGCCAAACGCAGCCGCACATAAATGCAAGTAATCGCACTGTACATATGCAGCTCATCGCAGTGCCTGCAGTCTTGATTTTCACAGAACATATTATATGCTTTTAACTGCGGCAGAACAGCCGTCCGTGTGAAAGGCGCCTTTGGCTCTCCACTTGTTTATATGAAAGAATCGGCAAAATCTGCAGGAGAGAACGTCGGGGGGGGGGGTGTGAATCGAGATCACGATTTTTTAACGATTAATTGTGCAGCTCTACTTCACTGTATGTACTTCTGTTTTTTTACTCCAGTTGTGACGTGACGCTACTTGTATATCAAGACATCGCTTTATATCAAGTCAAAATGAATGTAAAAATTTTGCTTGTCTTGCTAAACGCTCTGAAACCAAGGTTTTACTGTATTGTATTTTTGCTCTTGGGTTTGGTTATCCTTTTAAATGGAAGTGTGTAAGCTTTGACAAAAGAACTCATTTAACTGCAAGAAACTGTCATGTTGACATACTTGGTGAAAAGGTTTTACTGTATTAGCTGAGATTCAGCAATATTTTCTATTGTGGAATGTTTGTTTTAGGATTTAGTTTGTAGTATTGTACACACGGTTACTATTGTATTAACCAGGTGTATCCGACAGGTTTTCATAGAAATGTCACTTTTTATTAATGTGAGTATGGCGTCCCAACCTATGTTCGTCTAGGCAGTTATTACGCTCAAAATGTCCTCATGTAGTAATCTTGTGTGGGTCAGTTATTGTAAAGATTTTTTTAATTGTTCATTGCTCTACCTTGCACACTTAAAGGGGTTGTAAACCCTCAAGGTTTTTCACCTTAATGCATAAAAAACTTCTGTAGTGCAGCAGCCCCCCAGAGACCCCCTTTTGCTTACCTGACCCCGATCTTTCCAGCGACGGGAACGAGCACACCAGCTCCAGCCCATGTCTTGGGTCCTCATTGGATAGATTGATAGCAGCAGCCATTGGCTCCCGCTGCTGTCAAGCAAATGGGGCGGGGCTGAGTCCTGCTGTCTGTGTCAATGGACGCAGCAACAGGACTCGGGAGCACGCCCGCACAAGTACCCCCCATGGAAAACACTTCTTTCTGGGGGCACTCGAGAAGAGGAGGAGCCAGGAGTGCTGCAGAGGGACACCAGAAGAGGAGGATCGCGGCCGCTCTGTGCAAAACCCTTGCACAGTGGAGGTAAGTATGACATGTATGTGTTTTTTTTTTGTTTGTTTTTTTTAAACAAACCTTTACAACCCCTTTTAAAGGTGTTCATTTACTAAAGCTAGAGAATGCAAAATCAGGTTCACTTCTGCATAGAAACCAATCAGCTTCAACCTCAGTGAACAAGCTGAGGTTAGATGCTGATTGGTTTCTCTGCAAAAGTGAGACTGATTTTGCACTCTGCAGCTTTAGTAAATAAACCCCAAAGTGGCACTAAAGTCTGTTTAAAAAAAATAAAACAATTCAAATATGTATCCTTACCTCAGAAAAGTGCCGTCTATTGCTGTCAGCCTCTTAAAAATCTCAAAATTCACTTTTTCTGCGTTTATCTGACTTCCTGTTAGAAGGTGGCTGTGTTTTGTTCTCCATAGTCTCACTGTATATAGGAACATTGCAGTCCTCTCTAAAGCCTCGTACACACGATCCGATTGTTGGCCAACAAAGCGTCAGACTTTAGTCCGAAGGGCGTGTGCCAGGAACTTGTCTTTCATACAAACGGTACACAATTGTCGGCCAACAAACACAAACGTAGTGACATACTACGTGGAATTTCAGCTCTTGAGCGCCACCCTTTGGGCACCTTCTGCTAATGTCGTGTTTGGTGAGCATTGATTCCGAGCATTCGTGTTTGTACTTTCACCTTTTGTGTGACGGACTTGTATACACACGATAGGAAAATCTGACAACAGACCGTTGTCCGCCGAAAATTTACTAGCATGTCATCCAACATTTGCTCAGCTTCTTTACCAAAGCAGTGGTTGTCTTGGAGGTGTGTTTGAGGTTGTTATCATGTTGGAATACTGCCCTGCGGCCCAGTCTCGGAAGGGAGAGGATCATGCTCTACTTCAGTATGTCACGGTACATGTTGACATTCATGGTTCCTTCAATGAACTGTAGCTCCCCAGATATGTGGGTGGGAGGTTTTTTTTTGGTTTTTTTTCTTCCTTTCTTCAATTGGGAAGGGAAGTGAGATTGACCCTTAAGTACCATTAAGGGTCAGATTCGTCCTTATCCATTTTGTTTTCTGGAAGCCATTGTTTTTCACTCCTTGATTCATACTTCATACAGGGTGTAATGCAGACATTCCGGCCTGTCAGGCCACCTTTGTGTCCTTGGAACTTGAATTTGCTCTTGACTGTCCTTGCAGAGGCCACCTTTTGAACCAATTTGAGAAACTCTGTTAGTCTTTTGACTCGGAAGGTGGCTTCTTTGGTTGCTCTCACTTCAGCAAGTAGAATGTCAGAGCTGACGACTTGCATGCAAGGAGCCATTCTTGGTCTTGCATCATTATAAGGTGATGTTGCATCCTCATCCATCTTTATTGCCTAGAGTGGTTTCTAGTTTTCACTTGAATCAGGACAGTGTCTTGCCTTCCTTTTCTAATTTTCAGTTGGCAGGAGTTAGATCGCTGCATACTCTGGAGATAGTTCAGGCAGTCGAGATTTACTTGAATTGTTGGCATCCTGGTTTGTCAGGAATCCTGGTTGGTGCTGCCAACAGAGCCCAGGAAGGGCAGGAGGCAACTATTTTTGGATCCTCCAGTTAACCCTTTTTGGTGAGAGCGCTCGCTACCAGGTGTGTGGGGGCATCTTTGGCCATTCGCCAGCAGGTGTCAGTGACTCAGGTTTTTAAGGCCACTACATGGTCTTTGGTTGATACATTCACAGGATTTAACCAGATGGATATCAAAACCACGGAGGATACTGCTTTGGCCATAGTATGTTATGGGCAACAGAATAAGTCCGTCTCAGGTGGCAGTTTGTGTGATTGTGTCTCCCTCCCCTCAAGGGCATTGCTTTAGGACATCCCACATAGTAATTATTATGGCTGTTCTGTGTCCCGTGATGTACGATAAAGAAAATTAGATTTTTTTTTTCCTACAGCTTACCTGAAAAATCCTTTTCTTGGAGTACATCACGGGACACAGAGGTCCCACCCCTCTTTTTTTTTTGGGGGGGGGGGTGATTCATTGCTTTACTACAAAACTGAGGTACTTCCTGTGTAGGAGGGGTTTTATTGGGGAGGACTTCCTGTTTGATTGATCTGCCAGTGTCCATTCATCTATAGGTGGCGCACAATCCACATAGTAATTATTATGGCTGCTCTGTGACAGGTAAGCTGTAGAAAAAATCTAATTTTATGGTAAATGCTTTGACCAGCATTTGTAATAACTTAATACTATACCACCAATGATGCCTATTATAGCTGCTGGGGAAGAGTGGGTGGGTGTGTGTGTAATAAATATATATATATATATATATATATATATATATATATATATATATATATATATATATATATATATATATATATATATATATATTATCTTCTATGAAAGGAGAAGACTATATATGGGTTGCTGCTGTGGGAAGGAGGGAAAAGAACTGTGTGTTCGTCCAATAGGGTTGTGGGGTGATAACTACATACATCAGGTCAAAGTCACATTGTTGTTGTTTCCTAATGTTTTCAAGTTGGATGCTAGATTTTGGGATCATTTGCTTAGCCATGCCTTATATCTCTACCCAGCTAGAGGTTTTTCTTTTAGCAGATAAGGTGCTTCTGGAAATGCACATGTCCTTTACCAGCTTTCTGTAGTGCATTAGACAGAGCTCCAGCATGCCTTCTTGTTTTGAAATAGTGTGTTCTAGTTCACAGACGACTTGTGAAAAACTGTGATATTAGTGGGGTTATTCTGCCAATTATACAGAGGATGTTTACAAAGTATATAGCGATAATGGAAATCTAGAGAATGCACGCTTACGCTGTTAGAATAAGTGGCCTTTAACAGCTTCTAGTTATTCTGATTTCTAATGCCAAGTGTTGCTGGAAATATGAGATCTCATAAGAGGGCACACTGCCCACCTCGCTGTGCTCATACCACTTGAGTCACAGATGAACTCTCTGTTCTTTTGGCTCAGCTATAATTGTAATGCACATGTGTTGGTGGACTTGATTTCACATATTTTATTTAGCTTAGTGAAGCCTTCCTTGGGTTTTTTTTTTTTTTTCAAGTATTTTTTTTATTGAAGAAACTAATCGTACAAATCTTTAAAGTGTACAAGAATAGATTACACAGTTTATAACAAATGAAGTCCTCCATCAGTTTCAGTAATGAGAATAATAATGAGAAAAACAAATAAACGTATAAAAATGCGGAGACATATAGTATATTGCATTAAATATTAATTTATGAAGTAATGTTAATCTCAAGGTCTTGGTGGTGCATCTACTGTTCTATAAAATATGGACTTAAAAGATGGGAATTAGATGGAGGTAAGTGTGCAAAAATAAGAGTACTCTTTACATGGGCTAATCAAATCAAAGGGAGTGTGTATCTAAACTCTGGTAACAACTGTTGCGGAACCAAAAGTAGAGGTAATAACAAACGAGTAATAAAAAATAGAAGGGAATTTATGAGCAAGAAAATGAAAAGGATAGAGTTCAAAGGGAGATCAGAGGAAAAATAGGGGGGGGGGGGTAAAGAAGGATCGGGGGTTTGAAAGGTAAATAAGAAGGGAGGTTTTCAGGGAGAGTGTATCTTTAATACTCTCCTGGCCACTTGCTTAAAAAGAGGTGGACATTTCACTGTCATATGCCCATGAAGGTTCTGCTTCAAACAGCGGTATTTATATAGCGTTTATGTAGATCGGTATCCTTAAATAGCATTCAGAACATCCAGGTTTTAGTGAGTAAGGTTATGGAAACCATGATTTTTTTAAAATCCTTTAGTTCGGGGGTATTGAATTAAAATTCAAGGAGGTTCAGTCAGTAAAATTTTCTATCAGCAGATGTTCAAATCTCATGTTTTTGTCATGACTCAAGTCCTATTATATTTGTAGTCATGTTATGTCTATCAAAAAAATAAGTACCGTATATACTCGAGTATAAGTCATTCCGAGTATAAGTCGAGGCCCTAATTTACCACAAAAAAATGGGAAAAACGTATTGACCCGACTATAAGACGAGGGTGAGAAATGCACAGCTACTGTAAGTGGAAAAGAAGGTCAACAATGCCCATTTGCAGCATCACTGTGCCCATTTGCATGCCTCACTGTGCCCATTTGCAGCCATAGGTCCCCTGAACTTCAAACTCGGTAGTTAAGGGTTCCTAGATGCCCCCTAACTGCAGCCAAAATTTGGGGTCTCTGAACCCAAAGGGTCCCGAAATGACATTGCTGCAGATGGACACAGTTGACCGAATTTGGGGCCCCGTATCTCGGGGCCACTTAGTGCTAAGAACCCCAAATTTGGTGTGCAAACCCAGTGGAACTAGCACCATAACATTTCCAAAGCTGGGGTTTCTAGCACCAAGTGGCCCCGAGATACAGGGCCCCAAACATCAATTCAGAAAATGTCAAGCACTTTTCTGCAGCAGAGAATGACCTTTTCTGAACCGGTTTTGGGGCCCTGTATCCCAGGGCCACTTGGTGCTAGGAACCCCAGCTTTGGATATGTTATGTTACAAGTTCCACTGGGTTTGCACACCAAATTTGGGGTTCCTAGCACCAAGTGGCCCTGAGATATGGGGCCAAGCACTTTTCTGCAGCAGAGAATGACATTTTCCGAACCGATTTTGGGGCCCCATATCTCGGGGCCACTTAGTGCTAGGAACCCTAGCTTTGGATATGTTGTGCTACAAGTTCGACTGGGTTTGCACACCAAATTTGGGGTTCCTAGCACCAAGTGGCCCTGAGATACGGGGCCCCAAAGTTGGTTCGGAAAATGAAATTTGTTGCTGCAGAAAAGTGCTTGACTCGAGTATAAGTCGAGGGGGGCACTTTCAGCACAAAAAATGTGCTGAAAAATTCGACTTATACTCGAGTATATACGGTAATGTACAATTTCCAATGCATTTCTGTAATATTCATTGCCAATGTCCTGACCTCCCTTATATCTGGTGTCCTCATCAAAGTTTTCCCTAGTACAATGTGTCCCTAACCGAATTCCCCCCTGCACCAGGGGCCTCTTGCACTAGGTGTCTCTAACAGAGTGCCCCCTTACATCAGGTTTCCCCATCAAATTCCCCCTTTCATCTGGTGCCCCCAACAGAGTGCCTTTTTACATCAGGTGCCCCCTTACATCGGGTGTCCCCATCATAGTGCCCCCTTACATCGGGTGTCCCCATCATAGTGCCCCCTTACATCGGGTGTCCCCATCATAGTGCCCCCTTACATCGGGTGTCCCCATCATAGTGCCCCCTTACATCGGGTGTCCCCATCATAGTGCCCCCTTACATCGGGTGTCCCCATCATAGTGCCCCCTTACATCGGGTGTCCCCATCATAGTGCCCCCTTACATCGGGTGTCCCCATCATAGTGCCCCCTTACATCGGGTATCCCCATCATAGTGCCCCCTTACATCGGGTGTCCCCATTATAGTGCCCCCTTACATCGGGTGTCCCCATTATAGTGCCCCTTTACATCGGGTGCCCCCATTATAGTGCCCCCTTACATCGGGTGCCCCCATTATAGTGCCCCCTTACATCGGGTGCCCCATTATAGTGCCCCCTTACATCGGGTGTCCCCAATATAGTGCCCCCTTACATCGGGTGTCCCCCTTATAGTGCCCCCTTACATCGGGTGTCCCCCTTATAGTGCCCCCTTACATCGGGTGTCCCCCCAATTTTTTGCCGTATCATCTATCTTTTTTCAGCATCTGATAGAATTGGTCAATCTATAAAACTCTTTACAATTCCATATAAACTGTGTGGTTTTGGCTCTGCTCCGGCCCAAACTTTTTTTTGTTGTTGTTTATTAATGGAGAGGAAAAGGGTCAGAAATGTTGTTATATATAATTGTTGTATATGTCGGGTTGGGAAAGATTCCCCTCATCTGCTTTCCGGGTGATACCTGTCAAGGGGACACAAAGTTAAATCAAATCAAAATGGGGAACAGACAGCAATTAGGAACCAGACAGATGTTCTAATTCCTCTTTGGCTTATCCTGAAAAGTAAAAGTTTTGACTGGGGTGGGACAATAAACCCATATGTGGTGATGAGTGAATAGATTGCTTCGCCCAGCATGGCAAAGCACAGGTGCACTCTAATTATTACTTTCAGTGGAGTGTCACAAAGCTAATTTCCAGTTGTTATGCCGCGTACACACGAGCGGATTTTCCGTCGGAAAAAACTTGGATGGTTTTTCCGACGGAATTCCGCTCAAGCTTGCCTTGCATATACACGGTCACACAAAAGTTCTCTGAACTTTCGACCGTCAAGAACGCGGTGACGTACAACACTACGACGAGCCGAGAAAATGAAGTTCAATGCTTCCGAGCATGCATCGAATTGTTTCCGAGCATGCGTAGGAATTTTGCGCATCAGAATTTGTACAGACGATTGCATTTTCGGATAGGAACTTTTTCCGACCGAAAAACTGAAAACCTGCTCTCAATCTTTTGCTAGCGGGAATTCCGCCAGCAAAAGTCCCATGGAGCATACACACGGTCACATTTTCCGACCAAAAGCTCTCATCAGTCTTTTGCTGGCCGAATTTCCGATCGCGTGTATGCAGCATTATTCTCATACCTGATATCCCCAACACCACCGCCACTGAACAATACCATAGACTATATTTGTGCAGAATATAAAGGCTGAATCTTTATAATTGTGTATATTTTGTTTTGATGATCTGTCTTTTCCTTTTAGGAAACTAGAAAACTTATGAAATATCCGTTTAAACCTCTACAAGGCACTCCCTCACATCACACTAATGGAGTCTCAGAACACAACAAAGCTCATCTCCCGCAAGAGAAGAAAAGATGTTGGCGGATCCAATGGGACAACAGATGAAGAGTCTGTTCTTAGAAAAGTTCCTCGATTTATGACGGTTAGTAATTGGGTGTTGTGTGCTATGGTCCAAATAGCTCCTTCATTTTCATCGTAGCAAAATTAGATTCAATCAGTTCATTATAGTTTTTAACCACTTTTTGGCTTTTTGTATTTATTGTATGTCATCAGAATCAGAACTCATGATTGCCGTGGCAGCCTGCCAAAGTAAAATGACTGTATAGCAAATTAAACAGTTATTTATAGCAAATAAAATTAGATACATTCGTTCTGCCAGAAAAATAAATTCTGCCATATTTAGTCAATTGTTCTATTACACTAGAAAAAAACTCTTGTATGTTTCTATAAAGCAAACACTTTGAAATTGCAAGTTAAAAATAGTGCATGCATGCACACTTGGAGTCTATTTATAAATGTGTTCATACAGATTTAGACAACTTTTACACAGGAGTCACATTTTTTTTTTGATTCTGCAAGATACCAGGGTGAAAGTTACAGAGTCTTAGAGGTCATAGGCTTTCCACACCAACATTAGGAACTCCTTTTTAGGATGACATTTAATAAAGTACATCTAAAAGCAAAACCTTTTTTTTTTCAGTTTAGGATAGAGTGGAGATAGATTAGAACACTTGTCAGGTTTTTATTGCTATCTGTGCTCCCATTAGTGAGATCCCCCCTCTCTATTTGTCCTGTTTACCATTATCATTGAATGTGAAATTAAAAGAAAATCCCCACATTTTTGGTTGTCCCCAGAAAAGTAATAGAAGAGAAATCTTCCAATGGGGACACTAGTTCTGGTGACCCGGTGGTCCCCAAGGGCTTCCCTTAATTTGCAGGGATCTCCTTTCACTTCCTGTTTTGGCTATGGGACTTGGAAGTGAAGGTAAATCTCCCCATTTGGACAAACAGGGCAAATATGAACCTTACAGGGGTTATAACCCTACCTTTTACTCTATCCACAATGGGGGAAAAAAGTTTTGCTTTTAGTTCTACTTTAAGGAGAGGAGCACCTTTTTGCATAAAACAGTGCAGCTCTGCGTCTTCTCTTACTAAATGCAGCTGTCAATTAAATGAGAAACAAGTAGCTGAAAAAAACAGCAGAAGAGAGCAAGGGTTCAATGTAGGTAAATCTGCCCTATTCCACTTCTAATTCTGACAAAAGAATGAAAATATTCCTCCAGAACATTTCCTGTAAAGGAACAAGTACAGTCCTATATTCAGACTGCCTTAACACCTTCATCAATAACACTGATCAACACACAAAGGCAAATGTAATTTTGATTGAACCATGGAGGTTACACAGATTTATAACACTGTTTAGCTAGCAATTTCAGATGTTTTGCATTACATTTTAGTTCTACTGAAACGGACCAAAAAAGCACACGTTTTTCCAGCAAATCGCACCGGACCTGCTGCAGAGATATGTGAACCGGCTCCATAGAGAGCAAGTCACATTCTCCTGCTATGTGAATTGGATGTGGGGAAACCCACATCCAATTTACACAGGTGTGAACCCAGCCTTAATAAACAGACACTCACCAGTTCCCAGGATGCAGCACTGTGCCCACCTGGAAATGGTCCCCGGTGCCAACATCTTAACTCTGGACACCCAGCTGTGACAGCTTGTTTCTTCAGAGCCGGCTGCACACGCGCATGTTGTTCTGTGCATTGTGACTGGTCATGAAGTCTTCTGGGACCCGTGACATGTCCCAGAAGACTGCAGGGAGGAGAACCTGCTCCTCCCACCACCACCAAAAATAATTGCCAAATGTTAGAGGAGGAGGCCTTAAAATGGCACTCCCTCTTTTAGTTGAAGTTCTGCTTTAACGTGAAAAGAGAGAGCAAAACATTTGGATTTTATCACAGTTATGGAAGTAATCTATTTCAGGTAGCTTTCATATTTTACATGCTTGCTATAATGTTCCCTTGTAAATTTATTTTTCTACTGTCTGCCTACATTTTGATTCCATTGTTATGCCTCCATGATCAACTGCTGAGATTAAATCTTACACAGAAAAGTATGTTAACAAACCAAAAAAAGAAAAACAGAGGGCACTGACTTCTTTATTAAAAAGACAATCGTACAAACAGATGAGAGATGCTGGGCATGTAAGTAGTGTCACAGAGAATATGTAGTTTGCTATCTCCTAACTATGCTACTAAAGCTGCTCATAGATCATGGATCAAATCTCGGCTGGTTCGGAAGGGATTGGCCGAGATTTAGTCTATCTATGGGAGGGCTGGTTTGTAATGAAGTCGAATATTTTTCTTGTGATCACTGCTGGCAGTTATAGCCGCTAGCAGTGACCATTGTTTTCTGCCATCAGGGAAGGCTCCCTGCCAGCAGAACACCATAGCACTGCGGGAGGGATTCCACTATCACTAACTGTGTCGATGGGGAATCAAGCAATTTTCTTTCCTTCCACTGAGGGTGGAAGGAAAGAAAATTGCATAATCTATGGGCTGCTTTAAATGAGTCACTGCCCTAGAACAAACAGGGTGGATGATGGTCCAAATTCCATTAGCTGCATACGTGTTCTAGGTCAGTGACTCACTAGATAAGTATTCATATGAAATCTGCATTATGAATATGGTCCACTAGGTGGCAGTGAATGGCCACTTTTTTTTTCTTAATCTCCCTCTAATCTCTGTGAGTCAGCTAATGCTATAGTATTAGTTGCCAGGAAAATTACTTCTGTAGGTAGGAGGAAGCTTTAAAAAAGTCCCAGTTGAGACTATTTTACTTTAAATAAAACCCTTTGTGGTGCTTTCTCTTTTAAAACCATGACTTATACCGGTAGCGAGATAGAGAAAAGATATAACGTGGATTAAAGCATTGTTTCTAGCAAAGTATAACGGGAAGCTGATAGCCCAGTGATCGTATGGGGTTTTTAACAGGGAAATGATTAAATAATAAATAAAAAAAAGTTGATTGACAAAAACATGAGAGTATTATGACCTCTAAATACATAAGTACATGAAAAATCCTGTCGGCACATAGTCTTTTAGCGGTTAGGGGAGATGCAACCAGAAGGGCAGTGTAGAGAACCAGAGAAAGCAAGCACACAGCTTTTAGATCACCAATCATTGTTTCTTGTCGTTCCTTTTCTTCACCCAGCGTTTTGGCCCATTTAGCAATATACCCTCTTTTGGTGTGCATGAGATGTTTAAAAAATCCAAAAATATTTTGCTCACCTTTTATTCATCTAAAGTCGGCCATGCAAGGATCAAGATTTGGCTGGTTCAGCAGGGACCAGTCTTTTCTGTATGGGCACCCTGGTTGTACACAAGTTGATGTATCGATCGACTTGTGTATAACTAGCCTGTCAGGGTTTTTCCTGAACAATTAGTGCTGTCTGATATAGCCATCAACATTAATCAATACTTAAAATAGAATATTAAAGTGTAACTTGCGCTTAGGCTGTAACACTAATGCCCCGTACACACGGTCGGATTCTCCGATGGAAAATGGCCGATCGGAGCGTGTTGTCGGAAATTCCGACCATGTGTAGGCTCCATCGGACATTTTCCATCGGATTTTCTGACACACAAAGTTTGAGAGCAGGAGATAAAATTTTCCGACAACAAAATCCGTTGTCGGAAATTCCGATCGTGTGTACACAAATCCGACGCACAAAGTGCCACGCATGCTCAGAATAAATAAAGAGATGAAAGCTATTGGCCACTGCCCCGTTTATAGTCCCGACGTACGTGTTTTACGTCACCGCGTTCAGAACGATCGGATTTTCCGACAACTTTGTGTGACCGTGTGTATGCAGGACAAGTTTGAGCCAACATCCGTCTGAAAAAATCCTAGGATTTTGTTGTCGGAATGTCCGAACAAAGTCCGACCGTGTGTACGCCCTATAAGGCTGGCCACGGACCGGGTGATTTTTCTTCCTGCAACCACGGGTTGTAGGAAAGAAAATTGCTCGATTTCCCCATTGACCCAATCAGTGCTGATGGGGAAATCCCTCCCACAGAGCCATTGTTTTGTCCTGGCGGCGAAAACACAGTGATTGTTGCTAACGGTTATAACAGCCATTAGCAATAATCGCATTTAAAATCCAACAGGCTGGTTGAACGCAAGGTGATCAATCAACTTGGGTACATTCAAAGATTTGAACCGTCTATAACCTGCTTAATCAATGTGATCTGCTGGCAGAATACAATAGTACTGTGGGAGAGATTTTCAGAAATCGAGCAACTTTCTTTACTTCCACTGATGGTGGAAAGGAAAGAAAATTTGCATAATCTATGCCCTGCCTAAAGCCTGGTACACTAGATTTTTTTTTTTTTTGTTCAATCTGTGGGTTGAACGGAAATAAACTGACAGCTCCAGTCGGAGCCGCTGTACTAACTGCCCGATGTTAGTGCAGCGATCTCCCCTGATGTTCTTTTGTGTTGCTGGTTTTCCAGCATGCTCATACGATAAAAGCCAGCCAAACGGCCGGCTTCTATCGGACTGGCTGCCATACACACGGGCTGAATGTCTGCCGGTTTTTATTGATCTGGCCGATGTCACCCGACATTCAGCCCGTGTTTAAGGGGCTTAAGACTGTCGATGGGGTGAAAACTCTGCTACACAATTTTCACTGCTGAACAAATAAAACAGTGTTGTTGCCCTGTAAAGAAAGTATATCAATAGGTTTGAGGGGTCCCATGTTTGTTTGTGGTACATATGTGTATTGGCCTTTTAAAGCCCCAGGCACATTATAAACACACAGGAAACCACCTTTGTGCAGATTGTAGCCTTTGGGAAAACAAGTGCCTTTTTTACACAAAACATGCCTCCAAATCTTCTGCAACTGCTTTTAAAATAGTCTCTTTGGAAGATTTTTTGAGGAACTCTGCCTGTTTCTGAAAATGCCTTGTTAGGAAGAGGTCGGTAATTTTACATTTTTTCCTTTTTATTCATTATTTATCACAGACAATTTGTGGGTCAGTGATACCCAGCCTTTAATGTTCTGCCAATTTTCTTTTGTTAGTCTTAGGAAGTTATGCTTCTAAACGAGTGTTCAGTATCTAAATGCGCCTAAGTGTTGGGCGAGTTTAGTTCTTTCAGTTTAGTGGCCAGAATAAATGAATATTGGTGCACTCTCGATGTTCTAATAAGAAAAGCTGCAGGGTCTGCGTCCCTTTATAAGTAGGCAACCCTCGGGCTAGTCAAGCGCTTGACTTGCTCAAACAGCTTGGGCACGTTTTTGAAGCTGTTTTTCTCCTGCCAGGAGAAAAGCGTTTTATAAAAGTTCCAGTGTGCAGGAGGCCTTGGTATAAACAGCGTGCTGTTTTTTGGAAGCTAAGTAACTGACAGTTGTCTTTAGGTCTTATGTATAATATTCACATCGTTATTTGTGGATCTCACTAATAGCTGGATTAAGTCTGCTTAGTCATGAAGAAAAAAAATGATTGTTTAACTAAATATTTTACCTTTTTGTATTTCAACATATGCTTTCCTGTGTTACACGGGATCAGTTCTTCTCCATAGAAACCTAAAGCCTTTTGTTAAAATCTCGGCATGTATTCTCAGTTTTAATAAATGCAGTGGGTGGCTGCCAACACACAGTAATGTTTGAATGTAAACAAATCCACATTTCTATTTGTTTCTCTGCATGAGTTAACAATAGATTGTTCAAGTTCCCACACCAAAGCAAATAGTCTACGTTTTTGTGTTAAGAAATTTCCTTTACTCCTCTGGAGCAGCTACTATTTAAAAAATATTTATCATATTACCCCTTCTATCACAAATAGAGTAGGCTTTGCATACTAGCACAGTGGGGGTTATTTACTAAAGGTAAATCCACTTTGCACTGAAAGTGACCTTGGAAGTAAAATCGCTGTAGATCCGAGGGGGACATGCAAGGAAACTAAAAAAACAGCATTTTAGCTTGTACATGATTGGATGATAAAATCAGCAGAGCTTCCCCTCGTTTCAGATCTACCCCTCAGATTTACAGCGACTGCACTTCCAAGTACACTTGCAGTGCAAAGTGGATTTGCCTTTTCGTAAATAACCCCCCATTGTGTAATTGGGGGGTTATTTACGTGGGTTGTGGAACCCTGTCATAATGGCCATGGGGAGCATTTCCTGCCAGTTAGGAACTTGGCCAGTGATAAAGGGCTTCAGAATCCAGAAAAACAATTCAGTTATGACTCTTTGACATACAAAAGTCAGTTGTTGCCTAAAGCCGACTGCAAACTGTTGATTTTTACCCGATGATACCTTTTATTTTCAAAAAGATCAGACCGTGGTCAGACTGGTTTTGAGGTACCTTAAACTGGTGCAGATGATGTTGGTTCTAAACTGGCTAGATAGGGTTGTGCTCACTTCATACAAAGGAAAGTGCAACCTAAATGAAGCACCTTATCAGCAATGCTCGCCCGTTTATTTGCTGTGTTAACTGGACTTTTAAACAAATCCAACACTCTTCAGCCTGGCCTCTTAGAAAACCACAGGCCACATTTCCTTTCCACTGCATAGGAGTGATTCTATAGCAGATACTTACACAATCAAGAACTAGTGCCCCAAAAGTATGTATAGGTACACCATAGCCATTTTATTTATAACTGTTTGTTTATGGTATGCATTATTTAAATTATTTCCTTATGCATTTGCAGGGTGTAAGTGAGCCTGCACCGTTCTCAGATGAAATACAGATTGACCATGAAAAGCCATACAGGAGAGTAACAATGGAAGAAGCAAAAATGGGGACGCCACGTAAGTATTTCTATTTTTACAACCTAAGTAAGGACTGGAAGCAATGTGAATATCAGGTTTCGACTATGGCCACTGCTAGGCTGAGGAATTTTTTCTGCTCTTTCCATGGTGCAGTGTAGGGTGTCTCACAATAGGGTGTTGAGCCTGCTTTTTATTGGGAGGTGTTTTGGGGTGTTCCTCAGGTCCAATTTTTTGGGAATATAAAATATTGCAACAAGGGGCTTCCAGGACACCCTGTAGCAACAGAAGTCAGACCTTTCAACACATTGAGGTGTCTAGCTGACATTCATCTGCTTATTTTCCCAACAGATGCAGGAGTACTTTAAATGTCAGGTGACAGTTGTTCACCAGGATCATTGCCTGTTGAATGCAGTAGCTTGGCAGCCTATACTTAGAGCTATTGTAACTATAAACTGTTCTGTAATCTCCAGCTCCATTGTACACTGTCCTGCAAACAAGTGAGAACTGTGCAATTCAATAAACTTCCTCTAAGTTGTAAATCACTCTGTAGCACATTGTTCTAGCATAGTATTTCAGCTCTAACTAATTTCAAGTTTCAGGATACCCTTACCGGTCATTTATAGTACTGTGAAACATTGTCTGTTTTTCTGTTTTAACTGTTTACTCTCTACATATACAGTGAGTGTGTGTGTGTGTATATATATATATATATATATATATATATATATATAATTTTTAATAGCAAACATGTCATACTTACCTGCTCTGTGCAATGAATTTGCTCAGAGCAGCCCCAATCCTCCTCTTCTTGGATCCCCGGCTGGTGCTCCTGGCTCCTTCCTTTGCCAAGTGCCCCCATAGGAAGCCATTTGCTTGTTTGGGGGCTTTCATGTGTGTGCTCGCTCCTGAGCCCTGCATCTATAAGAGACACAGAGCAGGGCTTGGCCTTGCCTCCTTCTCCCTCCTCATTGGCTGTGATTGACAGCAGTGGGAGCCTCTGCTCTCATGCACATTGCTAGATCGAGATCGGCTCAGGCAATTATAAGGAGGGGCTAGGGAGATGCACCCTGAAGGTTTTTTATTTTCCTTAATGCAGAGAGTGCATTAAAGTGGTTGCAAAGGCACAAGTTTTTTTTTTCATCTTAAAGCATTCTATGCATTAAGATAAAAAACTTTCTGTGTGCAGCAGCCCCCTAATACTTACCTGAGCCCCATCTTGATCCAGCGATCTGCACGAGGGACTCTCCCTCCTGATTTGGCTGAGACAAAGTCAAGTTAGCTAATGAGGAGAGAGGGGGCAGGCCAAAACCGTGGCCCCCGTGTCTGAATGAACACACAGAGCGGCCTCTCGGCTCGAGTACCCCAATTGCAGGCTACTTGAAGTGGGGGCACTCAACAGGAGGGAGGGGCCAGGAGTGCGGACGAGGCACCCGAGAAGAAGAGTATCCAGGCTGCTCTGTGCAAAACCACTGCACAAGGCAGATAAGTATGGCATGTTTGTTATTTTTAAAGAAAAAAAAAAACGAGACTTAATATCACATTAAGGTTAAAAAAAACCTTGTACCTTTACAACCACTTTAAGTCCTGTGATTACTCAGGGTATAGTGAAACATCTAGATTTGAGTGATCATTCCTGACCAGCTGCTCGGAGCACACAATTCCCAGTTTTGTTCCAACTGCTTACATGACATGATCCTCACCCCTGGCTAGATGATCACAGGACATCTCCATTTCAGCCCTTTATCCTGTATGATGTAAAGGGAAATTGTAACTTACCCTGTCATTTGGGGTTGAAGTCTAATAATTTTGCACAGCAATGGTGACATACGAGATTCTTTATCCATCTTCAAGTCCCAACTACATGTTGTTTCCTCAGCCATCCAAAATACTAAACATCGTCCATACCCCTGAGTTTCACCTCTTTTCTCATTGTTACACTAGCTTCTCTCACAGCTGTAAACTCTATGGGGGAGATTTACTAAAACTGGTACACTCAGAATCTGGTGCAGCTCTGCATGGGAGTCAATCAGCTTCTAACCCCAGCTTGTTCAATAAAGCTTAGGCAATAAAACCTGGAAGCTGTTTGGTTTCAATGCAGAAGTGAGCCTGAGTTTGCACTCTGGAGCTTTAGTAAATAAACCACATTGTCTGCAATAGCATCACTGGCTAACCCCTGTTTATCTGCAGTGTATTTTCTGGAATTTCCCTCATCCTTCCATTTTATGATATCTGACAGATCTCCTCTACCCCAGTGATGGTAATGATCCAATCCTACTCATTCATCTGATGTCCATGATTCAATCCCACTGCCTTCTCTCTTCTCCCTGTCCACAGTCCTAGTCTCTTGTTCCTTAACTCTCACTTCTCCCTATCCTGGTCAGCTCATGCCCTGCCTCCCCTATTTTCCTTCTGTCCACAGTCAGATACATGATCATTTCCAGCTTTGGCTTCTATCCTAGTTGTCTAGAATCCTATGCTGCCAAGCTCCATTTTTAGCTTACACTTGAACAAATAACATGTGTCCACTTAAAATATTGTGTGATTGGGAAGTAATGCATACCAGTGTGTGATGAATTGTTCAGTGACCATCTGTAATGACCTCATAACATAACAGTTAAGGACACATCATGATACAACACGATTATTTTAACATTAAGAACTTCCTTTTTCAAATCGTAGTACTGATTCAACAAGCCATTCTTCAACGCAGTATTTCTCAGCAGTCTGCCATATTACGTAATGTTTTTCTCATTACTACATTACTTATCTGTTTATACGAGTCTCCAGCCACTGTGTCAGTAAATGGCACTTTTCTCTGAAACCTAAATGGTGGCAAGGAAGTTGAAATTCATCTACATTAGCTGTGTAAGCATTTGTGCCAAATCTTACAGTAACTGCAGTAAAGTGCTTTTACTGGAAATCTGCTAAAGGGCAATCAAAGGTCCTGTAGCATCTCATCGGTTGCTCCACCAAGCAAAATGCTGAGAATGATTTCAGTCTGTCCACACACAAATTATGTGTCTGAAAAACCTTTGATGGAAGGTGTCATTGCCAGGGTCGCAAGCTTGCATACTATTTTCAGCTATGTTCAACACGTGCTCAACTTCATTTGTGTGAAGTGACAGCCCTGGATGCAGCCTAGGGGTTAGGTGTGGTCTTTGCCTTCCATATGGAGCTCATAACTACAGTGCTGTGCCTTTACCACTGGATTCTGCCTGTAGTTATTAATTTTACATTTATAAAGAGTCAAGCAGGTAAAGCATGAAAACCCCACTCTATTTCATAAATGACTGAGACCATTTATGGAAACCAGTCAGACCATCCACCTTTTAAAAGGTTTCATATCTTCTGTCAAATAGCTTCTCAGTTTTCCTTTAACGAAAACCTTTACTGTAGAAAAACATATTTATTAACTGTCTTATTACAGGTACCTAAAGTTGCTTAGACCCACCCTACTTGCTTACAAAAATACACTTGTTGGGGAGGGGGGTGGAGTTTTCATTAGAACATGCAAGTTCACAGCATACTTGCAGATTATGGGGCACAATTACCTTCAACTGTGCTGTCCTTCAGTGATGATGGGTCCAGGATTCTGAAACTGCTGTGCCCCCCACCATCTATTCTTCTGGGTCCTGTTGTATTCCTCTTTGGCTGTTGGCTGGCTTCTGATTTTGTAATTTATGTACATACGCAGTACAGAGTTGGGCTGCACACTAAGAATAGACCAAATTATGGTCAGAGGCTGTGGACAGTTGGAGATGTACTGCAGAAGATAATGATAGCATGGGGACATGTTAAGCTGGATAGAAATTCGCCCAGTTCAGCAGGGACTGGCCACATTTTGGATCCATCTGTGGTTGTACAGAAGTTGATCTACTTAATGATCATCTTCTGTACAATAGCCCAGCCGGATTTTCCCTGCTCCATCAGTGCTGCAGGCTACAGACTGCAGTGCTGATCTGTGTAACCTGACAGCGGGGAAGCCTCCTTGCTGTCAGAATACAGTGACAGTGGGGAAGATTCCCTCATCCACCCTGAATGTGTGGATGAGGGAATCGGGTCAGTTGCCAGTTGAACGAAAAAACTGACTAATAAATGGGCTGCCTTTATAGTAAGGCTAGCACAGATCACTGTTATTACCTTTTCACCAATCATTGCTCACTTTATAGAGTACTGGGGCCTGGGGTGTACATTAAAAAAATGTCCCTTAATAGCTACCCACCAACACTTTGCATAGCTGCTATCGGTCAAACCCATCTGTCACTGACAGCTTCAGTCCCCTCTAATGATTGGGGCCCAGAGAAACCGTCATAGAAAGGACATAGTGATCACATGCATGTTGAAACTTTTGCTCAGAAAAAAAAACAAAAACAATTTGCTGATGCCACTGCAGCCTCTAAATAGCAGTGTGCTTCTGTTTGATACTGTACATATCTTATACAAGTATAGTATTAAAAAAATAACTTTTAACAATGTTTTTTCATGTTTTCAGGTTTTAACAACCTTTTCCATGTCACTTATGTCCTTGTATATACAGGGCATTCAGGAAAGTATTCACAGCGCTTAATTTTTTCCACATTTTGTTATGTTACAGCCTTATTCCAAAATTAATTCAATTCATTATTTTCCTCAAAATTCTATAAACAATATCCCATAATGACAACGTGAATGAAGTTTGTTGGAAATCTTTACAAATTTATTAAAATAAAAAAATGGAACAAATCACATGTACATAAGTATTCACAGCCTTTGCCATGACACAAAAAATTGAGCTCAGGTGCATCCTGTTTCCACTGATCATCCCTGAGATGTTTCTAAAACTTGATTGGCGTCCACCTGTGGTAAATTCAGTTGATTGGACGTGATTTGCGAAGGCACATACCTGTCTATTTAAGGTCCCACAGTTAACAGTGCATGTCAGAGCACAAACCAAGCCACAAAGTCCAAGGGATTGTCTGTAGAGCTTTGAGACCAGATTGTATCGAGGCACAGATCTGGGGAAGGGTACAGAGAAATATTTGCAACTTTGAGGGTCCCAATGAATGCAGTGGCCTCCATCATCCATAAATGGAAGAAGTTTGCCACCAGGACTCTTCCTAGAGTGGGCCGCCCAGCCAAACAGCAATTGGGGGAGAAGGGCCTTAGTCAAGGAGATGACCAAGAACCTGATGGTCACTCTGACAGAGCTCCAGCATTTCTCTGTGGAGAGAGTAGAACCTTCCAGAAGAGCAACCATCTTTGCAGCACTCCACCAAGCAGGCCTGTATGGTAGAGTGGCCAGACAGAAGCCACTCTTTCAGACCATGAGAAGCAAAATTCTCTGGTCTGATGAAACAAAGATTTAACTCTTTGGCCTGAATGGCAAGTGTCATTTCTGCAGGAAACCAGGCAACGCTCCTCACCTGGCCAATACCATCTCTACAGTGAAACATGATGGTGGCAGCATCATGCTGTGGGTTTGGTTTTTCAGCTGCAGGAACTGGGAGATTTGTTAAGGTCCACTGAAAAGATAAATGCCGCAATGTACATAGACATCCTTGCTGAAAACTTGCTCCAGAGCACTCTGGACCTCAGACTGGGGTGAAGGTTCATCTTCCAGCAGGACAATGACCCTAAGCACACAGCCAAGATAACAAAGGAGTGGCTACAGGACAACTCTGTGAATGTCCTTGACTGGCCCAATATTGAACCCGATTGAACATCTCTGGAGAGATCTGAAAATGGCTGTGCACGGACGCCCCCCATCCAACCCGATGGAGCTTGAGAGGTCCAGCAAAGAAGAGTGGGAGAAATTGCCCAAAAATAGGTGTGCCAAGCTTGTAGCATCATACTCAAAAAGACTTGAGGCTATAATTTGTGCCAAAGGTGCTTCAACAAAGTATTGAGCAAAGTCTGTAAATACTTATGTACATGGGATTTTTTTTTCCATTTTTCATTTTTAATAAATTTGCAAAGATTTCCAACAAACTTCTTTCACGTTGTCATTTTTCCATTTATCTTTCACGTTGTCATTATGGGGTATTATTTGTAGAACTTTGAGGAAAAAAATAATTTAATCCATTTTGGAATAAGGCTGTAACATAACAAAATGTGGAAAAAGTGAAGCGCTGTGAATACTTTACGGATGCACCCTATATACAGGGATGGGGTTTTTATTTATTTATTTTTTTAGAAAATGTAGTAACTTACTTCGTAAAAGGAAGATCCTTCCTTCCACTTAGTATACTATCAAATGATTCTAGAGAAATACTGCTGGGATAAGCTGTCAACCATTCACACATGCGGACATGAAAGTCCAAAGAGAGAGAGCTCCTTACGCTGTTGCCCACAGCCACCTACCAGTATTTTACTTTGAATGCATGCAATCTGATAGGTTTCTAACTCAGGCCTTGAGGTCAACAGAGGGGCATCAGTGATGTAGCTTATTTTGCTGATGAAGGCCTTGGTGCATTCAGCTGTTGACAGAAAACAGACTGCCAAAATAATGGCCAAAGTCTGCTATTGAAGGATAATGTCCTCAATTTTGTGCTCTGGCCACCATTTGTGGCGAGTTTGCCTCAGTAATATGGCAGGCAAGCTGGCCAACTACAGGAACCATATAACATATATGCGCTCTGGCCCAGGGCCAGTTTCCTTTTCCTTTTTTTTTAAGCTAAGCTACAAAATCCGTGACCTATTTCTGAAGGTGGACAATAGAAATGACTGATGCTTATATAGAGTAGAAGAATTCTTTCAACTGCACTGCAAAAATGAAACCTGAAATCTCAATTTAGCAACAACTGCGCTCAGCTCACCTTTTGCTTTGCGTAGTTTCTGCATGGCAGACCTATAATAATATTTTGTGTTCTTTCTATGTTTCTGCAGCTGACAGACCAGTGAGGGTTTATGCAGATGGTATCTTCGACTTATTCCACTCTGGACACGCCCGAGCTTTAATGCAAGCAAAGAATCTCTTTCCTAACACATACCTGATTGTAGGAGGTAAGGAAAGTCTTTGGCAGGGAGGCAGACTTAGGGGACATGTGGCTGCTGAGAGTTGTACATTTTTGACCATTTTGCAGAATTTGTACCCACACAAGGAACTTTGTGGGCTGTGTTGCTGACTTTGCTCGGCTTATATGAGGTATACAAAAGCTTCTTTCATAGAGGTGAAAGGAAAAGGCATGTCTACATTTCCTCTGGAAGTAAAGCATACAAAGTGTCTGCACACTGGTTTGCATCTAATACTAGAGCACTACTGAGTTTCATATAGAAAATTCATTTTATCCATACTGTGTTTACTCTTCCATGCCAATGCTTACTTTGCTTGCCAATGTTTTTTTTTAACACTTTTTGGTCTGATATGGCTTTATATGCATTAAAGATGGAACCACTGTATATTAGAGGATTACAGTTTAGCCCTTGACACTTATATATAGCATTCATGTACCTTTTGTTAGCACATTGTATGTCTGTTTAATGAAATGTTCATGTGTTTCCAACCTATGCACGATCGTGCTCTAGTAGTGCTGTGAATTAATCTAACAAAAAAGAGAGAATATAGTTCTCCCAAGTGGACCCCTTCTAGGACACAGTGATTGATTCAAAAAAGTTTTATTATATTGAACACTCTCAGCTTTAATATATTTACTTCCCTGCTTCACCAGGTATAATCTGTCTAGTTATTCAAAATCCAAAGGGACTGATCATAATCCATTTGTGGACAGCAATAACGATACCCTGTGTGTTTTTTGAGTACATGGCAGCTAAGAACTCACCAATTCACCCAACACCACCCACATCTATACAGGTTTTTTGACTCACTATTTTTAGTCTACAACCAAGTTGCTCTGTAACTGCTTCAGTATTATAATTTTGGCTTCTGAGAATTGAGCTTTATACGACTATTTAAGTCTGCAATTACAAGTGCTAATGTTTGACTAAAATGATTGTTTCAATTTGGGTACTGTGAATGTGGGTGTGAATGGTATGCGCAGCTGCGATTCCCCTTCTTTTTAACATATGACAACGTTGTCCTATTTTTAAACTACCTGTGTGGTAAACTGTTAGTGCCCTCTTTTTCATTAATTTGTATGTGTTTTTTCAATATAATAAAACTTTTTTAATCAATCACTGTGTCCTAGAAGTGGGTCCTCTTGGGAGAACTACCGTATATACTCGAGTATAAGTCGAGTTTTTCAGCACATTTTTTTTGTGCTGAATGTGCTCCCCTCGACTTATACTCGAGTCAAGCACTTTTCTGCAGCAAAAAATGTCATTTTCTGAACTGACTTTGGGGCCCCGTATCTCAGGGCCACTTTGTGCTAGGAACCCCAAATTTGGTGTGCAAACCCAGTGGAACTGGTACCACAACATATCCAAACCTGGGGTTCCTAGCACTAAGTGGCCCCAAAATACAGGGCCCCAAAATCGGTTCGGAAAATGTCATTCTCTGCTGCAGAAAAGTGCTTGACATTTTCTGAACCGATTTTTGGGGCCCTGTATCTCGGGGACACTTTGTGCTAGAAACCCCAGCTTTGGATATTTTATGGGGCTAGTTATACTGGGTTTGCACACCAAATTTGGGGTTCCTAACACTAAGTGGCCCCAAGATACGGGCCCCAAAGTCAGTCAACTGTGTCCATCTGCAGCAATGTCATTTCGGGACCCTTTGGGTTCAGAGACCCCAAATTTTGGCTGCAGCTAGGGGGCATCTAGGAACCCTTAACTAACGAGTTTGAAGTTCGGGGGACCTATGGCTGCAAATGGGCACAGTGAGGCTGCAAATGGGCATTGTTGACCCTCTTTTCCACTTACAGTAGCTGTGCATTTCTCACCCTCTTCTTATACTCGGGTCACTAAGTTTTTCCCATTTTTTTGTGGTAAATTAGGGCCTTGACTTATACTCGAGTATATACGGTATATTCTCTCTTTTTTGTTATATGCCTCTTAGGGTCGCTAGGACTGTGTCTTTTTGGTTATACCATCTAGATGAAAGATTGATGAACTATATATATATATTTTTTCTTACTTTAATAATTAACGGTTGATCCAGGCAATCAATATATTTTTCTGTGAATTGTTCTAATTAGATGACTCTTCTTTTTTTAGTCTGTAGTGATGAGTTGACACATAACCTGAAGGGCTTTACAGTGATGAATGAGGAAGAACGGTATGATGCAGTTCAGCACTGTCGCTACGTAGATGAGGTGGTGAGGAACGCACCATGGACGCTCACCCCAGAATTCCTTGAGGAGCACAGGGTGAGAGAGGATCCACTCCACAAGGTTGCCTCTCTGAAATAATAGTTGGAGCAGGCATGATCCATCAGCCATTACCAGTTTTAGGAATATCCACATTATTTGCATGCAGGTGAATGTACACTTGATCACTTCACTGATTTGCCTCTTAAAACAACACAGTTGAGGCTGAAGTATAATTGTCATTTAAACACAATTTCTGGAAGTGCATTTCGCTGCTACAGCATGGGGCTTGGTGGTGGCTTAATGGTTTAGCAATGCAGCCTTGCAGCACTGGGAACTTAAGTTGTTTTGCCAGCAGGATTCTATCAGAACCAAGTTTTTCTGTTCTGTTTGTGTTTATGTGGGTTTGCTATTGTTTTTTCACCCCCCCCCCCCCCCAAAATGCATACTGATCCATTGATTGATTTCCACTTAGCATTAAAGAAGAAGTCCAGCCTGAGCTGGTTTGGTTGGGCTTCTCCTACGGGTCACAGGAGTGCAATTCACTGCAGTCCGCTCCCTGCTGAAGTCACTGGAATCAGTCCAGGCACCGTGTCATCGTGACAATAAAGTCTGGATCCGCCAGGTGCCTTTACTGATGGCCGCTGAGAGACTGAGACGTCCGCTCCCTGACCCTCCACAGCTCAGCGCTCCAATGAGCGTGGAGAAGCAGAGAGGAGAGCTGCTGACTGACAGTCAGCAGCTCTCTGCTTGGGGTGCTGAGAGAACTGAGCCCTCGGCGATGTTAAATGGTTTGGTTCTCAGTGCAGAGGCGGCGGAGGATAGATGCAGCATCCACCCAGGTAGGTATAATGGGCAAATATAAAAAACATACTTCTCTTTTAACCCTATAGGATGTGACTGTTGGACCCATTTCAGTTGCATGAATGTCATAACATTTCAAGCATGAATGTCATAACATTGTAGAGCTTTGCAGAATGCCTGCACTAAATAGATAAATAAACCAAATCAATAATAACAGATCTACTCAACTAGATGGGATAAAAGCTAGAGAATATACCCAATAAAGAAGTCCTAATAATAGTTTTATTTTTTTTCTAATTTACATCATCCTGACAGAGTGGCACTTAGAATATTTCTTTTCATTAATTTATAAAAGTGAAAATGTTTTTCATCTAACCTGTGTATGTAATGTTTTCCTCCCTTTTTATAGATTGACTTTGTGGCACATGATGATATCCCTTACTCATCTGCAGGAAGTGATGACGTTTATCAGCACATAAAAGACGCAGGTCAGTCTCTTCTACCATAAGGTTCTGTTCACACTTGTGCGACTTTGGACACATTAAGACGCATGGCAAGTCGTAGCCCATTGATTTAAATGGAACCCGTTCAAATCTATGCAACTTAGTCACATCAACTTTGAAAAGGTTCCTGCGCTACTTTGCTGCGACTTCGGTGCCTGAGAGTGTAAAGTCGCATCAAACTCATAAACTGAGCCTTACAGGCCATAAAGCACACACAGAAATGTGTATATTTTATATCATTATGTATGATGCTATGTAGAAGAAAATTAAATTTTTACTCTTATCTACACAGGAATGTTTGCACCAACCCAGCGCACAGAAGGAATCTCTACATCTGACATCATTACTAGGATTGTGCGAGATTATGATGTTTATGCTCGCCGAAATCTTCAGCGTGGCTACACTGCAAAGGAGCTTAATGTCAGCTTCATAAACGTGAGTGCTGGTAGTTTCTTATTTTTCAGTTTGTGCTCTGGGAAATATACATCCCATAAAAGATCCATGTTCCCCACAGCAAATTCAGAGCTTCACTGGAAAATGATAAAAGGAAAATTGTGGACTGTTTGCTTATTAGGTTTTACAAGCAGCTGTTAATGAATTAACTACAATGCATTGGTCTCATTATTGCAGTGATAACGTCTGTTACATACTTCAGTGTGCTGAAAACAAAAGTCAAAGCTAGTCTTAGCTTGTGCAGTATATAGTGAGTCTTCCTTCTAGGGTGCCTTTCAATTCTTTAAATTAAACCTGCTCTGAATTGCAGATAGTGCTTTCAAGGCATTTATAAGTGCTAACATGCTGAGGTGGAAACCGCTTCAGCCCTGGAAGATTTTACCTCCTTCCTGACCAGAGCACTTTTTGCGATTCGGCACTGCTCTGCTTTAACTGACAATTGCGCAGTCGTGCGACATTGCACCCAAGCAAAATTGACGTCCTTTTTTTCCCCACAAATACAGTTTTCTTTTGGGGGTATTTGATCACCTTTGCAGTTTTTATTTTTTCCGCTATAAACAAAAAAAAAAAGACAATTTTGTAAAAAACCTAATATTTTTTACTTTTTGCTATAATAACTATCCCCCAAAAATCTATAAAAAAACTTTTTTTTTCCCTCAGTTTAGGCCGATATGTATTCTTCTACATATTTTTGGTATAAAAAATCTCAATAAGCGTATATTGATTGGTTTGCGCAAAAGTTATAGTGTCTACAAAATAGGGGATAGTTTTAGGGCATTTTTATTATTATTATCTTTTTTACCAGTAATGGAGGCGATCTGCGGTTTTTATCAGGACTGCGACATTATGACGGACACATCGGACGATTTTGACACATTTTTGGGACCATTGGCATTTATACAGCGATCAGTGCTAGAAAAATGCATTGATTACTGTAAAAATGTCACTGGCAGGGAAGGGGTTAAGGTGTGTTCTACCTGAAGGGGGGAGGGGACTGTGTAGGTGAGATAAAAGATTGTTTGTTCATACTCTGTATGAACAGACGATCTGTCTCTTCTCCCATCAGAGAACCGGAAAGAGACTCCAGTCTCTTGAAGTATCGCTAATGACTCCAAACCATATAAGGGAATGAAATCGCTAGAATGCCTCCCATAGTGTGAAATCGTTTACAATAAGCTTTTTTTTCTTTAAAAGACAAATGGATGCTTACATCAATGTAAGGTAAAAAGCGCATAAAAGCTGAAAACAACGGTGTTTGGTCGCCTCTCACGTCACTTCCGCTCAAAATCATAGTGAGAAAAATAATAAAATATTTGTAATCAATGCAGCTACTTATAATCACAAATATCAAAAAAGTGAGAATAAATTCTATATACCAAGGTGTATACACAGAAATATTCACAGTAGTGCAACAGTAACGGGTGCTGAATATCAAAATACAATGATGTAGAAAATGTAAACCATATTCTAAGAAGATTGAAAAAAACTGAAAAAAAAGTCCTATAACAGTCCTCTTTATTCAATGAAAAAAAATATATATATAAGTAATTCACAGTGCTGTCCTAATTAGGAAAAAATCCCGTATGGTGTTTTTTTCCTAATTAGGGACAGCAGTGGGAATTACTTATATATATTTTTTCATTGGATAAAAAGGACTGTTATGGGACTTTTTTTCCTGTTTTTTTCGATCTTTTCAAAATATGGTTTACATTTTCTACATCATTGTATTTTGATATTCAGCACGTGTTACTGTTGCACTACTGTGAATATTTCTGTGTATGTACCTTGGTTTAAAGAATTTATTCTCCCATTTTTTGGTACATCCAATGCACTAGAATTTAACACATTAGAAAGGACACACCATGATTACTTCTGAAAAAACTGGTATCGCACAAGGTGACATTGATTGTCTGTTCTGATTTCAGGAGAAGAAGTACAACCTGCAGGAGCGTGTGGACAAGGTGAAAAAGAAAGTAAAGGATGTAGAGGAAAAGTCTAAGGAATTTCTGGAGAAGGTAGAAGTGAAAAGCATTGACTTGATCCAGAAATGGGAGGAAAAGTCCAGGGAATTCATTGGAAACTTCCTGGAAATGTTTGGCCCAGAAGGAGCTTTGGTAAGTAAAGGTCCTCCTTTAGAGCTAACGCTAGCTCACTCTGCAGATTGAGATCTTTGTGTTACTCGGTATATTGATAGGTGACCTTTTCACAGAACAACCAGATTTTGCATTTACTAAAGTGTGGAATTCATAATTCAGTGTTATTTTAGTAAACTACAGGAATACTTTGGTTAATACATACTGTTATGCTATTTTAACTATTTTGATTCAACAGTTAAAACTGACTTTCCACAAATATCAGCATCATTCTTATTATAAATTCTATGTTTAAGCAATGAATTGCTGAGAAACCATTAAAACAGAACTAAAGGCACTATACTTACCTCCTCTCTAATGGTCTGAAGTCCGTGCTGATCTTCGGACATCTTCATTGGTCGGCGCAGGAGTCACTCATCCCGGCACACAGGGACCGCACCAATGGTGTAAGCTGCACGTCCACTTTCTGGTTTCTGGCCAAAGCCGAAATGATGTCAGTCTCCATGCACATTTAGTCTTCTTTCATCTGGAAGGGAGGAGGGGTTTTCTCAGCTAAGCACACCCTCCTGCCTGCATGCCTAAGGGTAGATGGATTTCAGAAAGTAAATGCTACATGAATTGTCTGCCCTTACTCAAGAAATGCTAGGGGGTGTATTCCAATGAGATTTCTCAACAAAATAAAGCATGGAGACCTGGACAAATGGCGAAATTTGCTTTGAATAATAAAAATGAATGAAATGTTTTCAGTTTGTGGTGCCCAGATACAGTGTAGTTCCACTTCAATCAAAGGAGGTAGGGCTCTGTTTCATTCTTCTTGAAAACATGGCTTAGTGTCATTTTTGGTCTGGCCCAAGATGTTTCCCTTTGACTGCCTGTATAAAAAAAACTACTGTATGTTTGGCCACAAAGCTTATGCTACTAGGTAGAGAAAAATGCTGTGCCTTTGTCCCTTGATTGACTTACTGATTTTGGCAGTGATTGTTCTAGGCAGTGCTGTTGGTGTTCATGGTTCTGAGGAAATAATAGAAACCTTCGCGCCAGTGGTGTCGATAGCAGATAATATATATGAATTACATATACTGGTGGTACATCTAGTAAGAAAACATTCCCAACAATAAAGAAAATTTGTGTAAATATATAAACAAACAGTGTAAGCTGCTCCCCAATTTTTGAATAATCAAAAAAAATATAGATAATCAAAAAAAGGAATGTGAGAAAGATAGGGGGCGCTAGATACCATAATAGTCAAGTGCTCCAAATAAATATATCTCCTGCATTACCAAAATGGAAATGTAAGAAAAACTAGGGGGCACTAGATACCATACTATTCAAGTGCTCTAAATAAATATATCTCCTGCATTACCAAAAAAATGAAAATCATAATATTGACAAATCATAATTAGATTACACATTGAAGTGCCCACAATAGTGAAAACATATATAGTGATTGATTGTCCACATAAAAAAGTGATTGAAGTAGTTGAAGTGATATCTTGCAATATTATCCCAATCTTGTTGCTGTAAACAAAAGGTTTTCCATCACCAAAGGAAAATAAGAAAGGGAAAACACCTCGAAGCTCCTTAATTAAAAACGAATGTGACTTTTTTTTTTTTTTTTTACCCGCCCCCTTTCTGTTCCTAATAAAAAAAAAAAAAGTCACATTTTTTTCGTTTTTAATTAAGGAGCTTTTTGTGAACAATATAGTAAATATCCACAAGATGGGGCTAAGCTCCAGACCATAGTTGAACTTTCCAACTTTATTGCTATGAGCACAGTTCCTGTGGCCCATTTACGAATTACCCGCCCCCTTCTTGTTCCTAATAAAAACCACCATTCCAGTGACCAACGTACACTTCCCTGAAGACGTTCACTACGAAACGTACGTCGGAGCGGTACGTGGTCACATGTCCTATCACCCAACAACGTCCGGATCCTTTGGCTGCCCCCCTGTGTAAGCTGGAACGCACGCCAGCGTGGAGGAGACATGAAAGGCTTTTTCTGACTGCGAAGTCACCCTGACATGCAAGCAGCCCCAGTGCCGGGTAGGCACACACCAATGTAAGCGGCCATTTGGCTTTTTAATTTGTTTACTTTTTTAATAAATGGTTTTACGCTATGGAGACTGTTTTTGTTTCCTATGTATCCTTATCCTATCTTGAATGAGCTTGACGGGAACGATCCATGCATTTAATACCAACCACAGTCCGGCCATCCATGTGAGCAGGCACAACCCTGCACAAGCGCTAGTGACTCTCTTTTTAACTAAAGGAGTCATTGGTATCTGGTAAGCAGATATCTTCTACTTCGAGGTGTTTTCCTTTTCTTATTTTCCTTTGGTGATGGAAAACCTTTTGTTTACAGCAACAAGATTGGGATAATATTGCAAGATATCACTTCAACTACTTCAATCACTTTTTTATGTGGACAATCAATCACTATATATGTTTTCACTATTGTGGGCACTTCAATGTGTAATCTAATTATGATTTGTCAATATTATGATTTTCATTTTTTTGGTAATGCAGGAGATATATTTATTTAGAGCACTTGAATAGTATGGTATCTAGCGCCCCCTAGTTTTTCTTACATTTCCATTTTGGTAATGCAGGAGATATATATTTATTTGGAGCACTTGACTATTATGGTATCTAGCGCCCCCTATCTTTCTTACGTTCATGGTTCTGACCTGACTCTGCTTGCAAGAAAATGCCTGGGCATAGCTACGTGCAAGGGTGGGTGAGACAAGTAGTCCCGGGAGCTATTGAGAAATCCCAAACAGAAGTTGATTGCATGCTTGTAATACACTCCCACAGACTAAAATTTTGGAGATGCTGTATAGCATCATGCGAACCAGACTTAAAGTGGTTATAAATCCTTACATATGCCCAGTGAAGTGATTGGCCTCAGGTGATACACAGAGATGAAACAAATCCTCCTACATACAGTGCATTCATAAAGTATTCATGAATGGGGTACTGAGTGTAGAATAATAATAAGAAGAATTTTCTTTTTTTTTTAAAACTATACTATCAGGCTGCAACATAACCAAATTGAAAAAGTGAAGGGGGTCTGATTACTTTATGAATGCACTGTATAATGTACCTGTTTATCTGCAGTCTTCTCTACATCCGTTCAAAGTGCAGAATTTGTAAAACTTGTCTGAGCATTCAGAAAAGAAGAGGGCGGAGAGCTGAAGTTACACACTGCAGAGCTCAGTGAGGAGAGCTCTGAGAGCTGATTGAAGGGAAGGAAACCCCCCCCCCCCCTACAAACAGGAACAGAGATGAGGCTGTCAATCAGCTGGAGCTCCCTCCCCTGTCACCTTTTTTCTATTGTTGTCATAAGTGACTCATCCTGATAGCAGAGGAACAAAACAGCAGACAGAAGGTACACTTAAGCCTAGTACAAACTAAAAAAAAACTGAAGAGCTCAGGAGGAACCACTGTAATAACAATCTGATGTTAGTACAGCAATCTCCCCTGCTGAGCTATTGTGTTCTGACAGGGGGACTGCTCCCCGCCAGAACACACATTGGCTGAGAGCGCTGACTGGGAGCCAATCAGCAGACCTTTTTTGGCCATGCCCCTTCAAACCGAAGCCGGCCGAACATCTGGATTCTGTCAGACCGGCTGCCGTACACATGGGCCGAATGTCAGTTTCTATTGAACTGGCCAATGCCGCCAAATATTTGTCCAGTGTGTACGGCCCTTTAGTGCTCTTAACTGAGACAAGTACACAGAGGGATAATGTTTGTTCATTCAGTGGGGAAAATAATTGTTTGCCCTGCAGATTTTGTAAGTTTGCCCACTTACAAAGCAATGAAGTGTCTATAATTTGTATCATAGGTGTATTTTAAATGATAGAGACAGAATATCAACCAAAAACCCAGAAAAAAAAAACACATGATACAAATGTTATAAATTGAGTTTCAGTTCAGTGAGTAAAATAAGTATTTGATCCCCAAGCAAAACATGACTTAGTACTTGGTGGAGAAACCCTTGTTGGCAAACACAGAGGTAAGACGTTTCTTGTAGTTGTTGACCAGGTTTGCACACATCTCAAGAGGGATTTTGGTCCACTCTATTTTACAGATCTTCTCTAAATCCTTAAGGTTTCTTGACTGTTGCTTGGCAACATGACGTTTCAGCTCCCTCCATAAATTTTCCATAGGATTAATGTCTGGATACTGGCTAGGCCACTCCATGACCTTAATGTGCTTCTTCTTGAACCACTTCTCTGTTGCCTTGGCGGTATGTTTTGGGTCATTGTCATGCTGGAAGACCCATCCCTGACCCATCTTCAGTGTTCGGGATGAGGGAAGAAGGTTTTCATCCAAGATTTTACAATACATGGCCCCATCCATTGGCCCCTCAATGCAGCAAAATTGGCCTGTACTTTTACCAGACAAACTGCCCCAAAGCATAATGTTTCCAGCTCTGTGCTTGACTGTAGGGATGGTGTTCTAAGATGTGGTAAGATGAGACCAAAATTGAGCTCTTTGGCATTACCCCTACTCGCCGTGTTTGGAAAAAAAATGCTGACTATGAACCTAAGAACACCATCCCTACAGTCAAGCACGGTGGTGGAAACATTATGCCTTGGGGCTGTTTCTCTGCTAAAGGTACAGGCCGACTTTGCCACATTGAGGGTCAATGGATGGGGCCATGTAAAATCTTGGATGAGAACGTTCTTCCCTTAGCCAGAACACTGAAGATGGGTCATGGATGGGTCTTCCAGCAGGACAATAACCCAAAACATACCACCAAGGCAACAGAGAAGTGGCTCAAGAAGAAGCACATTAATTTCATGGAGTGGTCTAGCCAGTCCCCAGACCGTAATCCTATAGAATATTTATGGAGGGAGCTGAAACTTGGACTTGCCAAGAGAGAGCCAAGAAACTTTAAGGATTTGGAGAAGATCTTTAAAGAAGAGTGGACCAAAATCCCTCCTGAGATGTGTGCAAACCTGGTCACCAACTACAAGAAACATCTTACCTCTGTGCTTGCCAACAAGGGTTTCTCCACCAAGTACAATTCATGTTTTGCTTGGGGATCAAATACTTATTTTACTCCCTGAACTGCAACTCAATTTATAGCGTTTGTTTTATGTGCTTTTTCTGGATTTTTGGTTGATATTCTGTCTCTATCATTTAAAATACAAATATGACATACAAAAATTGTAGAACCTTCATTTCTTTGTAAGTGGGCAAACTTACAAAATCTGCAGGGGATAAAACAATAATTTCCCCCACTGTATTTCATGTCTGAGGTTTAGAAATCACTTTAAGGAAGGCAGTTAAACCACGTTAACCATTTCAGGATGGGGGATTAATGAAGTCTTGATTCCCAGTATGTGTCAGTTAACGTGGCAATAACTATTATTACTTTGCCTTTGAGTTCAACTAATACAGTATATACATGTTCATGTTTTTATTTTTCTATTAAAAATTGCATTTTTGCTTATTTTAGACTTTGTCCGTTTTTAGTTGCATTTAAAAAAAAAAAAAAAAAAAAAAAAAGCTTTTTACATTAATTCTATTCATTTATACAAGTCAGTCATAGCTGTAACTTGCAGGTTTGAGACAAACTGGATGTGATTATGATGATTGGCTGTCATGGTGATCACGTATTTGGTAACCAATCCATTTGGTGCATACTCCTAGTTTTAGAATGGAACAAAGAATAAATGCTCTATCCATGTCGGCGAATGTTAATCCACATATTGCGGTCTGAAACAACACTTTATTTCTAAACTTTTTTTCTATTACTGCTCAAAAAGTTGTGCTTAATGCAGGACTAAACCCATCAATTTAACTGTTACCACAACAGTTACATTCAAGGCATGTCATGAATGATAACTGTGAGAGTTGTTTGTGATTGCAATCCAACTGTCAAGCCATCAAATGGCTTGTGTCATTGCTGATCACATGTGCATCACCATGGCAACTGCAGATTAAAAGAAAGCTAAGATGGCAGCTTCCGTGACTGTAAAGGTTAGGAGGGTATAGTTCTGCTTTAAATAGAACCGCATAATAAAAAGGCAAGTATTTGAACACAATTCTCTATTTTACAGAAACACATGCTGAAGGAAGGCAAGGGGAGAATGCTTCAGGCCATCAGCCCTAAACAAAGCCCAAGCAGCAGTCCTGCGCGGGAACGCTCTCCTTCCCCATCTTTCCGCTGGCCCTTCTCCAGAACCTCCCCACCTGCATCTCCAGGCAGAAGGTCTCGATCTGCGGCCAAGGCTTATGACATCAGTGAGGATGAAGAGGACTAAGTTGCTATCTTTTCCCTCTTGTGCAATCCTTCCCACCAGCTGCTGATTCCATATTGTCTGATTGCCAGGAAAGGAGCCACATAGAAAGGAGGTTGGACTTGTTGTAAACCCCATAAACCTGAAGAGGATCGAGAGAGTGTGGCACTGAATACGATGCTCGCTTCTTCCCTACAAATAACCATAATAATTTTGTTTTCATTTTTTTTTTTTTTTAATGAAATCAGTCTGTCTTATTAATGAACTAGACGTCCGAAATTTTTCTTCATTCTTGATTTGTCTTCTGTTTTTCTGGAAGGTATTATCGCATGGGATTGTTGCACCTCATCATAACCCTTTTATTACTTGAACCTTAAACATCATTTCTGCTGCGAGCTCCCATTTCACAGGACTGTAAAAGATTTTATTGGAGGACAGGTTTTCAAAGTCAAGTGGCACAAGGAGAATGTTTTTATATGTGTCAGTGTGAAGGCATTAATGAAACTTTACTGAGCTATGGGAGTAGTGACCAGTCACATGCTTTCTGTTTTAAACATTACCCCATGGAATTTAGCCATTTCTCATTAAAAGTGCCTGTTGTCATAAAAGCTTTCCATTTATTTCTTCTGTTTCTGAAACACATTTTTGCTGCAGCTAAAATAGATAATCGAACAAATTAAGGTACTGCCAGTCCAGCAGGAACGATGGATAGAAAGACATCTGCTTGTCATCAAAGCACTAAAGGACAGGCATAGAAATGGGGTATGTACAGCCATCTTAAGACATGCCCATTTCTATGGATATGCTGCACCTGTGGTGCATGACCAATGACTTTAACATTACTTCTGAGGTCCAAATCATATTTTATGAACCATAGTAATCATTGCCTTTTGGAGGCTTAGCTCATTAGAAAGAATTATTGATTTATAAATTTATACCAATCGGGTATGGTAGGAACGCTTCATATACCTGATATTTCACTTTTTTCTTTTCAAAATTGTTCTTCATTAAAGTATTACAATTGTAAAATCAGTCTGTATATGCAGTAAAGCATGCTTGTTATACTCATTGTGGAACATAAGGGGTTAATCCTCTGCATTGTGTAAAAAGGCTGTTCAGTCTTGTATGCACAGATCCTTCCCTTCTTGCATTGTCCCCAAAACATGTCCAGATAAGAGAGTTACTGGAGTCAGGCTGCACATGTTTAGTTTGGTGTGTTGCTGGAGAGCTTTTTTTTTCTTTACGGAGTGCATGTGATCAGCACAGGGCCAATCAGCACTGTTCAGACAGAGGGTCGGGGGTCCTGATAGAACAGCCAGTGCTGTATGAAAACTCTACCTACAAGCTTTAACCAGGTCACAAGACTGCTATATACTGCTGATGAGGAAAGGTATTTGGCAGTTTATATTTACTAAAATGATTGCATTTCCATGTTCTGTGTACTGTGGGAGTCCAGATATAGTGAGTACAGGGTCCTGGGTTTAGTAACATTTTAAGGGGGGAAAAAAGAGTTTTGGTATAGATAGAACTATGTACCAATAAGTAGATATAAGAACCTATGACAACAGGCTTTTCTTTATGTCAAATGGGTTTTTCATTCCCATAAAAGAATGCAAATTCAGAAAGGTGGTTAAAAGGTGGTTAAATGCCCCTGTCAATGAATTTGGATTGATTTCAGAAGCGTTTCAAACTGATTTCAAATTCATGCCATCGACACAAGCTCAAAGCCTTAGTTGCACAAGTACAGTATATCTTAGTACTGCCATTTGGAATTGCAATGATTAAGACTGATGTGACTTGCCACTGGAAAATAAAAGTATTTCTGCTTGAGTTTTAGAGGTGAATAATTCACTTTCAGGTGAATTTCAAATGGAGCATATGATAAAAAAAAATATGCAAGTAGCTGCAGTGACTAAATTTAAAACTATCAGCGGGATCCAAGGATCTGGGGAAATTACAGGAATGTCACCAGCATGGGGAGAAGATGCTTTGGGGTGGGGGGCCACAGAGCCCCCCTGCAACAAAGCACCCCTTCCACCCATGTTGAGGGCATGTGACCTGGTATGGACCGGGGCGGGGTCACTCGCTTGTCCCCCCCTCCTTTCCTGACCTGCTGGGCTGCATGCTCGGTTAAGGGTCTGGTATGGATGCATGTCGGTCTGTCCAACAGAAGCTGGCCCTGCATGCTGGAAAACCAGCAGCCGATCAGCGCTCTCAGCCAGTGGCCATTCAGAAGGAGAAAGCGTACAGGTTCTGGTTTTACTGATCACTGTTAGTCTGTGATTGGCTATCACTGTGATCCTGCATATACAGGTACATCTCATAAAATTAGAATATCATCAAAAAGTTAATTTATTCCAGTAATTCAATTCAAAAAGCGAAACTCCTAATTTATATAGATGCGTTACACACAGAGTGATATATTTCAAGCTTTTCTTTCTTTTAATTTTGATAATTATGGCTTACAGTTATATATTTTTTTAATATTTTGTTATAAAATTTTAAAAAAGGTAATTTTTCTCCTTCATTGATGTACGCTGATGAGGCGGCACTGATGGGCACCGATAGGTGGCACTTATGGGTGGCAATAATGGGCACTGATCGGTTACCCTGATAGGCAGCACTGCTAGGTGGCACTGATTGGCACCACTGGTGGGCATTGATAGGTGGACTTTGGGCATTGATAGGTGGCACTGGTGGGCACTTTTTTTCTCCTCGCGCTGTCAGTGTGAGGAGAAAATAAAAAACTATCACAGAGCTTTTGTTTTGATCATGTGATCAGCTGTCATTGGCTGACAGCTGATCACATGGTAGGGGGCGGGACCGGCCCCTTACTCGGATCGGTGATCACCCGAGTCCCAGTGACTCGGTAATCATAGAGCGCTCCGCGCTCACCCTGCAGGGCGCGTGCACAGGGGAGGCCGTCATATGACGGCCTCCCGGGAATTCAGGTCCGTGCTGTAGCCGTCATTCGGCTATAACGCGAATATCAAGTGGTTAAGCAACCAACTATTTGCTTTTATTCTTTCCAGTTTTTGGTTCTTCCCTTTTTCGGAAGGCTATTGAAGAATATAAGTTGAGTGATGTCTTGATATTAAATGGAAGTAAAGTATTTAGTGTTGACTTTTGTTTTTAACTCCTACAGTACACAGATCAAATTTGGCTGGTTCAGCAGGGATTGTCTGAATTTCTATCTATTTGTGGGCACTGTGGTTGTACAGAGGTTGATCTGCAGATCCACTTCTGTACAGCGTCCCTGTCGGGTTTTCCTCGCTTGGTTGGTGCCGCAGGCTATAACCTGTAGCGCTGGTTAGTGTATTCTGATGGTGGGGAGGTCTCCACACTGTCAGAGTAAAATAGCTCAGCAGGGAGGATTCCTCCATCCACCTCGAATGTGTGGATGGGGAATAGGACCAGTTTTTTTTTTTTTTTTTGCTCAAACCACTGGTTGAACCAAAAAAACAATATATGGACTGCCTTACAGTGGACCTAGCATTGGATATTTTTCATTCACAGTATATACAGTATAAGGCCGGATTCACACTGCTACAACAGGACTGTGATCCTACTTTGCCCTGCGACATCGGTCCTACTTCCATCCGTCTTGAATGAACAGGATAAGATTTTGCTCTGACTTTGAGATAGTTTGACTTGTCCTTTGACCAATCAAAACAATGCCAGTGTGACTTAAATTCCTTTTCCTGCTGCTGTAATCATGTCGGATGGTTAGGACAAGGATCCGACTTTGATCTGACTTCAATAAATATTGAATGGGCTGAAAACAGACCAAACTCGGACTAAAGTAGTGCAGGAACGTTTTTCAAAGTCGGACTTACTTGTGTCGGACAAGTTAAGATGGCTCTAATAGGGGACCATTGATTTGTACATGTCATGCAACATGTGCTTCCAAAGTCGGAGCGTATGTCGCACCAGTGTGAACCAGGCCTAACACCTGCATGTGTTTATTAGTATTTGTATTTTTTCTTATTTAACGTTTAGCCATGTATCTAACCATTTGTCACTTTAAAGCTCAACGCATAGAATAATTGAATAGAATAGCTACAGTAGGTTCTTGCAGTACATACAAGCCATTAGGAATGAAAAAGTTTGAAGCAGGATGATGCTAGTCATAAGGAGTACAACCCAAAGTGAACTGCACCTGTCATTAAAAAGTGAATTGCACCTAAAAGCATACCACATTTGTCCATTGGCACAAGCCCAAAGTCTTTCATCACAAGCCCATAAGCTGGCCATAGACAGTTGGAATCTCGGGCCGGTTAAGCAGGGACCGGCCGATATTCGAACATTGTATAGGCAGGCTGAATGTACCCAAGTCTGAGCCTATTACCAGCTGAGTTTACAATACAGGCATTGTTGTACCAGATCTCTCATTTTCAGTTGTGCTTTAGAATCACACTTTGCAGCACAAGCAGGTTGCATGTATCAAGATATCCACACTAAGCATTTGCATAATGTTTTAAAAAAGTTTATTTCTCCATAATTTGAAGGATTGCAGATTTTTTGGGTTGCTTCATAAATATCTATATAATGCCTTCAAAATCTAACTTTATAGATCTATCTAAAAGGTTTCTGAATCTGTGCCAGTTTATCAGTCATTCACAACTACCAGAATGGTTTCCATGGTTGAGCACAATTTGTACACTGCACTTTGCTCTTCTTTGTAAAATAAGCCCAAATTTTGTGTACCTATCCACACAAATTGTGTACAGTGCATCATTGAATACATGCAGCAATATTGCCCCTTCACACAGGCAGTGCCTTAGATGTATAGCCAGCCACATCATCCTTCTTCCTGTAGGCAATGCGTGCCAAGACAGTCAGCAGAAATGTCTCTATGATGATCAAATGGCTGTTCATCACTGAAAAACAAAATTATAACATGTCCAGTTTACAAAAACAAACTTGATGCATTCAGAATTGCTTTGAATATTATTTGGAACCGATTATAGAATATTCATAACAAGTCATATTGTAATATTCCTGACATTAATTGATTTACGTTTCTCCTTATTGTGGTAAAGAGTATAACTCCAGCCTAATTATTCATTTTACTTTTGATAGAGTAGAAAAGGTTTTATTTGCTGTGGCCCTTCCTGTCTCAGTGATGGTGTTCATCGAGTCCATCAATCTTTCCAATGACGACAAGTTCCTCTATAAACTTTTAGTTAAATGGGGAAGCATTAGAATTTCTGTCTTATCGCTTTTATTTAAAAATGGTGAGACTGAGGGGTGGCAATCCAATCATTATACAATTTTCTTTTAGATTTTACAAAACCGTATAATATGAGGTCAAACCTAGCCACTTTCAATTTGTTTGCAATCAGGCAGGCCCTTGCACTACATAGTTGAAGGTATTAATGTATGGCCAGCTTTAGTTATGACATTTGTTCCATTGGCAGTTTGCTGTAGTACAGCAGCCTCCGCAGGGATCTTGTAAAAAAAAGTAATAGTAGGAAAAAGGAAAAGAATGCCACTCTAAAGATGTCCCTCAACATTAGCTGTATTGTATCAAGAAGAAAAGCAAAAAGTGTAGCGCTATAACTCAAATAAAATCACATCTAAAAAATGTAAAAAAGGCTTGACTTCTGGATGATTAGCGGTAATAGGTTTCAGAAAAAATTGCTAAGAATAATGGATTCTCCTTCAAATTCACAGTTTTGCAGTTCTGGCTATATACTTATTGGGATGATTTTGCCCTTTTCCCGAGACAATGTTCAGCAGCACTGGAAGTGAGGGCAATCTTTACAACCAAAACATTTGATGGGGCATAAGATACATAATATGGGATGTGAAAGGCAGCTAAGGTATTGAAGAAACCGTACGTGAAAATAAATCCCTGCCAAGTTTTAAATCCTTGAAAGATGTGTGAAAAAATGGTCTTCTCATGAGGCTGTACCCAAACAAATACATATTTATTTTAGCTTCACTGCAAATTCCAACCGTAGGACAACATCCCATATCAAATAGATAATAATAGTAGCCTATGGCCTTGCAATTATCCAATACACATTATAAACTGAAAATCCAGGCTGTTCTAATATAGAGAGATGCCATGTGATCACGTAGCAGCTGATAAAGAGAGCACATTGGGGCAAACACACTAAACGCAGTGTTTGTGAAAGTTCAGAAAGATTTAAAGTAGAGCTATAGGCAAAACTTTTTTTTTCATTTTGGATAGAGTGAGGGAGGGTTATAACCCTCATAAGGATTATTTTTTGCCATCTTTGTCCCATTGAGATTTACCTTCACTTCCTGTCCCATAGCCAAACAGGAAGCGAAAGGAAATCGCTGCAAATTAAGATAATCTCTTGGGGACCCCCAGGTCACCAGAACTAGTGTCACCAGTGGAAAATTTCCCCTCTATTACTTTTCTGAGGGCAACCCAAAATGTGGGATTCTTTTACTTTCAATAATAATGGTAAACAGGCATACAATTGGTGTGCGCAACCTATTGCATTAGGGTGTGCATCCCAAAGCTCATACACGCATGCACAGTAGTACAGTGGACAGTGTCAGCATAGCAGTGGACGTGTCAGTAGGGCAGAGGCTGGTGTCAGTCAATAGAGCAGTTAACAGTGTCAGTGGGGCGGTCGACTTTGTCAGTAAGGGCACAGATTGGTGTCAGTGGAAAAGAGATTGGTGTTTTTTTTTATTTTTATTATTTTATTTTGGTATTATTTTTTAAAAATGTTTACAATTTTTTTTTTTTTTTTTTTTACAATATTTTCTTTATTATTTTTTACAATTTGTTAGAAGCCCCATTGGGTGCTTTGGTGAAATAGCAGAAAAAGGGACTGAGGACATAGATTCTCCCAGTCCCTTTCTCTATAGCAGGGATAAGCAATTAGCGGACCTCCAGCTGTTGCAAAACTACAAGTCCCATTATGCCTCTGGGTGTCATGCTTGTGGCTGTCAGTCTTGCTATGCCTCATGGGACTTGTAATTCTGCAACAGCTGGAGATCCGCTAATTGCATATCCCTGCTCTATAGCCTCAGCTGTCATGGGGGAGGAGGGGGGTTGAGCAGGGGGAATCTGCATCACACAGGGTTATTAGGGTGTGCCCAGGAACACCTGGCACACCCCATGTGCACGCCTATGTAAACAGGACAAATAGAGAGGGGGAATCTCCTTAACTGTATTTGTACTGTCTACCCTCAAGTTGTAAAGCGCTACGTAAACTGTTGGCGCTATATAAATCTTGTATAATAATATAATAAGAATAATGGGAGCACAGACAGCAATAAAAACGGACAGGTGCTCTAATCCCTCTCCACACTATCCAAAACTAAAAAAATAGGTTTTGCCTTTAGTTATACTTTAAGCTTTCACACTGGTATATATGCAACTGAAAATATATCAAAATTCTAAGAAAAATGTCCCAAACAAAAGCAGAGTTGTAATTCGTTCATTAAAACAAATAAAATGTTGGAAAAATATACATACTGTATATATACAGGATCTCACAAAAGTGAGTACACCCCTCACATTTTTGTAAATATTTTATGTCTTTTCATGTGACAACACTGAAGAAATGACATTTTGCTTTACAATGTAAAGTAGTAAGTGTACAGCTTGTATAACAGTGTAAATTTGCTGTCCCCTCAAAATAACTCAGCACACAGCCATTAATGTCTAAACTGCTGGCAACAAAAGCGAGTACACCCCTAAATGAAAATGTCTAAATTGGGCCCAATTAGCCATTTTCCCTCCCCGGTGTCATGTGACTTGTTAGTTTTACAAGGTATCAGGTGTGAATGGGGAGCAGGTGTGTTAAATTTGGTGTCATCACTCTCACTCTCTCATACTGGTCACTGGAAGTTCAACATGGCACCTCATGGCAAATAACTCTCTGAGGATCTAAAAAGAAGAATTGTTGCTCTACATAAAGATGGGCTATAAGAAGATTGCCAAGACTAGGAAAGAGCTTAACACCCCCCGGTTCGGTTCGCAGCTGAACATGCGAACACCGTTAAAGTCTATGGGACATGAACGTGAAATCACAAGTGCTCATTTAAAAGGCTTATATGCAAGTTATTCTCATAAAAAGTGTTTGGGGACCCGGGTCCTGCCCCAGGGGACATGTATCAATGCAAAAAAACGTTTCAAAAAGGGCTGTTTTTTCAGCAGCAGTGATTTTAATAATGCTTAAAGTGAAAAATGAAATATTTCTTTAAATATAATGCCTGGGGGGGTCTCCCTAGTCTGCCTGTAAAGTAGCCCATCCTTCCCATGTGCATAACACACCACAACAAAATGACATTTCCAAAGGAAAAAAATGTCATTTAAAACTGCTCGCGGCTGTAATGTATTGTCGGATCCTGGCAATATAGATAAAAATCATTGAAAAAAATGGTGTGGGCCCCCCCAGTCCATTACCAGGCTCTTCAAGTCTAGTGTGAATATTAAGAGGAACCCCGCACAATTTTTTTTCAAAAATGGCGTGGGGGTCCCCCCAAAATCCATACCAGGCCCTTCAGGTCTGGTATGGATTTTAGGGGAACCTCGCACCAAAATTTAAAAATAAATGACATGGGGGTCCCCCTAAATTCATACACGGCCCTTCAGGTCTGGTATGGATTTTAAGGGGAACCCCATGCCAAAATATAAAAACAAATGGCGTGGGGCCCCCCCAAAATTCATACCAGACCCTTATCTTAGCACGCAACCTGGCAGGCCGCAGGAAAAGGGGGGGACGAGAGAGCGCCCCCTTTCCTAGACCGAACCAGGCCACATGCTCTCAAAATGGGGAGGGTGCTTGGGGGTCCCCCCAAAACACCTTGTCCCCATGTTAATATTGTTGTTTTTTATGATGACAGCTGTCAAGGCCACTCGGTGATGTAAACGGAGTGACCCCGCCCCCTCTGACGTCACATGACACTGCTATGACTAAGCAACAATGATGGTGTGAAATGCGTCAGCTGTTTGTCCTGCTTCTGTTGTCATATGAACGTTGACTATTCATTAAAATAAAGGCTTTTATCGGAGTGCGGCTGTCCATAATCCATTTCTTCATTATTGCTCGTGCTGAGCCTGCACTTAGCTTCCACTTTGAGGAGGGTGGTTTCTTCAGTACACCACCTGGAGCGGTTCACCCGTTTGTTCTTTTGATGCCTCCCGTGGAGGCGGAGTATTTCCGTTTTTTTTCTCGGGTTTGTTGGCGCTGTGATTGAAGATGGATGGACATCATGGGACACTTTTTTTAATAAGGGACTTGTCCAAAACTGTCTCCTGTCATTTTTAATTTTTTGGTGAATGGGTAAGGGGTACAATGTACCAGATACCCATTCACATGGGGGGGGGGGCGGGATCTGGAGTCCCCTTGTTAAAGGGGGCTTCCAGATTCCCATAAGCCCCCTGCCCGCAGACCCCCAAAACCACCGGGCAAGGGTTGCAGGGAAGAGGCCCTTGTTCCCACCATGGGGACAAGAGAAATCTTAAAGAAAACCTAGAGAAATCTTCTTTAAAACCAGTAAGAAGATTATAGTACTTTGGTCTTATTATAGATACAGCCCAGAAGAGGGTGTTCTTACCCCAGGCAAAAATCAGCGCCATAAAGGAGCTGGTTCAGGTGGTCAGGGCAGAGAAGGGTCCTTCTATCCTCCTTTGTATGAGATTGTTGGGGAAGATGGTGGCTTCATTCGAAGCAGTTTCCTATGCTCAGTTTCATTCGAGACTGCTGCAAAACAGTATCCTGTCGGCTTGGAACAAGAAGATCCAAGCACTAGATTTTCCAATGCGTTTGTCGCCAAAAGTGCCTCAGTTGGTGGAGGATACCCAAGAATCTGCAGAAGGGGAAATCTTTCTTAGCAGTTACCTGGAAGGTGGTAACAACAGATGCCAGCCTTTCAGGTTGGGGAGCAGTCCTGGAAGAGACCCGGTCCAAGGGAAATGGTCCAGAATCAAAGGACTTTGCCCATCAACGTCTTAGAGATTCAGGCAGAGTACCTAGCTCCAAGGGCCTGGACATTCAGATTGTGGAATTCTCCTGTCAGGATTCAATCTGACAATGCCACGGCAGTGGCTTATATCAATCACCAGGGGGGCACCAGAAGTCAGGCAGCCCAGGCAGAGGTAAACCAGATCCTAACCTGGGCAGAAAAGCATGTGCCGTGCATTTCAGCAATCCTCATTCCAGGAGTAGAGAACTGCCAGGCGGACTACGTAGTTGGCAGCAGTTGTTCCCGGGGGAATGATGCCTTCACCCCGACATCTTCCTGGCTATATGCCAAAGATGGGGGATCCCGGACGCAGATCTGTTTGCGTCCAGGTTCAACAACAATGTCAACAACTTTGTGTCAAGAACAAGGGATCCACTCGCATGCGGAACAGATACGTTGGTGACCCCATGGGATCAGTTCTCACTGATTTATGCATTCCCTCCTATTCTGCGGCTACTTCGACTTCTTCACAGGATCAAGCGGGCAAAGAAGTCAATAGTTCTTGTGGCCCCAGCGTGGCCCAGAAGATCTTGGTATGCAGAAATGGTAAAGATGGTGGTAGGTGCCCCATGGACCCTACCACCACGTCTCGTAAGGACCAGTGTTCAATCCTACTTTACAAGCGCTAAATTTAACGGTTTAGCTGTTGAAACCCACATTCTGAAGAATTGTGGGCTTTCAGGCTTAGTGATATCTACTTTGATTAATTCAAGGAAGCCAGCTTCCAGAGTCATTTATTATAGAGTCTGGAAGGCATATGTTTCCTGGTGTGAATCCAGGGGTTGGCATCCTAGAAAGTATGTCATAGATAGAATCCTTGCCTTTCTGCAGATGGGGTTAGAGATGAAACTGGCCTTGAGTACTATCAAGGGCCAAGTCTCAGCCTTATTGGTATTGTTTCAACGTCCGCTTGGTTCCCATTCTTTGGTCCGAAGACCCTTGGGACTTAAATTTAGTTCAATCGGCATTTTCAGCTGATACAACATATTCCTTTAGTCCTTTTGACAAGGAAGCTAGTTTTCTGGTAGCCATTTCTTCTGCAAGAAGGGTATCAGAGTTGTCGGCTCTTTCTTGGAAAGAGCCACATTTAATCGTTGACACGGATAGAGTAGTATTGCGTCCTCATCCTAGCTTTCTGCCAAAGGTGGTTTCAGGTTTTCATCTAAACCAGAATATTGTTTTACCTTCATTTTTTCCAGAACCCTGTTCTAAGGAAGAGAGTCACTACATTCTTTGGTTGTAGTGAGAGCAGTCAAAATCTATTGAAGGCTACTGCTCAGGTTCGCAAAACAGATGTTTTGTTTGTGTTGCCTGAAGTTCCTAGGAAAGGACAGGCAGCGTCGAAATCCACTATTGCCAAATGGATTTGGCAAGTAATTATTCAAGCTTATAGTTTGAAGAGGAAAGTTCCACCTTTTCAAATCAAAGCGCACTCCATCAGGGCTGTTAGTGCTTCGTGGGTAGTGCATCACCAAGCCTCCTTGGCTCAAATCTGCAAGGCCGCAACTTGGTTTTCAGTCCATACATTCACCAGATTCTATCAGGTGGATGTAAGAAGGCATGAGGATATCGCCTTTGGGCGCAGTGTGCTGCAGGCAGCAGTATAGGTCCCATACATCCCATACAGTAATTACTGTGGCTCTGTGTCCCGTGATGTACGATAAAGAAAATAGGATTTTTATAACAGCTTACCCGTAAAAATCATTTTCTTGAAGTACATCACGGGACACAGAGGTCCCTCCCCTCTTTGGTTACACGTGTATTGCTTTGCTACAAAACTGAGGTACTCCCAGTAAGGGGAGGGGTTATATGGGAAATTGAACTCCCTGTCTAGGGTGTGCCAGTGTCCATCACCTGAAGGTGCCATATAACCCATACAGTAATTTCTGTGACTCTGTGTCCCGTGATGTACTCCAAGAAAAGGATTTTACAGGTAAGCTGTTATAAAAATCCTATTTTTCTAACTTGCAACTGCAAGTCAAATCTGTGCGTTTAGTCCATCGATTTTTATGCACATATGGTGTGAACAAGGCCTAAATCCCATTTCCCCTTACATTTCTGTCTTCTTTAAGGACTCGTTCACATCATAAGTGCATAAAGATTAATAGAAAAAAAGCAGAGACAGTATGTCTCTGCAAGGATACATAGAAAACAATTGTTCGCAGGTGCCCTGTTCACACCATAATGCTGCTGTCATGTCAGTTTTTTTTTCTGTGCAGGAATATAAAATATAAATTCTTTGCAAGGGTACAAAGAAAACAATTGTTCTCTATAGGCCCTGTTCACACCACAATGTTGATGTCACATTAGGTTTTTTTCGTGCAGAAAACAACATACATATTACATATTCCTGCGTAGGAAAAATCGGCCTGTGATACCAGTGTTGTGGTGTAAACAGGGCACATAGAAGACTGATTTTTTTGTACCCTTGCAGAACGCGTGCATTAAAAATTCACGACTCTGCACATGTTGTGAAGGAGGCCTAAAGTTCAGCTTTGTCCAATTTGAGTGGTTATCACTTTTGCCTTGCAGGGCTGGGATCCCCGATTCAAGACCTGGTCAGAACACTATCTACATGGAGTTTGCATGTTCTCCATGTCCTTGAGTGGGATTCTATGAAGTTTATAGAGTTTTCTCCCACACCCCAAAAAAATGTTGGTAGAATAATTGGCTCCTGTATAAAATTAACCCTAGTATGATATTCTACTAAGCACACTCAAGATGGCTGACTCACCGTCTGCTCCAACAGCAGATAAAATACTTTGAGTCCCCAGGGAGAAAAGTGCTATAGAAATATGGAATTAAAGGTTATGTTACACCAACCATTTTATATTCCTGATATGTGCCTGCTGTACCATGTATCTGTGTTTAAAAATATCCTGTTCTCTGTGTATTGCTTCCTTTGTGCGAAATTCCTGGGGATCCTGCCAGTCCCCTTGCTTTCATATTTCAAACTCTAGGCATGGGACCATATCCATTCTAGTGTGGTCAGTTTTCTAGCTGTGCTGGGAGAACAGCCTACCTGTCCTGCAATGATCAGACTTGTGCTGCCATTCCAGCTCCCCCAATCCCTGAACAACCATTCACAGTGTGCTTCTGTTTCCCCAACCCTACCCCTCCAAGTCCCTTGTGCAGCTGACAACAAAGATTATGTGATCACTTCTAAAAAAAAAAGGAAAAAAGGTTTTTACGTATAAATTAAAAATAAGGTTGCATTGATACTGTCTTTTTACTGGCGAGTACATGTACCAATACTTTCGGTCAAGCACTCTCCAATCCCGAATACCGATACCTTTGTGGTGCAATATAAGCCCATACAAAATGGGCTCAAACCGCAGTGCAAAGAATTGCATGCAATTTGAACAGGAATGCATTGCGATTCCTGTCCAAATCACAAGCGGTTTCGTGCCCCACTCTTGTGTGAACCCAGACTGAAGTCACTGTGACAAGCCTGGGTCCACACAGGAGCTGTGGGGGAAACTGCATGTGATTCGGACAGGAATTAGACTGCATTCCTGTTCATATTGCATATGATTCTTTGCTGTGAGATTTGAGCCCTTTCATTTTGTATTGGCTCAAATCGCACCGCAAAGGTATCGGTTTCAGGTATCGGAGCAATCCTAATTAAAGACAAACGTTTTGCTTATCATGTCTATTTTAAACTGATTGGGCTGTAAGGGTTCACAAATACTTTAAATCCCCCCCCCTCCAGCATATTATACATGGGAACTGCCACCAAACCAAACTGTTCATTTTTTAAATATTTGCTTCTATCGCCATATATCCTATATTAGTAGTTATGTCATATCACTCCTCCTTTCCTGATGTCTTTTAAATTACTGTTCACCTGGAGGAACTACAATTTGTTAGGTATGCAAGTTCCTAAAACAACATTTCCCATGATTCTCTGGGCCTCCTGTGGTTTCTGGGTCTTCTTGGCAATGTTGTGGGCAGTGAGGCTGGGTTCACACTTATGCGTATTGGAATGTGGGTTTTCCGCGCATCCAATTTGCATGACAGAAGATTGTGACCGGCTCTCAATGGAGCCGGTTCACACATCTCAAGTGCGGCCACCGAACGCACTGCAAAAGGGTCCTGTGCGTCTTTGGTCTAATTCAGACCTGAAACAGTGAACAGGGACGCACCTGGACCCCTGCTGCGAGCCGCTCCACACATAGTGTGAACCCAACCTGAAAGAATAGTACAGATCTCAGTCTATGCTGTTAAAGTCCAGAATAGGTTGGTCAGTAGGCCTGAGAGGATTCTGCAAATTGTAAACAATGAATCCAGCCCAGTATCAGCGCAGTGAATGTGGTTACATCACCACTATAGTGTCTTGGACTACGGGGAGAAGAAAAACATCCCTGACAATTAGAGGAAAAGGCTGTGCAAGATTCCTCTCACGTAGCTGGAAGTCCTGTGTTGTTATGAAGCCCTAATGATGGCTTACATCCTAATCATAGCTGTGCTGTAAATACAAAATCGCACAACGTTCTAGAGGTATCAATATATCATTTCATAATATTTTTCACAAAGCTGGAGTTCTGCTTTAAAATTTGCAGATACAGGAGATGAGGACTCTTTACATCATAACAAGAATGATTATCATCTAGACCAGTGGTTCTCAACCTTACTAGTGCAGTGACCCCCTTGATAAAATTTCCCAAGTTGTGGGGACCCATAACAGTAAAATTATTTTCGTAACGTGGGTTGTCAGCCCAAGGCAAGACAAGTAATTTGCGCCCCTAACCCGTGGATATTTAGCACTCCCTGTGTCTCTTCCACTCATACAGTATTAAAACTCCTTATGGTACATTTTAGGATGTATTACTCTCTTTGTTCTCCTTTCTTTCCCTTTTATCCCCCTCTATCCTAATGTCTTTTTTTCCCCCATCCCTCTCTCTAGCCGTCTTTCTTGTTCTTTCTCTTATTCTTTCTCTCCCTTTTTCTTTGTTCATCCCCCTCTTTTCCTCTCCCTTCCATGTATTCTCTATTTTTATTCCTTCACTTACTCCTTGGTGGGGGGAATGGGATGAGTGGAAGTGCTGGGCGGAGTTCTGATCATCCAACTTAGGTGCTCTTGATCAAGGTCATCTGCTGATCTGAGAACTGTAGTAGGGACTTTTAATGGCAACTCTAATCACAGGTAGTGTTACTCACTGTGTCCCTGACTTTGTGGTGTCTCGTAGCAGTGACACCTATGCCGAAATCAGGAGAAAGGGTTTCCTCCAGCCCCTCCCACTTCACATTCCTCAACAGTCAGACCCCTAGTCATGCCATGAACTGAATGGGCGGCTGCGAAGAGGCTGAGTGGGCAGCCAGGGGCTCCAGGGACAGCCCTGCTGGGCGGCCACGAAAAGGCTGGGAGAGCGGTGCCGGCTTCAAGAACAGCCCAGGATTCAGTGACCCCTGGCAAATCGTCATTCGACCCCCCGAGGGGGTTCAGACCCCAGGTTGAGAACCACTGATCTAGATGTTTGTTAATTATTAACCACTTGCCGACCACCGCACACATATATATATCGGCAGAATGGCTCATACGGGCAAATGGGCGTACCTGTACGTCCCTTTGAATTTACAGACGGCGCGCACACGTGCTGCACGCCGCGGAAGTGTGCCCGTGGGTCCCGCAAACTCGATGTTCGCCGGCGGCCCATGATCGTGAGACGGGGGGATGCCTATGTAAACAAGGCATTTCCCTGTTCTGCCTAGTGACATGACGGGGACATACTGCTCCCTGTCATCAGGAGCAGTGATCGCTGTCATGTCAATGGTAGCCCACCCCCCCCACATTTAGAATCACTCTCTAGGACACACTTAACCCCTTGATCACCCCCTAGTGTTTAACCCCTTCCCTGCCAGTGTCATTTATACAGTAATCAGTGGCTATTTATAGCACTGATCGCTGTATAAATGACAATGGTCCCAAAATAGTGTCAAAAGTGTCCGATGTGTCCGCCATAATGTCGCAGTCCCGATAAAAATCGCAGATCATCGCCATTACTAGTAAAAAAAAAAAATAATAATAAAAATGCCATAAATCTATCCCCCCTTTTGTAGACGCTATAACTTTTGCGCAAACCAATCAATATATGCTTATTGCGATTTTTTTTTTACCAAAAATATGTAGATGAATACATATCGGCTTAAACTGAGGAAAAAATTAGGTTTTTTTACATATTTTTTGGGGATATTTATCATAGCAAAAAGTAAAAAATATTGCTTTTTTTTTCAAAATTGTTGCTCTTTTTTATGTTTATAGCGCAAAAAATAAAAAAACGTAGAAGTGATCAAATGCCACCAAAAGGAAGCTCCATTTGTGGGGAAAAAATGACGTGAATTTTGTTTGGGTACAACGTTGCACGACCGCACAATTGTCAGCTAAAGCGACGCAGTGCCGAATCGCAAAAAATACTCTGGTCAGGAAGAGGGTAAATCGTTCTGGGGCTGAAGTGGTTAATGTAATTTTTAATATTTATGAGACCAAATGGATACTTACTGCTAGCTCTGGCTTTATATGAATAGGGGGGAACACAAGGAAGAACTCCGTAACTGCCCAACATATTGAAGATTGACGTTTGTAAAGTGGTGAGGATGAGAAGCGTCTGGAAAACAAAGGCACAACAGAAACCCTGTGATGTTATCATCATATGATCAAGACTGTGAATGGACCTGAAATATCACAGAAAACATTTTTGAAATCCATGATAGAAGAAGGACTTATCAAGAGAGAGTAAATTTTACCTGAAAAACTGCAAATTTTGTCCCCATACTCTTCTCTGCCAAGTGAACTTTGGCTTCTCTGAAAAGTATTCCAATGGGCCACAGTGCTATAACGGTGCAGAAACCAAGAGTAATGTTCATCCAAAAGGCAATGCTGCGAGTTGAATTCTGCAAGACATAGAATACACACGATCAGTAATGATACATAGGCTATAAATGCATTGCAGTGGCAGGTAATAACCCAGATAGCAAGCAATTGTGTTGCAAGTTTGAAAATGACTTGCTAAGCTATTGCTAGACTTGCCAGGCTTCACAAGTTTGTTGCACAATTGCAGCAAGTCCACGTTGCAGGACTCCAGATCAACTTTCTTTGCAAACATTCTGCAAGTTTACTGCAAGTTCTGGTTCAGTTATATTGTGCAATAGTCATCCCACCACAGGGGTCACTGTGGCTGAATTTTCATGCTGTAGACTTGCAGAGCTCTTGCTGTAGACTCACCACTGCAACTTTGCTTTAGCTAGAGACTTGATACGCAAATTTGCTACAAATTGGAAAAGTGTCAACTAGAAGCTTCAAGTACTCTGCAACTTGCCAGTGAAAATGTCGCAAGTTACCAGATTTACAATTCAATACTGCCACAAATTTGCTATTTGGGAAGGGATGCCAACTGAAGGAAAGTTTTTGCTCAAACATGTATATACATTTTCTTAAAAACAAAAATAAAAGTGCTTAATTATTTTTCTTTTCTTTCTTAGGTATACAGTGCATGAAATATTTCATATAAACAAAATTTGTACTTTCATATGAAGCCATAAGGTGGGGCTCTTGTCTCCTTTTCACATGATTTCCAATTTCTCCTTACCCCCGTACAAAGAAAAAAGGCTGGGTTTTACAGAGCTCAGTGACTCAAACAGAAATGTACACGGTAAGGTGTTTGTAAAGTCAAAAATAAAAAACATTGCACTGTCTCTTTAAATTAAATAAATGCGATTTCTCATGTTTGCACTGTATTTCTTGCTGCCGATGCGCTAATATACCTGGTTGATCCTGCCTGTGCTGCTCCTCCTACAAGTAAACAAGTAAACTGACCACGGTAGCATGGCAGACAATCCAAGCTACTGTATTCAGTTTAAATTTTGTGTCATCACACCAAATATACAGGTGCACTGTGCAAGAGCGCCTGTATCTTTCGTGGTCAGTGCGAAGCCCCACCAATCCCTGCTCTCTTGCTGCCAAGTCTGATTGTGTTCCATTGCCAAAACACTAGTTAAAACAAACAAACAAACAAAAACCTAAAATAAATTTACCAAAAACAGTTAAAGTGTTACTAAACCCACACCAGTAAAATCAATCTGTGATGCAGTAAAGCATGCTTGTTATACTCACTGTGGAACCTATCCTGTGCATTATGTCAAAAGGCTGTTTGATCCTGTCTTCTCAGACCCTCATTTTCCTCCACTGTCCCCAATCTATCTCCTTATAGTACAGAGCCTTGAAGGCACTCTGCACATGCTCAGTTTGGTGTGTATTTCTAGATTTTTTTTTTCTTGGGAGGCTGCATGTGATCAGCACAGGGCCAATCAGCACTGTCCAGGCATAGGGTCAGGGGTCATGCAGCCTCGTAGGACAATCATGGGAGAATGAAAACTCCTCCTACAAGCTTTAACCAGACACTGATAGAAGTCACAGGCAGGGGCGTAACTACCACCATAGCGACCCATGTGGGCCTATGGGGCCCGCAGGCGAGTGGGGCCCAGTGAGGATGAGAGCACCGCCGACACAGTCTCCCAGCCAGGGGAAGAGAGAGGAAAGGAAGAGGCGAGCTGTCCGTATCAGCAGAGAGCTGAATTGCCCGATGTAAGAGCTTTCATTAGAACTTCCAGTGTTCCCGGGGCTCACGTCACATAGCTCCACCTTTTGGCCCGGTGCCTTTGATAGACAGAACACCGATCCAATGCATGATGTGTGACGTCATCAAAGCCGTCGGGCCAAGAGGTGGGGCTATGTGACGATGAGCCCCGGGAAGACAGGAAATTCAAATGAAAGCTATTACAGCGGGCAATCCCGCTCTCTGCTGATCCGGGTGGCTTGCCTCTTCCTCTACATAGGTGGGGCTGTATGGGGCACAGGCAGACCAGGCTGTATGGGGCACAGGTCACGCTGTATGGGGCACAGGTCACGCTGTATGGGGCACAGGTCACGCTGTATGGGGCACAGGTCACGCTGTATGGGGCACAGGTCACGCTGTATTGGGCACAGGTCACGCTGCATTGGCCCCATGCTAAACCAGAGCATTTTGCATGCAGGCAGCATGAACGGGCCCTCAGTGAGATCTGAGAAATCAAATCAAGTGAAAAAAATAACATATGTAGTGCTGGTAGATTTATGATCTACCATCTGATAGGTAAATTTAGTGAATTGCTCGTTAGAGGAAGTTAGATTTGCCTCTGTTCCAGCTTGGTTGACGTTGCGTGTGATTCCACACTGAGCCGGTGGGTGTCGTTGTTACCCTTAGCTGGTGTTGGAAAAGCAATGTGTAGAAGCGTATGGGTGCTCCTCTGTCCCGGAGACAACTTGGTGGAGGTGGTCCTCCGAGTTGCATTCTGGGAGAGGGTATTTTGGGACAGATGCCATGTTTAGGAGTCGTTTTACTGCCACCTGCTGGCTCTCCTGGCCGACAGGTATGCGTTAGATTACCACCTCATGGTCCTCCGTTCCGGAGGCCCACATCGCTGCGGCGCGTGGGTTGGCCCAGAACCTGTCTGGGGCCTACCACAGCAGCCGAGGAATGGTCCTGAGCTGTCTATCCAGAGTGAAAAAGCTGGACAACCGAGGAGATCCCAGGGGAGGACCCGTCATGGCAGGATCATGCAGAGTGCTGGTCTGGAGAGGGGCCTGGTGACTCGGTTGGAGGATGTATCCTGAAGTAGTCTTATTACATAGTACTGCTGGGTTGGCTTAGAGGTCCAAGTACTGTGTCTGACATTCACCGCAAACCAATGCATCCTGTGGCAGAGGATCGTACGGGTTTATTCCAAGCAAGTCTGTGGCAGAGACTTTTGTTCGTGCTACGTACTGGCTGCTAGGCAAGTGAGAGAGGCCTATCCAGGCGAGCAAAGATCGTGTCCCACAAAAGGGGATTGCATTCAATTACAGTATTCAACTTTAAAAAGGACGTTCTAAAGAATCTTAAGGAAAGGTATTTGAGCTTCCCTGCAATTTTCCTCCTGCCTCTTTCCTGCTACTTCCTTCGTTACTTGGTTCAATAAAGCATTGAAAACGTACTCAAGTGTTGGTGCTTGTATTGTCCAGAGGTAAACTAAACGGAACCCTAGACCCTGTGCCGGTGATGCAGAGGTATCGAGAGTGAAGGTAACAAGCCCGCTTAAACCAGCAGCTCCACCGAGAGTTATTGTAACACATATAAAACTGATACTTCTTAAACCAAGTTTCTTGACCAGTATATGCAGATTTTAGAAAAGTTAAACATGTACCAGAGGAGTGCAATTATCTAAACAACATGACAGGTCATTATGCCTTTTTCAATGGTAAAAAATTAATACTAGGAATAAAGAAGATAACTGGCAATACACAGCATCACTACAAGCATAGTATAACTACGGTATGCAGCAGGATGGGTAATCCGCTGAATTGCCACTGGCAATAATTGCATGCTAGAAATCCGACATGCTGGTTTGTACCTACAGGAAGTCATTAGATGCATTAACTTCAGTACAATCAGCCTGCTCATAGATGGATTGAATCTCGGCCAGCTGGACTGGCCGAGATTCGAACCCTCTATGCCTGGCTTAAGAGCGTCATAGACAAGACTGGGACAAGAAATAGGCCTTGTCATTTTAGACTTAGCAGCCTTTTTTTTTTTTTTTTAAACCAAATAACAAATAATGACAATTATCGGTTTCTCTATGTCTTTTAACTATATTTAGCCTGCTTCAGTCACTGTAATTTATCAAGCATTTAGAATTATTTAAATATATGATAATAAATGAAAGAGTGAATGCAATATAAGTGCTAATCATTAATTAACAATTCAAAACAATAACAAACAGCAAAATATATAAAAAAATAATTGACAAAATAACTGTACTCTGGATGCAGCAAGTTTTTTAGAAGTTCACTGGTTTTTGCAACGCTGTTGATTAAATCAGGCTACCAGCCTACTGTAACTCCCTTAAAGGGGTTGTTTTTTTCACCTTAATGCATCCTATGCATTAAGGTGAAAAAACTTCTGACACTGACCAGCCCCCCAGCCCCCCCATTTTACTCACCTGAGCCCGTTCGTTTCCATGGCGGAGACGCGTTCTACCTCTCTAGCCGGGGTCTCTGCTTTTGATTCGATAGATTGATAGCAGCGCAGCCATTGGCTGCCGCTGCTGTCCATCAAATCCAATGACGTGGGCGCCGGGGGGTGGGACCGAGTCTGGCATTCTGTGTCTATGGACGAAAAAGCCAGACTCGGGAGCGCGCCCGCAAGGTAACCCCCAAGGAGAGCGCTTCTCCTAGGTGGTTTCCCAATGCAGGGAGGAGCTGATAGAGCCACAGGGGGACCCAGAAGAGGTGGATCGGGGCCACTCTGCAAAACGGACTGCACAGTAGAGGTAAGTATGATATGTTTGTTATTTAAAAATAACAAATGCGAGGGTTTGCAGCCCCTTTAACGCCAGAATCCTCTACTGAGTGCCAGCATCTCTATTGAGCACTACAAGAGGTGGCACATTGCTGCGAGGGGACTTCTCAAACACAGTAAGCTGTCACAGTCCCTCCCTGGAGGCTCGCACCAGAACCGATATGGAAAAAAGAATCTGGCTATGCACATCGCGTAACAGATTTTGTCTTCCTCTGCAGGGCTTTTTCAGGCAGCTACCACTGAGCACTAACATTTTTTGGTGAGGCCGAAGGGAGGACTTGTCCAGTGGGACTTAGAGAGTCCTACTCAGTCAGTGTCACTCCATAGAGGCCCACATGGCTTGCAGCAGACAAATACCTGCGAGTGAGAGCCAGGTGCATGATATATGCAAAATAATCACATATTTTATACTGCGGTTCTCACCCTCTGGAGCTCTCTGTCACATTAGCCAGCTCTTGTTAGGAAATGCGGCCCTGGCTCACTGAGCAAATGCCCGGTGTGCCCTATGGCCAGTCCAGGCATGGTCATAGACAATTGTCAGAACTTGCATAAAATTAATGTAACTGTCAGAAACGTATATATACTATACTGTCAGAAACGTGTATAGTACACCCCTCACATTTTTGTAAATATTTTATTATATCTTTTCATGTGACAACACTGAAGAAATTACACTTTGCTACAATGTAAAGTGGTGAGCATATAACTTGTATAGCAGTGTAAATTTGCTGTCCCCTTAATGGAAGGAGTGTTTAATCTCCTACATTCCTTCTATGATCGCGGCAAAAGATAGGTTCATACAATTTAAGTTCCTACACAGAGCGTACTTCACACCACAGCGACTGGCCCGCATTTACAATCAAAGAGATCCCAATTGTCAGAGATGCAGACAGGAGGTGGGCACCTTCTGGCACATGGTCTGGTCTTGTCCCAAATTCAGACCCTTTTGGTCAGCAGTGGCCTCCACACTGAGCAATGTCATAGGTTCTGATGTACCTGTCAATCCTCAGATTTTATTGCTCAGTCATTTGGAGGATGTTGAGGGAGATAGATATAGTAAACTGTGTCTTACCTTCGCATTATATTATGCTAGGCGTGAAATTTTACTGCGGTGGAAATTAGCAGAGCCTCCTACTCTGGACTCGTGGAAAAGGTCGGTGAACATGGCACTTCCCCTGTATAGATTGACATATGAAAATAGGCAATGCCCGGGGAAGTTCGATAAAATCTGGTCCTCTTGGGTGGACGCCTCTGGAAACTCTGAACCCCCTTCCCCATAATCAGGATGTGAAACACATTGGAGGACATCATGTATCACATGCCTATTCTACTTGTGATCGCCCCCTCTCGCCCCCCTCTCGCCCCCCTCTCTTCCCCTCCCTTCCCCTCCCCCTTCCCCTCCCCCTTCCCACTCTTCCCCTCCCCCCCCCCCCCCCATTCTTCCTGCTGGGCTGAACTAAATAAAGGTTACTTACATGTTAGTATATAAGATGGTATAATTACAACACTAGAATGCAATAAAGTGTACTATTAAGTGATATTTCGGACAACTGCACAACTGGTATATTTGATAAACAGAGACTATAGGTTAAAGGTAGATCCTACTGTCATTATCCTTTTTGCATTGAATGTACTAACTTATCTTGTATGGTAATGCTGATTTGTTTAATAAAAAAATTTTCTGTTAAAAAAAAAAATTTGCTGTCCCCTCAAAATAACTCAACACACAGCCATTAATGTCTAAATCCCTGGCAACAAAAGTGAGCACACCCCTAAGTGAAAATGTCCAAATTGGGCCCAATTAGTCATGATATGATGCTGGATATGACGCTGATCATGTGCACTCAAGTTCTTTGGTCGACCATGGCGAGGCCTGTTCTGTGTGGAACCTGTCCTGTTAAACCGCTGTATGGTCTTGGCCACCATGCTGCAGCTCAGTTTCAGGGTCTTGACAACCTTCTTATAGCCTAGGCCATCTTTATGTGGAGCAACAGTTCTTTTCTTTTTTGTTCATTGCCCCAGGGGGCATTTGCGACCAGACGCACCAGGTCGGCGTACCAGGACCGACGAGGCCAGTCCGAAGCCACTAGAATGACCAGAATTCTTTCGGCCTTGATCCTGCGCAACAGCCGTGGCAGAAGCTTGAGAGGAGGAAAGGCGTAGATCAGACGATACTGGCCCCACGGAGCGACCAGAGCGTCTGAGGCATCCTCCAGGGGGTCCCGAGATATGGCCACAAACCTCTGCACCTTCCTGTTGATTCAGGATGCCATCAGATCTACCTCTGGAGATCCCCAGCGTAGGCAGATCTGTTGAAATACCTCTTGATGAAGGGACCACTCCCCTTGGTCCAATAGTTGACGACTGAGGTAATCCGCCTGCCAGTTGTCCACCCCAGGAATGTGAATGGCGGAGATGGCCGGGACAAAACGTTCTGCCCCCCGTAGAATGCCGGCTACTTTCATGCTGGCTAACACACTCCTCGTTCCTCCCTGGTGGTTGACATAGGCCACCGCCGTGGCATTGTCTGACTGGATCCGTATCGGGAGCCCCTGAAGCCGATCCATCCAATGATCCAGACAGAGTTTGATCGCCAGGAGTTCCAAGATGAATAAAATAAAATAAATAAAAATTGCCAGGACAAGAGATCCCAACAGGGAACTAGGTCCTTACTCCTGACTAGGCAGAAAAAACTGAAGGCCTGTAGCAGAGAGGGGGGTGTATATCACCTAGGACTCCTGTAGGGGGCGATATAACCCTATGGTTCTGAATAAAGAAGGCTGTGACTGTCAATGAACTCAGAGAAACGGATTTTACGGTAAGCCAAAAATCCTATTTTTTTCAGATCCTCAGAGAGTTTTTTGCCATGAGATGCCATGTTGAACTTCCAGTGACCAGTATGAGAGAGTGCGATCGATAACATCAAATTTAACACACCTGCTCCCCATTTACACCTGGGACCTTGTAACACTAACGAGTCACATGACACTGGGAGGGAAAATGGCTAATTGGGCTCGATTTGGACATTTTCACGTATATAAAATACAGTTACCTAACGCTGACAGCAAAGAGAATTGGAAATGTTTCCTAGTTTGGTGTTCAGCAATGTTTAAGCTCCAAGGATCCCATGCTACCCTCCTGACCTGGAGCATTTCAGGGCTGCTCTTGTTTTTCCTTGTTAGCAGCCTTTGGGAGTTTGCTGCAGGCACCCGCTTGAAGATTCAAGACTAAATAGAGATACTGAGACCGCTAAACAAATGCTGCAATTGAAAAGTACTCAATGTTTCTGGTGCTCCATCTCTTCCTACCCCTCATGCAGAAGATTTGCTATGTTATAGGGAACATCTAGAAATAATAATTGAAATATAACATTGATTGAAATTTTTTGAGCACCCTAAAAAAATTGTACTTTTTCTCCTAAATTGCTCCTTAAAGCTAGCCGTGCACTTCCTGGATTGTGACTGTGCCTATAGCCCCATAAATGTATAGCTGCAGTGAGATCTAAGGCATTGTGCCTCTAATTGCTTGTCTCACCAGATCTGTAACTAATTTTAAATGATTGCTGATATCCCTATTATGCTACTCTTGGTTTTCCTTGGAGGATGCAAGCTCTGCCTCCACCAAGATGGTCACGTCTGCAAACAGTCACAGTACAGAATAGGTTATTTTAAGTCAGTAGTGGGGAAACGATTTACTGCCTACAGATAATACTGGTGAATATTCCTTTGCCATATTTTTGCTTATTTTGGGCACAGCTTCCAGATTACAGGTTTTCTTTAAGCTTCAGCACAAATAAAGGACACATGCTTCATGACTTACTAAACAGATATCAGGCACTGGGTAAATCTATGTACCACCATAATCAGCCACCTGGGCTAATTCTGGTAAAATGTTATTGTCTTTTGATGCGCAATATAAGGGCTTCTGATAGCAGTGGCAGTGCTTGCGGCAAGAGGCTTGTTATGGGTGCATGGGGGGGGGAGAGATAAGAAGAGGAGGATCTAGGTTGCACTGTGCAAAACTACTGCACAGAGCAGGTCAGTATAACATGTCTGTTATTTTTAAAAAGTGACAAATGTCCCTTTACAATCACTTTACTCTCCATAAAAAAAATCTATATAGTGTACATCCAGTATTTAATGGCCCTGTAATCTATTTATCATGAAATTGTTTCTTACTGTGTTTTTTGTCTTTGTGTAACATCCTCTGTGAGCCCTTAAATTCCTCCTGATCCCCCTCATTTCCGTTTTTTTGGAATGAGTAGTACACATTAGCTGCGGTCATGTGCACTGCTCTATGTACACTACACATCCCATAGTCCCTAGTCAATCTCAGAAGCAAGCAGGGGAGTGTGGCTACCTTCCTACATACAGTGGTACTTTGGAGAATGAATGTAGCCACCCTCTTACAGGATGTCAGATTACAGCAGCAAATTTTTTTCTCAAAATTGAGAGAAATTTGGGGATTTGGAGGAGGCTGAGAGCAATGGATTGTATTTTGTAAGTTAAGAATGCATACTTATGTAGCACCCTGAATTTTAGGCAGAGTTGCTATCAAATTTAGTTGCCAGGCGATAGTTGCCTTGGCCAATTCTTAGGAGATCAATTGATTTCCCCCTAATTTTGGAATTGCTGCACTTCTCTCTTCTGTCATTAGGTGAGATGGTAGCTGGTAACATTGGATAAGTCAAGGGCATAGCAAGGACAGATTATGAATGAATGAGGTGTCTCAGCCATTGGCGGGGGTTTCTTTAAGTCCCTTGGCCTGCTGGGAGAGCCTATTTATTTGGGTGGAGTCAGGTGATCGGAGTTCTGTGCCACCTGGACGGGTGTCTGTGTGGACGTGTGTTGTCCTGCCCAAGGCTGCTAGGCCGGAAGCCTGAGGCCTATCCCAGGGGCATCTGGCTTCTAGGCTATCTGGGGCCTATCCAGAAGCAGGAGAGCAGTGTAGCGTGTAGCAGTGAAGCTGTGGTCAGAGGTAGAAGGGGAAGCTGTTGTCACTAAGGGACCATCCATCCAAGTCAGTACCTGAGCAGTCTTCTCTTCAGCCGGGGACAGTGAAGAAGTGGGAAATTTTCAGTGTGTGCCAAGCCAGGGACCCAGCGGGATAGCAGAGGTGACGCTTGCGGAGCATCAGTGGGTGCCAAGCCAGGGACCTAGCGGGTCAGCAGGGGTGATGCTTGAAGAGTATCTGTGAGTGCCAAGCCAGGGACCGATCAGGGAAGTGGGGGTGATGCTTGAGGAAGATACTGAGTGCTAACAGTTAAAAGAATTCAGGGGATCCAGTGGTTATTGGATCTAAAGTCTAGTGAAAGACTGAGTGTTTATTGAGTGAAGATCCACAAGCCAGATATTGTTGCCGGATACCCAGGTCAATGTGCACCAGATGCCCGAGTCCTAGCCGGGTATGGAGACCCTAAAAAACTGCCTAGGCTGTCCAAGACACAGTGTATAATTATTAAGAAACTGGCTGAGGAGTATGGTTATCTGTATCCCTACATACGGCCTATCTAGAGGAAGAGATCCAGCCCCAGGAAACCTAATGGGTAGATGAAGCTGTGCTGAGTTTCCTTCGGATCCCTTTGCAGGTGGATTTCCAAAAGTTGTCACCCAAGATAGTTGAGAGGTACACTTCAGTGTTACAAACTTGGGGCTATGGTCACAAGTTTAACCCAGACCATGTGATTGTTCGCAGTCCAAACAAGAAAGACATTCACCATTACATTACTACGGTAAATGCCAAAGGAGAAACCCTGAAGTTACCAGACCCCAGGTACTACTGGTAAATGCTATTAAATTGTGTTTTCACTGACACTGTACGGATTACAAATGTGTGCCTTGTGAAGTTAAGACGCTATGCTGAAGGCCATTCCACCTCTTGTACAGAAAGTGTTGCTAGTGCGGGACATTCCTGTTGGCCGTATTGCTGGGACTGTGTTGAACTGTGTGCTGCCGGCAGATACAGGAAAGTGTCCACTTGAGTCATGCTGGCTTGTGTTTTGGAATTTTCAGTATGCCTCCCTTGAAAAAAATAACATGTTGATCTGACATTCAGCATGTTTGTTTCTTCAACCAATGAGGAAATTCGTTCTCAGTCCCTGGCTGTTTTGTGGACAATCTGAGATCACCACTGCTAGGGGATCTATGTCAATAAGTGCGGTCCCTTGCACAATGGCCTGGCTGCTTGTTGTCTGATTGCAGCCATGCCCCTGTCCCCAGAGTTATCCCTGGGAAGAAGGGAAACTGCTGGGAAATTTTGCTCTCCCTCGAGTGGAAATTAATGGACTTTGGGGCTTTAAAGACACTGGGGTCTTTAGTTAGCTAGTTAGAATAAGCTGTGGCAAAGGGGCAAGTTCTCAGCATACACTTTGAATGATGAACTGTCATTGTTTTTCATATACTGGCCCGAGCCGTGCCAGCCTGAGTGAGCCCTTGTTCACATTATGCACTTATCTAGTAGGAAATGCTGGGAAAGTTTTTCTGTAGGATAGTTATGAGAGGGGGTGGCACCCTCGGATGAGGGTGGAACCCATTCTCACCTGTACTTTGGTTTAGATATAGAAATCATTGTAGTTTAGACATATCAAAGGGTGTAGCAGCTGCTTTGCTGCTCTCGGCTGAGGGTAATCAACATTTACTCAAAATTCATGTACATATTTGCATTGTGTTATTATAGGGATTGGATGCATTTCTTTGTTGTCTATTTTTTTTCTCTTTCAGGTGTTCCTGCACCCATTGCATTTTTCTTGGACAAGGAGAGACAGTGATTCGACGTGAATAGCAATGCTAACCTTTTATGTCCCTCACTATTGTATATATTAAATAGATAGTTAGGATATAAGGCTACTGTTTGTTTTTTTCCCCTAACCGTTTGGGTGGCAAGCCACACGTAAAATTGTATATACTGTCTGTTATTTATCTACCCTTGTGTGAACTGCCATTTGCTCATGTATATGTGTATGGTATGGATATTTACTTCATGTGGTATGCCGCATGTATTGTTATTGTTATTATTGTTCCTTTCCTGTTTCCAAACCATCCCAGTTTTTTGCCAGGACCTTCACTCTCATGGCTTGAGAGTTCAAATTATTTTTCTGCAAACCCAGAGGTGTAGTTTTCCTAGGCAGGGGGAGGATGTAGCACCCTAAAGTTAAGTCTTGGATAAGACAAGGGCATAGCAAGGACAGATTATGAATGAATGGGGTATCTCAGCCCATTGGCAGGGGTTTCTTTAAGTCCCTTGGCCTGCTGGGAGAGCCTGTTTATTTGGGTGGAGTCAGGTGATCGGGGTTCTGTGCCACCTGGATGGCTGTCTGGGTGGAGGTGTGTTGTACTGCCCCAGGCTGCTAGGCCGGAAGCCTGAGACCTATCCCGGGGGCATATGGCTGCTAGGCTGTCTGAGGCCTATCCAGGAGAGCAGCATAAGGTTGGGACTGATGGCCTGCAGTCCAACCAGAAGTAGCGGTTCTGCCGGGATGGGAACCAGCTGTGGTCGGAGGTAGAAGGGGAAGCTGTCGCCACTAAGAGACCATCCATCTTGTTACCGGAGACCACTGTGAATAATCTGAAGTCAGTATCTGAGCAGTCTTCTCATCAGCCAGGAACGCAACAGGGAAGCGGCGGGGGGTGACGATTGAGGAAGATACTGAGTGCTAACGGTGAAAGAGTTCAGGGGATCCAGTGGCTATTGGATCTGAAGTCTAGTGAAAGACTGGGAGTTCATTGAGCAAAGATTCACAGTGAGTGATTGTGGAATAAACAGAGAACTGTTTGTGTTGTCAATAGTTCAATATACTACCGTTAGTAACTATTACAAGACTGTTGCCATAGGAGATAGCGGTCCTACCTATACAGAAGTGATGTTCAGCTGGAGGCCCTCATCTGTGTAGCTGTCTTTCTATAGAAGTCTCGGAGTCTGCTAATTATCATTGCATCTGCTTAAGGGTGTCCTGGCCCTAACCCTCTCTCCCCCAGTTCTGTTCAAGAGACAATAAATCTCTTTTTGCATTCTAAAAGTGTCTGGCGCACACATTTTATCTTGTATTACACCCACCATGCCTTGCAACCCACTCTACGCAGAAAGATGTCAGCTGTCCCTGATTTTGAGGGACCATTCACTGATTTAAAGCAAAGTCCCTCTGTCCCTCATTCCTCCTCATTTGTACCTCATTTTGGTCCGATCTACATAGATATATATAAAATGCACTTTTTATCTATCAAAAAGTGGGAAACACTTTTCATCTGATTTCTAAATTGCTGCATTTGTAAATTCCAAAAGCCAATATAAAGGAATAGTAGTGGTAAAAAAGCACTTGTGGGTTTAACCAATCTTATATTTTTTTGTACAATTTTCCTTTAAGGGGGCGTGTCAAGGAGTGTGTCCTATGCCTGCATACTTTTGCTGATAGGTGTCCCTCATTGCCATCTCAGAAAGTTGGGAGGTATGCTTTAAGCAACTTTTATTCTATTTGCATTATACAGAATATTAAAGCACAATTACACCAAATTTCCACTGAAGATTAGAAAAGTATAAACAACTCACATCATCCACGTTATATACTCCATCAGCTGTGAGAATCATACCAATGATATTAAAGGCTGGCTTCAGAAAGGCCAGCTGGAAAACTCCCAGGATAAAAAGGTTCAGCTTTCTCCTGCAAAGTAAGCATTTGGATTCAGCAGAATAAGTGAAGACTCTCACTGTTATATTTTTATACATGGCTAGTCAGCAATCTGAGAATTCTGCATCAGCAAGCCATTAGAATCATTAAGGCTCACTTCTGAAAGTACCCTGATGGCCACGTGTAGTTTATTACAAATATACAGCTCCAGGAGCATACTCTCTACCTGTTGTTCACTACAGCACAAGATCAGGAATATATGCTGGCACAGTGGCACAGTGGCACGGTGGTGTAGTGGTTAGCACTTTTACCTAGCAGTAAACAGGTTCGCTGGTTCAAATCTCAACCATGACACCACCTGCCTGGAGTTTGCATGTTCTCCCTGTGCCTGTGTGGGTTTCCTCTGGGTACTTCGGTTTCCTCCCTCACTCCAAAAGACATGCTGGTAGGGTAATTGGATTCTGTCTAAACTGGCCCTACTAAGTATGAATGTGAGTTAGGGACCTTAGATTGTAAGCTCCTTGAGGGTAGGGACTGATGTCAATGTATAATATATGTAAAGCACTGCATAAATTGATGGCGCTATACAAGTACCTGAAATAATAATAAAATATACAGTTATGCTCATAAGTTTACATACCCTGGCAGAATTTATGATTTCTTGGCCATTTTTCAGAGAATATGAATGATAACACAAAAACTTTCCTTTCATTCATAGTTAGTGTTTGGCTGAAACCATTTATTACCAATCAACTGTTTACTCTTTTTAAATTATAATGACAACAGAAATTAGCCAAATGACCCTGATCAAAAGCTTACATACCCTAGTTCTTAATACCGTGTATTGCCCCCTTTAACATGAATGACAGCTTGAATTCTTTTGTGGTATTTGTGGATGAGGCTCTTTATCTTCTCAGATGGTAAAGCTGCCCATTCCTTATGGCAAAAAGCCTCCAGTTCCCGTTAATTTCTTGGGCTGTCTTATATGAACTGCATGGTTGAGATCTCCCCAGAGTGGCTCAATGATATTGAGGTCAGAAGACTGATATTGCCACTCCAGAACCTTCACTTTATTCTGCTGTACCCAATGACAGGTCGACTTGGCCTTGTGTTTTGAATCCATGTCACCTTGGAATATCCAAGTACGACCCATGCGCAGCTTTCTGACTGATAAATGCAAATGTTCCTCCAGTATTTTTTGATAACATACTGCATTCATCTTGCCATCAATTTTGACAAAATTTCCTGTGCCTTTGTAGCTCACACATCCCCAAAACGTCAGCGATCCACCTCCATGTTGCATAGTAGGAATGGTGTATCTTTCATCATAGGCCTTGGGAGATACTTTGTGACATTTGCGTAGTAATAGGGCGTACACACGGTCGGACTTTGTTCGGACATTCCGACAACAAAATCCTAGGATTTTTTCCGACGGATGTTGGCTCAAACTTGTCTTGCATACACACGGTCACTCAAAGTTGTTGGAAAATCCGATCATTCTGAACGCGGTGACGTAAAACACGTACGTCGGGACTATAAACGGGGCAGTGGCCAATAGCTTTCATCTCTTTATTTATTCTGAGCATGCGTGGCACTTTGTCCGTCGGATTTGTGTACACACGATCGGAATTTCCGACAACGGATTTTGTTGTCGGAAAATTTTATCTCCTGCTCTCCAACTTTGTGTGTCGGAAAATCCGATGGAAAATGTCCGATGGAGCCCACACACGGTCGGAATTTCCGACAACACGCTCCGATCGGACATTTTCCATCGGAAAATCCGACCGCGTGTACGGGGCATTATAGTTTTCTTCTAGCGACTCAACCATGCAGCCTATCTTTCTTCAAGTGCCTCCTTATTGTGCATCTTGAAACAGCCATACCACAAATTTTCAGAGAGTCTTGTATTTCATCTGAAGTTTGTTTTCTTTTCATCCCGAACAATTTTCCTGGCAGTTGTGGCTGAAATTTTAATTGGTCTACCTGACCGTGGAAAAGCCTAATTTTCCACTTCTTGATTAGAGTTTGAACTCTGCTGATTGGCATTCTCAATCTCTTGGATATCTTTTTATATCCCATTTACTGTTTTATACAGTTCAACTACCCTTTCCCGCAGATTCTTTGACAATTCTTTTGCTTTCCCCATGACTCAGAATCCAGAAACGTCAGTGCAGCACTGAATGAAAGAAGCAAGGGTCTGTCAGGAGTGCAGAAACTCATTGACCTTTTATACGCACACACTGTTTACAAGCAAATTCAAACACCTTTGTGCCAACTTGTGTGCATGTTATCAGGCCAAAATCACCACTTTTGATCAGGGTTATTTGGGTAGTTTTGGTTGTCATTATGATTTAAAAAGAGTAAACACAGTTGCTTGATAATAAAGGGCTTCAGCCAAACAGTAACCATGAGTGAAAGAAATGTTTCTGTGTTATCATTCATATTCTCTGAAAAATGGCCAAGAAATCATAAATTCTGCCAGGGTATGTAAACATATGAGCACAACTGTATGTATGTGTATATATATATATATATATATATATATATATATATATATATATATACAGTATCTCACAAAAGTGAGTACACCCTCACATTTTTGTAAATATTTTATTATACCTTTTCATGTGACAACCCTGAAGAAATTACTCTTTGCTACAATGTAAAGTAGTGAGTGTAGAGCTTGTAAAACGGTGTAAATTTGCTATCCCCTCAAAATAACTCAACACACAGCCATTAATGTCTAAACCGCTGGCAACAAAAGTGAGTACACGCCTAAGTGAAAATGTCCAAATTGGGCCCAATTAGCCATTTTCCCTCCCTGGTGTCATATGACTCATTAGAGTTACAAGGTCCCAGGTGTGAATGGGGAGCAGGTGTGTTAAATTTGGTGTTATCGCTCTCACTCTCATATTGGTCACTGGAAGTTCAACATGGCACCTCATGGCAAAGAATTCTCTGAGGATCTCACCATAAGAATTGTTGCTCTACATAAAGATGGCCTAGGCTATAAGAGGATTACCAAGACCCGGAAACTGAGCTGCAACACGGTGGCTAAGACCATTAAGTGGTTTAACAGGACAGGTTCCACTCAGAACAGGCCTCGCCATGGTCAACCAAAGAAGTTGAGTGCAGATGCTCAGCATCATACCCAGAGATTGTCTTTGGGAAATAGATGTATGAGAGCTGCCAGCATTGCTGCAGAGGTTTAAGGGGTGGGGGGGTCAGCCTGTCAGTGCTCAGACCATACGCCGCACACTGCATCAAATTGGCCTGCATGGATGTGGTCATCTTCTAAAGATGATGCACAAGAAAGCCTGAAAACAGTTTGCTGAAGACAAGCAAACTAAGGACCTGGATTACTGGAACCATGTCCTGTGGTCTGATGAGACCAAGATAAACTTATTTTGATGATGTAAAGCGTGTGTGGCGCCAACCAGGTGAGGAGTACAAAGACAAGTGTGTCTTGCCTACAGCCAAGCATGGTGGCGGGAGTGTCATGGTCTGGGGCTGCATGAGTGCTGCTGGCACTGGGGAGCTACAGTTCATTGAGGGAACCATGAATGCCAACACGTACTGTGACATACTGAGGCAGAGAATTATTCCCTCCCTTCAGGGACTGGGCCGCAGGGCAGTATTTCAACATGATAACGACCCCAAACACACCTCCAAGATGACTCCTGCCTTTCTAAAGAAGCTGAGGGTAAAGGTGATGGACTGGCCAAGCATGTTTCCAGACCTAAACCCTATTGAGCATTTGTGGGGCATCTTCAAACAGAAGGTGGAGGAGCGCAAGGTCTCTAACATCCATCAGCTCCATGATGTCGTCATGGAGGAGTGGAAGAGGACTCCAGTGGCAACCTGTGAAGCTCTGGTGAACTCCATGCCCAAGAGGGTTAAGGCAGTGCTGGAAAATAATGGTGGCCACACAAAATATTGACACTTTGGGCCCAATTCTGACATTTTCACTTAGGGGTGTACTCACTTTTGTTGAAAGCAGTTTAGACATTAATGGCTGTGTGCTGAGTTATTGTGAGGGGACAGCAAATTTACACTGTTATACAAGCTGTACACTCACTACTTTACATTGTAGCAAAGTGTAATTTCTTCAATGTTGTCACATGAAAAGATATAATAAAATAATTACAAAAATGTGAGAGGTGTACTCACTTTTGTGAGATACTGTATATATAACAGTCATAAGACGGGTAGAAAGCCATTGCTGATAGTCATCTGAAAATGCTAGTTGCCTAGATGTCTCTAAATGAATTGCTATAATAATCGCTAACCTAAAACAACCATGCAGCCAAAGTTGGAGTGAGGTTAGAACACCCAAATCACATTCTTGCTCCAGGTTCGGTTTGAGAAAGTGCAAAAGTCAATATTCCAGCATGACAGCCAGACAACTAGCACTTTCTAAAGAATGTTTATTATTTTTTTTTCTAGTACACATGTCCTTTAAAGTAGCACTTCAATCAAACATACGTTTAATGTTTAGGGTTCACACTTACCAGCTTGATGGCTCTATCTTTTGGTTGGCTACCATGCTAACTAAATCCGTACAGCTGCCAGTATCCTCATCTTTTTAAAGGTCCTGAATTTATGTGAACACGTGGGTTATCAGGTTCCAGAAGTCCAGTACCAGCCTTCCTCTGACCCTGTTTTAGGATATGACTGCTGGCTCTCACCACATGCATTGCTGTGCAACCTTTGTCATACTTTAGCGCAGGGGTCTCCAATCTCTCTAAACAAAGGGCCAGTTTATTGTCCTTCAGACTTTAGGGGGGCCAGGCTGTGGCCAGTGGGAGTAGAAAAGGTCCCAACGTAAGTGGGAGGAATAGTGCCCCATCGTTTGTTTCAGTGGGAGTAATTGTGCCTCATCATTGGTGTCAGCGAGAGAAATTGTGCCCCATCGTTGTGTCACTGGGGGGAATTGTGTCCCATCATCGGTGTCACTGGGAGGAATTTTGCCCCTTGATTGGTGTCATTAGGAGGCATTGTGCCCCATCATTGGCGTCATCAGGCCCCATTGTTGGTGACATTGGGAGGAATTGTACCCCATCATTGGTTTCATTAGGCCCTATTGTTTGTGTCATTGGGAGGAATTGTGCCCCATCCTTGGTGTCAGTGGGGGGATTTATGCCCCATTGTTGGTATCAGCCGATAAATTAGTGCCCCAAGAGCTGGATAAAAGCTAACGAAGTGACACATCTGGCCCCGGGCCGCAGTTTGGAGACCACTGCTCTAGCGTGTTAGGGGATGAAGCTACAATATTTTATGGAAAAAGAATAACATACTGTTGTGCACTGGTCTTGAGGAAAATAGCAAGGTGTAGAAAATAAAAATGCTTTTCACTCTACAATACAGTGCAGTGCAGTGCTATTTACAATGAATTGCACCCCATGGCAGTGCAATTCACAATGAATGACAGCTCATGGCAATGCACTTGGTCTATGCACTTGGTCTTCATGTTTTGCAGGGCCATGAATGACACCTCAATGCACCACACATAGAGTGAGTGCATTGCCATGTACTGCGGCAATGCATGTTAGTGTGAGACTTTTAGCATGTCTTGCCCAAGTGCACAAGTGTGAGTGAGCCTTTATGGTAACCAATCACAGAGTGAAATCACATTTTATATGCCTTCCAGGAAACTTGCCTATAGAGAATATGGAAGCTGCCATTGCTAATCTTCTAAAGTCGCTAGTTAGTCTTTAGTGTAAATACTTTAGAGTTACTGACCCAAAACACATAGGCTCCATGCCCAGTGAAGCTCATAAATGGCCATTTTTGGGAGTTTGGGCGTTTTTTTTTTAACAGGCCATAAACTCCCCTCTATGTTATCCTATGTGTCCATGCACACATGGATGTTTTTGGATGTTTATCAGCAGTGGAGTTTATGGGCTGTTTTCTGAATGCCATAAAATTGCGTTCAGGAGTAATTTTTTTGACCACAAAAAATGGCAAACGCTCATAAACGCTGGTAAACTTCGATAAACGCTCAAAAACGTGGCTCACCAGCGTTCTTTAACATTTTTGATCCATTGAAAAACACATAGGCTCAATGCACACTGAAGCTCATAAATGGGCATTTTTGGGAGTTTGGGCGTTTTTTTTTAACAGGCCATAAACTCCCCTCTATGTTATCCTATGTGTCCATGCACACATGGATGTTTTTGGAAGTTTATCAGCAGTGGAGTTTATAGGTTTTCTGAACGCCATAAAATTGCGTTCAGGAGTAATTTTTTTGACCACAAAAAAATGGCAAACGCTCATAAACGCTGATAAACTTCAATAAACGCGGCTCACCAGCGTTCTTTAACGTTTTTGATCCATTGAAAAAAAAATGTAAAAAAAAAACAGTAGAACGCTAATAAGGGCTCTTTCACACGGGGCAGATCAGTCATGATCCGCCCCGTGAACACCCGCTTGCTCAGCGGGGATAGCTCCGCCGATCCCCGCTGAGCAGGAAGATGACAGGTCCATCGCTGCAAGCTGTGCAGCGGCGGACCTGTCAGAGCACCGCTCTCCCCTATGGGGGGATCGGATGATGACGGACCGTAGTGTCCGTCGTCACCCGATCCGATCCGAAAACGGATGGAAAAGTAGGTTTTTCCTCCGTTACACTTTTCGGATCGGAGCGGGTCGGATGTCAGCGGACATGTCACCGATGACATCCGACGCTCCATAGGGATGAATGTATGTCCGTTTTTCATCCGAAAACGGAAGGATGAAAAACGGACATACGGATCGTCTGTGTGAAAGAGGCCTAAACGATATTGCAAAAATGTTAAAAAACGTTGAAAGACTCACTGGAAAGATACTGCCGCTTTTATAACGTTATTTTAACGTACAGTGTGCATGGAGCCATATAGAACAAATCAGAACATTTAATGTACATCGTTGTTCCAGGTCAATTTTTGTGATAGTCATTGCAGAAATGTAACGACAAAACACTGAGCCCCACAGTAAAATATTGATGTCCCTGTAGGTGCACACACACTTGCTTCCCATGCCCCTCTTAGTGACTTCTGTTTGCACGTCACATCTCCTGCAATGGTACGTCCCATCTCTGCAGAACATCTACCCCAAGCAGTACATCTTCCTTCTGTGAAGACATCTACTTTCTGCAACAACCCACAGCAGTATTGCTCACCTTCCCCAGAAGATTTTGTAGCCACATGTACCCTGTGGAATGCTAATTAGTTAATTCTGCCACCAAAGTTATTAATAAAAAGACACCATAAGCTAGTATTTCCCCTTAAAAGGTGACAAAGCTGCCTCATATTGATAGCCTCCTTAGCCTATCAGAGGGTAGGACATAACGTACATTTCTCAGAACTAGAGAAAATGTGCCAAATTAGGGCTCCTGACAGGACTGCAAGACATCAGAGGAGCCAGTGCATTAGCAGGACTGCCAGGAAGCTAGCATTTTCAGAAGCTCTGGTCAACGAGGATAGCCAACATACTTCTCTCTGCACAGGGTTCCTTTAAACTAAAAGGCTGGTTTTGCTTTGCTGCTTTATGTCCTTGAATAATTGCTTGAGAGCAGGAAGCACAAGAAAAGGAAACGATGTGGGCACACTCTGGTTTTATTAGATTATGCCTGTGATGAGTAAGCGTAATAATACACTTACAAAGGAAATCAATGAAGTATATTGATGCAATTATGGCACAACCACAGCTATATACTTTTTTTATAAAAAGGGTAGAAGGAACAAGCTGAAATGAAATGCTTTTGTGATGACAGTGATGTCCGTCAAAATAAAGCAGTCCAGCAATATTTGTATATAGATGAGACACAAAGGGGCCTTACACACCGAAACCAGAAATCTGGGCTGGGGGGCTGGTCAGTGACACAAGTTTTTTCACCTTAATGAATAAGATGCATTAAGGTGAAAAAACATGAGGGTTTACAACAACCCCTTTAAGCTGATAGCATGACTGCTGCCCCAGGTTTCCTTTCTCTTGCAGCATGCTATTGATTCACTCTTGCATTCAGGGATTTTAGCTGGCACCCCCTAGCGTTGCTGGAGTGCTAGAGTCAGGTTTTTGTTAGGATAGGTAAATTTGTGCAGGCTTGTCTGGCAGCTCACTGGAGACTTCTAGAAGAATGGGAGGGGAAGTAAGGTGGAGCTGTCTGGAGTATTCTAAGGGCGCTGGCCAATCCCCAACAGATGGGATGGCAGGGGGCAGGCCCCCTCAAATACTCAGGGTCACCCCAGCTGGGGAGAGGGTAGTTACGATGAAGGCTGAAGATGGAGTGTTAGCTGTGGGAGGCCTTTGAGAGTAACCCCCTAGTCTGGGGAGGTGGGGTGAACTCAGGCCTGGGCTCGGGTGCAGTAGGGACCCCTCTTCAAGACACAAAAGGGGATTGTGTTCAGGGAGCATGGGAGCAAGAAGAGGACAGCAGGAGGACACTGCCAGGCAAATCTCCAAAAAGGGAGACAGCAAGGCAAGGCACTCTCCTGCTCCTCCCTCCTCCCTTCTTCAAGGTAACAGACTGGCTGGAGACTGCGCTGGCCTCACTTTACTATAGGAAGATTGAAAGTTCTGGGAAGCAGCACAGAGTGAGCAGGAACCAGCATTGAAAGTTGTAAACTGAAAGTGTTGGGATAGGAAATTTATTGGGGAATATTTATGTCATTGTGTACAATATGTTAAGCTTAAAAATTCAGAGGGTCTAATACTACTTAAACTATGTATTTACCACCCCAGCAACTTACTAATACAAATAAAAATCCACTAATACTTATCAATACTTCCTAATAGGGATGAGCCGAACACCGCCCCGGTTCAGTTGGCAGCAGAACATGCAAACAGGCAAAAAATTTGTTTGAACATGCGAACACCGTTAAAGTCTATAAGACACGAACAGGAATATTCAAAAGTGCTAATTTTAAAGGCTTATATGCAAGTTATTGTCATAAAAAGTGTTTGGGGACCCGGGTCCTGCCCCAGGGGACATGTATCAATGCAAAAAAAAGTTTTGAAAACAGACGTTTTTTCAGGAGCAGTGATTTTAATAATGCTTAAAGTGAAACAATAAAAGTTAAATATTCCTTTAAATTTTGTACCTGGGGGGTGTCTATAGTATGCCTGTAAAGGGGCGCATGTTTCCGTGTTTAGAACAGTCCCTGCACAAAATGACATTTCTAAAGGAAAAAAGGTCATTTAAGACTACTCGCGGCTATAATGAATTGTGGTAATGACTGGTAATGGACTGGGGGGATCCCATGCCATTTTTGTCAATGACTTCTTTTATCTGTATGGCCAGGACCGACAATTCATTATAGCCGCGAGTAGTTTTAAATGACTTTTTTTCCTTTAGAAATGTCATTTTGTGCAGGGACTGTTCTAAACACGGGAAACATGCGCCACTTTACAGGCATACTATAGACACCCCCAGGTATGAAATTTAAAGGAATATTTTACTTTTATTGTTTCACTTTAAGCATTATTAAAATCACTGCTCCCGAAAAAACGGCCGTTTTTAAAACTTTTTTTTGCATTGATACATGTCCCCTGGGGCAGGACCCAGGTCCCCAAACACTTTTTATGACAATAACTTGCATATTAGCCTTTAAAATGAGCACTTTTGATTTCTCCCATAGACTTTTAAAGGGTGTTCCGCGGTTTTTGAATTTGCCGCGAACACCCCAAATTGTTCGCTATTCGGCGAACAGGCGAACAACCGATGCGAACATCTGGCTCATCCCTAAGGCACAGACTGAATAAATATGCAGTGTAGTAGTTGGAATTTATTTATTTTCATTTGTATTCTGGGTCAGTGACTCAGGGTGTAGTAAACCCAAGGTCAGCAAGCAAGGCAACTAGTATGTGTAAAAGGTCAACAATAGCTAACCCAATATTGCTTTCAGTGGCAGCTTCCTTAAATCCAATGGTTATAATGGCACACACAAGCATACCCCACTCCTACCCCAAAGTGTCCTTACTTGGTGAGTTTGATGCGGGGGAGGCAGAGACAGCAGCAGCAGCATGGCCCTGTATTGATGTGTAACTCAGTGCTCTCAAATTTCTTCAAAATAGCATCTTTTCCTCCATAGCCTTCAATTATAACCATCAATATCAGGTAGAAACAGATTGCAAAATATCTGATTAAAAAATAAAGATAAGGGAGTTATCACATTAAAAATATTCAATCAAGAATTACACTAGCAGGATGTTTATTAAGTTTCCTTGCAATACTACAGATATAAGCGTTACAGTATATTAATTATTTACATTATTAGAATTTCCATACAAGTCAGGTGTGCGCTCCTATCTATCATCTCATAAACTTAGAAATGTGAACAATTTTGGTGCTTTCCTTAAAAAATGTCTTTTAATGTATTTTGTCCTAGGAAAATGTGTAAAGGTGATCATAATAAAGCAAAACTGAAGTTCTGCTGTTGAACGCTGCAAGCAGGCTTTTTTTATTTATTTATTTTTATTGCAGAAGAGGCATGCATTTCTGCAATAATATATACTTACATTCCTCTTTGCAACATCCTGCGGTATGTAAACTGAGCTCAGGAGGATAGACAAACACAAAATGACGCTGCTCTAGGTGTGTATATACACTGTCAACTCCACTCAGCAGCCCAGATAGGTGCTAGCCCAGTTCCTGAACTGCACACATCAAAGAAGATATCCAGTTGGCTGCACTCCTAGGAACCCCTAAACATCATATTTATTCAGCAACAAAGTAGACACATGGAAACAGTCAAGCGGCCACACATGAGGAGAACGCAGGAGATGGTAACGCGTTTCACACTAAATCAGTGCTTCATGAAGAAACATGTTACCATCTCCTGCCCTCTCCCTATGTGTGGCCGCTTGACTGTTTCCATGTGTCTACTTTGTTGCTCAATAAGGATGGTTTTTGGAGGATCCTAGGAGTGCAACCACCTAAATATCTTCTTTGATGTAAACTGAGCTACATGTGCGCAATTTAGCTTACAGTGGCTGGCCTGATCCTTACATGCGCAGGAGTGACATCATCCCTCACCATAAATGGGCAATATTATGCTAACTTGCTAACCTAACTTTGTGAGGAAATAAAATCCAAAAGGCCTTGGATGCTGACACAAGGTGTGCTGTTCCAACAGGACAATACACGTCCTTACACTTTCACAGTTGCAAGGGCAACAATCCATCATGAGGCTTCAAATTAATTCCACCATATTCACCCAAATCTAGCACCTTTGGACTTTGACCTCTTCCCGAAGCTCAAAAGCCATCTCAGTGGAACCAGATTTTCTTCAACAGAGTTGGTTATAGATGCCGTAAAACAGTTTTTTTTGCAGACCAGGAGGAAAGTTTCTACAAAACTGGCATTATATCATTGAAACTTTGATGGTGTAAGTGCAAAGACTTGAAAGGGGATTATGTTAAGTAAACACTCTTTATTCAAGGCTAAGAACTTTTCAATCCACCCTCGTAGTATATTTTTGAAAGTGCCTTTAGTATTTTAAGCGTATGCAGTTTTCTGTATGTAACTGTTACTTACGTGCCCACAGCGGTTTCTATAAACCCAGTTGAACGAGGTATCCACAGGGACAAACAATTGAAAAATGAGATGATCTACAAGGAAACACATGAAAACAGCTCTGCTATTTTTGTGATTATCTTGGGCAAACATTGGTACTACTTGCAAATGACATAATGTCCTATAAAAATATATCTATTTGTATGGTCTTTAAAGTGAACCTGTGATTTGCTGTCTGGTACTTCTGGGTATGCAGAAACATGGGATTCACTCACATTTCTGTCTTCAAAAAAGTTAAAAGATCAGGGAGCTATAAGATGGAAAATATTTATTTAAAGTCAAAACTTGTTTTGTAGCTTTTTATAGAATGTGGAAAGGTTGGAAATTATGTAATATTTTTTATTACTAAGTGCCTGCTAGGGAGATACACCCTTTGTTGCCTGTCCAATGACCATTGTCTCCAGTATAGAAAGTGATGGGAAATCCAAACTGTATGAGTTGCCACGGGATTAGAATGTGAGTCTTCCCATGCTTAAGCTTTTCCTTGCATTGTTTAACCTCTTTCCACCCACGTAACGCATATCAGTGGCAGCAAAGAGGGTGGACTTTAATGCATATATGCGGCAATCTCTTGTTATTATTGGGAGCCGAAGAGTCAAGCTCTCGATCATGTGACCACTATGACAGACAATCACAGGAGTCACATGATCGGGAAGTCCTAAAGACTCATTTAAAGGGATGTGGGGCTAGGTGGGAAGGGGTTAAGCACAGATGATATTGCTGTTCTTATTATTCAATATTCATATCAACCTGTGGCCACAATGGGACTCAACTGCAGACTGAAAGGGTTAGTCGTGTTGCTTTATAAATAGATGTGTTTGAGTGTGTTTGCCCTTACTAATTGTGATGGGAGGGAAATATCTTAAAATTAACCTTCTTTGCAGATCTGTAAGACTATTTTTAATCTAACATTCTACGAATTATTGATGCAGAAATACACTTTAAATCTGGCATTGTGTATCTAAACCCAAATTTAATTTATTGCAGCTTAAAGGTCCTTAGATATGGTGGCCGCATTCCTTTTTTTTTCAGTTTTTTTTACCTTTTAGGGTGGCATTGTAGAAGCGCTACCACCCTAGCCTGCTCGCTCCTGATTAGGACTACAGCATACCTTCTTCTCCTCTATATCTCTATATCTATCTCTATAGCAAGAAGGGTGTTCTGTAGTTCACAAAGGTGAACTGGGCAGGACTGGGAACATTGCTTGTGATTTTGGTGTAGTAAAGGCACCATGTTTTTAGCTTACTGCAGAAAATGACAAGCTTACTGGATCTCTGGAAGAATCAACAATTTTTTTTTTTTTTTTTGCACCTATCGAAAATTAAAAATCAAAATGTTTTTTTTTGGTATAGTCTACAGACACAAATCTAGCAAATGAGAGATTTATTTGCTAGGGTTTACATACACTTTAACTGGAATAATATAGTCTATAGTTTAGCAGAGGTGACTAAAGAAATTTAGTTCTGCCAGTTAGTAATCTGCCCAGACTAATTTGTAGCATTTATACATAGTTACATAGTAGGTGAGGTTGAAAAAAGACACAAGTCCATCAAGTCCTACCTATGTGTGTGATTATATGTCCGTATTACATTGTAGATCCCTGTATGTAATGGTCGTTCAGGTGCTTATCTAATAGTTTCTTGAAACTATCAATGCCCCCCTCTGAGACCTCCACCTGTGGAAGGGAATTCCACATCCTTGCCGCTCTTGCAGTAAAGAAACCTCTACGCAGTTTAAGGTTAAACCTCATTTCTTCTAATTTTATTGAGTGGCCACAAGTCTTGTTAAACTCCCTATTGTGGGGTCACCACTATGGTATTTGTATATTGAAATCATATCCCCTCTCAAGCGTCTCTTCTCCAGAGAGAATAAGTTCAGTGCTTGCAACCTTTCCTCATAACTAATATCCTCCAGCCTTTATTACCTTTGTTGCCCTTCTTTGTACTCGCTCCATTTCCAGTACATCCTTCCTGAGGACTGGTGCCCAGGAATGGACAGCCTACTCTAAGTGCGGCCAGACCAGAGTCTTGTAGAGCGGGAGAATTATCGTTTTATCTCTGGAGTTGATCCCCTTTTTAATGCATGCCAATATTCTGCTTGCTTTGTTAGCAGCAGCTTGGCATTGCATGCCATTGCTTGGCTTTCCCCTAAACTCAGTGTTGCTGTTGTTTCTGGCTTATGAATTTGTATGCCCCTCCCCACTACCCCCAGCCAATCACTAGGTTTATTGTCAGTCGTGTGTGCTGGGGGAGGATATAAATATTTGGGGAGTGGCTTGGTGAGTCCTCTTTCTCCCCGGGCTGCGGCCTGGGGAAGAGTGTGTAGTAGTTTGTGTTTGCTCAGCCATAAGCCTGTTTATGCCTAGCACATCATCCTGAAGCTGTCCTGCCTGGTTCGAGGAGGATACAGCACCCAAGGAAAAGAGCCAGAGGAAGAGGTCCTACTGGAAGGGGAATGAGTCTGACCCTCAGACATGGCTGTTACTTCCTTGGTGAGGATGCATGGAGGTATCCACTGCCTGGCTGTGGAGCTCTTAAGACAGAGCTGCCAGTGATTAGCTGATGATCTCTTTTTTAGCAATACACCATGGTCCATGTTCTCTTTATGCACTGTGACACCAGGAGTGTGGTTGGAGTCTAAAAATATGTTGCTGGAAGTATATGAAGCTCTAACCCTCTCTCCCAGTAAGCCTGCAGCAAAAAAAATCTGGAAAAGACAAACGTGACTGGCGTCCAATGTTGTTTCAATTATCCACTACACCCCGAGGGTCCAGCCTGGAGTGATGTCATGGAGTTTTCTTTCCTGCCAGGGGGCCGCTACATATAATACATAATACAACTACTGGGGACATACTGTATGCATAAAATGTTAAAGATTGTTCAGCTTAAAGCATACCTTATATGAAATTTACAAGGTCCATTTTTTTCTGATAGCCTCCAACCATCTCCTCAACAAAAACATTTTATCCAAACTTGTATCAAGATATTACAAACCCCAACTTTTTTATACTGTATCCACCTGGAGGTCTCTAGTCCTTTTACTCACTGCTACGAAGCAGATTGTACTCTTCTGCATATTTTATGTTAATATTTCTGACTGAGGGTCTTTTTGAAGAAAGTAAGATTTCTAGCTCAAAAGATTTTGTTGCACAACAACTCTACATAACTCTAGGAAAATCTATAAACAATTTCTCCTTATCCATCTAATCAACACCAGATCTTTCATCTGATTTTTTTCTTATTTTTTCTGGTACATCTGGAAGGAACAGTTAACAGACTCTCAAGAAGCCCTTGGACCCAGTTGATATGTAGAGCATTGGGGGCTAATTAACATGTAAGTTACCCTACCATTTCACATCCTGTTCTCTTTGTATTGCTTCCTTTGTGTAAAATAACTGATGATCCTGCCAGTCCCCCTGCTTTCCTATTTCAAACTGACCATGCCAGTATGTAAACTCATCCATCCCAGCATGCCTTCCCTCCAATGGCCATGACTTGTACTGATCCCCCTGCAGAAACATTCACTGGGAAGATCAGTGTATTGCTGTTTCTCTGCCTCCTGCTGACACCTCCTTTCTCCCCCCGCAGTCTCCACCGCCACCTCTCTAAGCCCCTTATGCAGCTGATAACAGAGGTCATGTGATCACTTAAAACAAAAAACATTATGTTGCTTCACATATACCTTAACCGTTTCACACACTGTCCTCTGGTCCTGGGCAATGGCACAAACCCATTTCACATGATCACATTAGCAAAACCAATTTACCCCCTCTCCCTCTTTTTTTTTCTCATTCTTTTCTTTTTTCGAAATCCAAAGAGAATACATTCCTGCAATGTGATGGAGCTCATTCCTGTAGGATTTTGAGCACCCAACTTACCTAGCAGGCAGGGGTATGGAATAGTAATGTCAACGCAACCAGAAGTGGCCAGAAGCCAGATCTGAGGCAGGTATTTTGTTCCTCAAAAAATTTTATGTTTTGTCAGCTTTGACACAGTTTTTTTATTTATTGGGACAGGAGGTGTGAGCTGTCTGTATGCTGTAATAACCAAAATAATCTTGAGCACTTAGTGATATTAGTAAAAAGCTGCTGACATAAAATTATGAACACCAAAAATAATAAAAATCAAAATGCTATGCTACTGTAAATACTAAAAAGCAAGTGGAGTCATAAATTCAGTTAAATCAGTCCAAACATATAGTATAGCGCAGCATTTACATAAACGCATCACTGTTTAAAAATAAAATCAATAATAATAAAAAAGGTGATTTAAAATCTGAATATCCCAGTGATATACACAAATGTGAACACATAGACTAGTAAACAAATAAAAAATTGTCCATGAGTATTCCTGTGATCTTTCATCATCAAATTACTCTCGTGTTACTTCCAGTGAGACCTCCAACAAATTGTTATCTGCACACCCTCACTTTGTTGATATAACCTTTTAAAAAGGAAAAGGTCTCTCACGCTTATCCTTTTTATAGCCAGGATTCCTTGCTGTATCTTTTCCGGTGGATGAAAGCTATTCTCACTCCAGGAAATCAATCCGTGCTCAAAGACAAAAGGAAGGAAACATAGTGCTCTCCGTAGTGCTATGTTCTATTAATAAAATGGTTACATTCACTTAATAACATAGACAAGGCTTCAGTCATGGAGTGGGTACATGAAGGCAGCTTTTTTATTGTTAAATACATGCTACAAATGATATGATATACAGTATGTTCGGATTTATTTAACTGAATTTATGATTCTACTTACGTTTTAGTAACCACAATAGTGCTGCATTTTGATTTTATTATCGTCTGCTCTCTAAAGACCCTACATTGCTGCTTAGAAATGGACAGCGCAAGGTAAAGTCGATGACCATGAAAGGTTCTATTCCTTATGCTGCTTGTGCCTTTTTTTTTGGCAAGGTATTTTTGGGCAGCCATTATCATGTTATATAAAGATTGGATATTAAAAAGTGTACTATTGCAAGTGTCTGAAGACACAACATGCCTTTGGCTTGGGACACTCATAATTTATAAATAAGCTGTATCTGCATCAGGTAAATAAGTGAAAGATTACAATCAGTAATGTTAATGAAGCTGAATACAGCAGGCGTAGTGAACGTCATTTTAGCCAAAAGAAGTTCCAAGCCTGAGATTTAATAAAGACCATACTGATCAATAAAAATCTAGTAAACTAAACTCAAAAGTTGATCTGTCACATGACAGGAACTGCCAATTATGGCAATGCAAGAGTCATTACCACAGACTACTTTTTTCTATACCTGCTAAAGATGGGTTTGGGTCAGCGGCCTGAGGCTCTAATTGGCTTCAAAAAAGGGTGGGCTTGGGGCACAGAGCATTGCACCCTGAGCCAACCCAATTGTCTGACAATAATAAATGACAGATTGCCGCTCCCCCCAAAAAATTTACCACCAGCCACCACTGGTTTGGGGGCTACACACATGAGTGCTCAACCTGTGGCCCTCCAGCTGTTGCAGAACTACAAGTCCCATGAGGCAGTTACAAGCATGACTTCCAAAGACAGAGGCATGATGGGATTTGTAGCTCTGCAACAGCTGTAGGACCACAGGTTGAGCACGCATGGACAGGAACAACACATACCATATTGTATAAAGCTTGATAGAAGACATATAAAGCTGGTTAGATGCTGTCAACCAATTATTTTTTCATCTAAAAAAATGTTTTTTTATCATTTCAGCGTTGACTGTAAATATGTTATTAAAATATATTCACATAAAACTGTATATTGTAAACTGTCTTACTGTGGGGGCTGCACTGCTCCATAAAGATGTTCTTCTCTTTATCATACATTTCACTTTTTTTCTAAGATACCCGACCTCTTCCAGATAGAGTATGACTGAGATTGTGGTGAGTGTGGTAAGAATTCCCATAATGCACAGCTGTACTGTGTCCAGCACTGGAAAGATAGAACAATGATTAGAATACCTGAGGATAGAAATGGCTTTGATGATATAGTTGATGTAAAACATACACAGGCAATGGAAGATTAGTTTATTGAAAGCACAAAGGCTCAATATTATGGAGGCTTTTTAAAGTATAACTAAAGACAAACTTTTTTTAGTTTTGGATAGAGTGGAGAGCAGGCGGGATCTGGGACAAAAAATAGTTCCGGGCATTTTTGGCATTTTTGACATCTTAACCGGCCCCTTCCCAACTCTCCATCCTGACGGATCCCCTGGGAGACGGGAGGGGGAAACCCGGCAAAGGTGCGGAGGGCGAGGGGGACAGGGAAAGAGCAGGAGGGGGGGGCAGAGAGCACAGGGAAGAACCTTGAGAACATGGGGTGGGGCGAGAGCATGGGGGGCTGGAGAGCACTGTGGGGGGAGGCGGAGAGCATGGGGGGGCAGAGAGCACAAGGGAGAGGCAGAGAACACAGGGAGGAAGAGGAGAGCACAAGGGGGCCGGGGAGCATGGGGGGGCTGGAGAGCACAGGGAGTGGGGGGTTGGAGAGCACAGGGGGAAGCAAAAACACAGGGTGGGGCGGAGAGCACAGGGAGGGCAGGAGAGCACAATGGGCGGAGAGCACAGGGGGGAGGTGGAGAGCACAGGGGGGAGGTGGAGATCACTGGGGGGCTGTAGAGCACTGGGGGGAGGCGGAGGGCACGGGGGGAAGCGGGGAAATGGAGATCACAGGGGGGGCTGGAGAGCACTGGGGGGCTAGAGATCACTGGGGAGAGGCAGAGGGCACAGGGGGCCACCATAGAGCATGGGGGAGGTGGAGAGCACTGGGAGGGCTAGAGAGCACTGGGGGGGCAAGAGAGCACTGGGGGAGAGGCAGAGGGCACAGGGGGGCAGCGTAGAGCATGGGGGAGGTGGAGAGCACAGGGGGAGAGACGGAGGGTACAGGGGGGCAGCGTAGAGCACAGGAGGGAGGTGGAGAGAAGAGGGGGGCTGGAGAGCACTGGGGGGGCTAGAGAGCACTGGGGGGTTGGAGAGCATTGGGGGGGGTGAAGAGCACAGGGGGGGGTGGAGAGCAAAGGGGGTGAGGCAGAGGGCACAGGGGGCAGCGTAGAGCATGGGGGGAGGTGGAGAGCATAGAAGGGAGGTGGAGAGCACAGGGGGAGAGGCAGAGGGCACAGGGGGGCAGCATAGAGCATGGGGGGAGGTGGAGAGCACGGGGGGAGGTGGAGAGCACAGGGGGAGGTGAAAAGCACAGGGGAAGAGGCGGAGGGCACAGGGGGGCAGCATAGAGCATGGGGGAGGTGGAGAGCACCTGGGGAGAGACAGAGGGCACAGGGGGGCAGCGTAGAGCATGGGGGAGGTGGAGAGCACCGGAGGGAGATGGAGAGAACAGGGGGGTTGGAGAGCACTGGGGGGTGCTAGAGAGCACTGGGGGGCTGGAGAGCATTGGGGGGAGGTGAAGAGCACAGGGGGAGAGACAGAGGGCACAGGGGGGAAGCATAGCGCATGGGGGGAGGTGGAGAGCACTGGGGGGGCTAGAGAGCACTGTGGGGGGCTGGAGAGCATTGGGGGAGGTGAAGAGCACAGGGGAAGAGGCGAAGGGCACAGGGGGTGAGCACAGGGGGAGGTAAAAAGCACAGGGGGAGAGGCAGAGGGCACAGGGGGGCAGTGTAGAGCATGGGGGGAGGTGGAGAGCACAGGAGGGAGGAGGAGAGCACAGGGGGGGCTGGATAGCACTGGGGAGAACTGGAGGGCACAGCGGGCAGCGGAGAGCATGGGGAGGTGGATTTCATGGGGGGAGGTGGAGAGCACATGGAGAGAGGCAGAGGGCACAGGGGGGCAGCAGAGAGCATGGGGAGGTGGAGAGCACTGGGGGGGCTAGAGAGCACTGTGGGGGGTAGAGAGCACTGTGGGGGGGGTAGAGTGTACTGTGGGGGCAGCAGAGATAAGCAGGATAGGAGGAGCAGTGGGGTGGCTGCATATAGAAGAATTATTTTCTCCATCTTCCTCCCCAGTACCTGAAAGCCTGTGAGAGGGAGAGGAGCAAAAGCAGGCATTCAGAGACTGCGGGAGGAAGATGGAGAGAATAATTCTTCTATATGCAGCCCCCCACTGCTCCTCCTATTCAGGTTACAAGGAGCCGCACTTACGTTCTCTCTGATCCGGCTGCAGCAGGCTCCCCTCCCCTTCGTGGTCACTCCCCCCGGCACCAACGGCTGAACTATACTGGCGGCCGTGGAGAGTTGTCTCCTCTAGCTCCTCCCCCTTCATGTTTCCGTCCCCCTGGTGCTGATAGCTGAGCCTGAGCTGAACTGACAGCCAGGTGGCCACGGAAAGGTCGGGGGACTGGCGCGGGCTTAAAGAGCAGCCTGCAAGGACATGCGGCCCGGCGGCCCCGGCCCACCGGGCAAATGCCCGGTTTGCTTTATGGCCAATCCGGGCCTGGTGGAGAGGGATTAGAACCTCTGTCAGTTTTTTGCTGTCTGTGTCCTTATTAGGGCGATTCATCCTCGCTATTTAGCCTGTTTGTTTACCATTATCACTGAGAGTGAAAGAAAACCCAAATATTGGGTTATCAGCAGAACAGGAACACAGGGTAACTCTTCCAAAAGAGACACTTGTTCTGGTAACCCAGGTGACAACCAGTGATTCTCTTACTTTAAAGGGATTTCCTCTCACTTATTTGGCCATATGAAAGGAAGTGAAGGTAAATCTCCCCAATGGGACACAGATAATAAAAACAATAACTGACACCGGTTATGACCCTCCCTTACTCTACCCAAATTGAAAAATAAAAAGTTTTGACTTTACTTATACTTTAACCGACCAGCGCACAATGATGTATGTTGGCACAATGGCACGGCTGGGCAAATGGGCGTACAGGTACGTCCCCTTTAAATTGCGGCATAGTGGGCACGCCCGCTGTCATCAGGAGCAGTGATCTCTGTCATGTTCTAGTGAGACAATCCCCCCCTACAGTTAGAATCATTCCCTAGTTTTTTTATATATTTTTCGGGGATATTTATTATAGTAAAATGTAAAAAATATTGCTTTTTTTTTTTTAAATTGTCTGTCTTTTTTTGTTTATAGCGCAAAAAATAAAAACCGCAGAGGTGATCAAATACCACCAAAAACAGCAATATTTGTTGGGAAAAAAGGACGTCAATTTTGTTTGGGTGCAACGTCGCATGACTGCGCATTTGTCAGTTAAAGCGATGCAGTGCCGTATCGCAAAAAGTGCTCTGGTCAGGAAGGGGGTAAATCCTTCCGGGGCTGAAGTGATTAAAGAAGGTCAAAGCAATATTTTTGTTGGAAACAAGGATTGTAAGCTCTAAGGGGCAGGGCCCTCTGATTCCTACTGTATTAAAGTGTATTGTATTTGTACTGTCTACCCTCAAGTTGCAAAGCGCTACGTAAACTGTTGGCGCTATATGAATCCTGTATAATAATAATAAAAAAAATGTTATAACACAAGGAGAAGTAGCACCTCCAGTGGCTGCATAAAAGGGCTCGCCTTCTAGCTCCGGTCCCTTTTCACTGTTGACAGCTGTGGATAAAGTGACATCTAATGTGACTGATTATTTGTGGATGGGTGGATCCTGCTTCCGCATCCAATTGTCATCTAAAAACTGTAGTTAGCTTAGACACAGTTAAAGAGGAACTCCTCAACACTCTAAATGAAAAGCAATGAGTTGTTTCAAAACAATGGAGCCTATTAACAGTACCAGTTAACTCTTTTTTTTTACTCTTCTTGTAGGGCAGGCTATTCTGTGGCCTGTAGGGAGCTTAGTCTGTGACCTTCTTAACATTAATTTCCTGAGGATACTGTTCACATATAGAAGTAAAGTTCCGGTATTTGTGTGTGTGTATACACACACAATATATAGAGCTGCATAAATCACAAATCATGATTTATTTATTATTTGTTTTGGAGGCTAGAAGTCCAGCAATGGTAGTGTTTAGGCACAAGGCTCACTGCACAGAGAACAATTCAAAATAATACAGCTTTATGAGCAGCCAACCAAAACCAAGCAGATACTGCACTGAAAAAACTGCCAGCATTGTTTGCCTCTTACCCTCTGCCTTTTCTTTACCTGGGCTTTGAGATCTGCCATCACATGTCCAGACTATGTAAAAACGGGGTAGCTTTTGCTTCATATATCTGTTTGGTTCAAAATTTTCTCTTCTAGCAGACATACATTGTTTCTAAGTTGCATTGCATTGATGAAATCACTTAAGATCACAAAGTGTTGGAATCAGGTAGCTGCTGCACAAGTTACTACGTCGAAAACATATGTCCCCAGACAAGGACTGAGAACAAAGAAGTCTCTAGATAGGCATTTTGCCTTCTATTTTGACTTTCTGAAATTGCATGTCATGGGGATGTGGGCAGCTAAATGTATAAAGCAGTTGTCTAAAGAAAATCAGTGATGTCACCACGCACCAGCAGAGTGAGCTCCGCGGCTGTGTCTATATCAATGTTCTTTGCTTGATTTTGTGAAGTGCAATGATAATTGGAAATTAAAACATGACTGTAGGATAACAGATGTAATTAACATGCCCTTCTGCCACCACTATAAACCCTTACCCCAATAATTCAGACCACACCGATATTGGAGTATAAAAGGCCGTAGCAGCCTATTTTATTTAAACAAATATATCTTAGAATATCAACACTATGGATATAAAACATATCCAACATAAAACAGCAAAACAACAACATCTGTTAAACAACCTGTCCTAATTTCTCAAGCGTTGGTCTGAGCAATATCTTCATAATCATCAGTGTCCAATAACAAAAACTTACCCTGCGGTCCCATCAAATTTGTCACATAGGCCTCAAGCCGACAAGCTGGCTCAGAGACTACCAATGACCGCAGAGCCCCATTATCACTTCCCGGTTAACCTCCGTTAACCGGGAACCACCATCATGAGCCATATCAACGCTGGCTCCCAAAAAAACTCTTACTTTTTGCCATCTTTTTTCTCTTGCCCAGACCAACGCCCGCCCCTGCCACGACATATCTGCGACCATCACCTGTAGAAGAAACAATACAATACCCTACATCCTAACAATACTTTACCAATATAAGGGAGGGTGGGCGGGAACTTTCTTCAGGAAAACTGTTACTCCCCCCAGGGCGGGATGAACTTATAAAGACCCTCCTAGTGCCTCCCCCTCGGTTAACTAATATACACTCCCCCTCTGTGTTAACTCCACTGCTGCCACAGTCATGTACTCCCTCCACCTATGCATTACATGCTGTGTTCCGGTCCTTTCTTGACTGTAGGATAACAGATGTAATTAACATGCCCTTCTGCCACCACTATAAACCCTTACCCCAATAATTCAGACCACACCGATATTGGAGTATAAAAGGCCGTAGCAGCCTATTTTATTTAAACAAATATATCTTAGAATATCAACACTATGGATATAAAACATATCCAACATAAAACAGCAAAACAACAACATCTGTTAAACAACCTGTCCTAATTTCTCAAGCGTTGGTCTGAGCAATATCTTCATAATCATCAGTGTCCAATAACAAAAACTTACCCTGCGGTCCCATCAAATTTGTCACATAGGCCTCAAGCCGACAAGCTGGCTCAGAGACTACCAATGACCGCAGAGCCCCATTATCACTTCCCGGTTAACCTCCGTTAACCGGGAACCACCATCATGAGCCATATCAACGCTGGCTCCCAAAAAAACTCTTACTTTTTGCCATCTTTTTTCTCTTGCCCAGACCAACGCCCGCCACAGCACACGAGAATAAAACCTTATTCTTGTGTGCCCCTCCACACCCGAAGTGCTCGCTGTATGCCATCTTGTAAACCTAAGGCCCACAAGTCTATACCCACTTCGTTCAAGTGAACCCCATCAGACCTTAAATACCTCCAGGTTTCAAACTCAAGTTCAAGGTGTCTCACCGCTAAACCACCATTATTAATCACAACTTGCTCACTTCTCTGTTTATTTTTTTCCGTGCCCTGTTCACACCTTCTACCGACCTAGCCATCCTCCATGATGTCTGCGCCACCATGTCGGACCAGACAATCACCATCTTAGGAAAAGCTTCCTTCAACTGCCAAACGTCCAACTTTATGTCCCGTTTAATGTCTACCATGGCCCTAACGCACAAGTCATTGCCGCCTAAGTGAATAACTAATACGTCCGGCGGCCTATCTCGTTGCGCATACCGATGAACCTCAGCAACCAACCTTCCCCACAACATGCCGGGGAACCCCAACCACTTGATACATGCCTCCCGTTTGCTGAAACCCAATTGCCTACCCTCAAAAACGTGCATCACCTCTCCGTGCCCCCCAGGACACGTAAGAATGGCCCATGATCCAGACCATCCTCGGCAACGAATCTGAAACAGAAGAAAAGAAAAACAACCGAACAATAAAAAACTCCTATATTCCACCTTCTTTACCACATCCCCATAACAGTGATCCCATAACAGTGATCCCATAACAGAGATCCCATAACAGAGATCCCATAACAGAGATCCCATAACAGAGATCCCATAACAGTGATCCCATAACAGAGATCCCATAACCGTGATCCCATAACAGAGATCCCATAACAGTGATCCCATAACAGAGATCCCATAACGGTGCATGCATACCGTTTCTGACTGCTTCCGTAGCTGCTCCTATCCTAAACGAATAGGACGAGAAATCCTTCTCATCCAGGCCCAAACCCCGTATGCATTTTGTAAAGACTGCCACCAATTGAAATCTAGATAAAAATTCACCACTTAAATGTACCAAAAAGGGGCCCGGTCGTTCTGAACGAACTTTTAAAAATTCCCGAACTGCTTCTACCGGGCATAATTGTGATCCCTTCACTGGGTAAACTTGCACCAGACTTCCTTTTCCCAGCTGATCGGTCTTAGATTTCCGTAACCACAACTTTAACCCCTCGGCTCCATACTGTACATCATGATAACCCAGCCCCCCTTTCACTTTCCTAGAAGGGCTGACTAATACCCCGATCATGACTTCCTATAGCCCTTCATAGCCTGCCTTACCCAAAAATCCTTAGCAAAGTCCACCTGTCCTTGTAATTTAAACAGAAAAGCCAAACCCGCAACCGTCTTATTTACCACGACGCAGACACGCCTTCCTCCATTTTTCTGGCAATGTAATAAATCAACAACAACCGAGGGTGCGCATGCGCGGGACTCCCGAGGAGACGCTCTAATCGAGAGCTCCGCACCGCTCCGGCCCTTCTCCTCCCCCAGAGCTATCAGAACGAGCGGAACCGGCACCAGACTTCCCCCGGGACTCCCCGAACCTCCCCAGCTCATCATCACATGCCGAGCGGAACAAAAAAGAGCGAGGTGAGCCGTCAACTGCTATTCAATCAGGCGGCCCCTGACCCGTCCAAGATGGCGACCGCTACCTCACAGAGGGACAGCATGGATACCACAGATCGATCTTCCCTCACCCAGCAGAGCGCTGACATACTGGCGGCATCAGTAAGTCTCAGCACCGCCCAAGGGTCCCCCCCGGCTAACACAGACTCCCTCCACATTAAATCCCGGGGTGACATGATACTCCCTCCCAGGCTCCAGGCTCCCTTAGGCCTAACAGGGCCCGCCCATCCCCCAGCCTCACAGCAGACTCAGCCCCAGGACATGCAGCTCTTGCTACAGAGCTTTTCAGACATGCTGGCAGCAGGATTAGCTCAGAATGCCACCCAGATTACAGCCACCATTAAGGCTGACCTACAAAACTTGGGCTCCCGGATAGATGCAATGGAGCAGGTGGTGGACAACACTGCTGCACGCACAAACCAGCACACAGCTTGTATTCAATCACTTCAAGACCAGCTAGATACGGCTCTATCCAAAATAGACGATTTGGAGAACAGAAATAGACGTTACAACTTCCGTATTCGCGGGATACCCGAAACAATTACAGATATACCAAAAACCGTCCAATCATTCATCAAAGACCTCATACCAGACATCCAAAACCACAGTCTCGAACTGGACAGAGCGCACAGAGCCCTCCAGCTTCCCCGCCAAGATGGCCTCCCGAGGGACATCGTGGTCAAGACACATTACTACGGCGTGAAGGAGGAAGTTATGAGAAGATCTCGCAACATAGAGAACCTGTCATTTCAAGGTCACAAGATTCAAATCTTTGCTGACATTTCGCCAGCTACGGTACAAAAGAGAAGAGCGCTCAAGCCATTGCTGGTAATACTGGCCCAAAATTCCATCAAATATCGCTGGTCATTCCCCTTTCGCCTTCAATTCCATTACAAAGATGTTCCTTACCAATTCTCCAACTTCCAAGAAGGGGAACATTTGCTCCTGCAACTAGGCCTGATCTCACAATCCCTGGAATCCCTGCACGGAACACCCACCCCGGGGTCCTCCAAGAGACCCCCCCCGGGCAGCCCCCTTACTCCACTATGGAACAAGCAACTACCAAAGCGGCATCGGGACTCTCGCTCCACAAGATGAACACCCTTCCACACGCTGGAATTGGACTCTCTTCTTCCGATCGACCTGCTGGACTGAGGACAACGTGTATTATTCAGATCAAGGACATCCCTATACCAAACACACCGCTGTTCTCCTCTCCTACCAGCTTTTGCCCACAACTGGACCCCCCCGTGCCCTAACAATGGCGACTGGGGGTCCCAGTATGGGCTAAAACGTATCCTCTTGACGAGGAGATATACTTATAGGCATTGCCAGGTGGACAATACTATGGCTATCCTCGTTCACTATTAATCCCGGTCTCCCCCCGTTTTTCCCTTTTTTTTTTTTTTTTTGTACCTAAGATCTTATGGCCGACACGCAATTTAAATTGCTCTCTCTCCTGGTGACCGTTCCCATAAATTTTTTATTTTTCAACCACCTTTCTTTGGGGGATCCAGACGGCCGGAGCGGCCCTGCATGCCACCCTCTCTGTTGTGACTTGAGGGGTCTCTGTACCCCCCCGGTGACATCAGGTAGACAACCCATATTGAGGTTGCTCCCTCCCACCCCTTTTTTCTCCGGACTCCTCCGTTTAGGGGAATCCGGACTAGGACTAGTAACACTAGTCCGAGTTTTCATTATAGCCTTTATTCACTTGATCCTAGTTTGATCTCACTTATTGTTGATTTTGCACTTAATGTTTGAAGTATTTTTATACCTGATTAATCTTATTGTCCTACATTTCTTTCTCTCCTTCTTTCTCTCTCATTTTACCTCTCTCTCCCCTCCTTTGTCTTCCCCCCTCCCCTCCCCCTCTCTTCCACACTCCCCCCAGGAATCCTCGAGGAACATAACTACAAACCCAGCCTTCAGGAAAACGGATGGATCCATTCCTCTTCGAGTCCATTCCCATTCCCGGGCGGTCCTGGTAAGCTCCATTTGCCTTATATCGCTCCGCACCCCCTACACCCATGGCTGACCCTAATACCCAGGCACACTTGTTAAAAATAGCTTCGCATAATGTTCAGGGACTCAACTCCCCCTCTAAACGCCGCAAGGCATTTCAAAGCTACCACGCTAGGGGCCTCGATGTTGTCCTACTTCAGGAAACCCATTTCCCAACCAGTTATAATCCCACCTTTCTGCACCGTACCTTCCCGACTTTTTTCCTGGCGAATGCCGACACCAAAAAAAGGGGTGTCGCCATTCTCCTGTCCAAAGATACTCCCTTTACACTTACACACACGATCAAAGACCCAGAGGGCAGGTATATTTTAATAAAAGGAACGATAGGGGGTATTCTATACTCCATTATCTCCTATTACGCCCCTAACCAACGACAGGCAAGGTTCTTCACTTCCATGCTTTCGATTCTAGCCCCTCACTTGGAAGGCAGAGTGATCATGGGCGGTGACTCTAACATCGCTTTTGATCAAATGCTCGACAAGTCTTCTCAGGGGAGAGCTCGTCTTAAAAACCCACCCACTCAAAGCCTCAAAATAGCCCGCCTTCTCCATGATATGGGCCTGATAGACGTCTGGAGGGAACTGAACCCCAAGGCAAAAGACTACACCCATTTCTCGGCTCCACACAACACCTATGCCAGAATTGATCATATATTTCTCCCAAATTCAGATATACACACAGCATCCAAGGCCTCCATACAGGAAGTACCATGGTCAGACCACTCCCTAGTGACACTTACAATCTCATGCTCTCTTTCTCCCTCTGGGCCTCCACAATGGCGCATAAGTAAATCCCTACTAGCTAACCCCGTCCACTGCATAATTCTAGAAAAAGATATTAAGGAATTCTTTCGTATTAATGATACGGAGGACGTTTCTCCTAGTGTGCTCTGGGGAGCTCACAAGGCAGTCCTCAGAGGGAAAATGATCCAAATGGCGTCTAAACTCAAAAGGGAAAGGAAAGCGGATATTCTGCAAATGGAAAGGGATTTCCAGTCCCTCAGTAAGTCCCATAAAGCTAACCCATCTTCCTCAACCCTGTCCAAACTAGAAGCAGCCCGAGTAGCACTTAATATGGCCCTTACATCTAATGCAGACAAGCATCTTGAATGGCTAAGCGGCAGATTTTATATCCAGGCAAATAAAATAGGCCCCCAGCTGGCTGCTAAATTATCCCCCAAAATTAAAACATTCTCACTTCCCAAGATCAGAACCCATTCGGGAACTCTCACCCAAAATCCCCCAAAAATCTTGGAAACTTTCCAGGACTTTTATTCTAAGCTATACTCAGCCCCTGTCCCTAACAACTCAAACAACTCAGACTGTATCGATTCCTTCCTGAATAGCCTCGATATTCCCACAATTTCGGACTCCCATAGGTCCATCATGGATTCCCCCTTCAGGGTTGAGGAAATTCAGGAAGTAATAAAGAACCTCAAAAAAGATTCAGCCCCTGGCCCTGACGGCTTTTCGGCACACTACTACAAAGTTTTTTCGGTTGTCCTCTCTCCCTATCTGGCCCGCCTTTTTAATTCTCTTCGTGCGGGGTCCCCCTTGGAACCTTCAGCCAACCTGGCATACGTATCAGTAATCCACAAACCGGGCAAAGACCCTAGCGACGTAAGCAATTACAGACCAATCTCATTGATAAACAATGATTTAAAAATTATGACGAAAATTCTAGCTAATAGACTGACTTCCTTCATAGCTGACTATATCCACAAGGACCAGGTGGGGTTTATCCCCGGAAGACAGGGGCCGGACCAGATTGGGAGAGCAGTAGATTTAATTTCCCTCATGCAATCGTCATGGGATGGAGGGCCCTCTCAGCCAGGATATGTCCTATCGATAGATCTCCAAAAGGCCTTCGACACGGTCACCTGGCCATACCTCTTTACTGTATTGCGGAAATGGGGCTTTGGTCCGGAATTTATTACTACTATATCATCCCTCTATTCCTCCCCTAAAGCACGTATCAAAATACAAGGCCATCTCTCCGATGAACTTTGTATTCTAAAAGGGACTAGACAAGGCTGCCCTCTCTCACCGATTCTATTCGCAATAGCGATAGAAACCTTAGCTCTGGCCATAAGACAAAACCCTAACATTCACGGAGTGCAATGTGGCCAAAAAACCCATAAATGCGCACTATTCGCTGATGACGTTCTCCTTTTTGTCACATCCCCCCTTATTTCCACCCCTAACATTCTCAAACTACTTACCTCATTTGGCGGCATATCGGGACTTAAGGTCAACATGACCAAATCAATGGCGCTAAATATCTCCTCCCCACATGAGCTGGTGGAGCGGCTCAAGACCCATTTCCCCTTCACCTGGTGTGACTCAGCCCTACCATACTTAGGAATTTCTTTATCAGCAAAAATAGATCGGCTCTATCACCACAATTACCCTCCAATGATCAAAAAACTTTCAGAAGATCTCTTGCATTGGGCCCGTTATAAAATGTCCTGGCTTGGTAGAATTAACTCAGTCAAAATGACTTTACTCCCTAAAATCCTGTATCTCTTCCGCTCCCTACCTATCCCCATTCGAAAACACACACTAGACAAACTCCAGGCTTTAATTACCAGATTTATCTGGGGGGGGGAAGGGACACCGTTTTTCTAAGCTGATACTATACCGACCTAAGAAGAAAGGAGGACTAGGCCTACCTAATTTATGGTGGTATTATCAGGCGGCACAACTCTGCCAATTCTCAGCCATATATTCTAAAGGCCCTAAGCCTGACTGGGTTGATATTGAACGCCAGGCCACTCCTAACCACACTCTGGACTTCCTAGCTTGGAGACCACAAAAAGATAGACCCCCGATCCTTTCCCCATCCTTGTCTCATTCCATGGCCCTGTGTGACACACTTTATAAGAAACATTACATCACTTCCGAATGGTCACCCCTGGCACACATTTTTCACAATCCTCAATTTCAACCGGGTATGAACATCGAGGCCTTTAGGTGGTGGCTCGACAAGGGCCTTTACAGAATAGGTCAATTTTTCACTAACTCCGGTCCCATATCGCTTAAGTACTGCATCTCTAAATTGGAGATGCCAACATCAGAGACCTTCCGTTACTATCAACTTTCACATTTCTTACGAGGGATCTGGAAAAGCTCGTCAACCCCACTATCGGTTACCCCATACGAATTCTGGTGCTCCTCAGCCATGGGTGTAAGGGGTGGAATTTCCCTTATATACTCCGCACTAGCGGAACCCCGGGAGAAAGCGAATTATATGCTGCAATGGGAGCGGGATCTGCAACTCGATTGGGACATGGACACTTGGCATACTTGTGTTTCCCGTTCCTTTAAGGGCATGCTCAGCTCCTCTCTGATGGAAGCAGATCTCAAAGTCATAACCAGGTGGTACCTGGTACCAACCCGAATCACCAAATTCTACCCAAACTCTTCGCCCCTCTGCTTCAGGGGTTGTGGCCATGTAGGTTCTCTTCTTCACACGTTTTGGGAATGTCCCAAAATTAGAGGGTTTTGGAATGGAATATTTCATCTCATACGCAAAACCACAGGATATGCAATCCAACAAAACCCCACAATAGCTTTGCTAAATTACAACATCCCGAGGGTACCTAGGCTGTCACGATCTCTGATTCATTTCATTCTGCTTGGGGCCAAGATTACATTGGCTCATGCTTGGAAAAAACCTTCGGTTTCCCTTCGCCAGGCCAAACAAAAAATTTCCTGGATTATGACACAGGAAAAGGTCTCGAGCAGCATTTTAGACACCTCTGATAAATTCAGACTGATTTGGGAGCCCTGGGCCCGCTTCCTGGGTCTACCACCGCTAACTTGAATCAGTATATGGGCTGGGAGCCCCCCGGGTCCAGGTCGGATCCAGGTCTGACCCCTTCTCCTCGAGGATTCCTGACCCTAACCTTCTCACCCCATCTCTCTTCCTTCCTTCCCCACCTTTTTCCCCTTTCTTCTTCCTCTTTTCTCTTTAACCCTAATGTCTTACGTCTAAACTCAATCTAATTGGGTTGAGCAAAGGTTGAGCATAGAGTACCTGGCAGAAACCCCCTTAACTGTATATTTTTCCTCAATAGACATATTAGGGCTATACAATTTAAAAAAGGGGAAAAGTCACATAATAGTGACCTAGCAGGTACCTACTCTAAGTTTTGGGGTTAGTCCCCTGTAGAAGTGATACTTTCTTTTTTTTGTTAAAGTTAGGCTCATAGTCTGTTTTTTATTCCTTCTATGAAACGATAGAGCTCTCAATGGCTCAACCATGGGCGGTCCGTGAGCTCAGGACAGGTTCAGAAAAAGCCATTAGGCTCTCCCGGGTTCCCTCTGGGTGGGTCCGCGTACAGCAGGTTCCCAATCGGGGTTCGCGGCCGACCCTGGAGGAACTCTGGTACCCGCGAACTATAGGTTCCCTGACCTGAGCTCTGGCAGCCTTACACTAGGAGATAGAATATTGAATGTTGACCTTGAGTCCTCATATGTCTACACTCCTCTCTCGTTCATGAATCAAGAGGAGGTACATGTACATCTTGACACTATGGTAACTTACATTGCTTTGTATCTCCTGGTGGTCTATGCCAGTTTGATAATTTTGTACTGTTATTTATTTTTCAATAAACAGTATTTAAAACCAAAAAAAAAAAAAAAAATCAACAACAACCTCACTTCTCGCCCCACCGGCTCCTCCCCTATTCCTTGAACAAACCCCATCCATTCGTTTCCTACTTTAGAGTATGCTGCCCATGTAGACCCACTCACCGACTTCCTTATCCATCCCGCGATGAGGCCAATGCTATCCCCCACAGCCATTCGGGACAAGGTACTCCTTGCTGCTCCGCCTCCAGCGCCAACTCCCGAAACCTGTCCCACTGAAAGTGATACAACGCATCAGCTATCACATTTTCCACCCCTGGTAAGTGTACCGCATGAATGAAAACATTCAACTGCAGACAGCGCAATACTAAGTGTTGCAATAACCTGATCACTGGCGTGGATGATGCCATAATCCCGTTGATAACTTGCACCACCCCCAAATTGTCCCCATGGAAACGCACCTTCAGATCCCTGAATGATGTTCCCCACAGCTCCACTGCCAGCACTACCGGAAACAACTCCAGCAGCACCAGATTCTTCGTGAATCCTGCCTCCACCCATGCTTGGGGCCATGGTCCTGCACTCCATTGTCCCTGAAAAAATGCCCCAAAACCTGTGGAACCTGCGGCATCCGTGAATAGTTCCAAGTCAAAGTTGTTGACTGGACCAGACATCCACAGTGCCCTACCGTTAAAAGCTTCCAAAAACATATACCACACTCTCAAATCTGCCCTGTGCGTTTCTCTTAATCGCACGAAATGTCTCGGTGATTTTATTCCACTCGTGCTAGACGCAAGCCTGCGACTAAACACCCTCCCCATCGGTAATATGCGGCATGCAAAATTCAGCTTGCCCAATACTGACTGTAGTGTCCTTAACTGCACTCTCTTTAAACCTAAAAGTCCTGCAATTTCTCTCTTCAGATCTTCCAGCTTATCGTCCGGCAGCCTGCATTCCATTGCGTCCGAATCTATGACAATGCCCAAAAAACTGGATGACCGTTCACGGTCCCTCCGTCTTATCAGCAGCCAATGGAATGCCAAATCTATCTGCGATGTGCTCCAGCGTGGCTAACAGCACCACGCAAATCCTGGAGGCCGCCGGACCTATACAAAGAAAAATCGTCTAGGTAATGAATAACAGAATTCACCCCCGACACATCCCGCACAACCCATTCCACGAAGGAGCTAAAGTGTTCAAATATCGCGCACGATATTGAGCAGCCCATGGGTAAGCAATTGTCCACGTAGAATTCATTGTTCCAATGACAACCTAGTAGCCTAAAACTATCCGGGTGCACCGGCAGTAGTCTGAAAGCAGATTCCACATCCGCTTTCGCCATCAGGGCCCCCTAACCGTAACGACGGACCCATCCCACTGCCACGTCGAATGAAGTATAGGTCACGGAGCATGCCCCCTGATCTATAGCATCGTTCACTGACCCCCCTTTTGGGAAAGATAGGTGATGAATTAGCCTAAATTTACCTGGTTCCTTTTTTGGTACCACCCCCAGCGGCGAGACCACCAGATCGTCAAACGGCGCCGCTGGAAATGGGCCACCCATCCGCCCCAATGCAACTTCCTTCCTTAGCTTCTCCAAAAACACATCCGGATGTTGCATTGCTGACCGCAAATTGCGTGGAACCGGTGGAATCACCGTCAACTCGCATGGGATCTTAAAGGCAACCGAAAAAAAACCTACCTCCAACAATTGAGCTACATGCGACTCCAAACCTGCATGTCCCAGTGTTGTATTGCCAACAAACCCCTTTTCTATTTCCGACCGAATGTCCCTGGGACGAAGGTCCACCGCCCCCCCCCCCTGAAAAAACTGATTGGGGGCCCTCGCCGTCGTCATCAATTTCATCCAGAGGCTGATGTCCTTGTGATCCCAACGCAGAGCCGGCCTGACCGCCCTCCGTTGTCGGAATTGTTCGTCATACCTCAACCATGCTGTTCCCCCATAAACTCTGTACGCTTCACCAAATAGCATCTTGATAACAAAACAGTGCCGAACAATGCTCGGGTTGTTTTTCCCCTATCACACTTGTCATAATCGCAAACGCTTGCCACCAGTTAGCAAACGTTCTAGGGATCAAACGATATCTCCTCTTCTCCTCATCCTCCTTCTTAGAGCCATCCGGCTTAACTCTATCAAGATTAAATTTTTCCAATGGTAGCAGTGAAAAAATTTCCACAAACTCACCTTTTCACAGTTTTTCACGCACTTCTTGTTTTAAGTGCGACCCTAACGGTCCCTCATAGCAAACATAGACCTCGCATTTTGCCGCGTCAGCCAACTTTGTTATGTCCTGCCTGCCAGCTGCCTCCGCTGATTTTTCCGTCCCTTCCGCGGCCCCACTCACTGTCACCGCTGGGCTGGGCAATGCGACTGCGGCCTGCACCACCGGCCCTACACTTTTTTCTGCTCCACCTGTTGCCCCTACCGCCCCTGCAACCCCCGGCGGAACCCATGCCGCCGCCGGGCCTGTGCGACCCTTTTCTGCCGCTTCAAAACGCTGTAAGAGCTCTTTTATGCCTGCCAAGAAAACCCCCTAAGCCAGAGGCCCCCCCGTTTGTGTCATTCACTCTGCCAGCTTCACTCACACCTGCAACCCCCAGCCCCCCACTACTCGGCAGACCTGCAACAGAAATCATGACATTAGACTCACCAGGCTGCACAGGCGTAGCCTCATCAGCCGGACTTCTGTTCTCCACCGCTGTTGTCCTCCTGGAGGGGGGGGCCGCCTCTTCCTCTGACCCGGACCGCTCATCCTCCCCAACTCTCCTTCTTCCTCCTCAGCCGATGAATGCCCACCCGGCCTGGACACCAAGGTTGCCATGGAAACCGCAGCCGTACACCCCCGCCTCCACGTATCCCATCTGCCTGTCGTTTTTTGCTGTACCTTGCCCGGACCGGTGTTGGGAACCACAGTCCTGCCGTCAGGTACTATCGCTGCTCTACCCGGCCGTCCTCTCTCGCTTCTTCTGCGATCCCCTGCCGTGGAACCAGAAGGCCCAGGGATCTCTCCTCGTGCACCGCTGCGCACATCCGACTCCCTCACTCTGGGGGCGGGGCTAACGCTTCTCTCCACTCTGGCTGTGGTAGGCCGCTGCGCCGCTCCCGCTCCATCCCGCTGACCGCCATTCGGTCCACCCTCGGTTCTCCCCCGTCCCTCCCGTTCGCTTGCCACTCTCTTTGGCGGCGGGCCCGCTGAGGGACCAGAGTGAGTCCCAGGCTGCCGCTGTTCAGGGGAAAAACCTCTCTGGGGGCCGCGACCACCGAGTCCTAGTGTCGCTCGTTACCCCCCTGCTAGATGCAGGCTCTGTTCCCCTCACTGCTTCCTATAAGGTGTCCTGGAGCCAGGCTGCCCCTCTCACCATTGCTTCTACTCTCATCTGCTCCATCAGGCGCTCCAGGACAGCCATGCTACTCTTCAGGGAACTTTCTTCAGGAAAACTGTTACTCCCCCCAGGGCGGGATGAACTTATAAAGACCCTCCTAGTGCCTCCCCCTCGGTTAACTAATATACACTCCCCCTCTGTGTTAACTCCACTGCTGCCACAGTCATGTACTCCCTCCACCTATGCATTACATGCTGTGTTCCGGTCCTTTCTTTTGTTTTCTACTGCACCATGCAGTTTTTCCTTCTTCAAATTTCACATATGCTGGAGAGCATTAAGCTGACCCATTGGAATCTTTTGAATACTATTCCTAAACCTTTGGTGGAGTGATCACTACAGCAAGAGGAGGTTTGCATACTGGAGCCGACAGAGTGGAAAAGCGCAGCTGGTTACCTTGATAACAAGCGTGTTTGATCCCTATAATTTGGGATCCATCCTGTCTCGTAAGTGGCTTTAACTTTCCCTTCTGATCAGGGCCGGATTAACATAGGGGCTATTGGAGCTGTAGCTCCAGGCCCCTAGCTTGAGATAGGCCCAGCCCAGTGACTCATTAATGCTGTTTGCTCTGTGTGTGTACACAATTAATATGTGCGGCAGGCGGGATTGTTATGTAAATCATGGGCGACAGGCGGTATTGCTATGTAAATCGTGGGCAGCGGGCGGTATTGATATGTAAATTCACACAGTGTAGTGTAGCACAACATAGAGGCTGACTCTTGTTCCTTCCCCACAGCTTTCACCAAACGCCCATTTTCTCCCACCCCTACAGTGACAGTCTCACTTGCTGGGCACCCACACTTGTCTTTTGCTGGTGGAGGGAGTGTGGGGAAAGGTCCACACACTCTGATTGGCAGAGGGTACCATCAGTGAATTATACTAGCTCTGCTCCCCTGTATCTTGGCAGTGCGTGTGGGGGAGAACACACAAGCAAATTGGCGCCCCGCGAGTGATGGGAGAGGGTGCAATGCCCAGTCTACTTCTCATGCAAACAACAGATCTATCTGTTCTATGAGCAAGAGCATTCTACAGTACATGATGGTGAGTCACAAATGCTGATTGTTGTTACTTTCCCACACTGCAAAGTAAATGATGTGTTTTGTGCAAACATCTTCTAGCTGAAAAGGTGACAGCAGCAGGAATGATTGATCACCATAGTAAAGATATGAGAAAAAAAATCATGACATCTGAACATCTTCCAGCAAATTTTAAGTGCATTCCTCCCTTACTACATTAGAACGCTTTGGACATTTTGTTTACTTTTAGGAAGAAGGATGCAGACCACAATAAGTACAAAGAGAAAACAATTATGCCGCGTACACACGATCGGACTTTCCGATGGGAAATGTTCGATCTGAGCTAGTTGTCGGAAAGTCTGACCGTGTGTATGTTCCATCGAACATTTACTGTCGGAATTTCTGTACACAAATGTTTGAGGGCAGGCTCCCAAAACTTGTTGTCGGAAAGTCTGATCGTGTGTGCACAAGTCTGTCACACAAAAGTTCACGCATGCTCTGAATCAAACAGAAGGAGCCGCAGTGGCTATTGAACTTCCTTTTTCTCAGCTCGTCGTACGTCTTGTACATCACCACGTTCTCACCTTCGGAATTTTTGGCCAACATTTTTGTGACCGTATGTACGCAAGACAAGTTTGAGCCAACATCCTTCGGGAAAAAAATCCACGGTTTTGTTGTCGGAAAATCCGATCGTGTGTACGGGGCATTACTCTGTATGTGCTCTGTTCACACCATGCATGAGCTGTGTTGTGTAAAAATGCAGAATGTCTGCATTTTTTTTTAACAGAGAAAACATGTCTGCATTTTTATTGCAGCACAACGCACGTCACGACAGCATTTAAAGTGCAATGAATTGTCTTTCATTAACTTTGACTAGATTTAAAAAAAAGGAGAAATTAAACAATGCAAAGCATTTTACCAATTGCACACAACAGAGGGCACGCATCAAATGGACCATAACGCATGCCCACTTGTGTGAATGGACCCCAAATGCTAGCAGCTGTGTCAAAGACAACGTTTTCTCCTACCCAATGAATTGATGATCTTTATAGCAAATGTGTAAGAAAGGCCAGACTTTACTCTTGAGTCAGGAGTCTGCTGAGCAAAATATACCTTTGGAGGAAGCTAGTGGTAACATTGACAAAGTCCCATAATCACAACACCTCCCTCCAACCCCATTTTCATTACAGTCTATCCCCTCTCCTAGTCACAGCGAACCCTGCCATGATAATCCCCCCCCCCATACCAACTCACCTTTTCTACACAGTTACAGCATCTGCCACACACCTCTCGCTGGTCACTGTGCCTCTTTACCAACTACTTTACTATACAGATCACAGCAACTCTGAATGCTCACCTCTCCTCCTCCACCATGCTACCTCCAGTCTACCCATCTTTTACTTCTTCCAGAACTCCCCTCCTTCCCTGTTTCATTACACTGCCTTTGTGCCAGGCATCTCTCATCCTCCAAGTCACAGCACCTACCTTCCACCTCATACACCCGACCTTACCCCCCCACCCCAAGACCCACTTGCCATCCCTTCCGCTATGGTGTGTGTGTGGGGGTGCAGCTTGGTATCTTTGCCTTGGGCACTGGATGGCCTTTTCCCAGCACTGGTGGCAGGCGGCATTGATACGTAAATCGCGGGGCATATTCATAGTGTATCATCAACACCGATGAATGCTTCCGACATTGGGGATATAAACATGCCCTGCCGCCCACTGTTACTGAGCCTAACATCAGCCTGTACTGCAAAGGTGAGCAGACGGGGGATGTCCAGAGGTAACAGAGAAAGGATTACAGATTGGAGTGTTAGCTCTCTATTTTCAGTGTAAATAAAATCTTAAGTATTGACAGTGTTTCATTTGTAAAATAATGGTTGTGCTGAGGATTGTATATGTCCATGAAACTCTGGCTTGCAGGACGTCAATTTCAGTATATTTTATGAGTACAAGAAGGCTTTTGTTTTGTTTAACGAAATTATATATTTTAACAAAAATTATTTGTGTTTTCATTTTATTTATTCCTAAAAAAGGCCCACCAAAATCCTCAGCACCAGGCCCATGATGCTCTTAATCTAGCCCTGCGTTCTGATACAAGAGAATACATCGCTGAACATCATGGATATCCATGCTTTGCACTCAAAATATACATAGACAGTCACTATATATTTATTTAATTCATTTTTTTCATTTGATGTGGACTTTATTATTATAGGAATTTTTTCTAATTTGCTAGGATTGTGCACTTCTGTTTTTATATATATATATTTGCAAAGTTGCTTGAAATCCCTGGATATGGTAAAATAGCTATAGTGTTATCCTCTAAAGCAGGGGTCTCCAAACTTTCTATACAAAGGGCCATTTTTTTGTCCTTCAGACTTTAGGGGGGCCGGACTGTGACCAGCAGGAATGGACATTTTCCTGGCATCTGTGGGAGTAAACATCATCACATTTGGTATCATTGGGAGGAATAATGCCCCATTGTTGGTGTCAGTAGGAGAAATGGTGCCCCATTGTTGATGAAAGTTGGCAGAATAGTTTCTCGTATCAGTGGGAGGAATAGTGCACCAAGGGCCGAATAAAGGCAAGCAAAGGGCTGCATCCAGCCCCAGGGCCACAGTTTAGAGACCACTGCTATAAAGCAATGATCAATGGTAAATAGATAGCTAAACTGTTTCGAATTTTATGCCTGGATTCATAATTTACATACTGTACGGTAGCTGTGCTGCTTTTGGAGGTTTCGAGAAGCAGGCTTTTGGTATGCTGTAATTTTTCATCAAGATGTAAACAGTCGTTTCAAGATGTCTAAAAAAACAGAGAGAAATCATAATAAAGTAATTAAGACATTGCATAAATTCAAGACATTAATATTTACATTTAAAAACAGCATTTTACATTTGTACCAAGAATGGCATATTACTGCTCTGAAGCATATACATTGAAATGATTAACGCATTTCAAGCCTGCAACCAAAGTTGTTTTTACAAGGAGTTAAAGTGATTGTAAATCCTCGCCTTGTAAAACAGCCCATTCAATTTGAAATAGAAATGAAAGGCAACATTTGTGTACATTAGAAACACCTATTTCCCCTTTTCTATAAGGGATCACATCCCCTCTGTTCTCAGCTTCATAAGAGCTGGAAGAAGAGAAACAGCAGCACACTGATCTTCCAAGTGAAAGGTTGTGCGGGGGGGGGGGCATGTCAGGACAAGTCTGATCATTTAAGGAGAGCAGGATGAGTTCCCAGCATAGCTAGAGAACTGCTGACCACAGTGGTTTCTCCTGCTGACCACGGTGTGGTCAGTTTTTAATGGGAAAGCAGATGGGCTGGTGGGAACACCATGGATTTCACATAGAGGAAGCAATACAAAGAGAACAGGATACTTTTTCATACAAGTACATGGTACAGCAGGCACACGTGAGGAATATGAAATATTAGGTTAACATTTTCTTTAAGAGGTTGGTTCCTCATCTGTACATTACAAAATCTGCTATTACATTCAATAATATAAAATGTGTCACTTCCTATCCATGAAGCATCCTCGGCTCCCAAATACTTATCAAAATGCTACTTAGATAAGCCAAGGGCGCATCCACCGCAAGGCAAACAAGGTGTTTGCCTTGGGCGCCTTTTATTAGGGGGGAGGAACTGCCCACTGGCAGAATGGCGGAGGCGGTTCTTTAATTAGGCTTTAATTTACCTAAGTAAAGATCCACCTCTGCACCTAAACAGTCAGGACAGCTCAGTCCTATGCCAGTGTCCCACTGTGCCCGCCTGTGATTTTCAGCCCCTGTCCCCCTGACCCCTCCCTCCACCCCGCCAACCCAGGGCTCTGCTGCAGGGTTGGGAGGTCCCGGGTCAGTCCAATGCCAATCCTCAGCCATGGTGTGCCAGGTTCTTCGCATCCCGCACTGGCACTGCCTGCTGATCGGCTTCTACGCTGCTATCTCACGCCAGGAACTCTTCCCCAATGGAGAGTCCAGGGGGGACCACACTGAAGTGGTCTTAAGGACAGCTGGATCTAGAGAGTGGTGTGACCCCCCCCCTCCTCCATTGATGCGATTGGTAAGTTCCTCCCCGCCCCATTCTCCTACTGTACTCAGCATCACAGGACTGTACTCAGGACATAAAGCAGAGCTGCTCCTACCTGCACTGCACACAGCTGAGATTGGATTCTTGTACAGATAAAACCTCGATCTGCACTTGGTGTAGCTGGCTGTTGCAGTTCTGACCTGTGGAATCCTCATATTGGAAAGGCAGCAGACAGCCAACTACACATTATGCAGACTGAGACTGTGTCTGTAAAAAAAAAAAACAACCGCAGTTGTGTGCAGTGTGGGAAGGAGCAGCTCTGCTGAGAGCCCTGCCAGTAGTGACCCCATCCTTTGCCCTACTGATCTCTGTCCTATGCCGTGCTGACCCCATCCCCTGCACTACTGACCTCATCCTTTGCACTACTGACCCCTGTACTATACTCTGCTGACCCCATCCCCTGCCCTGCTGACTACAATCTATGCCCTGCTGACCCCACCCCCTGCCCTGTTGACCAAGTGCTCTGCCATACAGACCCTGTCCTTTGCCCCACTGACCCCCTACTGTGCCCTGCTGACCCCATCCCCTGTCCCACTGACCCCATGCTCTGCCCTACTGACCCATGTCCTATACCCTGCTGACCCCACCCTCCGCCCCATTGACCACGTATGTGGCACTTGGACGAATCATGTCTCAGGGTCTGATGAGGAAACCGCAGTAGTTCCCTGTGAATGACTGCAACTTCCTCATCAGACCCTGAGACAAGAACGGTATACCGCAGCTGGGATGGGACAAATTTAGTTGGGGGGCACCCGATTTTAGCCTTTCCTAGGGCAGCACAAAACCAAAATACACCATTGAGATAAGCAGAATAACATCTTCAACATTAAGGGCTCATTTAGATGGGCATTTAATCCAATGCTCCAAGCAGAGCCGCTGGCAGATGCATGTGCATTCATCCTTGGAGCTGCATGCAGACAGCTCATATAAATGGATGCTTACACAGGGGCGGCACGAATTGCATGTCAAAGTTCAACATACGGGCATGAGCAGGTGCATGGATTCGAATGCACGGTGTCTAAGATCGGATCTGTGCACCCACTCCTGCCCACATGTCAAACTTTGACGTGCAATTGTGTCCATGCAGCTTCTGCGTGTACATCCACCTCTATTGGGCTACCTGCATAGAGCTGCAAGGTGGATGCACACACTTCTGCCAGCTTCTCTTCACAGAAAATAGGATTAATCGCCCGTTGGAATAAGCCTTTAAGAACAAGTCCAGCTAAATGTGACTAACTGCTACTGGCCATACCATGACCTGGATAAATGAGAACCTTCACAGACCACACACAGGACCACATGCTTGGGGAAAATGTATACCAAAATAATCTGCCCCGAAATGAATACATGTTTAAGATCCCACTTCTTTTTTTGTCACTTAAACATTACTTAGGATAGAAATAGGGGAGCTGCCACTGCTGATTTGTTTTTATAGTACACCCATCAGGAGTGAAATGTGGGTTGCCTCTATGAGCCTCCTAAAAAATCTAGTTTCCTGGCTGTGTCCACCTTCCACAGTTCTCAGTAACTAGCAGGCATAAAATAAAAGTTAAAATGGTTGTAAACCCTCTCCTATACCCAGTGAAGTGAATAGCCTTAGATTATACACAGAGGTGAAACAAATCTCCCTATATAGGTTTTAGAAAAATGCACATCATGTTACAAATCTTTCTTCCTCATCCAGCAGTGGGAGGGGAGTCTGGGCATACACTGTGTGAGAGCTGATTGGAGGAAAGCCCCCCCCCCCCCCCACACACACACACACATAGGCAGAGGAACAAAGAAACTTGCAGAGCTGCAGTATGAATAGACAAGCTCTCTGCTTATCTATCTCTAAGTTCCCTCCCCGACACAAATCTCCAGCTGTTTTTATCTCCTGTTTCGGAGAGCTTGTCAGAAGTTATCATGCTGATAACAGAGGAAAAGAGCAGCAGAAAGACGTGGCACATAGAGCTTTGGAGAGAGATAAGTACACACTACCGATATATGTGCCCAGGTCAGATTTCATGAATGGGGTTTACAACCACTTTAAAGAAAAGTCCAAATTCTGTATTTTTTTATTTTATCCAGGTAGGTAGCTCAAGAAATGAGTAAGCATGGCTTCTGAGCAGCTAGCATTTTTAGAAGAGGTCAGTATTGGTAGCCCATGTGTTCCTCTTGTAATGCCGCGTACACGCGGTCGGACTTTCTGGCAGGAAAATTCAGACGGAATCTTTTCAGCGGACATTCCGATCGTGTGTGGGCCTCATCAGACTTTTTTGTTTGAAAATTCTGACGGACCTAGAAATAGAACATGTTTCAAATCTTTCCGATGGAATCAGTTCCTATCAGGAAAACTGCTCGTCTGTATGCTTTTCCGACAGACCAAAAACGACGCATGCTCTGAAGCAAGTACGAGACGGCAGCTATTGGCTACTCGCTATTGAACTTCCTTTTTTTAGTCCCGTCGTACTTGTTGTACGTCACCGCGTTCTAGACGTTGGACTTTGGTGTTATCGTGTGTACACAAGGCAGTTTCATCGGAACTCCGTCAGAAAAACCTTCAGAGTTCATTCCGACGTAAAAAACGGTCGTGTGTACGCGGCATAACAGGTTTTCTTTGAAGGAGCTGGACCCAAAGCCATAAGTTTAATCCTGGATTCACCACCAAACTGTAACAAGCATGCAGCTAGTAAACAAGAATCGTAGAACTACTAGGTGGTAAAGCCAGTATTCAGCATGACAAGTCCACAGTTTGCTCCTTTAAAAATAGGTACACATGGAAGCTGTCTTTTTTCTTACTTAGAGGTTTTATGAAAATATAACTCCGTAAAAATAAACAATGACTACAAAATATAAAAGTATAAAAACAGAAGCATCGTGTTTTGCGTAATAGCATTAGTGGTCGTGAAATGTAATTATGCATGCTGTTTGCATAATTTCCTAGCTTGAGTTAACATCCTATTAGATAAAATCATTAATGTTTTGTCATTTTTGCTCATTATGAGTACTAAATAATTTTTCACTGCTGCCTTTTTTTCACTGATGTTCTGAAATGCTTTGCCCAGTATGCCTGTGTCCCAATGAGCAATACAGATAACTTGTGGTTACATAACGATGTTCAAATCTACTGTATATATCATCACAAGAATAATGAAGACATGAGGCCAGTGAATCATGTTATTAGAGAAGTAACTGGAAATAGCTGGCTGATAGTGGTATGGTAATATTGTAATACCAGTTCCTGGAGTTTAAAGTGTAACTCTATCTCTAGGTAAATTTCTGTTTAGTATTTTCTTAATTTCAAAATTATGTAAGAAAAACAACGGAAAATTTCCTATCAAATACTTACCGTAAATTTCCTTTCCTGATAGACTCCATGGCAGCAACGTGTGGGTTAGTCCCACCTCCATAACTACCCAATAGGACCCCTCTCCCATAAATCTTTGCTCTAGGCTGCTATCCATGTTCCATAACTAGCCTACTCCAGACATTTGTGAGGGAACTCCTGCTGCCATGGAGTCTATCAGGAAAGGAAAATTACGGTAAGTATTTGATAGGAAATTTTCTGTTTTCCTGACAGACTCCATGGCAGCAACGTGTGGGAAATAAATCGCCATACACAACCGGGTGGGCAAAATGTTGAGCAAGGAAACCAAAAATGTATTTAACATTGTCAACCGGCAACACTTTTAAACCAAAACTAATAGATGACAAGGCAGCTGGTTCAACACAGTAGTGAAAAACAAATGTGTTAATAGAAGACCAGGAGGCCGCTCTACAGATGATATCGGGAGCGACATGCCAAGAAGCTGCCCAAGAGGTCGAGATACTGCGAGTCGAATGAGCTGTCACTGCCTCTGGAGGAGCCAAGCCCTTTGCTCTGTAAGTCATTTGAATGGTTTGTATAATCCAAGCAGAGATGGTTCTAACCGAAGCCTGCATCCCTTTGTTTTTACCAAGCATGATAAAAGGAACTCCAATTGTCTGAAGGGAGTCGTAACCTCCAAGTACTGCTTCAGAGTGTGGCCCACATCAAGAGGATGGACAGTCTGACTTTCTGATGACCTGAAAGTGGGAAGCACAATCTCCTGATTTTCATGGAAGACTGAGGTCACTTTAGGGTTTGACCCTAACATGGGAATCAACACCGCTCTATCAGGGAAAAAAGGTAGAAAAGGCTCCTCTAAACCTAGATTACTAATTTCAGAGACCCTTTTGGCTGAAGTCACAGTTACTAGGAAAGTAGTTTTGAGTGTGAGATCTTTTGCTGAAAGAGGTTTGTCAGGATCTGATCCGAGATTGGAGAGGAAATCCAGCACAAGAGGGAGATCCCATTTGGGAAACCTTGGCTTCCTCTGAGGCCTAAGCCTGATAGCACCCTTGAAGAACTGCTGGACAAGAGCATAATTTGCCCATGAAACCTCTGTGAAGGCCGAGATGGCTGATACTTGCACCCGTAGAGAGCTTACACATAATAGGACTTTGGAAAAGACCTGAGGTGACGTTGTTAGACCGAAGGTGCTGTTCGCCTACCGCAAAGCGGAGGAATTGCTGGAAGTCCGTTGCCACCGACACATGAAAGTAGGCATCTTTTAGATCGATTGATATCAACCAGTCTCCCAGATGCACTGACTGTTGAATTGTAAGTAAGGATTCCATTTTGAATTTTTCCTTCCAGATAAAGAAATTGAGATGGGTTAAGTCTATGACTGGTCTCCATGTGCCGTTTTTCTTTTGTATCATAAACAGAGGAGAATACATGCCTTTGCCTCGTTTGTCTTCTGGAACAGGGATGGCTGCGCCTTGATCCAATAAACAATTCACGTAAGCTAACAGGACCTGCTTTTTCTCTTCTGAACCTGTAAGAGTTGTAGGAATGAATCTAAGTCTTGGGGTATTGTTGAAAACCCACGTGTGACTGAAGGTGACCATTTTGACTGTCCAGTAATCCCGGATGGAGGCTGCCCAGACATGCCGGAAGCGAAGAAGCGAAGCGAAGATTGGGCCCACCTGGCATGCCTGGGTGGGCCCAATCTCAAAAGGACTTAGTGGAATCCTGGTTGCCAGAGGAACCACCTTTTGTGGGTTTTTTGAAAGAGGACTGCCTAGATTTCCAGGACCTTGAAAACTCCCGACAAGGCATCGGTCTTGAGGGAGGAAACCAGACTTACCAGCTGTGGCCCGGGTTATGGCACTATCAAGCTTGTTGCCAAAAAGAGAAGTTCCGTCAAAGGGAATTCAGCACCACGCTCGTTTGGAAGCCGGATCCGCCAACCATGGACGGAGCTATAAGGCACAACGTGCTGAAACAGCCGCCAACATAACCCGGGACATCAGGCGGATGACATCAATAGAAGCCTCCCCAAGAAAGGCGGACGCCAGCCTGATCCCCTGGATAGGAGAATCTTTAGCCGTTTCACTGGAGATACCTCTAATGCCGCATACACACAACAGGACTTTCCTTCAGAATAGACTCCGACGGTCTTTCCAACTGAGTTCCGACAAAGTTCTGTTGAAATGGACTTGCCTACACACAATCATACCAAAGTCCATTCGTTTAGAATGCAATGACGTACGACGGGACTAGAAAAAGGAAGTTCAATAGCCAGTAGCCAATAGCTGCCCTTGCGTCGTTTTTGGTCCTTCGGACTAGCATACAGACGAACGGTTTTCCTGCTAGAAAATGTGTCCGTCGGAAAGATTTGAAACATGTTCTATTTCTAGGTCCGTCAGAATTTTAGAAAGAAAAAGTCAGATGAAGCCCACGCACGATCGGACCTTTTCTGCCAGAAAGTCCGGTCGTGTGTACACGGTATTAGGAACTCATCAACATTGTTAGACCAAGATTCCATGGCTTTGGATACTGAGGCTATCGTGAGTACTGGCTTGCATGCCATTCGTTGTCAGGTAAATCCTTTTTAAATCCGAATCAATCCGTCTCTTTTCTTAAAAGAGACAGTATCTTCTAAGGGAAGAGTTACATATCTTACTAATCTCATACGTTCTGCATCCACCAAAGGAGCTGACTCAAGGTGCTTTACTTCCTCTTCCTTGAAAGGATACAGCTTCAAGATTTGTGATTGCATGGAACTCTTTTTGTCCATCTTGCTCCATTCATCAGATATGATGTCACCCAGCTCAGAGAGAGAAAAGGAAAGTATTGGCACTCCTTAATGAGCTGCTTGAAAAATTTTCTCTGTTTTGGGGTGGGGGGGAGTAATAGGGTCTTCCCACTTCAGAGCCTCTCTTACCGCTTTCACCAAGGAAGGAACTCTCTTACCGCTTTCACCAAGGAAGGAACTAAAGCATATTCAAAAGCCATTCCTGGATCTTCTGGATCCGATTCCCTGTCTGAGATAGGAGCGGAGTGGCGACTTGGCTGGGAAGATTCCCATGTCTCTTGTACTAAACCTTCTCCTACTGGAGGTCATAATGGGTCTGATGGGGAATCACGGTGCTGTTGAGCCTCTCTTTCCTGTAGAGATTCTTTCACAGCCCGCCTTACCATAGTTTCCAGGTGCTGGTCTGCACCATCTCTCTCATCTGCTGCTTTAGAAAAGCAGTGAACACAGAGAGCTTTGTCTGCTGGAACAGGCACCCTACACCCCCAGCATGATTTTTCTGGTCTCTTGCTGGAGCGAGATGGGGGGGGGTGAGGAAGATCTTTACTGCGCTGTTCGGATCTGGAAGGAAACCTACGATGACTAGACCTGGAGGAAGATTGCCGGTCATGTGATTTTGAGGATCCACTCCCTTTATGGGAACTACGTTGTGGATCAGACCTGGAAGGGCTGTGAGGAAAGAAAACAGAAAAGAGAGAGACAGAAATCAGCTGGTGCCCTAAAGCCTTACTCTCTCCCCTTTTGAACAGGCAGACAAGCATAAAACTGCAAACATACCTGCTACGAGCGGGCTGGCCACTAGGAGGCAGTCTGGAATCCATAGGATCAGAGTAGGATACTGCAGGGATAAAATAAACATCAGCTGCCTTGTCAGGGAGCCTTCCCTCATCCACTAGAGCCAGCGCTTACCTGGAATAGCCAAATCAGAAGCTCATGGAAGTCGCCGCAGAGCCCACGATCATTCCCGGGCTCTGTAGGCTTCCTCCGACATTTAAAAGTGGCGCCAGTGACAACGTGTGCCAGTGTCATTGACAACGTCAGACACGAGACGCTCGCTCGCATGCGTGAACCAAGCCTCATCTTCGTATCAGGTTTGCGCATGCGCCAAGTGCACGCTGGTACCCGGAAATAAGAGAGAGAGCGGCTGCTGGAGCGCAAGAAGAGCCAGTGCCATGCATAGGAACACCAGCGAAGGAGGAAGAGAGAAAAAAAAGTAAGGCACAATACAACACACATACACTGCTGCCATGTATATAGATAAACTCACCACTCCACCTACGATCACCTGGGCCAAGGGAACCAATACACACTGGACTTTATGGCAGATAATGGTCACCTAGTAACAATAGGCAAACAGACTGTGCGCACATTGATGAACCAATTTCCAATTCTTCAGTGCTACTCTGCACTACACTCCATACCCTGCTTAACAGGGCCTATCGGAGGAACATAACTTGGCACTCAGCCGCTTCTGATCGCAGGGGAGTCATCTTCAGGTAGCAAAACCAACAACATGGTCCTACGGAGGAGAACAAAAAAGATTTATGAGAGAGGGGTCCTATTGGGTAGTTATGAAGGCGGGCTAACCAACACGTTGCTGCCATGGAGTCTGTCAGGAAAGTAATTTATCAACTGGACACCAGCTGGAGTTGCATTTATTTTTATCATTAAGCCACTGAGGACCACAGAGAGAGAGAGCGAGAGGGCTGCATGCAGCCCATACAACACCAGTTTGACATGTCTGCATTAGATGATTTAAAGTGTATGTAAACCTTCAGTTGGTCATTGGGCTGCCTATCTGACAGACTTGATAGGCATCCAGCGTAATGGATGGAGCGCACACTGCTTGCTGACAGCGCTGCTGCTAATTTTGAGGCAGAGGCTTAGGGGTATATTTATAAAAAATTTGCACAAATGTTCATCAGTCAAAACTGCATGTAAATTCATTCCAAATGAAAGGGACAGAATTCAATGTTTACAGGCTATAGTCTCTACAATTCAAATGTGTGAATGTGAAAACACAGCATTATGGTCTCTAGATGGTGTTGATGAGCATACTTGTTTCCTATGATAGTTAGTGCCATCTAGTGGCTATAATGCAATATTCTCCAACTACACTTGTGGCATAATAAGTCTCTGATAATCTCCAATAGCACATCTGCACTACAGTTGTCTGTAGTAAATCTGCAGTCTCTGAAGTCATATGTAGCATTATGCATGCCTATTATAATGTGTAGCACCTTGTTGATTTCAGGGGACACAATTGGGGCCCCTATATCTAAGTTAATCGCTACTGTTATACATTGAGTATTTGGCAATTTGCTAGTGGAGTAGGAACTGGCCAAATAAGGCTCATGTTGATGTAGTTGGCTAGGTAGAAAATGTAATGTTAAAATGCTACTAAAACACAAGCCATTTTACTTTTCCTCTCCATTGTTTCTCTTATCTCTATAACCAAGATGCTGACTTAATGTGATGCTAAACGATACTGTTTATACATAATATTGGTATATATGTGCTTCTTCCCACTACCCTTATTTCATCCCCCTAACCTCCCTCTATCTTCAACCTCATCTTACCACCCTACCCCCTATTCCATATGTTGTTAAAGTGGAGTTCCACCCACTTTTACAACTCTTCAGCATCCCTCACTAAACTGTGCACTGTAAACAAATTGGATATTTTTTTTTTTTTTTTCTCAGCACCTACTGTATATCTGCTGTATTCATTTTTCACTTCTTCCTCCCTGGCCGTGGCCCACCGCATCATTTCCTGTTTGCAATGCCTTCTGGGAAGGGGCGGCAATTTCCTCTGAAACTGCCGTTGTTATGAAAACCTGACCTGAAACCTATTACACTGCTTGTGCTGCACTGAGCATGTGCGAGATCTGCAAGGATGAGATCCAGGAAGAAATACAGTCTGGCTTCAAATGCCCACACTTAAGATGGCCACGGCCTGCTGTAAGTTTATAAAATAACAAACTACTGCTATAGACTAACAATACAGACCTTAATTGACAGACTAACTTTACTAGAATACATTAAGCTTGTGTATTATAGGGGTATTTTTATTTAAAAAGTATAATTTCGGCCGGAACACCACTTTAATGTAATGCCTCCCCTTGCTAGATCCAATCTCCTATTGGTGACCGCTGGCATTATGTGTTCAAAGATACAACTTGACTTTTGTTATGTACAAAAATACATTCAATAAAAATGATAATTAAAAAATACTACTAAAAAAACTACTACTTTCCCCGCATCCAATTCGCATAGCAGGAGAATATGACCGGCTCTCTATGAAGCCGGTTCACATGTCTCCGGGGCAGCTGCGGAGCGCACTTCACATTCGCGTTTCAGGGCCAAATTCAGGCAAAGATTCTGCCCTGATTCGTCCCTGAAACGGAGAACTGGGACGGACAGCGTTGCTGTACGATCCGTGGCCTGTTTAGGTGTGAACTGAGCCTTATACTGTAGTGATAAGTAAAATGATTGGAAGAGAATTGTACAGGAGGTAGACGCCATTCTTGGTTTTACCACTGATTAAGGTTTGAGTGTTTTTTTGAAGTGTCATGGTTAAAGGATAAGTCCTTTTACAAAAAAATAATAAATGCACATTTTTATGCAGATAAAGTGGCATTTATTATTTTCTTCTTTCGGAGCCTGTAAAGCATTGCAACAGCGATCAGATCACTGGTGCTATGCAGGTCTCCTTCAGATCTGTCAGTATATCTGTGTGCCATACATCCGGTATTGGCAGGCAGAACACTGACATGAAGAAATCAATGAACTACCATGGTGCTCCACAGTACTGTTGTAGTTCATTGAGAATTACAAGCCAACAGCTGCAAAGGATGTTGGGGGTTGTAGTTCATTCACATACAGAGCTGTGTGAATGAATGACGCGGCCGTGTGGGCTGAGCCTCTCCTCCAGATGAAGCCATGTTAAAGGTGGTGTAACTAGTAGAGGTTGAGCCTGGCGGTGGAACCTTGTCGCAATAAGTGAGACCATTTTGATGAATTTTGTACCAATGCTTTTAAACTTTTTAATAAATGTGAGTTGATTATTACCTGGGGTGGTAAGGCTCAGTTCTTAATCCCTTGGATGCTGCACTATTGTAGGCACTTTTTGTTTTTTATATGTATCTGTGGAATTACCGGTAGCCAATGTGGATTCAAGTTTGAAGCAGCATAGTGGAAGGAATCTACATCTGATATAGATTACTACCTGTCCTTTGAGAGTCCAACAGAGATTATTCCTGAAGAGAGAGTTGCACTGTGTGCATGGCGTGTTTTGACCCCTTGCAGGGTCTTTCAAGGAGGTGAGCGAGCAGTGCATGTGGTGGCGGGTGCACTATGGATATGGAGGTTGTTTGAAGCAACTGGATAAAACTTGTGCTGAGAGCGCCAGCTATCCTGAGGGAAACTTCAGAGGGAACCAGCTACCTCACATCTTCCTGCATGCCAGTGGAAGAAATATCACATACATTTTTATTGGACTTTTTTTAGAGCACTTATATTGTACACAATTTTCTGATTTTCATTTTATATCATTCTGTTTTATTATATATGCAGCACTGTCTCATTTATATACTTTATATTCAATAGGGGATACTGCCCACTAAATGTGACAGCAGGGATAATTTTTACCACAATGTGATGCAAAGCATCGCAGCTGTGGCTTGTGTATACCCCCTACTGCTGCCTTTGCAACCTAAGGGGGAGCATAACGAGGACTAAAAAAAAAATACACTTTGGTGTATTACCACGCTCTATTACAGTATATAGTTGCACATTATTTTCTCCTAATTGTTTTGTTTTACAAGACTTTATTAAAAGAAAAAGGATTGAAAACAGGAAAGGTAGGAATACCTCTAGATTGCAGTAAACTGATTTTGGAAACTATTTTATTTTTCATGTTTTTACTTTTTATATAAGCTTCTAAATGAAGCACTCTATTGACAATGATCTTATATAATAGTGATAAGGTAACAGTTAGGGAAGAAACTGTAACAACTATCAGGGCTAAAAATGGTAGCCTGAGTATTCAATAGCTACAGAATTAAATTTTATTGAGGACTGTGGAACCATGTAATTTCCAAGATTCTGTGTAATTATATAATGCTCTTTATGTGATAGCATCATCACATCGATAAAAGCACACCTCGTTACCTGCATAACACTGTATATAAACTTTTTACATTTAATTACAAAAAAATTACAAAGGTCATTTAGTAGACTGAGCAAAAATGGATTGTCACAAGGCATTATTTCAAAATACTGGCAACTCTGGCCATTTGAATTATAACTTTAATAAGGCAGCAGTATATTCTTAGCAAGGCAAGTTGAAGCAAGACGGTTAAAATAGCTAATTCAATGGCCCTAGTGCAGAAGTGAATATCAGTTTTGCTCTTCCCACTTCACAATGCTTTAGGAAGGCACAGGGGTTGATTTACTAAAACTGGAGAGTGCAAAATCTGGCACAGCTCTGCATAGAAACAAATTGGCTTCCAGTTTACAGAAGTTAGACGCTGATTGGCTACCATGCACAGCTGCACCAGATTTTGCACTATCAAGTTTTAATAAATCAACCCGTAGTTTATCTTGTTATGCAGGATGCCATAAGCTAACTTTTTGAGACAAAGGTAATGCATGTACACATATTATGTGATCTGATATAGTACCATAATTGGTTGCTAGCTTTTTAATTATTTATTTATTTTTTAATGTAAGGTTTTTGAAAATGTCATCCCTGCTTGAGACCCTAGCCCAGTGGTTGTCAACTTTTAGAGAACCTCTGCTGCGGCTTTTGACATCACCAAATTGCCACACATAATGTGCAGTTTATAGAATGCCATTGAGTACATTCAGAGCCTGCAGAAGTACTAAAGGAAATGATGGTCAGAGACTGTAGACATGCTATACAATGTTTGGGTTTGGTTGGAGACTTGAAACATACTGCAGAAGACAGTAGGACTGGAGGCATATTACATGAGGTCAGTAGAGATCACTTCTATTACCCCTTTACAAATCAATGTTCCCAACCTTTACAAATCAATGTTCCCAACCCAATACATATTTCTGGGGTTCAAGGGCCATACAATGAGTACCAAAAGGCTGCATGTGCCCCTTAAGCTGATGGTTTTGCCCCAGGACCCTTTCCTCTCTGTTTCAGAAGCTGCAGTTTATATCAGACATAAGTGCATGCAGGCCGAAGGAGGTAAGAGAAGACTGATTTAGGCAATATTTTAGTTAGTACAGAAATAATTTGCACTAAATTGTCATATTAAAGTAACACAAACAAAAAGCTTTGTTAATCATAAAATATCAAAAAATTATTCCTGGAATTATAAAAACTGCCAGTTACAGAGTAAAAAATAAATGACTGCTGCCCCACTGTGCATTTAATATCAATCAATATATACATCAATAAACTGAGTCTGGAAGTCAAATGTCTTTTCATATCTGCTTACTTGTAATATTCCTACAGATTTTTTTCCTAAAACAAACTATCAAGCTAACAAATCCGAACTAATTATTGAATAGTTATAATTAAAGAACCTCTTACTGAAAACTTTTGTCCAGTTCGAATACATCCTGGGACGCCATAATCTAGATGTTTCAACTCTCTTTCTCTGCTGTCCACAGCACTGACAGTCTCCCCTCGGCTGCAGTTGGACTTTGCCAAGTTTCTGCAGTACCTTGATAATGAACCTATGACTTTGAGGTCAATGATCTCCATACTTAAACAATTTGCAAATGTCCTGAGTTTCCCTTTTTACTGTAAAGCCCTGCTTTTAATTAGAGCTAATATCAGCCTGGATAAGCTCATTATATTTTTTGTTGAGAATAAGCAATTTTTCTTTGTAGAACTGACAAGGATAGGCACCATGCTAGTGAGTTATGTTTAATAAAATGCATTTTTCCTTTGTAATGACAAAGGATAGGCACCATGCTAGTGAGCTCTGTTTAATAAAATCATGCATACAGCATTGGGAGCAAGTATACACGGTAATTGATTGTAATTTAGCTATCAACACCTTAAAGTGAGCAGTCAAGTGAACCCTGATTGGTCAGCATTTACCTTATTGTTCTTTACACTTTTATTAAATGAGAGTCATAGAGATAAATATATGACTTGCCTCCTCAAGCTCTGCAACATCTCCAAAATACACCCCTTCCTAAGCAATGACACCACAAAGCTTTAAATTCACTCCCTCACACAATACACACCCAATTAATTAAATTTAAAATAATAACAACTCGCAAAGCCATCCACAACTCAGGCCCCCAGCTACATCACTAATCTAGTCTCAAAATACCAATGCTCTCTAGCTCCCTCGTCACCTCCTCCTATACTCGTCCCAAAGACTTCTCCCAAACCCCCCTTATTCTTTGGAACTCCCTACCCCAATCAGTCCAAGTATCTTCTACTCTGTTCACTTTTAGACGATCCCTGAAAAACGCTTCTCTTCAGAGAAGCCTATCCTGCCTCCACCTAACAACTGTACTTTTATTTTCCCCATCAGCTCATCCCCCCACAGCTATTATCTTTTTGTATCACTTGAGACTCCCTCTTAGATTGTAAGCTCTAATGAGCAGAGCCCTCTAATTCCCACCCTGTATTAAATTGTATTGTAACTATTCTGTCTGCCATCATGTTGTAAAGCGCTGCACAAACTGTTGGCGCTATATAAATTCTGTATAATATTAATACTAATGCACTCATGTCGAGCACATTAGATTAAGTACATGTTAAAATATGTTTTTACTGTTATTTCTGAAAATTCCTGAAAGAAAACCTAAACTCTGTACGAATAACTAATTTCATCTTCTGACGGCCAAACAGTTTCTTGCAAAGGCATGGTGGTCACCAACCCCTACAATTGGCCAAATTAAATACAAAATGAATTGGTCTCCTTTCCATGAAAAAAATGCCGTAGTTCCTCAAAGACTCTGTCTCTAAATACAAACAGCTCTGGGAGCCCTTGATCGATTGTTATCTCCCACCTGATTTCGACCACACGCTGTTGGATCTTTGATGAATTTTTAGGCCCCTTTATTTTTAACCGGTAATCCTGGAAATAACACACTTCCTGTCCCTGAGTGGCTACATTGTTATCACACTATGCTACGCTTCAGGTATGTCTGCCTTTGTTCCTCTCCATTAAATGGTGGATGATAGCATTGGCAGTTTACAAAAGGAAGATACATTTGTTTGTGCTTTTAATTGAATTCACAGTAGTGGCAAGATTAACAGGTATTTCCTTTGCTTACTAAGAAATGTTCTGAAAAAAGCGAATACAGTCACCATATTTTTTTTCAGTGGCTTATTGAAATTGCATATTGAAAAGGTCAGTAGATGACCTATTACCATTGTTAATTAGCTTCCTGCGTAGACCACAATAAAGACAAGGAATACATACAAACCTTTCTATTCTATGTTTTCCATCGCAGGGGAGCACACAGCAAAAAAAAAAAAAAGAAGCCTTTTCTGAGCGTTCCTGAACTCAAGGCATACATTACACCAGGGGCATTTTATAAAAGCAATGGGCCTGTGTACAAGATCATAACTTGGGCCATCCTGCCAAAAAAAGCAAACATTTTGTGTGGGTTTTCAGTAGCTTTAGGTAGAACGAGCTGATTACATAGTACAGTAAAGATGGCTGGAGGTTGTGGAGTAATTTCCTTGGGCGACCATTCGACTCCCGCTCAGCTCCTTCCCAACAGGGTTGAAACTAAGAGAATTTATATTTAAAAAGATATAAACAATATCTAAACTTTAAAGGGGAGCTCCTGTCTCCTCCCAAAAAATTAAAAGTCAGCAGCTACAAATACTTTAACTACTGACTTTTAAAATAAGGACATTTACCTGTCCAGGGATCCAGCAATGTCCTCACTCAAGCTTCAGGTGCAGGCAATGGCATCTTAGGTAAGGGAAACCAGCAGTGAAGCCTTCCGGCTTCACAGACAGTTTCCTGCTGCTCATGCGCAAGCCGTGCTGCACTTTGTAAATGGTCCTGCAGTCTTCTGGGACCTGTGATGTGTCCCAGAAGGCTGCAGGGGGGAGGAGGGGGGTCGAACTTCTGCACAGAATGCCGCACCAATCTGACCGGAAGTGAGAGCAGGTACCTGTCAAAACCAAGTACCCACTCCACCCAAAAAAGTGCCAAATGGGGCAGCGGAGGGGAAAGAATGCAAACCAGCAGAACGTCCCCTTTTGGGTGAAGTTCCACTTTAACAACACCCAAACAAGTAAGGCTTTACAATAAAAAGATCAAAATAGTGTGACAAAACATTAGCATTACTAGGATTTTGAAAAACCTGAGGAACCCTAAGATTAAGCAGAAAACATGTCCAGTGGCAAATGGTAGTCATCGTTGTGCCTAACATTAGCTTAAAGGGAGATGATTAAACAGAACCTGAGCCTAGTCCCTGTATACACCACACATGTCATAGTCTTTCTACCCACAAAATACCCCAAATTACTATGCCACAAGTGACCGTCTCACAGACACACATAAACCTCAGGATAAAGGATCATTTAAAAAAAAAAAAAAAATCTTTTCTATATTGTACAAAAAAAGATATAATTGTGTCTGACTGAGCCTACCATAAAGAAGAACTTCAGTAATACCAGCAACTGTTGGGACAATGAACACCTTGGTCACACAACACACAACATGTATAGAGTGCAGGAGTTTGGAGCAAAATTGCCCATATAATAATCATTCTTTGTTTTTTTGTTTTTTTTCCATTTAGCCAACAGCCAAACAAAAAAAAACATGTGAAAGAGTCCTGAATGAGAAGAAAGCATGGCTGTAGAGTCCTATGGAAGAAGGAACCACTCCACAGATACCTTTGTAAGCGACCTCTGTGCTTATTCACTCCCACTCACCTCTCTCCCCGAACCTCTTTCTCTCCTCCCTAACTTCTCTCTCTTTCCCCCTCTTCCTTTTGATCCCCCTATCTTTCCCTCTCTCTGTCCCCCTTCTTCCCTCTTTCCCCTACCTCCATCTCACTCCCCTATCTTCCTATCTTTCTCCCCTCTCCTCCCCATCTCTCTCCCCTCTCCCCCAACTCCTTCCTCTCTGCCTCTTCTGTCTCTCTCCCTCCCCTTCCTCCTTCCCTCTCACCCCCCCCTTCTCTTTGCCCCATTCTTTCCCTCTATTCCGCCCCCTCATCCTGACTAAAATAACAAACAGGTGCAACCCCAATCCTTCTCTTCTCTGGTCCTCCTCCGGCTCTTCTGGCTGCTCCTCTCTGATGAGTGCCCCCATAGAAAGCTGCTTATCTGTAGTTCAGATCTAAGGAGAACTTCCGTATTAAGATAAAAGACACAACTAATGGTGGATGGTGATTGGCCCCACTTGCTTCTGTTCATAATTTAGTCATTTTAGGTGAGCAATTAATGGTGGGGGTTCCACAAGATAATATTTTAAGATTTTACTTTGGAAGTAAAAAAAAAATCATTTTATTATTATTTAAGAACATGGAGCTTATGTAGTTACTAAAATCAAAGTAACTGGAATAGAAGAGAGTTATACAGTTGGCCCATACACCTGTGCATATGCACGCTGCAATACATGGCTCCCCATCCAGATACATGGCTAGATGCGCAATTGCTACCTTTCTGATTTTCAGCTGTTCTTTTGCCTGACTTGACCTGAACTTCTGATCTCCTGTTACTGACCCCCTTATCCACTAGACCTTGTCTCCACCTGCTGCCACTGCAATTTGCTTGCTGCTGACGCTTGTCCCTGAATATTGCTTCTGTCTTCTGTTCCTGTACACCCACCAGTGACCTCCTGCTGACATCTGCCTGTCCAGGGGAGATTTTTGTACATCTGTATCAACTCTGTGGGTTTGGACTTCAATACACCTGCCAGCACTCATGCCCCTCCTTTGCTCCTGTGTCACCTGTCACTACTACCAAGCTAACTTGGCCCGAAGAAGCTAGAGAGGCTAACCTCACCTACTCTGGCATCTACCTGGTTTGTAACAGTAACCATTTAATATTTCCAACTCCTTTACTTGTGGTGGGAGATCAGATTCTGCAGGTTAAGGATTTGTTACCCTGGAACATTTTGTGTCATTGTCCATCCTCGTGATGTCTTATGCCGCGTACACATGACCGGTTTAAACTCCGAAGGTTTCTCCAACGGAATTCCATTCAAGCGGTCTTGCCTACACACGGTTAAACCAAAGTCCGACCAAAGTCCAACCGTCCAGAACGCGGTGATGTAAAGCATGTACAAGGGGACTAGAAAAAGGAAGTTCAATAGCCAGTAGCCAATAGCTTCCGTCTCGTACTTGCTTCAGATGATGCTTCGTTTTTGGTCCGTCGTTTTTGGTCCGTTGGAACAGCATACAGACGAGCAGTTTTCCAGTTCCGAATTGGTTCTGTCGGAAATATTTAGAACATGTTCTATTTCTAGGTCTGTCAGAATTTTCGAAAAAAAAGTCTGATGAGGCACACACATGATCGGAATAGACGATGAAAAGCTTCCGTCTGACTTTTTCTGTTGGACATTCTGCTCGTGTGTACGCTGCTTTACAGTGCAACTTACTTTGAAACAAGAGAACCTCTTATTCCTTTGCAGAAAAAACCAAGCTAATAAGAAGGAGGTAGCACATGAAGGTCCTACTTTTATTTTTTTCATACTTACATGTGGCCATGGGCGCCATTTTCACAGATTTTTTTTCTTTTACATTGGAGTTTTTTTATATAGCTAATTTAGATACAACTAGTTTTTAGTCTATAGAGTATATCTAAAGCGAAAACGTTATAGTATGGAATGGTTAAACCCATGTCATTTCTATTTTAAATGCAGTTTCTGTCTCACTGGGAAGATTTTTCTTTACTTCCTGCCCCTAGAAACCACAGGAAAAGAGGAAATCTTTTCAAAAGGAAATCCCATTGCAAAAATCAGAACTGTATCGAAATTGTAGTTCAGTAATGCCACAGGCACACGTAGTTGCATTGGGTCTCAGGTGTGCCGACAGTGTCTGGCTCAAGGGGTGGAATGCGGCCTGGGCGGTCTATGCCCAAAGTGAGCAGTTTCCAGGAAGGATGGCTTTTCCCTGCACTTTCTCTACTCATCTGGAACCTCTCCCTTACGTTAAGCACTGTCCCTGACAGATGGGTAACCTGTCCCTACTCTATTCACATGCAAAATGCATGCCAAACTTAGGAACCAGGGTCTTAAATTGACCCTGTTGACCAAAAAAGAAAAGGCATTTTAACCACTTGCCAACTGGGCCACAACCAAAAAAAGGCTACAGCGTGGTTGGATAACTCTGGGAGGGCGTACTCTAATGTCCTCCCAGAATCACACTCCCGTACATCCCCTGGAACGCGCACCCGGAAATTTCCGTGACCATTGAAATATGGATCGGGGTAATGGGCCAATGACAGCAGCCCTTTACCACATGATCACTCCGTCCAATGATGGAGTGAAAACTTGTAAACAAACCAGAGCATTTCCGGTTCGGCTCCTCCCCTCTCATCATGCCGATTGGTACAGCATGTAAGGAGAGGAGGGAGCTGGTGCAGCAGCGCTGTGGGCTCAAGTGCCCACAGCGTTTAACTGTGCTAATCCCTGGCTCATCCATCCATCCATACCTGGCTCATCCATCCACATTCATGCTCAGCCATGCTCCATCCCTGGCTCATCCATCCACATTCATGCTCCATCTCTGGCTCATCCATCCCTGGCTCATCCATCCACATTCATGCTCATCCATGCTCCATCCCTGGATCATCCATCCTCATTCAAGCTCCATCCCTGGCTCATCCATCCACATTCATGCTCATCCATGCTCCATATCTGGCTCATCTATCCACATTCATGCTCCATCCCTGGCTCGTCCACCCACATTCATGCTCCATCCCTGGCTCATCCATCCACATTTATGCTCCATTCCTGGCTCATCCATCCACATTCATGCTCCATCCCTGGCTTATCCATCCACATTCATGCTCCATCCCTGGCTAATCCATCCACATTCATGCTCATCCATTCTCCATCCCCGGCTCATCCATCCACATTCATGGTCCATCCCTGGCTCATCCATCCACATTCATGCTCATCCATGCTCCATCCCTGGCTCATCCATGCTCATCCATCCCCATCCATGGCTCATCCATGCCACATCAGTGCTCATCCGTGCCACATCCGTGCCACATCAGTGATCATCCATGCCACATCAGTACTCACCCGTGCCACATCCATGCCACATCAGTACTCATCCGTGCTACATTCATGCCACATCAGTGCTCATCTGTGCTAAATCAGTTCTCATCCGTGCCACATCCATGCCACATCAGTGTTTTGTGGGGTAAAATTACAACTTAAAAAAACTCACCATGCCTCTTACTAAATACCTTGGAATGTCTACTTTCCAAAAAGGTGTTGTTTGGGGGGTATTTGTACTGTCCTGGTTTGTTAGGGTCTCAAGAAATGAGATAGGTCATCAGTACATCAGGTGTGATCAATTTTCAATGATTGGCACCATAGCTTGTAGACTCTATAACTTTCACAAACACCAAATAATATGCAATTATTTGGGTTATTTTTACCAAAGATATGTAGCAGTATAAATTTTACAAAATTTATGAAGAAAAATGACTAATTTGCAAAATTTTATAACAGAACTTAAGAAAAGCAAATTTTTTTTGCAAAATTTGGGTTTTTTTTTCATTTATAGCGCAAAAAAAAAGAACCCAGCGGTGATTAAATACCACCAAAAGAAAGCTCTATTTGTGTGAAAAAAAGGAGAAAAAAGTCATATGGGTACAATGTTGCATGATTAAGTAATTGTCATTCAAAATGTGAGAGCACTGAAAGCTGAATATTGGTCTGGTTAAGAAGGGGGTTTAAGTGCCCAGTGGGCAAGTGGTTAAAATGGAACCTGACAGAATGGCTGTTATCGGTCACAGCCAGGGTTACAATCTAGTGCTGGGGGCTGCATTGTCTTACCCCCCAAATGTGTGCTGATTCAAGGGTAGGGAACTCCTGTAAGAATAGAATGGGAGCTCTGTCTGTGCCAGGCAACAGCCATCATGCCAGATTTAGTACAGCTTACACTAGCAACGCTGTACCATGGCCTAGGCCGACAAAGCCCAGGCCTAGGGCAGCATTTTGCAGGGGGGCAGCATGGAAAGAGTCCCTGCCGGCTTGCTCTACACTGTTAGTGTAGCGTCAGTCTTATGGGGCGGATTGGGCTGAGAGGCAAATTAGTCTAGCACCCCCATAAAGCGGCCGCACTGCTCCCGGTATGCGGGCGGCCGGCATTTCACAACTGTGGGGGGGGAGGGGGGCGCCGCTTCTAATTTTGACTGTCCTATCATCCTGGACCACAAACCTTCCTCACTGTGCTATGTTTTCTGCTGCACCATTGGCATGGTTATATCTTCTTAGTCCTCTCCATAAAATTATCAGAAATTTGTGCTTAAAGTAGAACTATAGGCAACACTTTTTTTTCATTTTGGATAGGTAAGGGAGGGTTATAGCCCCTGTCAGTTTATTTTTTTGCATCCCTGTCCCAATGCAGAGATTTCCCTTCACTTCCTGTCCCATAGCCAAACAGGAAGTGGGAGGAAATCTATGCAAATTAAGGGAATCCCCCCCCCCAGGCCCTTAGAACTAGTGTCCCCACTCGAAAATTTCAGGGCAGGTCTTAAATGGCAAGGGGTGTGGCCTTGACAGGAAGGGGTGGGTCATATTTAAATTAGGGGGTACACAAGTTTAGTCAGGCCTAGGGCAGCACAAAACCTAAACAGACTACTGTCCACTAGCACATGCATTTTATTAACTACGATTTAAGATTAAATAATCAATACTACTCTTAATAATCTGTATCTTTTCAGGGATTCTTTGACTAAATATCTGTAAAACAGCACAGTTAACAAAATAATGTCTAATTCGATACAGATGTACAACAATAACCATGCCAACTTAAGGCTACTTTCACAATGAGGCGCTTTACAGGTGGTACAGTGCTAAAAATAGCGCCTGCATAGCACCTGTAAAGAGCCTCACCTGTCTCTCCAGTATTAAAGCCTGAGTGCTTTCACACTGGAGCGGTGCACTTCCAAGATGGTCAAAAAAGTTCTGCAAGCCGCATCTTTGCAGTGCTGTAGGAGCGGTGTATACACCGCTCCTAAAGCGCCCCTGCCCATTGAAAACAATAGGGCAGCGGCGGTTTACCGGCGGTTTTAACCCTTTTTCGGCCAATAGCGGGGCGGTGGCAACCCCCTCTAGCGGCCGAATTGCACTGCTAACACGTCAGTAAAGCGCCGCTAATTATAGCACCGATTTAACGCCGACGCCTGTCCGCCCCAGTGTGAAAGTAGCCTAAATGTTTGTGTAACTGCTAAGTTCATCAAAAACTACAAATCTTAGGGACTTTCTTTGTAGACTTTACTATGAGAAGGGGACTTTACTTAGGTAACCACAATTACGTGCACAGTAATGTTTTGACAAGATATTACATACACATTAGTTATTGCTTATTACAAATGACTATGACTATGACTTTTTTTTTTTACTGCTTTTGGATCGTTTTTATTTGAATCCATGTTTGTAATGAAGAAAAACATTTATTATCTGAAAAAATCATTCTCAGAGTACTATGGATTTCTTTTCAGACACCTCATTGTAAATTTTTACAGAGCTATACGCAGGAATGGGAAGATTGGGGTACTGCTCTTACTCATTCAGCACTACAGTATGTGTAATGCAGGTATGGATATTTTTACCTAGTTACATTGGCCCTGCTTGATTATAAAAATACTATCTCTGTCTGATAACTGGACAGTGATAGAGCATCAGCCATACAATGAAGAGTCACCACTTAGCTTAAGCTAGGTGCACACAGATCAAAATTCAGACGGTTCAGCAAGGACCAGCCAAATTTAAATCTGTGTGCAGCCCTCCATGTTAGACAGAAGTTGATTGTAAGATCGGCTTCTGTCGAATAGACCAGCTGGAACATTTTCATTTGATCAGTGGCTCCAGCACTAATTAGTGTATTCTGACAGCGGGGGGGTCCCCACTATCAGATTATAATGTTTTGGTGGTGGTGGGGTTCCTGCATTCACCTCGCTTGTTTGGGTGCATCTATTGTAAAAATAATTTGTGTTTACCCAACTTTAAACTGCTGTCCCCTCCTGCCAATATGCTGACTGCTAACTGCCTTCATACTACAGCATAGCCTGATTGGCCTAAAGGGCTGACCCTTTCCTTCCTTCAGTCCAGGTCCTTGCATGCAGGGGGTTGTAGGGGGCTGATATCAGTGTGTACTTACATTTGCTGCAGTTAAAAAAAAAATAAAGGATTTTTAAAGAGGAACTTCAAATGAATAATCAAAAATAAATAAAGGCTGATGTTTTTATACCTGCCTGAAGTTAATGCTTAATTGTAAGTAATATTGTTACTATAAAGTTTAAATTTCGGTTGTGCTGATCATTGGAATGCTGATGAAATGCAGGATTCATTTGTTAATTTAAAACTGACTTTTGCATTCAGGAACCTCATCCTGATGGTCATTTGCCTATGACCCTGACCACTGCTATTTTGCCTGGAGCAGTATCTTTTAAGTTTGTTACTAAGTGACAAATAGTCCCAACAGAATGTCAAGGTCTTTAATCAAAGTTCATGAACATGACAGAGCGACAAAAAAGATCATTGGCAGGCATGGCTATCTTTCACAAATACAGATTTTTCAGGAGCATTATTTATTTTAGCCTGGTCTTTTATATTTTGGAAGGGCTTGCTACATACACTGAGGGTGATGGATTTTGTGAAAATTTGATATGAAGAGGTTTCTTTCCAGTAATACATGGAATTTCCAAATTTATTCTTTAAGGTAAGTAGAATATTTGGCACAGATCACACAGTAACACAAAAGAAGATATATCAATATATATATATATCAATATATATCAATATATATATATATATATATATATATATATATATATATATATATATATATATATATACACCCAGACTCAACTTCTTGAAGATTGCTGGGAAATTATGATATATCAATTCTGTCAGCTTGCTATACAAACACGTTTTTCATAAATAAGTTCAATTGTAATAATGAATGAGAGGTACTGTAAATACATGTCAGTAATTCTCTTCTAGAAGGTTGGCTCAGCCACTTTTTCCCCTTCTTATATTATTTTTTGCTCAGGGGTTCTATATAATCTAGGTCTTTGTAATGCTTCACTCTCAGCCACAGGTGTGCCCTAGAACTGTTCTACCTTGGTCAATACATTTTAATAATCTTAAATAGTAATTTTGCAAGTGAAGTAACCAATAACAAACATTCCTAATTATACTATAAGAGTAATATTTTTTTTATTGGATAAGGCCATTTGTAGTTCAGTTTTCCTAAGCCAGCTTCAACTACTCCATGTAGAATTGAGGACTTTCTACCATCCCTAAATTTACATACAGTAAATAAAAATGTAGACAAATTACCACTGCTCATAAAGTATGTGAAAATAAATGACTGCAAAAAAGTATGCTTTTTTCCCCTTCTTTTGTGTATTGTCCAGTTTATATCAAAACTTAATGTACAACTAAAAAGTTATTTTGTGATAGTCAAGTCAAATAGGAACAGTAGGGAGAGAATTATATGTCACATGTTCTCTACATTGTGGTGCCAACCTATCCAAGTATTGCCCCGCACAAGACTTGCATGTTACAAAGGGATGCTGCCAAAAATGAGTCCATGCTCTCTTTGTGGTCTTCTCAGTGATGTCACGACAATATTTTTCATCTGTTCATGTTTTTGTTTTTTTTCAACAATTGTCTGAAAATTTATATTAGTTTTTTAGAATATCTTTAATGTGGTTAAACCATCTAATGATGATAATAATACAGGGGAAAGAAAGAAAACCCCCCCTGAAAAGAAGTTATGGGTGGACCATACTGCTTTATAACAGGAAAAATATTTATTGCACAGAAAAACAAAAGCATATAAAAACTAGGCACCCAAAATAGCCACATTTTTTCCTTTCGCAGCAGGATGGTATTGAAATCGCCTCTCCGTGATGGCAAGTTCAGGGTATAAATCCCCTTAATACTGATACCATCCGTGCTGCCACCATGAACATCTGCAAAATGTAATGCCAATGGGGATATATCTTCTCTTTTCTTCTCATTCAAATCCCTACCTGAGTTTTTTATACTCCTCAGATGTTCACTGATGTGAATTCAGAGTTGTCTTTTGGTCTTTCCTATATAGCATTTTTTTGCACGGACACTCCAGCATATAAATCACTCTGGAAGTTGCACAATTGATGAATTTATTAATTTTAAAGACCACATTTTGATTCGCATCGGTGAAGTCTTCAGTTTTTTCGAACGAATGTACACATTTGGCAGTGCCCACATGCATACATTCCCTTAAGAGGGGGTAAATTGGTCAACTAATTTGTGTCTCTTTCCCTAATATACTGTGAATGAACTAAAGAGTCCTTAAGATTTTGGGCCCTTCTAGCAACTAGTTGGGGGCGGGATCCAACAATGTTGGTTAGCACAGGGGATTTTCTGTATGCTTGACGCAGCTACTTTTATTCAGACAATGTTGTCTTATTTTAATGCAGTCTAGGTGTTGGTGGTGGGTGCCTAGTTTTTGTATGTTTTTGTTTTTCTGTGCAATAAATATTTTTCCTGTTATAAAGCAGCGTGGTCCACCCATGACTTCTTTTCAGGGGAGTTTTCTTTCTTCCCCCTGTATTATTATGTTCACTTGATCTCAAAGTCATGGAGACCGTACCTTGAATGGTGAGTCTGCGTTTCAGGGACGCAGTACCTGTTATGCGCATATATGGGATGGTACAGCGTATACATAGTAGTGAGTTGATGGTCTCCAATTTTTGTTAAACCATCTAATGGCACCTTCCCATTTACAGAATTATTTAACAGTTTAAACATTTACATGTATTTATAATGACATTTTTTTAAAAATAAGCTAGCTTTGTTTTACTGACTTTTTTTAGAAAGCGATGTACAGTCAAGCAGCTTGCAACAATAAATCAAAATGAATGTTTTACTGATCTGATTTTAGCAAATAGAATTAAATGGGCATAATGGATTGTTGTACTTTGCACATTATCATTGCTATCATTTATAGAATGGGCTGTAATATAGCAATAATACTTTCCTCTGCAATGCTTTAAAATGAATGTGGTCTTCAACGTCTGATACCCCAGTCCCTGTTCATTTCTATTTTGTTCATGCCAGGGTTTCTCTGTCTTTGCCTGGCCCAGCACAGATGTTTAGATGTATAAAGAATACTGCGCTAACAATCAAAATGAAAAAATAAAGCTGCAACTAAAAATTGTTATATGACACCAATCAAAGTAATAAAAGAATAAAGTCGCGCTGATAAAGGGTGTAATGAGAACTGCAAAATTAAGTGCCTCAAATAATCATGACATAAAATATCACAATAATAAATGCAAAAAATACAAACGTTTGAATCAAAACGTGTGAACATAAATTAATTAATGGTCCCTTATTACAGGGGACCACGCTGAGCAGATGGCTGTAACCCCAGTCCGGGATCTCACAGGCAGGCACTAGATACCGCAGCATCCGTGGGGATCCTCACCATCAATCACAGCAGGGTGATGTGGTTACCAAAAAATAAAACACAAAAGTGCTCCACATAGCGTAAATCCTTATACATTTAATAGATTGATAAAAGTCAAATGAACACTTACAAATTGAAGAAATAAAAACAGCAAACAGAACGAGAAAGCCGTCCGGCTTCGGATCAGCCCGTAGCTTCCGGGACTGGACGTGCAGCGGTGACGTCAGGACATAGCTCCTCCTCCCTATGTCGTTTCGTCACTAGCGGACGTGGGCACGGGATACGCACAGATATCACGGATACCAGCACAGATGTTGTATGTGCATTAAATCACTTCCAGTGTCATGACAATGGAGTGGTACTATTGGTCCATATCTTTTTGGAAACAATCATTATGGAGAGTAAAATGCTTACTGGGCTGGTTTAGAAATTCAAGGCAAAAACAATAGTGATATACAACATTCACAAACCCATGGAGATTAATCGATTTCAGTTTACTGTGGTCAAATCAGTGAAAACAAAATTTGTATTGGTTACTGCACATTGCTGTTTGCTTAACTATATGATCCTAAGTATGTAAGATTTGTGATCATTCATTTCTTTATATACTATACCATATAAACATAGAATGAATGTTACAAAATGTACTTATAAGTCACATTTAAACAACATGCATTTTAACACTTTTAAGCCGGGTTCACACCTATGCAAATTGGATGCAGTTTTTACTGCATCCAATTCGCATAGCAGGAGAATGTGACTGGCTGCGGAGCGCACTGCACAGAAACGTGTGTCTTTTAGGCATAGATTCGGCCCTGATTCGTCCCTGAAATGGGAAACAGGGACGCACAGCGCTCCCGTGCGATCCGCAGCCGGTTCCAGTGTGAACCAAGCCTAAATCTCATATAAATAGTCTTGTCTTATGCAGCTGCTCCCATTGTAAGAGATGCATATACACAATCACAAATAGCAGTGTTTAGGCTCCATTCACACTTGTGCGACATGTCATGCAACTTTGGACATCAAAGTCGCATGACAAGTCGTTCCCTCTGTTTTCCAATAATAACCATTCACATATGTGTGACTTAAAGTTTCAGCAACTTCAAAATAGTATATGCACTACTTTGGTCTGACTTTCATGTAACTTGAGGGCCACAGACTTCAATGTTAACCCTCAAAAGTTTCATGAAAAGTCATACCTGAATGTTATACAATGCAACTGTTGTCCATTATTACTGGTACAAGCCAAAGTCATATCCAAAGTTGCATCAAAGTTGCACCCAAGTTGCACCAAAGTTGCACTCCAAAGTCGGCGCAACTTTGAAGTCGTACAAGTGTCAAGGAGAGATCAGGGGATTATCACGGTGCCAAACAATACTTGAAATACATAGAATAAAATTATAATATTTTATTCACAAATGATTAAAATAAATGTATAAACATACATATCAGTGGTGTGAGCAGTACAAAAAATAGGAATAATAAAAAGCCAACTAAACAATAGTTTCACAGAACCCAGCCTATGGCGTGGTGGCAGGTCCTGTAAACAGGTATTTGAAGTCCTACATGTTTCACCTAAGATGGCTTCCTCAGGGACAGTTGGTTATACCTGTATTATTATCTTGAAATTCTATAACAAAAAAATGACAATCAGACAAGAAATAACAGTATAATAACACCAACTATTGTTACAGATAGACATGGTAATGATGAAATGTTATGTCACCGTCAGATATGGCCACAGATCGTCCCACATAATGGTTGCTGGAGCAGGGGCCAAACCAGCCAACAACACTCAAAAACCACCCTCTCCACCCGGCAGGTACCCCAGGAACCCCAGTGACATACGATGGTATAGTACCTACCAATGGGTCCCAAGGGGCAGGCGTAGGAGACCCCGGGGTGAATTCAAGGCCTAAAAGCAAAGTAGGAGGCTGCAGGGGGCAAAAAAGAGGACCTGGCAAAAGGAAAAAGTCTGATATAAATATGGTTTTGACAAATCCCAGAAAAAATCTGGGTGTGCAGACCAACAAAAAGTAGGGCTAACATAGCCTCAATGATACTTACAAATTATGCAGTTATCAGAAAAGGAGAAAGAAAGAACAGGGCACCCAGTATGCTGGCTTGAATCTGAGCAGAAATAGCAGGTGGATGATGACTGAAAAATGGGAAAAATGGAAGGATGAGGGTATAATTAAGACCCATGTAAATGCAAGGGTGTATTAAAGAAAAAAATATAAAGGGGTTTGAAATGAATAAAAAGTATTAAATAAAAGCAAAAGTGTATACCGGGAAGTAGATGAACTTACCAGTAATTCCAGTAATGCTATTGGAGTAGTAGGAGCTAATAAGATACAAGTTGGTGAGAGCGGTACAATTGGCTCTAGGAAATCACTCTGCAGGAAAGACATAAAATAGATGTAAATGTGGACAGTGGAAGAGCCTGGAAGGATCGGATGGCAGCAGAGTTACAAGCTTACCCTGATTTATGCGGCACAAGCGTGGGTGCCCTGGAGATGCCGACGAAGGAATGGCCGGAACTGCCGACCTCTTATGCCCCCCACACACGTCAGGCGTCTGATGTCGCCATGACATGTGAGTGGACAAAAGGTGCCACTGCGCATGCGCCCGACAGAAGCCTCGTAGGCCTACAAGGTCCAGGGGGCTAAGCGGGAGAGCCTGATGCTGCGTGTATAGTACACGCAGCGGAGAGCACAGTGGACTGCGGAGCCTCAGCATCAGAAGGACGGAGCCGCAGACCACCAGAGGATGTAATTATGTTAAAAGGATCCTCTCATGGCAGTGGCTAGGGGCAGGCGGATACTGGCAATAGGCAGCACCGCCCTTGGGTGTCCATGCAGCCAAAGTGTCAGTGAATGCCATGGATCACCATAACAGGGATCTATCAGATGCATACCCCCAGTGTCCCAAGGGGGTAAGTGTCAAGGGCCAAAAGGGTAAACCTCGGGACGGCAGAGGGGAACAAGGTGGATTGAAATTAGTTGTAGGAAGGGCCAGTAGTCCAGCAATGTGGGAAGAAAAAACCAGGAATACTCAAGGGACGCATGACCACCATTCTCCCACACACCATTTGGGGAAACAGGGGCTACCCCTTATATGTATGTTTATACATTTCTTTTAATCATTTGTGAATAAAATATTATAATTTTATTCTGTGTATTTCAATTATTGTTTGGCACCATGATAATCCCCTGATCTCTCCTTGACCATTGTTATTAATGTTATTGGGATGAGGTGCCGTATTGTTACGAGGACTATCCAGTCATCTAACCCCAAGTGTGAATGGAGCCTTGGTGTATCTCCCCTGCAACAAATAGAGGAATAAAGTAAGAGCTGTGTAGTTGCTCAATTCTGAAAGTGATACTAAAAAGTGGCCATTCTTCCATCACTGTTACTATAAAAAAAAAGGGAGATATTGTTGCAGTGCATGTGATCTCCAAAAGTATGAGGGTTCTTCTAAAAGTTTCTGCACAATTTTTTTAACTCTTTTTTTATGAAGAATTTAAAAAACAAATGACAACTCTTCGTTTTCAATATTTTATTAAAATGTTTACACAAAAGAAGAGAAAAACAGTGCACGGTATGTAAGCAAGAAGGAAAATTACAAAAGTTGTGGATCCTCCACTGTATATTCTATACAAAAAACAGAGTAAGTAATGTAAAAACAGGAGGCGTAAACCAATAAACATTACAGTTATAATGAGCTACATTTTCTGTGAAGATAGCACCGATCATGTATCAAGGGCACCTTTCATACACACTTTAAGGCTGGGTTTACACCATTGCATCCAATTTGAAATAGCAGGAGATTTTGACCGTCTCTCTATGGAGACGGTTCACATATCTCCGCTGTGGCTCCGGTGCCAATTTGCACAGGAGCCTGTGCGTCTTTTGGTTCGTTTTAGGTCGGAATTCAGCCAAAAATTGGGGCTGAAATCTGACCTGAAACAGTGAACCAGGACGCACAGAACCCTAAAGCAGAGTTCCACCCAAAAGTGGAAGCTCCACTTATCTGCTTCCTCACCCTCTCCGTCACATTTGGCACCTTTCAGGGGGGAGCAGGTACCTGTTTTTGACAGGTACCCGTCACCCACTTCCGGGAGACTGCGCCGCAGTGACCTCGGCCCCCATCTTCCTTCCTCTGCCGCCGGGCCAGTTAGAAAGTGCAGCGCACTTCACGCATGCGCAGTAGGGGAACAGCTGTAAAGCCAAAAGGCTTTACTGTCAGTTTCCCTTACCAAGAATGGCGGCAGCACCCGAGAGCTGATTGGAAAATCAGCTCGGGTGCCGACATCATGAGATCGATGGACAGGTAAGTGTCCTAATATTAAAAGTCAGCAGCTACAGTATTTTTAGCTGCTGACTTAAATTTTTTTGGTGGGTGGGGGGGGACGACGACTCCTTTTTAATATACTTCAAGCATGCTACAGACTGAGGGCCATATCTCATCAGAGTGGCTATAGAAATTACAACTCTTATACTAAACTGCAAGGTCAGCCAGATTGCTAAACAGACTAGTCACATGGCACTCAGACACGACCAATTACTACTCCTCCCACCCTCACCATTTCCAACAAAAATAATAAAATGCGGAAACTTTTTGAAGACCCCCTGCATATTTTTTTTCTAGTTAAATTGCTTATGGAACCATTGGGTCCTGAATGCTGTCTGCGTCCAGGGCCGATCACCCACAGGTGATCACGCACACATGAGTGATCAAACGTGAACGCCTGCCAAATGGATGCAGGTGTTTTCAATGGGGCTTCCTGTCCGCACCTATTTGCATGGATCCCTGATGAGTCTCCCACGGGTAATCACAAACAGCCCCATTCACAAGTGTGAATGGGGCCAAATACTATTTCCTGGTGCTGCCAGACCATCAACCTTATTATTTGATATAGTATGGATGAATATCCTCTATGAAAATATGACAGTCTATTTCTAGGGATCATTCATAATTATACCATCTGTAAACAACTTATTTAGACAAGAGTAATGATGACCTGTTATGATCATGCTTGAGTTGTTGCCACAGGTTACTCCACATAAATATGCCTTTTAAACAAGGGTTCTAGTGTATGTCCTATACTGCAGTTGTACCCTCACCTTCACTTATTGATGTAATGGAAATTATAGTGAATAACCTCAGCAGCATATTGCATAAAATGATATAATCTTTCTAAACATCAGATGATTTTCAGTGCCCTACTTTCTACCTCCGTAGTCTTCTTACTGACTGTGACTCTAATCTGTGCTCTTTACCTCCCAGGTGCTTTTGCTCCCTTGTGGTCAGGACTAAGCCAGACTCTTCAGTGTGTGTGCAGAATCAGCATTTCTCCTACAATTTAGGAAACAAAGACACCATTTAGAATTTTTTCTGCATTTATGCCAAGCTCATGAGGTGTAAGTAGTTGGATTCTTTGACCACCCACCTCAATGTGACCTTCTTTATAGCATAACAAAACAGCAGGAGATCTTCCAACTTCATCTACTACCACTCCAAATATTATAACCTGTTGAAAACTAAATGAAAATGCTGCAATTTTTACTACAAGTTAAGTATCATTAACACATGCATTGAATTGGTTGCTACTAATGGCGTGTATTACCACCAAATTGCATTTAAATACTACAAATGTATAACCTAATTAAGTATGTAAAGAGATTGCCTGATAAAAAATACTAAATTGTTAAGCTGAATTTATCAGCCATGTTAAATTGTCAAAAATGTATAGTCCACCATAGGAGCAACAAAATCCTGCTGAATCAGCCAAAATTTGAGCCGTGGGTGGCTCAGTTGGCACCAACTGGCTCAACAAAAGTACATTTTTTGAGAAACCTTTGTCAAAAGACCTGGGTGGAAAATTATTGTCCAAACAATTCACTGCTCAGGTATTCTGACAGGTATACAAGAGTTGGCAGGGGGAGTTTACATAATTTATGCTCTTTAGCGCAGACTGAGGAATCTATGCATTGTCTCTTGTTCAGCCCATGGGCTGAATCATAGACATCTACTGTACATGTGTATGGTTAGCCTAAATATATCAAGACAGAAGTCTAGCAGAAAAAAATGTGATGTTCGAACACTGCAGATGTCTGGTGCAGTTTAGTGCAATGCCTATTTTACAGTTGTTTTCCATGTATGTTGGTGAGTTGTAGGGTCCAGCTAGGGCTGGTCCCTTTGGAATGGCAGAAGGGACCAACTATCCAACAAAGTGGCGGCCCGTCCATAGGGGGCACATGGGCGCCGCCCCCCAAGCTGTTTAAAAAAAATTAAACAATAAAATAAATTGTCACTTTAAGAGTGACCAGGTGCCGGACACGCGTCGGTCTATGGGAAGCTTCCCAGCCTGCAATCAGCTGATTGCAGGCTGGGAAGCTGATTTGCCCATGTTTAGGGTGTGGTTGGGGCAGACGCAATGCGCCCACAAACACCCCCACTCTACTGTGATTTGTCAGTATGGCATAGTAACTGGTTAGGATTGGCGCGGCGGGGACCAGAGGAGAGGACAGTGGGCGGTACTTTTATCGTCACGGTGGGGGTGGAATCAACTGGGACCAGAGGAGAGGACAGTGGCGGTGCTATTTCGTCACTTCCAGTTTCCTGGCCACAGTGGGGGTGGAGTCGACTGGTGTGTGCCTCGGTGGATTCAGAGAGGAGCAGCGCCATTGAAGGTAAGTACTGGCCTGGTGCTGCAGACCCCAGACACACTCTTCTCTTGGTCTCTCTGAGACCTTGCTGCCTGCCCCTCTGTTCTGCACAGCCACACGCTGACAGTGACTCCCTGTCCCAGGTTCCATCCTATCCTAGTTCCAATGCCATGAGAGTGAGACCTTGCTGCCCGCCCCTCTGTTCCGCACAGCCACACGCTAGCTCTTCCAGCATCACAACATGACATCTCAGAGCTGGAAAGGAAGTTGATGCTGAAAGATTGGGGGGGTGTATATGTGTGTATAATACATTGGGGGGTCACTCAGTATATATCTTACATGGGGACCAGTGAATATATAATATATGGGGAGTCAGTGTACATATATAGAATTCAGTGTATATAAAATATATGGGGTATTGGATGGGGTAGTGTATATATAATATATGGGGGTTAGTGTATATAATTTATGGGGGTAGTGTATATAACATATGGGGGGTAGTGTATATAATTTATGGGGGGTTAGTGTGTGTATAAAATATATAAGGGGTTGTGTATATGATTTATGGGGGGTAGTGTATATATAATATATGGGGGGTAGTGTATATACAGTCAGGTCCATAAATATTAGTTAAATATACAGTTAAAGCACATCTTGTTCATTTCATTTCAAATCCATTGTGGTGGTGTATAGAGCCAAAAAGATTAGAATTGTGTCGATGTCCCAATGTTTATGGACCTGACTGTAATTTATGGGGGGTAGTGTGTATATAATATATGGGGGTTAGTATGTATATAATATATGGGGGTAGTGTGTATATAATATATGGGGGGTAATGTGTATATAATATATGGGGGGGTAGTGTATATATAATATATTTTCTCTATCTGCTTGAACCTTGGTTTTGCGATTTCTGTGTGGCCGTGACGGACGGCAACTTGCTTGAGTCGCACTGGATGCTGGAAATGTCCTTAGGAAGTTTTACATGATTTTCAAGGGATGAAACACCCACTCTGACCAATTATCGTTACCCCTGAAGAAGAGGTCAACTTTTTTGCATACCTCGAAACGTTGGGTTTCTTTGATCATTGGTTATTTACCTGTATCATTGCAATTGGTCATTTTTCCTATACAATTGTTTCTTCCCATTATATGCATCCATTTTACTGTATATACGGTTAGGTCATGTGTAATGTTTTTAAAAATGTTAAATAAATAAACTATAATACTTTTATACAAAAATTTAAAATTTCCTACTATTTTCCACTTTATCAGAGGTGACCCCGCTAAAAAGTCCCGTTAGAGGAATTGCACTCCGATAGGGGGTGCTTGTGTTTGGCTAGAAATTGGGATGGGGGCCCACCTCTAGAAATTTACAGTGCCTATTGGGATGACACCTCCTTCCTTTCTATAATATATGGGAGGTAGTGTATATAATTTATGGGGGGTAGTGTATGCAGTGGCTGCATTTGATGGGCACAGTGGCTGCATTTGATGGGCACAGTGACTGCAATTGATGGCACAGTGGCTGCATTTTTTTGGGCACAGTGGCTGCATTTGAATTTTTTCAGTATTTTTCAGCTTGTTTGTGCCCCCCAAAAAATGTTGAGCACCAGCCGCCACTAATCCAACAGCTCATTGCAAAAAAGTATTTGAGCCAGACAAAGAAGGCTTTAATAATTGTCCCACATCAATAGCAGAAATGGAAAGGTAAGAGAAATAGAACTTATTATTTTCAAGAAGGAAGTCCCTTGCAATTATTAAGACACACCAAGCTACAGCAAAAGACAGATGTTTCAGGGGTGCAATATCCACTGTCTGTTGATAAAGGGGATGTTGCATCCCTGCAACATCCTTCTTTTGCTGTGTCTCAGCGTGTCACAATAAATACAAAACGTTTTAAACTACCGTAAGTAAGTTCACTGTGTCCCTATATACAGTCAGGTCCATAAATATTGGGACATCAACACAATTCTAATCTTTTTGGCTCTATACACCACCACAATGGATTTGAAATGAAACGAACAAGATGTGCTTTAACTGCAGACTTTCAGCTTTAATTTGAGGGTATTTACATCCAAATCAGGTGAACAGTGTAGGAATTACAACAGTTTGTATATGTGCCTCCCACTTTTTAAGGGACCAAAAGTAATGTGACAGATTAACAATCATCCATCAAACTTTCACTTTTTAATACTTGGTTGCAAATCCTTTGCAGTCAATTACAGCCTGAAGTCTGGAACGCATAGACATCACCAGACGCTGGGTTTCATTCCTGGTGACGCTCTGCCAGGCCTCTACTGCAACTATCTTCAGTTCCTGTTTGTTCTTGGGGCATTTTCCCTCCAGTTTTGTCTTCAGCAAGTGAAATGCATGCTCAATCGGATTCAGGTCAGGTGATTGACTTGGCCATTGCATAACATTCCACTTCTTTCCCTTAAAAAACTCTTTGGTTGCTTTCGCAGTATGCTTCGGGTCATTGTCCATCTGCACTGTGAAGCGCCATCCAATTCTGAAGCATTTTGCTGAATATGAGCAGATAATATTGCCTGAAACACTTCAGAATTCATCCTGCTGCTTTTGTCAGCAGTTACATCATCAATAAATACAAGAGAACCAGTTCCATTGGCAGCCATACATGCCCACGCCATGACACTACCACTACCATGCTTCACTGATGAGGTGGTATGCTTTGGATCATGAGCAGTTCCTTTCCTTCTCCATACTCTTCTCTTCCCATCACTTTGGTACAAGTTGATTTTGGTCTCATCTGTCCATAGGATGTTGTTCCAAAACTGTGAAGGCTTTTTTAGATGTTGTTTGGCAAACTCTAATTTGGCCTTCCTGTTTTTGAGGCTCACCAATGGTTTACATCTTGTGGTGAACCCTCTGTATTCACTCTGGTGAAGTCTTCTCTTGATTGTTGACTTTGACACACATACACCTACCTCCTGGAGAGTGTTCTTGATCTGGCCAACTGTTGTGAAGGGTGTTTTCTTTACCAGGGAAAGAATTCTTAGGTCATCCACCACAGTTGTTTCCCGTGGTCTTCCGGTTTTTTTGGTGGTGCTGAGCTCACCGGTGCGTTCTTTCTTTTTAAGGATGTTTCAAACAGTTGATTTGGCCACACCTAATGTTTTTGCCATCTCTCTGATAGGTTTGTTTTGTTTTTTCAGTCTAATGATGGCTTGCTTCACTGATAGTGACAGCTCTTTGGATCTCATATTGAGAGTTGACAGCAGCAGATTCCAAATGCAAATAGCACACTTGAAATGAACTCTGGACCTTTTATCTGCTCCTTGTAAATGGGATAATGAGGGAATAACACACACCTGGCCATGGAACAGCTGAGAAGCCAATTGTCCCATTACTTTTGGTCCCTTAAAAAGTGGGAGGCACATATACAAACTGTTGTAATTCCTACACTGTTCACCTGATTTGGATGTAAATACCCTCAAATTAAAGCTGAAAGTCTGCAGTTAAAGCACATCTTGTTCGTTTAATTTCAAATCCATTGTGGTTGTGTATAGAGCCAAAAAGATTAGAATTGTGTCGATGTCCCAATATTTATGGACCTGACTGTATTTAGTGGCATCGAAACTGCTATGTGTACACTCCTGCACTGCTGCATATTTTAAAAGCAAGAAATCTTATGAGCTGATTTTTATAACTAAAAACAGGTATTTAGAATCTTTTTATTTAATAATAGGGTCATATTCAGTATTAGCACTATTTGGCTTATCCTGATAGTTTTCTATTGAGTGTTGTACTTGGAGACTTTTTGTAAATTTTCCATCAGCTTAAAGAAAAAATTGAATCACATGGAACCAGTCTATAGGAATCTGCCACCTGCAACACATTCAAAATAGTAATGGAAATTACTTAAATCATACTAAGGTCAAGAGTCTTTTTCAAGTTGATATTTCCAGTCAAAAGCTGATGGAAGGTTCCAAACCTACCTTAAAAGTGCCAAGTTTTTCATAGAATATTAAAGGGGATAAAGCTGCCTGAACAGTTCCCCCCACCCGTGGCTGTTTACCTGGTCAAGAGGATAAGCATTTTCTTGATTGCCCTTGAAATTAATATATGTCTCTTTGAATTGTCCCTTCTATCTCTTATTTAAAATGATAGTTTGATATAGAACATTGCATGATAAACAATTTCCAGTTTTTAAAATATGATATTTTTTTTTCCATTTTTTTCATCCTTAGCTTCACGTTAGTGCTGCTGACCTCCTGCAGTTTCCTTTTAGTTGCTTCCTTCCTACATACATGAACTACAGCAATGGCTGCAAGAAAACTTTGGTGACAACAGTGGACTTTGCCTGGATACGTGTTAAAATGGTCACATGTAGTCAATGCTGAAAGCTTACATAGGACAATTGGGAGTATTGACGCATTTATATCGCCAGCACACCATGGATTTTCAAAATAGTGTCCAAAAGTTTATTGAAGTGACCACATCACAGCAAAGAAATGTGATGTTTTGGGCCATGCAGGGCCCCTTTATCAGGCATGACAAAAGGAGTCCTGTGCTAATTTGAAGATCCAAAGTGTGCTGGTGATATATACTTTAATGTGTGTTGATACTGGTTCCCAGTTGGAAGTTGCTACAGCACCTTCCTGTTACAAGCCATCTCCAGGAACATGTGAGATGGGTATATTTTTTTAATTTCTATTTCTTTATTCAAGATTTTCTTAGATCCAACAAAGTTTAAAAAGAAAAGAAAAAAAAATGCATACAAATAACTATCAGACATGTCTCCAAGATATCATTTCCCTCATTTCCCCCTATTCAGACCACCTTTAAAAAAGAAAAAAAAAAAAAGAGAGAGATTAATTTAAGGACAATAAAACCTATTAGTCAAGAGGAGGTCTGACGGCCTAGGGGGAAGTCATTCGGGTAAATTGGTAAAGAAGCAGCTAGGTGGGCTGGCATTTCCTGCAGGTGGTAGAGCCGGGACCAGTGTCTACAAGAGAGTTGGAGGTACTCCAGGATGCAGTTTACAACACTTTGTGCTACTTCCTAAAGGGACTGAGAGTTCTTAGTCCTTAAGGGGCTGTTGCAGGAGCAAGGAGGATGGCGTAAGTACTACAGCACAGTGTAGGGACCTACAAGGGGAGAGATTGCCATGTGTAGCAGGTTTCCCTGGAAGATGGCGGTGTGCGTAATTCTTTCCTAACCTTGCCTTGAGAGATGTCTGGAGCAGTCGGGTAGACTGGTGAAGAGTCAGCCATGCAAATTGGTGAAGAAGCAGCTAGGTGGACTGGCATTTCCTGCAGGTGGTAGAGCTGGGACTAGCGTCTACAAGACAGTTGGAGGTACTCCAGGATGCAGTAGAGTTCCTAGTCCTTAAGGGGATGTTGCATCTTTTTACTTAGAGACTGTCAGTGTCCGGGAGTGAAGAACCCAAGCTGAAGTTGTAGATAGGGAGGAAGTTGTCCCTGCTTTCGTTGCTATCAAGTTGAACATCCCATAATTCCTATTCCCCATCCAAGTTATTACCCCTAATAAAACATAAAAACAAAGCTCAAAGACTGTTCCTTGTGCCCGGATGAAAGCTGAAAATTTTACTTGCCTGGCTGTGTAGGCGTGGGGAACCCTACCATCTGCAACCCCTACGGGGGTAGTGCTACTTGGATAAAGGAAAAGTATCACCAACAAATCTTATTTTTTCAGTGTTTCAATAGAAACGGTTAGCAGCAGATTGCCTTATGCCCTGTACACACGGTTGGATTTTCCGCCGAAAAATGTGTGATAGGACCTTGTTGTGAGAAATTCCGACCGTGTGTAGGCTCCATCACACATTTTCCATCGGATTTTCCGACACACAAAGTTTGAGAGCTTGCTATAAAATTTTCCGACAACAAAATCCGTTGTCGTGTGTACACAAATCCGACGCACAAAGTGCCACGTATGCTCAGAATAAATAAAGGAATGAAAGCTATTGGCTACTGCCCCATTTATAGTCCCGACGTACGTGTTTTATGTCACCGCGTTCAGAATGATCGGATTTTCCGACAACTTTGTGTGACCGTGTGTATGCAAGGCAAGTTTGAGCCAACATCCGTCGGAAAAAATCCTAGGATTTTGTTGTCGGAATGTCCGATCAATGTCCGACCGTGTGTACGGGTCATTAGTCTGTTTGGATGTTTTTACAATGAAAGCTGTTTGAAAACGGTTCTGATAAACCAATAGGAATTTTTTTCCTGTGCTTCATATGTTAATATACCGACATAAGGAGCGTCAGACCAAATGATAGAGGAGGCCAAACCAACTTTCTGTTTTGCAAAAAAAGACACATTCAAGGGCCAGTAAACACTCCCCCCTTCTTCAGGGCTATGCAACAAACTTGTTTTCTGGTTACTAGCCAGAAGCATCTATGTGAACAGCAGTAAAGATATGATGTTTTTTTCTTCATTAGAGCATATGGGCCATGTTACACTTGTGCTCCTGTCCCTGGCAACAACTTGCCAGGGACAGGATTGGTTTACAGGGCAGTCAGTCCATCGCTGGTCAATGACATTATGCAGCATTCACAGCAGCTAGGGATTGACAATTTGTGAATCCAGACAGCAAGGGAGTGACATTATTAAAACAGGTGAATATTTTCTATGCATTTTTTAGCGATCCTATCACTGGTAAGCTATTTCAAGTAACATTGACTCAGATGCAAAAACAAAATAGTAAATCCTTTATTATAATAAAAGAGGTCTGCCATTAGAAACTGTTTGGTTTGAACTGGAGTTCTTATTAAAACTGAAATGCAGCATGGAATTTACTCTCCGTATTTTGTACACTATAAACCGCATATTATCTAGATTTTTCTCTTACACACAATCTTTTTGTTAACACTGCTTGTGGCATCATAAAAATCGTTAATTGATGATTTAGTAGTTACATAAACAATCATTATAATTAAGAAAATCCATGTTAAATGTCAGTGCCAGGAAAGCTTAGCGCAGTGAGACAATGTGTTATTTTTCTATAAAACCAATTTTGGTAAAAGGAAACTATTCAAAAGCATACATATTGTATAGAAAATAATTGTTTAAATTAAAGGTAAACTCCAAATATACAAAAATTAACAAAGCTATAAAGAATTCTGTATGTATATGTATTCTCATCCATATATTTGTTAAAGAATATGTTACCTCAACATTTCATAAACCTGATTTGTGTCTGTTGTGTAACATACTTGTGTTAAAAAGTATTCTGTTCTCTTCATATTGCTTCATTTGTGTGAAATTATTGGTCCTTCTGCCTTTCCCCTGCATTCCCTTTTCAAACTGACCATGCTAGGCATGAGAGAACATCCTTCCCAGTGTGCTCAGTTTTCTAGCTGTGCTGGGAGAACAGCCTGCCTGTCCGCCAATGGCCAAGATTTGTGTTGACATGCTCCCCTGTACAGCCATTGACTGGGAAGATCAGTGTGCTGCTGTTTCACTACCCCCGCCTTTCTAAGCCCCTTATGCAGCTGAAAACAGATTATGTGAACAGATATCTATAAATGCTGTAAAGTAAGATTTTTTTCAAAAATACATATTTTAATTGTTTAATTTTATCATATTACAAAATGCAAAGTGGGCAAACAGAAGAAAAATCTAAATTAAATCAATATTTGGTGTGGCTGCCCTTTGGCTTCAAACCAGCAGCAATTCTTGCACAAAGTCAGGAATTTTGTAGGATTAGAGTCAGGTGTATTATTAACCAATTATATTAAGCAGGTGCTAATGATCATCAATTTCATATGCAAGCTAAAACACATTCATTAACTGAAACAGTAACAGCTGTGTAGGAGGAATAAAACTGTGCGAGGAACATCCAAACTCTGCTACTAAGGTGAGGTTGTGAAAGACAGTTTCATGTCACTGGTCATACACCATGGCAAGACTGAGCACACAAGTTAGTTATACTGCATCAGCAGGTTCTCTCCCAGGCAAAGATTTCAAAGTAGACTGGGGTTTCCTGATGTGCTGCTTAAGCACTTTTGCAGAAGCACAGAGAAACGGATAATGCTGAAAACCATAGCCAAGCAAACTTAAAAAACCTTCTGACTTTACAACCCCTTTATTTTAATGCATTATATACATTAAGATCAGGGCTTTTTTCTCAAAGAATAGGTGCAGGAACCCACCCTCCCCAGCACCCCCTAATATTTACCTGAGCCCCATCTCTGTCCAGCGATGTCCGCGAGTGTCTCGGCCATGCGAGACTCTCACTCCTGATTGGCTAAAACACAGCAGCGACGCCATTGGCTCCCGCTGCTGTCAATCAAAGTCAGTTAGCCAATCAGGAGAGAGAGGAGGTGGGGCCGGGTCGTGGCTCCATGTCTGAATGGACACAGAGAGCTGTGACTTGGCTCGGGTGCCCCCATAGCAAACTGCTTGCTGCGGGAGCACTCGACAGGAGGGAGGGGCCAGGAGCACAGAATAGGGACCCGAGAAGAGGAGGATCCAGGTTGCCCTGTGCAAAACCAACTGCTCAGAGCAGGTAAGTATAACATGTTTGTTATTTTAAAAGAAAAAAAAAAACAAGACTTTACAATCACTTTAATGCAGCAGATGAAAGACACATCATGTTTACTTCCCTTGGATGTCGGAAGATGTTCCTTCAAAAACTGTGAAAAAGTGTACCTAGAATTGATGCTGTTTTGAAGGCAAAGGGTGGTCAGACTAAATATTGATTTGATTTAGATTTTTCTTCTGTTCATTTATCATATTTATTGGCGTATAACACGCACAGGCGTATAACACGCACCTTCAATTTAAGAGGGAAGTTTCAGGAAAAAAACGTTTTTTCAAAATAAACCACTTTGAAGCAAAATAATGGTCAGTGTCCATCAATGCAGCCTGATTAGTTGTCATGTGCAGCCTCAATGCAGTCTGATCTGTGCCCATCTGCAGCCTGATCTGTGCCCATCTGCAGCCTCAATGCAGCCTGATCTGTGCCCATCCGCAGCCTGATCTGTGCCCATCTGCAGCCTCAATGCAGCCTGATCCGTGCCCATCTGCAGCCTCAATGCAGCCCGATCTGTGCCCATCTGCAGCCTCAATGCAGCCTGATATGTGCTTATCTGCAGCCTCAATGCAGCCTGATTAGTGCCCATCTGTAGCCTCAATGCAGCCTGATATGTGCCCATATGCAGTCTCAATGCAGCCTGATCTGTGCCCATCTGCAGCCTCAGTGCAGCCTGATCTGTGCCCATCTGCAGCCTCAATGCAGCCCGATCTGTGCCCATCTGCAGCCTTAATGCAGCCTGATATGCGCCCATCTGCAGCCTCATCTGCGCCCATCTCCCATCAATGCAGCCTGATGCTCATCTGCAGCCTCACCATCTCTCATGCAGGAAATCAGCGAGCCGTCATCTCCTGTTTACTCGGTTCTGTCGGCAGTCACATACACAGTCCCGCCTCAGCCATCGGCATTGGACCAGCTCCTGTGATTGAGAGAACACTGGTCCAATGCCGGTGGCGGAGGCGGGACTGTGTGTGTGCACCGTCAGAGCCGAGTGAGAGCTGATTATACAGGAGATGATGGCTCGGTGAATTCCGGCGGCTCTCATCCCCCTCCTTCCTCTCCAAGGTACACTATCCGCGTATAGCACCCGTGATTTGCCCCCTATTTTCAGGGGGAAAAAGTGCGTGTTATACGCCAATAAATACAGTACTTTTTTTTTACTCATTTTGTTAATTAATAACAAAAAAACTATTAATACTTCTATTTCTGAAAGCTTTCTTAAAGTGATATTAAAGGTTTGGATATTTAAAAACAAACAAACATGGTTTACTTACCTGCTCTGTGCAGTGGTTTTGCACAGAGTAGCCCTAATCCTCCTCTTCTTGGGTCCCTCGCTGGCACTCCAGGGCCCTCCCTCCTGCTAGTGCCCCCAGAGCAAGCAGCATTCACACACGGTTTGCAGGTCGGCCCGCTCTCTCCTCATTGGCTCACTAGCTGTGATTGACAGTAGCGGGAGCTAATGTACCCTGCTGCTGTGTCTCAGCCAATGAGGAGGGAGAGACCCGGAAGAGCTGAGGCTCTCATGCACATTGCTGGATTGAGATGGGGTCAGGTAAGTATTGGGGGGCTGAGGGGGGGACTCCATCCAGAATAGTTTTTACCTTGATGCATCAAATGCATCAAGGTAAAATACCTTCAGCCTTTACAAGCTCGTTAACTTAAAGTATTTTTTCACACCCGTCTAAAACTTTCGCACAGTTTTATATATACATATATATATATGGATTCGCATATACTTTAGGAGTTGAAGCAGAAGTACCATGGGTGTGCCACTGTCAGTGATGTATATGGATTACAGTGGGCACTACCACTTGTGCAGGGATGGACAGATATCTTCTTGATCAAAGTTCTAGGTAACATATCTAGTGTAGATGCTTTGTACTGAGTGGTAGCAAAAGGCTTTCTTGTCTCTGTGCTACTTTGCTTTAAACTGAATGCAGACTGCATTGGTGATGGCTACTGATTGCAGCTGGAACAAAGTGGCTTAACTCCTGTATGTTCAACTTTGTCACACTTAAAGTGGTTGTTAAGCCACTCTAACCTGTATACACCATGAGCACTGCCTCCTATTGTCGTATCCAGCTCTGTGTGTGATTTATAAAAAGAAATGCTGCAAATACCTCATTTTACTGCCGAGATTGCGATCACATGACTGGCCAGCTTTCTCTTTTCCTTCTCTGAGAGATGCAACAGGTGGGGCTGAGATTCCTCTGCTGATGTCAGTCAGGAGGGGAGAAGGAGAGTAGAAGAGAGCTGGCTGGTCATGTGATCACAGTCTCAGCTCTTAAATGAGGTATTTATAGCATTTATAGTTATAGATCATTCACAGAGGGAAACACTGCAATAGGAGGCAGTGCTGATGGTGTATACAGGTTAGTGTTACGAGAGCAGCAGGAGGGAGGAGGGGTGGCTCACACACAGACAGGGAGGGAAGGTGGGAGGAGGACACAGTGGCAGAGAGGAGAGCAGATAGCAGGCTGCTGATGACTGTGGCACGTAAACTGATCACGGTGTCAGGGCTCAGGAGCCTTGATACACCGTGCTCAGTTTACAGGGGGGTGGGGAGAAACTGGTAGGATCAGACAGGTTTTTTAGGTGTTACAGGGGGCCAAATGACACAGGACAAGCATTGTGTCATAATATGCTTTAAAGGAGCAGGATCCTTTTTTTTTTTTCTTTTTTGAGTTAAACACTTTAAAGGCAGAACTTGGGCCACTACCTAAAGAGCAAGAGTTGGCAAGAAGTGAAATCAATCTGCAAATTGCTAATGATACCTAGCAAGCATTGCAACTCTGTAAACATCAGCTCACTTTACATTGGTCTTAGCTCTATGTGGTCAGCTGAATCCAGATTCCAGGGGTTACTACATGATGTAGTGGGTGTGTGCTTATGTAACTTTTTAAAAATGTTTGCTTGATATATCACAGGCAAATCTGATAGGAGATTTGGTAAGAAATGCAGTAAGACAGATTCATCTAATGAGATTCCATGGCAAAGCAGATATGTCTCTTAAAGCAGGTATGTATTTTGCCTATTCTATATGTGCGCACCGTGCTCTTGAATGAAAATACAATTGTGCTGCTACTTAAACATAGTAAACAAATAAAATTGGTGAAACATAAATCATGCTATAATAAATAAAAGTTTCACAGTAGTGCACTAATAAACCTTGTGAAACCAAAATAAGTGTCCATGCAAAAATATATAAATATATACACATATGCCCTGTATACACGATAGGATTTTCCGATGGAAAATGTGTGATAGGACCTTGTTGTCAGAAATTCCGACCGTGTGTAGGCTCCATCACACATTTTCCATAGGAATTTCCGACACACAAAGTTTGAGAGCTTGCTATAAAATTTTCCGACAACAAAATCCGTTGTCGGAAATTCCGATCGTGTGTACACAAATCCGACGCACAAAGTGCCACGCATGCTCAGAATAAATTAAGAGATGAAAGTTATTGACTACTGCCCCGTTTATAGTCCCGACGTACGTGTTTTACGTCACCGCGTTCAGGGCAATAGACAATAAGACAATATTTTAAGAAAGAAATAAGAAGAAACAAGAAACAAGAAATAAAGTTCAACAGATGGTGATGAAATAAGTGGAAAAAACTGCCACTGAAACACCAAATATCCTCCACCAATTCTACTCCCTTAAGAATAAAGCTCACCAGATGTCATTGCCATTCACTCTTGTGTCTGGAAAAAAAAGCTTATGTGTTATATTGCAACTCCTCTATAGCTACTCATCAGCTCTTCAGTTTTATATTAATATATATATATATATTTCATTGCTATCAGATCTGTTTATAATTGGACTAATACATTTGTAATCATGTGTATTGACTTTTACTACTTTGATGTCATGTGCTTTATTTAAAGTCCCACTGGAATGCAACCTTGTATGTACAGATTTCGGGATAGAGGCACATGACTATAGATTGTGCTCCAGGTCACAATTTTCCTACAATCCAGCGATGTATTGGTGCGTCACTGGGCGACAAGTTGTTAATAATAGATTTGGAGATCTCCTAAACCTCTTATTGCCTAACGATAAAACAAATCTTAATGCCTGAACAGAGTTTTGCAACTTTGGCATGAGTTAGTATAATTGCACATATTACAACTGCTTATTGTGTCCAGGTAAATTATATATATTTTTTTCAGGATAATTTGAGCCTTTTATTGGTGCTAAATGGTAATGGATGTCTCCTATTTTTTTATTGTTCAAGGAAAACTGTCTCAAACTAGTAAAAAATTGTAAAATGAAGCTGCTCATTTCTCGCTATTACCATCACCCATAACCAAAAAAAAAGAAATAAGGAAATTCTCCTACTACTTTGATGATGTTCATGGCAATACTACAGATATGTATATTATTTGTTGCTTGTTCATGTAGTAGGTCCCTAAAGAAACAAAGAAAAGTGACAGCAGAAAAAGACAGCATAGTCCATCGAGTATGCCCATTTTTTTTGGGGGGGGGGGGGGGGGTAGTTGTTCTTGATTGGTTTTTTCTGTTTGTTTGTTTTTTTTTGTTGTCTGACTATCTATGTTTATCCCAAGCATGTTTATAGCCATTTATTGTTGACTGTCTCACTACCTCTGCTGGTAGTTTATTCCAATCATCAGCTACCCTTTCAGTAAAATAATACTTTATAAGATTAATTTTGAACTTCCCAGTTAGTTTGAGGTCATGTACCAATGTTCTTGATTTTGATTTCATATTAAAAAAAAGCTGCCTTCCTGAACCTTATTTACCCTCTTGATGTATTTAAAGGTTTCATTCATGTCTCCCCTTTCCCTTCTTTCCTCCAGGCTGTACATAATAAGTTCCTGAAGTTGCTCTCGATATGTTTTATCCACACTTTGACACAAAAAAAAAAAAAAACTAAAACCAATGACTTGACCTTTGACTCTGATTGTGACCTTTGAAACTAAAGGGTGAAGCTAGGTGATATGTTCAAGCAAGATATTCTGCCAACATCCCAGAATAATCGGTATAAAAGAAACATCCACAGGACTTTTTAAGCAGAGTCATGAGTACAACTGTATAAGTGCCAATCTTTATTGCAAACATGATAAAAGACTTATAAACAAAAAAGCGCAGCGCTGGATATAAACAAAATATCGTGCTATGTGCAAATACTTTTAAAATTATGAGCAAAGAAATGTGCACAATAGTTCACAAAAAAATATAAATACATAAACAAATAGTGAAAATATTTTGTGCTATGTGCAGACACTTATGAGTAGAGAGATGTGCACATTATTCCACCAAAATATTGTCCGTGAGTATTGAGTGTGAATAAAAATTGTTAATCCATTTATATAAAGTCCATAAATTGTGAAATTATCGCTGTTGGATAACCGACTTCCACCACTGTGAATCCCGTCACCTCAGAGAGATTAAAGGCTTACCGGATAGCCTATAGAAAAAGGCATGAACCGATCTCCTCTTAGGATGCTGTACCTTCTGTGGATGGGTTCCGCTATGGAGTGCTAGGTGGATATTCTCAGATCGTCAGCCATGGAGGAAAGCCATTCCCAACAGTAATGGGTGTCCAGGAGAAAAGAAAGAGATGCTCCGATAGTGTAATAAAGCTTTATTACACTATCGGAGCATCTCTTTCTTTTCTCCTGGACACCCATTACTGTTGGGAATGGCTTTCCTCCATGGCTGACGATCTGAGACTATCCACCTAGCACTCCATAGCGGAACCCATCCACAGAAGGTACAGCATCCTAAGAGGAGATCGGTTCATGCCTTTTTCTATAGGCTATCCGGTAAGCCTTTAATCTCTCTGAGGTGACTGGATTCACAGTGGTGGAAGTCGGTTATCCAACAGCGATAATTTCACAATTTATGGACTTTATATAAATGGATTAACAATTTTTATTTACACTCAATACTCACGGACAATATTTTGGTGGAATAATGTGCACATCTCTCTACTCATAAGTGTCTGCACATAGCACAAAATATTTTCACTATTTGTTTATGTATTTACATTTTTTTGTGAACTATTGTGCACATTTCTTTGCTCATAATTTTAAAAGTATTTGCACATAGCACGATATTTTGTTTATATCCAGCGCTGCGCTTTTTTGTTTATATGTTTAGTAGTGCCCCTTATCAGGGTTATAGCGTATAGCTGCAGGATACCTTTTCACAGGTTCATATTTCATTCATAGGTTCATTTTTCATTCACAACATTTGTACACCTAGCGCAAATTTTTCCTTTATAAAAAAATGATAAAAGACTAATGGGTCAATAAAATAGTACCATAGTAAAACACAAAATGGCATATGAATACTACATTGTACACTATAAAGATACATATACCCTACTAGTCTGAGATACACCTAAGAAAACTGTCAGAAGACATACAGCTTGGTCATTATCGGTGATCAACAGGAAAATCCCAACGCAATTCGGAACAAATGTTTCCTTATTAAAACGGACCTTCAGTAATTTTTTTCAACTTTCCATTTATTAAATCCTCTGCCCTTGTTGTTTTAACTTTGGATAGTAAAATATATTTTTTCTGCCAGTAAATACCTTATACAGCCCACTTTCTGTTTCTTGTCTGGTAAAAAGCCTAGGCTTATGACATCATGCACAGCTCTCTCTCTCTCACTCTCCTGATAGTAAATCCGGTTCACATATCTCCATTGCGGCTGCGGAGTGGCTTGCACAAGAACCCTGTGCGTCTTTGGCTCCGTTTCAGGGCCGGATTCAGGCAAAAATGTGGTCCTGTTTCGTCCCTGAAACAGAGAACAGGGACGCACCAGACCCCTGCTGCGAGCCGCATTCGTCGGAGGTGTGAACCCAGCCTCAATGAAAGTACAACATTTAGCAACTCACATGGTTGATAATTAATACAGGCACATCTAAGTATACAGGCATCTGGGGTAAAGCTATCCACATAGACTGTCCTCCGCACCGCCATCTCTTCCATGCTGCGCTCCCTGAGAGCTTCAATCCTTGCTTTCAGATCACTCTACTGCAGGGTAGTCTTCCCTGTCATGATTGCAGACTGACAGCGGTGAGAGCTGTCGGTGCGGAGGATGGTCTATGTGGAAAGCTTTACCCCGGATGCCTGCATACTCAGATGTGCCTGTTTTAATCATCAACCATGTTAATTGCTAAATGTTGTACTCTCATTAACCACTTATACTGCGGCAGGTTGGCTCGGCTGCACAAATCGCTGTACGTGTACCTCGGGCTCGTACACGGCGATCTGTGGGCACCCGTCCGCCGCTAATTGGCCAGCGGGGGAGCGGACTCTGCAGAGACAGAACAGGGATCTGCCGAAGTAAACAAAGCAGATTTCCGTTCTATTATCTATTAGGGGATGACACACAGATCCTGTCTTTCTGCTAAGCAGGAAGATGGATCTGTGTGTTGTCCCAGGCAGCCCATCCCCCATACAGTTGTTAAACACACTGAGGGTACACATTTAACCCCTGATCGCCCCTGATGTTATCCCCTTCCCTGCCAGTGCCATTAGTACAATGTCAGTGCATATTTTTACCACTGATCACTGTATTATTATCCGGTTACTTTACCAGTTGGCCTCGCCTTTGCCTATATAACAGCTGTCAAAGCGAAGAGACAGCAGTCGGCGGAAGGCCTCCCATCGAGGCGGAGCTTTGTTCGTTTTTTCTATTTTTATCGGGTCTGTCAGGTGGCATGATGAACAGTGGATGTACATCGCGGGACCCTTTTTTTTTTCTTTTTTTAATAAAAGATTTGTCAAAAACCGTCTCTTGTGGTTTTTACATTTTGACACTTTTTAGGTGAATGGGTAGAACGTACCCAATACCCATTCACATGGGGGGTGCCGGGATCTGGGGGACCCCTTATTAAGGGGTCCTTCCAGATTCCGATAAGGCCCCCACCCATAGACCCCAAATACCACAGCCCAGCCCCCCGCTCCAAAGAACCCACCCCGCCATGTTAAGGGCATGTGGCCTGGTATGGTTCAGGAGGGGGAGAGCTCGCTTGTCCCCCCCTATCCTGACCTGCCAGGCTGCATGCTCAGATAAGGGTCTGGTATAGACTTTGGGGGGGACCTGACGCCTATTTTTTTTTTTTTATTTTGGCGTGGAGCTCCCCTTAAAATCTATGCCAGATCCAAAGGGCCTGGTATGGATTTTTTTGGGGGGGGGGCCACGCCAATTTTTTTTACATTTTGTGTTTTTTTTTTTGTTTTGTTTTTTGTGTTTAGAGAGAATTCACAGTTAGTTGACATATTCATGGTTTACCTAGTCCACAAAAGAATTAATAGAGCCCTGAAATTCAGCATTGGCGCAGGTATTTTTTTTTTTTTTTTTTGGTTTTTCTTCCCCCTCCCCCCATTACACTTTCTACTCAAGGACTTGCATGTGTGCAAAAGTCAAACATAAAGCAAAAAAAAATCAACATTTGGTGCATTAACCGCTTCAGCCTCGGAAGATTTAACCCCCTTCCTGACCAGAGCACTTTTTGCGATTTGGCACTGCGTCGCTTTAACTGACAATTGCGCGGTCGTGCGACATTGCACCCAAACAAAATTGACGTCCTTTTTTCCCACAAGAGTTTTATTTTAATGGTATCTGATCACCTCTGCGGGCTTTATTATTTGCGCTATAAATAAAAAAAGAGCGACAATTTTGAAAAAAATTCAATATTTTTTACTTTTTTTGCTATAAGAAATATCCCCCCAAAAAATTGCATATTGTTTGGTTTGCGAAAAAGTTATAGCATCTACAAAATAGGGGATAATTTTATGGCATTTTTATTATAATTTTTTTTTTTGTAGCACTGGCGGCGATCTGCGATTTTTATCGGGACTGCGACATTATAGCGGACACATCGGACATTTTTGACACTATTTTGGGACCATTGTCATTTATACAGTGATCAGTGCTATAAAAATGCATTGATTACTGTGTAATAACACTGGCAGTATAGGGGTTAACCACTAGGGGGCGATGAAGGAGTTAAGTGTGTCCTAGGGAGTGATTCTAACTGTGGGGGGGATGGGCTTCAACTCACATGACCACAATTACTGCTCTCGATGACAGAGAGCAGTGATCTCTGTCGTGACAGAAGGCAGAACAGGGAAAGGCCTTGTTTACATAGGCACTTCCCCATTCTGAGGCTCCGTGACACGGTCACACTGTACCGGCGGAGCGCGCGTGCCTCCGGGGGGCGTGTGCACGCCTGCTAGCCCCACCTCTTAAAATAATCTGGCCATGATCAGTGATACCGAAAATCAAAAAATTAAACTTGTACGCTGTTGAGCATGTGGAGGGCACAAAACAGGAAATGACAACTTTGTGAGGGCTGCTTCACACAAATTGTTGACAAAGCGCATTCACCATTCATTATCAGCATACTGTCAGGTCACCTGAGACCAGGTGACAGATGCACTCCGTAGGAGTCAGGAGTGCACCGCTAAGGTAGTGGACCCTAGGACTGACTGCTGCGGATTGAACCCTGGGAGGTTCAGGAGGCAGGTCTACTAGATTACTAACACAGATCCCAGTGGGAGCTAGAGCATAGATTCCCCAGGGCGCGGAGTCTAAGAGCCAGCAGGTGATCAGCAAGGTTGGCTTGCAATGCATAGGTTAATATAGTGTTCCTAATTAGAGGCTGAGATGGAGCTATGCTGAGGGAAGATTATATATGCAGTCAGGTGAGAGTGGCTGGCCTCTAAGCCTCGGTTCACACCAGAGGCGGCACGGCTTGCAGGTCGCCTCAGCGAGGCGACCTGCAAACGACTGCCCGGGCGACTTGCAAAACGACTTCTGTATAGAAGTCTATGCAAGTCGCCCCAAGTCGCCCCCGAAGTAGTACAGGAACCTTTTTCTAAGTCGGAGCGACTTGCGTCGCTCCCCTTAGAATGGTTCCATAGCACAGAACGGGAGGCGACTTGTCAGGCGACTAGGTAGCCATCTTGAATTTAAACGCATTGTAGGGTGTGCCCCCCAAATATGTACTTGTATATTGGAATAGACCCTGACCAGGTTTTTTTGGGCTGGAGCACCCCTCCCCCTCCTCATTACCTCTTATTTAGTGGACACCAGTGTATAGGATGTATCCCCTTCAGTTCTCCCACATAGAGGAGTTTAGCTCCCATGGTTGAGACAAAGGATCTTCCATTCTATTACTAGAGTAGGACCCACTAATTCGGGGTACTTTGTCGCAGTAAGTGGGCTTAGCACTATATGACCATATACAGGGGGTCCCCGGGTTACAAACAAGTTAGGGACTGTAGGTTTGTTCTTAAGTTGAATCTGTTTGTAAGTTGGAACAGGTACATTTTTTAAGTGTAGCTCCAGCCAAAAAAACTATTTTTAAGCTTTTTGGATAGCATAGGGAAAGGTTAACACGCCTGTAACATTTGTTTTGCTGTGTGTGCCCCTGTTCAGAAGATTTCACCTCACTTTCTGTCCCAATGACAATTGGATTTTGAAAATTTTGGGTTGTTGTGGAAACAAGCCTTGGTGATAAAGCATCAATGGAGGTACCTTTTCCCCATAATAGCTCTTACAGGAGTGAATTTCCCTTCCTAGGGGTAGATTTCATCTCACTTCCTGTTGTCTCCCTCCGTTTGTAAGTAGGAGTCGTTTGTAAGTTGGATTTTTGTAACTAGGGGACCCCCTGTAGTGTGACCAAACCCCATATTTTTTGAATATGTTAAGGTGTTTTTAACTAGCCTTGTAGGAAATATCATTCTTGTATGTGTGCGCTGTAAAATATTTTGTACTGGTCTGCAAAGATGAACCCATGCACTCGGGCTTCACGCGTCTCTCTGCAGATGAACGAACCCTTAGGAGGAGGGAGAGATTGTGCTTTTATTGTGGCCAGGCAAGTCACTTTTTGAAGTCTTGTCCTTTCCTACCCATGCAATGCCCAAACCTTGAGGTCCTGTCATTGTTTCGTCCCCAGTTATCCGGAAGGATAAGCCCCTGGTTTTGGTGACCCTTTCTTGGGCTGAGTCATCTGTCGAGATGCAGGCTCTAATCGACTCTGGGGCTGCAGGCCTGTTCATTGATGCTGGCTTTGTATCGAAGCACTTGATTCCGCTGCTGCTGCGTGACACTCCACTTGCCATTGAGGCTCTTGACGGGAGACCTCTACAGCCTGCCCATGTGACTCATGAGACTGTTCTGTTGTCCATGGCCGTAGGGGGCTCCTCACCATGAGATAATCCAATTCCAAGTTATTTCCTCACCTAAGTTTCCACTGGTTATTGGTTATCCTTGGTTACAGAGGCACAACCCCTCTTTTGATTGGCTCTGTGCTGAGTTTCTCTCCTGGTCGACACAATGCAATAAGACATGCTTACAGAAGGTAGCCAAGGCCCTGTGCACCTCTTCACTCTCCTCCCTGCCGGAGGAGTACCGTGATTTTAGCAATGTCTTTGACAAAGGTCAAGCCAGTAGTTTACCTCCACACCGGTCATATGATTGCGCAATTGACCTTCAACCTGGTGCCATACCTGCTCTTGGCCGGGTTTACCCTTTGTCGGTCTTGGAGGATAGGGCCATGGAGGAGTATGTTGCAGATGCACTTTCTCTGTGTGTGACAGTGTCTCGTCTATGACGAGAAGAGAGGGGGGAGCCGGGGAGCAGCCGCTCGTGAGTCACTGTGACAGAGAGAACTTACTACAGACACGCTTCCTGCACTACTCTGCATACTGGCTAGTTGGTGATGTGCCCTATAATGTGCTCCCTGAGGTGCCCCATGCCCTAATGTGCCATGTGCCCTAATGTGCCATGTGCTATGTGCCCCGATGAGCCCCATAATGTGCCATATGCCATAATGTGCCCTGATGTGCTATGTGCCCTGACGTGTCCCATGCCCTGATGTGCTATGTGCCCCATTATGTGCCCTGATGTGCCCCATAATGTGCCATGTGCCCTGACGTGCCCCGTGTCCTGACGTGCTAAGTGCCCTGATGTGCTATGTGCCCTGACATGCCCCGTGCCCTGACGTGCTATATGCCCTGATGTGCTATGTGCCCTGACGTGCCCCGTGCCCTGATGTGCTATATGCCCTGATGTGCCCCATAATTTGCCATGTGCACTGATTTTTCCATAATGTGCCCGGATGTGCCCTGATGTGCTATGTGCCTCATAATGTGCCCTGATGTGCCCCATAATGTGCCATGTGCCCTGATGTGCCATGTGCCCTGATGTGCCCCATAATGTGCCATGTGCCCTGATTTTTCCATAATGGGCCCTGATGTGCCCCGTGCCTTGATGTGCTATGTGCCCCGTGCCCTGATGTTCCCCGTGCCCTGATGTGCCATGTGCCCTGATGTGCCCCATAATACGCCATGTGCACTGATGTGCCCCGTGCCCTAATGTGCCATGTCCCCTGATGTGCCCAGTGCCCTGATGTGCTATATGCCCTGATGTGCTATGTGCTCTGTGCCCTGATGTGCTATATGCCATGCTGTGCCCTGATCTCCTATGCCCTGATGTGCCCCGTGACCTGATGTGCCTTGTGGCCCGGTGCCCCATGCCCTGATGTGCCCCGATGTCCTGTGCCTCAATGTCGTGTGCCCTGATGTGCCTATACGCTGATGTGCTGGGCTCTGTACCCTGATGTGTTGTGCCCTGATGTGCCCTATACGCTGATGTGCTGGGCTCTGTACCCTGATGTGCTGTGCCCTGTACCCTGATGTCGCCTGGTGTGCTGTACCCTGATATGCTGTGCACTGATGTGCCTTGTATCCTGATGTGCCTTGTGCCCTGATGTGGCCTGATGTACCGTACCCTGATGTGTTGTGCCCTGGGCCGATCTGGATGAAGTCCAGGGCCACATTTTTGTCCCAGTCCAGCCCTGGCCCCCTTCCCCATATCACCACCATACCTGCACCCCCCCCTCCCCCATGTCATCAGCATACCTGTTCCCCCCATGTCGCCACTATACCTGCACCCCTCCCCCCATATCACCACCATACTTGCACCCGCCTCCCCCCATGACAACACCATGCCTGCATCCCCCTCCCCCCATGCCTGCACCCCCTCCGGCCTAGTTACCACCATGCCTGCACCCCCTCCGGCCTAGACACCACCATGCCTGCACCCCCTCTGGCCTAGTCACCACCATGCCTGCACCCCCCAGGTCACCATCATGCCTGCACCCCCAAATCACCACCCTGTCTCCACCCTTCCCCAAGTCAGCCTGTAACACCCCAAGTCACCATGCCTCCACTCACACACCTCTCTCCCCTTGTCACCACTCTTGAGGAGATGTAGCTAGACTGTAGCCAACACTCCATCTGCAGCCAACACTCCGCTGGGGACACCTAACGTAAGAGGTACTGTACTGGGAATGCCTGATGGAAGGAGGCACTCTGCTGGGGCACCTGATGCAAGGACAGACTCTGCTGGGGGCACCTGATCTAAGGACAGTCTCTGCTGGGGGCACCTGATATAAGGACAGACTCTGCTGGGGGAACCTGATGGCATCTGGTAGCAGGCGACATAGCAGGTGACACGCTCAGTGGTCCCACTGATTCTGCATTATGATGAGTTGAATGATTTCATTTTATATTACAATGTAATAATAACAATCATGGTGCCGGGATGACTGAAGTGCCAACACCAGGTGTTTGGAGTATCTTTATCTGCTGATGGTTAAACTCTGGAATACACATTGCTATTGTGGTGTAGGATCTGGGTCTGCTGTCCCTCCATCCCTCTACCCCGCTTTCCCTCTCCATCCCTCATTCATCTCAGACTCTAACCACACCCATTTTAGCCACGCCCACTATTTCATGTAAACCACGCCCATTTTTCTTTTTACCTATGCCACGCCTACTGTCACATGCTCCGCCCCCTAATTATAGGCTGACTCCGCCTACAGCCAAAAAAGTGTCCAAAATTTTTTTTTTTACAATGTTGGCAACTATGGTATAAGCTGAGCAGAGAGGAGGTGTTTCATCAGATTTGGCGACCCGTCAGAATGTGTAACAGAAGTGACGTTCCATCGTCGCCATCTTGCTTCACCCCGCACTCCTCCATAGTAAGGATACACAGAAGAGGGAAAGCAGACATCTTGTTACACCCACCGGAGTTTTGCATTTTACACTTATTTTTAACAGTAAAGTGAGTTTATATAGTGAAATACAGTACTTAGAATTCCATCTGACTGGCTAGATGTTGAATTTTAAAAGCAGCGACAAGTCTGCTCATCTCATAAGTTTGCTAAGCTGACCGAAGTTCGCTGCTTTTAAGGCCTCATTAACCACTTAAGGACCGCCTCACGCCGATATACGTCGGCAAGGCGGCACGGGCAGGCAAAATCACGTAAATATACGTGATCTGCCTCCCGCGGGTGGGGGGTCCGATCAGACCCCCCCCAGTGCCCGAGGCGGTCCTCTTTTGTCCCCCGGCGATCGGAGGTGAGGGGGAGGCCATCCATTCGTGGCCCCCCCCCTCGCGATCGCCGCCGGCCAATCAGAATCTTCCTTTGCTGCTGTATGTTAAACAGCAGCAAAGGAAATTATGTCATCTTTTCTCGGCTCGGTATTTTCCGTTCCGGCGCAGAGGAGAGAAGACATCAATGTGAGTGCACAAACACTACACACACAGTAGAACATGCCAGGCACACAAAACACCCCTGATCCCCCCCCCCCATCACCCCCCAATCACCCCTCCCCCCCTCCCGTCACACTGACACCAAGCAGTTTTTTTTTTTTCTGATTACTGCATGGTGTCAGTTTGTGACAGTTACTGTGTTAGGACAGTTACTGTTAGCCCCCTTTAGGTCTAGGGTACCCCCTAACCCACCCTAATAAAGTTTTAACCCCTTGATCACGCCCTGTCGCCAGTGTCGCTAAGCGATCATTTTTCTGATCGCTGTATTAGTGTCACTGGTGACGCTAGTTAGGGACGTAAATATTTAGGTTCGCTGTCAGCGTTTTATAGCGACTGGGACCCCAATATACTACCTAATAAATGTTTTAACCCCTTGATTGCCCCCTAGTTAACCCTTTCACCACTGATCACCGTATAAGTGTTACGGGTGACGCTGGTTAGTTCGTTTATTTTTTATAATGTCAGGGCACCCACCGTTTATTACCGAATAAAGGTTTAGCCCCCTGATCGCCCGGCGGTGATATGCGTCGCCCCAGGCAGCGTCAGATTAGCGCCAGTACCGCTAACACCCACGCACGCAGCATACTCCTCCCTTAGTGGTATAGTATCTGTACGGATCAATATCTGAACCGATCAGATCTATACTAGCGTCCCCAGCAGTTTAGGATTCCCAAAAACACAGTGTTAGCGGGATCAGCCCAGATACCTGCTAGCACCTGTGTTTTGCCCCTCCGCCCGGCCCAGCCCACCCAAGTGCAGTATCGATCGATCACTGTCACTTACAAAACACTAAACACATAACTGCAGCGTTCGCAGAGTCAGGCCTGATCCCTGCGATCGCTAACAGTTTTTTGGTAGCGTTTTGGTGAACTGGCAAGCACCAGCCCCAGGCAGCGTCACCCACCGCTAACACCCACGCACGCACCGTACACCTCCCTTAGCGGTATAGTATCTGATCGGATCAATATCTGATTCGATTAGATCTATACTAGCATCCCCAGCAGTTTAGGGTTCCCAAAAACGCAGTGTTAGCGGGATCAGCCCAGATACCTGCTAGCACCTGGGTTTTGCCCCTCCGCCCGGCCCAGCCCAGCCCACCCAAGTGCAGTATCGATCGATCACTGTCACTTACAAAACACTAAACGCATAACTGCAGCGTTCGCAGAGTCAGGCCTGATCCCTGCGATCGCTAACAGTTTTTTTGGTAGCGTTTTGGTGAACTGGCAAACACTAGCGGCCTAGTACACCCCGGTCGTAGTCAAACCAGCACTGCAGTAACACTTGGTGACGTGGCGAGTCCCATATGTGCAGTACAAGCTGGTGAGGTGGCAAGCACAAGTAGTGTCCCGCTGCCACCAAGAAGAAGACAAACAGGCCCGTCGTGCCCATAGTGCCCTTCCTGCTGCATTCGCCAATCCTAATTGGGAACCCACCACTTCTGCAGCGCCCGTACTTCCCCCATTCACATCCCCAACCAAATGCAGTCGGCTGCATGAGTGGCATTTTCTTTATGTCCTCCCGAGTACCCCTACCCAACGAACCCCCCCAAAAAAGATGTCGTGTCTGCAGCAAGCGCGGATATAGGCGTGACACCCGCTATTATTGTCCCTCCTGTCCTGACAATCCTGGTCTTTGCATTGGTGAATGTTTTAAACGCTACCATTCACTAGTTGAGTATTAGCGTAGGGTACAGCATTGCACAGACTAGGCACACTTTCACAGGGTCTCCCAAGATGCCATCAGATTTTGAGAGACCCGAACCTGGAACCGGTTACAGTCATAAAAGTTAGTTACAAAAAAAGTGTTAAAAAAAAATATATATATAAAATTAAAAAAATAGTTGTCGTTTTATTGTTCTCTCTCTCTCTATTCTCTCTCTCTATTGTTCTGCTCTTTTTTACTGTATTCTATTCTGCAATGTTTTATTGTTATTATGTTCTATATGTTTGCTTTTCAGGTATGCAATTTTTTATACTTTACCGTTTACTGTGTTTTATTGTTAACCATTTTTTTGTCTTCAGGTACGCCATTCACGACTTTGAGTGGTTATACCAGAATGATGCCTGCAGGTTTAGGTATCATCTTGGTATCATTCTTTTCAGCCAGCGGTCGGCTTTCATGTATAAGCAATCCTAGCGGCTAATTAGCCTCTAGACTGCTTTTACAAGCCGTGGGAGGGAATGCCCCCCCCCCACCGTCTTCCGTGTTTTTCTCTGGCTCTCCTGTCTCAACAGGGAACCTGAGAATGCAGCCGGTGATTCATCCAGCTGACCATAGAGCTGATCAGAGACCAGAATGGCTCCAAACATCTCTATGGCCTAAGAAACCGGAAGCTATGAGCATTTCATGACTTAGAGTTCGCCGGATGTAAACAGCACCATTGGAAAATTGGGAAAGCATTTTATCACACTAATCTTGGTGTGGTCAGATGCTTTGAGGGCAGAGGAGAGATCTAGGTTCTAATAGACCCCAATTTTTTCAAAAAAGAGTACCTGTCACTACCTATTGCTATCATAGGGGATATTTACATTCCCTGAGATAACAATAAAAATGATTAAAAAAAAAATGAAAGGAACAGTTTAAAAATAAAATAAAAAAGCGCTAAGGCGAACGCAAGCGGCGGTCTGTCGTCAAACGTAAACATTGCACCATGCATGTGAGGTATCACCGCGAAGGTCAGATCGAGGGCAGTAATTTTAGCAGTAGACCTCCTCTGTAAATCTAAAGTGGTAACCTGTAAAAGCTTTTAAAGTCTTTTAAAAATGTATTTATTTTGTTGCCACTGCACGTTTGTGCGCAATTGTAAAGCATGTCATGTTTGGTATCCATGTACTCGACCTAAGATCATCTTTTTTATTACATCAAACATTTGGGCAATATAGTGTGTTTTAGTGCATTAAAATTTAAAAAAGTGTGTTTTTCCTCCCAAAAATGCGTTTGAAAAATCGCCGCGCAAATACTGTGTGAAAAAAAAATGAAACACCCACCATTTTAATCTGTAGGGCATTTGCTTTAAAAAAATATATAATGTTTGGGAGTTTAAAGTAATTTTCTTGCAAAAAAAAATAATTTTTTCATGTAAACAAAAAGTGTCAGAAAGGGCTTTGTCTTCAAGTGGTTAGAAGAGTGGGTGATGTGTGACATAAGCTTCTAAATTTTGTGCATAAAATGCCAGGACAGTTCAAAACCCCCCCAAATGACCCCATTTTGGAAAGTAAACACCCCAAGCTATTTGCTGAAAGGCATGTCGAGTCCATGGAATATTTTATATTGTGACACAAGTTGCGGGAAAGAGACAATTTTTTTTTTTTTTTTGCACAAAGTTGTCACTAAATGATATATTGCTCAATGGGAATATGTGAAATTACACCCCAAAATACATTCTGCTGCTTCTCCTGAGTACGGGGATACCACATGTGTGAGACTTTTTGGGAGCCTAGCCGCGTACGGGACCCCGAAAACCAAGCACCGCCTTCAGGCTTTCTAAGGGCGTAAATTTTTTATTTCACTCTTCACTGCCTATCACAGTTTCGGAGGCCATGGAATGCCCAGGTGGCACAAAACCCCCCCAAATGACCCCATTTTGGAAAGTAGACGCCCCAAGCTATTTGCTGAGAGATATAGTGAGTATTTTGCAGACCTCACTTTTTGTCACAAAGTTTTGAAAATTGAAAAAAGAAAAAAAAACAGTTTTTTTCTTGTCTTTCTTCATTTTCAAAAACAAATGAGAGCTGCAAAATACTCACTCATAAAATATTCCATGGACTCAACATGCCTCTCAGCAAATAGCTTGGGGTGTCTACTTTCCAAAATGGGGTCATTTGGGGGGGGGGGGTTTGTGCCATCTGGGCATTTTATGGCCTTCAAAACTGTGATAGGTAGTGAGGAGTGAAATCAAAAATTTACGCCCTTAGAAATCCTGAAGGCGGTGATTGGTTTTCGGGGCCCCGTACGCGGCTAGGCTCCCAAAAAGTCCCACACATGTGGTATCCCCATACTCAGGAGAAGCAGCTGAATGTATTTTGGGGTGCAATTCCACATAGGCCCATGGCCTGTGCGAGCAATATATCATTTAGTGACAACTTTTTGTAAATATTTTTTTTTTTTTGTCATTATTCAATCACTTGGGACAAAAAAAAAAATATTCAATGGGTTCAACATGCCTCTCAGCAATTTCCTTGGGGTGTCTACTTTCCAAAATGGGGTCATTTGGGGGGTTTTGTACTGCCCTGCCATTTTAGCACCTCAAGAAATGACATAGGCAGTCATAAACTAAAAGCTGTGTAAATTCCAGAAAATGTACCCTAGTTTGTAGACGCTATAACTTTTGTGCAAACCAATAAATATACGCTTATTGACTTTTTTTTTTACCAAAGACGTGTGGCTGAATACAGTTTGACCTAAATGTATGACTAAAATTGAGTTTATTGGATTTTTTTATAACAAAAAGTAGAAAATATCATTTTTTAAAAAAAAATTTCGGTCTTTTTCCGTTTATAGCGCAAAAAATAAAAACCGCAGAGGTGATCAAATACCATCAAAAGAAAGCTCTATTTGTGGGAAGAAAAGGACGCAAATTTCGTTTGGGTACAGCATTGCATGACCGGGCAATTAGCAGTTAAAGCGACGCAGTGCCTAATTGGAAAAAGACCTCTGGTCCTTAGGCAGCATAATGGTCCGGGGCTCAAGTGGTTAAACTCTCCATCGTGTTATCCTATGTGTCCATGCACACATAGGTTGTTAGCAGTTTTGGGCAGTGGTGTTTTTGAGCAGAGAAAAAAACCCAAAACTAGTGGGTTCTGAGAGACGTTTTTCAGCTGTAAAAACGCTCTAACACTGATAAATGCTGGTAAACATTGATAAATGCTCAAAAACGTCGCTCACCGGCATTTTTTATCCATTGAAAAAACAAAAAAAAAACCCGCTAAAACGCTAACGCGGAAAAACACTGTTGCAAAAACGTTGAAAAACTCACTGCAAAGCTACTGACGTTTTTATAACATTATTTTAACGTTCAGTGTGCATGAGGCCTAAAATTCAACATCTAACCAGTCAGACGGAGTTCTAAGCACTGTATTTCACTATATAAACGCACTTTACTGTTAAAAAAAGGAGTAAAATGCAAAACTCTGGTGGGTGTAACAAGATTTAGCGTTTTTGGATGATGCTATTGCTGTAATGCTCAAATAAATATTTTCTATGGAGAAGCTGTCAAGTTGCTGGCCTTTACTTTCTATGGATCTGGTGTAACAAGATGTCCGCTTTCCCTCTTCTGTGTACCCTTACTATGGAGGAGTGCGGGGTGTAGCAAGATGGCGGTGTTTCGTCACATATGGCGACCCATCACATTTGGCTACCTGCTGGAGTGCGCATTTTGTCACTTTTAACACTTAAACAAGTCTTAAAAAAAATAAAATAAAAAGTGTTAAAAGTGTTTTTGTCACTTTTAACACGTAAAGTTTTAAAAGTGTTGGAACGCATATGGCGGCGTTGCGCATGCGCACCCAAATGTGATGGGTCGCCATATGTGACGAAACACCGGTGTCTTGCCGAGAAAGTTCCCTCGGCGGATAAGTTCCCCCCCTGTACTGCGCAGGCGCAGCGCCTGCGCAGTACGAACTACTATCAGCCGCCGGAGATAGCCGAAGCACAAAATCTACAATCAGCTGTACACGGCGCCTGCGCTCTGGGTCCAGGTTCCTTCCCCACCATCCTAGTGGACCTAGAGGGGGAATAAAAAAGAGCCAAGCGAGGCCGTGGCGAGCCCGCGAGGGGCCCTCTTACAGGCGCCGTGTACAGCTGATTTTCCCCTATTCATCTTCGGCTATTTCCACCGGATCCTACTGCGCAGGCTGCGCAGTAGAGGGGGGTCCTTATCCGCCGAGCGGAAATTTCTCGGCAAAAGTTCCCCCCTCTACTGCGCAGGCGCTGCGCCGTAGGATCCGGCGGAAATAGCCAAAGCAGAATAGCTGAAAATCAGCTGTACACGGCGCCTGTAAGAGGGCCCCTCGCGGGCTCGCCACGCTTCGGGCACGGCCTCGCTTCGCTCAGCTCTTTTCTCTAGGTCCACTTGGATGGTGGGGAAGGAACCTGGACCCAGAGCGCAGGCGCCGTGTACAGCTAATGGGAGCGTTTGAGCAGTAGTCCGTACTGCGCAGGCGCAGGGGAACTTATCCTCCAAGGGAACAGTCTCGGCAAGACACCGGGAACGTCACTTCCGTTACATATTCTGCCGGGTCGCCTAATCTGACGAAGCAGGCAAAAGCTGGGGCAGGGCCGCACGTCACTTAATGATGTAGGCGGAGTGGCCAGTGTGTACGTGCTAAGGGGCGGTATAATCTCTCAGTACGTTATGCGCAAGGAGGCATAGAAGACAAGACAGGAGGTGAGTGTGAGCACGTTACTGACATGTGGCCCTTTTCCCTTGTGTACTGTGTGCGTGTGATAGCCGGACATACGGCCTGCTCCATTCATTGTCACTCCCACCACGCTTCCTGCCCGGCTCTGCTATATTAGTGTCTTCTCCAGCATGTTAAGCCTGTGTGTCCTTCTATTGGGCTCCTGCTTTGTTGTGTCTGTCAGCCTTCTCCGTACTGACGGTCTACTGTGACCTTGAGCTCCACTGACAGGTCAGATATTGCCTGCACTTCACCTTCTGCCTGTGCTGGGCCAGTGTAACATGTGCCTTCTGTACTCTCCTTGCACCTCACATTTATTCCTTCTCATCATTGGCTAACAACTTCCAGCTGTCACTACAAGAAGGGGAATAGAATTGGCTTTTATTGCATTCATCCCTTTATGGTGTGCTTCTACCTCCCACCTAACATGTATACCTTCTTCTCATTGGCTAACCACTTACTGTCACCAGAAAAAGGGACATGGAGTATCTTGTCTTTTATTACATTGATCTCTTCATGGTGTGCTTCTACCTTCCACCTAACTCTAATTCCTCATTGATTAATAACGTGCTGTCACCAGAAAGACGTTAGAGGATATCCGTGTCTGGTTATTAGCTTTCTGTACTGTTACATTAATACTTCCTTATATGAGGTGCTCTAATGTTCCTCCTCTGTTTTTTCTGTGTGTGATTTATTTATTTTATTTTTTTTATTTTTTTACCAGTTAGTAACTTACCTTCACCAAATAGGTTGGCATCTTAATTCCTTATTGGGTTTCTTTTGCATTGAATTTTGATTACCCTTTTATTTGTGTGCTTTTTCCTTCTACTTAAGGGCCCATTCACACCAAGGTGTGCATTAAGATTCGCATACCTGCTGCAAAGTATTGTCATATAGTGCAGTCACTTCTCCTTTGCACTTTTTTTTATCCCCCCCCCCCCTTTTTTTTTTTTTTTTTTTTTTTTTTTCTACATGCCCTTTACCTATGGGTTGCACAGCGCTGTGATGTGTTCTAGCATTTCAATGATGCAACATGTTCCTCCTGGTACAGGATGATTTTATGTATGTTCATGTTGTCAATCGATTTTGCTGTCATAGGACAAATACAATTATTTAGAAGATTAGGAAGATTGTTGCACCATAGACTTCTCTACATTTGCAGTCTGGCGCGGGGGGGGGGGTGACAAAAACATGCAGGTGAATCACCTTTTAACCACCCCTTTTAAGCTGCAATGGCAGTGGATTGGGGTGTACTTGTGCTGCGATGCTTTTGCGGCTGTAGCAAAAAATGGTCACGTGCAGCGGGCGGTATCGCTGCCGAATGCAATACATTCAAGTGATTTACGGGGTAGTGCTGTGGCAATTGAAGGGTAAAACAGGTGCTGAGTAGATTTCCATCAATTTAATTTTCTGTCCAGATCTATCAAATTAAAATTTGAAATTAATCAGTTTTTCAGTTAAGCATCTTTCTGATAATTTTAGAGTACGATTCTTTGTGTGTGATTCTTTGAATTGTCTGATCAGATTGTGTGTGTGGCCACAATTACTCCCCCTCTCCCAATGTGATTGCTAATAACTTGCCATAGCTAAAAGGAAAAAAATAATGCAAAGAGATGCACATCTGATTTTTTTTCTTTGCAGTAATTACTCTTTTTATAAGGGAACATTACACTAGCAGGTCATACATTTTATGTGCCTGCTGATTGGTGCTGCTTGATGTCCTTAAGGCTTACTGTGTGTAGGTCACTGTCAAGGTGTATCGGGTCACCCAGAGGAATGGAGTACTACAAGGCTGAGCACATGGCAGTTGGTCGGAAGCGTGCCAGGAAGTATTTCACCAGTTAGCAGGTTGGCTAAATCATGTCTGTCGTAATATAGTTCTTCCCACATTAGAGCAGTTCTATATGTCTAGAGAGCAGCTGCTCAGAATTAGCGGGAAGGAATGTGTGTTCGTGTGATTCTGCTAGACTTTCCAATAAATATAATATCTTTAATCGGCTTAGCGATTTTTATAGTGAGAGCTTTCAAAGCTATGTGCAATGCACTTTCAGCTCCAATGTGACCTTCATGTGATTCCTGGAATTTTGAGTCAAGGATTGGGCTGCCTTGTTCTCTGTCCTGAAATCTTTCTGGAATGGGGATTCTAAAGGGGTCTATTTATAAAGCTACTTTCACACTGATCAGTTTTTTTTTTTTTTTTTTTTTTTCTTCCATTTTTGCATTTAAAAAAAAAAAAGTGAAAGAAAAATGCACGACCATTAAATCTTATGGAAAGTTTCACTACTGCAACTGAATAGTGACACCCATGTTCACACTAAATGCAGCTTTGAAATCATGCTACTTCAGCACTATTATAAAGCCGCTGATCAGTGCAATTTCATGTGCAGCTTGTTGAAATCTGCAAATTCATGCACAGATGCCTTTGCAAGTTGCACATGAAATTGCTTAAAATAGTGTAGGAGCCTCTTTCAAATCGGTGTAAGTTGGAGTCACACTGATTTGAACGGTTCCATAGACACAAATGGGTTTTTTTTAAGCTGTCAAATCACATGGCAAGTTGCATCTGTGTGAACAGGGGCTGAAAGTAGCTGAAGTCTCTTCACCTAAGGCTGCTTTCATACCCGAACGTATAAAGTGCTGCAATTCTGCCTGCGATTTTAAAGCACTCTGCTAAAATGACAAATCGTACAACCCAAATTTCAGATGCCATTCATTTTAATGGCACCTAAAAGTATGGTGTGGTTCTGCCACGGTCAATTGTGTGAAGCTTAACATCCAAATGAAGCTCATCCTTTTGTGGATAACAAGCTTGATGCAGTGCAGTTGGCCACGATTGCAGCACAATTTATCATGCCAGAACTGCACTGCATTTTATGTGCCATTAAAATGAATGGCCCCTGAAATTTGCTTTGTGCAACTTTGTCATTTTAGGAGATAGTTTTGCAATGGACAGGTGTGACTGCAGCATCAGTCATTGGGTTCACATTTATTCATTCATTTATAATATTTCACTGATACACAAAGTAGCTGGGGAAAAAACTGGCCGGTGTCTCTAAATCCCTAAAGTCTAGGCCATGGGGAATCTTATTTTGTCAAATATTTATTTTGATTAATTAAAGTAGTTGTAGACCCCATTCATGAAATCTGACCTGGGCACATCTATCTATAGTGTTTTACTTGTCTTGTCCAAGTCCCCAAGTGCTGTGTCTTTCTGCTGCTCTGTTATCAGCATGAACATTTCTAACAAGCTCTCTGAAATGGGAGATAAAAGCAGCTGGGAATTTGTGTCAGGGAGGGAGCTTGGACAGATGAGCAGAGAGCTTGTCTATTCAAAGTGCAGCTCTGCAAGTTTCTTTCCTCCAATCACCTCACGCAGTGTGTGCCAAGACTCGACACTCATTGCTAAAAAAGGGGAGGAGCATTTGTAACCCCATGTGCATTTTCTAAAGAATGTAGAAAGATGAAGACAGAAGGTATACAGTAGGTGTAAAACTTATGTAGGGTATCCCTGTGTGTCCTCCTGAGGCTCTTCACTGGGTATAGGAGCTAGTACGCTTTGTATTCCCTTGCTGACCGGCTCACGCCGATATACGTCGGCAGAAGGGCACGTACAAACACATTGCCGTACCTGCACATTGCCCTTCAAGATGCGGCGTTGTGGGCGCGCGCCATGAGTGTGATCGCGGGTCCCACGGACTCTATGTCCGCGGGGATACCCGCAGTCGTCTCACGGAGAGGAAGAACGGGGAAATGCAGATGTAAACAAGCATTTCCCCAGTCTTCCTAGTGACAGGACACTGATCACAGCTCCCGTTGATTGGGAGCGGTGATCGGTGTCGTGTCATACATAGCCCAGCCCCCCACAGTTAGAATCACTCCCTAGGACACACTTAACCCCTGCAGCGCCCCCTAGTGGTTAACCCCGTCACTGCCAGTCATTTACACAGTAATTAGTGCATTTTTAATCGCACTGATCGCTGTATAAATGTGAATTGTCCCAAAATAGCGCCGAAAGTGTCTGATCTGTCCGCCATAATGTTGCAGTCACAATAAAAATCGCAGATCGCCGCCGTTACTAGTAAAAAATAAATTTATAAAAATGCCATAAACTATCCCCTATTTTGTAGATGCTTTAACTTTTGCGCAAACCAATCAAACCCTTATTGCGATTTTTTTTTTTTTTTTTTTTTCCTCCAAAAATATGTAGAAGAATACGTATCGGCCTAAACTGAGAAAAACATGTTTGTTTTATATATTTTTTGGGGATATTTATTATAGCAAAAAGTAAAAAATAATGCTTTTTTTTTTTTTTTTTTTCAAAATTGTCGCTTTTTTAATAATTTTTTTTTTTTTTTAATAGCGCAAAAAATAAAAACCGCAGTAAAGGAGTTACAGGCATACCCCACTTTTAAGTACACAATGAGGTTTATTTACTAAGGGCCCTTTCACACTGGGTCGGTTTGTAGGCGCTATTGCGCTAATAATTGCGCCTGCTAACCGACCCGAAAGTGCCGCTGCTTTGTCTCCAGTATGAAAGCCCCGAGGGCCTTCACACTGGTGCGGTGCGCTGGCAGGACGGTGAAAAAAAGTCCTGCCAGCAGCATCTTCTGAGCGGTGAAGGAGCAGAGTGTACACCGCTCCTTCCCATTGAAATCAATGGGACAGCGCGGCTATACCGCCGCCAAAGCGCCTCTGCAGAGGCGCTTTGCGGTGGTTTTTAACCATTTCTCGGCTGCTAGCGGGGGGGTAAAACCAAAATGCCAACGGTAAAGCGCCGCTTACAATAGAGGCTGGTCCCAGATGATTGCGGGGCCAGAGACGGTGGGCGGCTCGCGCATGCGCAGTGGGCGCCCACTGTTAAAATGCCATGGCCGCCGAGCGGAAGGGGGAGACAAGCGGGGCTTCGATTCCCCCGCATCGCTGGACCCCGGGACAGGTAAGTGTCCGATTAAAAGTCAGCAGCTGCAGTTTTTTTATCTAAAAAAAAAAAAAAAAAAAAAAAAAAATTATAAGCGTGGTTTTGTTTTGCTTGAAGTCACTGTTGGATTTCACTCTATTGATCTAGGTGACCATTATTACCAGGACTGACCATGCTTTGGACGTTCTGTGACAATTCTCTAAGATTTCTCACTTTAAAAAGATTTCTTACTTTGGTTGTCTACAGGACAAGAGCAAAGGGAAATTTGCCTGTACAAACTCCTACCCACTCTAAAAAAATAAATAAATAAATTTAAGGGAACATTGTTGGTTTTGGGCCCCTTTCACACGACCGCGATTTCAGGGAATGCCTGTGTAAACTTGAGGTCTATGGACCTCAACTTGCAACAGTCGGACCAAAGTAGTACAGGGACTACTTTGAAGTCAGTGCGACCTTAAGTTGCACAGATATGACTGGTACTCATTGGAAATCATGGGGTACAACTTTGTCATGTGACTTTGTAGTCCCAAGTTGCACAAGTGTGAAAGGGACCATTAATATTTACAGTGGACACACATGCCAACAGTTTGAGGGAGGAGAATGGGGGGATTAACCACTTGCTTACTGGGCACTTAAACCCCCCCTCCTATCCAGACCAATTTTCAGCACTGATGCACTTTGAATGACAATTGCGCGGTCATACAACACTGTACCCAAATTAAATTTTGATCATTTTTTTTTTTCCCCACAAATAGAGCTTTCTTTTGGTGGTATTTGATCACCTGCGGTTTTTATTTTTTGTAAAAAGACTGAATTTAAAAAAAAAAAAAAAAAAAAAAAAATTTGAACGGGTAATTTTTCTCCTTCATTGATGGACGCTGATGGGTGGCAGTGATGGACGCTGATGGGTGGCAGTGATGGACGCTGATCAGTTACACTGATAGGCAGCACTGTTAGGTGGCACTTGTGGGCACTGTTAGGTGGCACTGTTAGGAAGCACAGATGAGGCAGATGTGTCTCTTCCACTTCGGGACCTTTGTCTCTCGCATCTGAGCCGGTGATCGGCTTTTTCTTCTAAAAAAAAAAACGATTAACGATCTTTTGTTTACATCATGTGATCAGCTGTCATTGGCTGACAGCTGATCACATGGTAAGGGGCCGGGACCGGCCCCTTACTCGGATCGGGGATCAGCCGAGTCTCAGTGACTCGGTGATAGCAGCGAGCTCAGAGCGTGCACAGGGGAGGCCGTCGTACCTCGGCCTCCCGGGAATTCAGGTCCGCGATGTGGCCTTCATTCGGCCATAGCACGCATGTCAAATGGTTAAATGCCCTTGGAACTTCCTGTACTATAGAGGACAGGCTGATTTAGACACAGAAGGCATGTGCCTATAGGTGGCAGATACAGAGTTAGCTTTCCCTGGATGGTTATCATGCCATTCATTTTTTCCATCAGTAGAAATTGTCATCTCATATGAGCTTGTTTAAAGTCACGGTATTCTAAGCCTGGTTAGGACCTATAAAGGGAGGAACTAATACAATGTAAAAGCATTGCACTAGCATACTATTGCTAAGGTCACCAATGGTTGTGCACCTCCAATGAGGGAAGTTGGCTCTCAGTGGAAATTTATAAGTGTGTGTGTTTGAGATTGAACAGTGCAGGAAATATATCCAAGATTACTTAAGGTAACTATGAGGTGGAGCATGATGTATATCTTCACCTAGAATACGTGTGTGTCTATAGATATTAGGCGATGTTGGGGGAAAAAAAAAGTCCATAAAGTCCAATCTATATAAAGAGGAAACCCGTTCTACTATTTTTGTATCAACCCCCATGAGGAAAGCAGTTAAACAGGTTTGGTATATGCTACCAGGACTTTTCTTTTGCTTGAGTACTGCAGTTAATCTTTTTAAACCTAGTATATCCCATTGTTGTAAAGCACTCTGCCACACCTAGTCAGATATAAATGGAATTACTTTATCTCTAATTCGATGTAATGGAACATTCATGTTAATGTATCACTTCTGTAAGCATAACCATTAGGTCAGTCACGCAGGGTCCTAGACTTCAATGCTGGGTGTTTGTAAAAACAATGTTATATGTAACTGTCCTGGACAACAGTATTGCAGAGAGTGGCCCCTTACCTCTTTTGGAGACCCCTGCTGGCACTGACTGATGCTCATTTCCTGCAAGTACTCCATCAGCAAGCTGAGTGCTGAAGTGGCACCCTTGTGGGTGCTCTCCCAAACCGTGTTGTGTCCATAGACACACACACACACTGCATCTCAGCTCAGCCACGTCCCCTGTTCTCCTTACAGAATAACTGAAAGCAGCAGGAGCATATGGCTCCCGCTGGGACAGCGCTGTATCATGAGTGAACTTGGGTATGTGGGGGGGGTGTACCTTAATGCAGAAAATGCAAAGGTAAAAAAATTGTTTGACCATTTTAATGCCAAGAGTATTGCTGACTTGGTGGCATCAGCACTATTTCTGCATCTTTGTATAGGGTCCATGACTCCCTACACTTTAAGAAGTGGGTAGGATAATGCTGGGTGTCATTCAACCAAGGAGAGCACTGGCACTAGATTGCCAAGCAGTTAAGCGTTGCAGCAGCTATATTTTATTGGTTTTAAAACCGCTGAGCATTTTTATAAAAAAAAAAGACTCCTCTGCTTGCAGAGGCCCTGCAAATACCTGGCACCTTTTTTAAAATGATTGTAAAGTCATGTATTTTTCTTTTAACTAAAATCTCTTGTTTATACTAGCCTGCTCTGTGCAATGATATTCTTCTGTGCCCCCCACCTTTTAAACAGTGCAGTTAAAGAGGAAGTAAAGTACCTCTGCAAACTTTTACCTATAGGTAAAGCTATAATAAGCTTACCTATAGGTATTGAAGATGTTCTAAACCTGTACAGTGTAGGAGATATTTCCAGTGCATGCAGCCAGTGACCTCACTGGTGCATGCACTCTGAAGGAACAGCCCATGGGTGCCATTCCTTCCCTCCGTCCGTGTGTGTCTGTCTTTTAAATGTAATGCAGAGGATGCATTAACCGCTTCCATACCAGGCTAGACTATATTCCCTCCTGCCACCTGTAAAGGCAATCAAGTGACTAAACGGCTGCTATGATTGCTTTTACTTTACAGGGAATCGTTGGTGGAATAAAGATATATGAATGATGCTTGTAGCTGCAGGCATCATTCAGATATCTTCACTGAAAACCCAGGACATCAAGACGTTCAGTGGTACGGAAGTGGTTAAGGTTAAAAACCATTAGTGTTTAGAAGCACTTTAAGTATTAGGCACATCTACTGCCTCCTTCCTACAATGCAGTCTTGGGCTTTTGCCAGGCCCATGTGCTGTCATTTGGGATAGTGGGAGGGGTCTTTATCCCTATGTGAAACTCCAGGCTTTTAGTATCCAATCCTTGGGGGCAGGGGAAATTAAGGGTTTGTAAGTACTTTATGGAATCTCTTATTTAGAGGCGTATTTTCCTCTACTTCTGACTTTTGTTGCTAAAAATTTTGAAAATGATTCCCTACAAAGAATACCGTTAAGCTGAACTCTGTGAAAAGTACAAATCCCTTGCAGCATCAACTGCTTGTTTATTTCTAAGAGACTAGGAAAAGCAGTATTTTTCTGATCCTCTGCTCCCACAGCCCCCTCAGCACTGCAAGGCTGGTCCCCGCAGCTTCTGTCCTGCACACTGGTGGCCAATTGTTTGGATGTCAAGAATGATGCAGGGCCCATAGCCCTGCATTGGATGTGAGGACACTGAGGAACAGTCCACTGCTGAAGTGTAAGGCCCCTTTCACACGATCGGACTGTTCAGGTCCGCCTGTCGGTTTTGACGGCGGACCTGAACGGGCGCTCCATGTTAGCCTATGGCGTGACGGATGTCAGCGGAGAAATGTCCGCTGACATCCGACCCCGTCCGATCCGCTAAAAGCAGACGGATGGCCCTACGTCCAGATCCGTCGCTATCAGATCGTGTAAGATCTGATGAAAACGGACATGCTGTCCGTTTTCATCCGATCCCTCCCCGCTCAGTGAGCAGAGAGGGACCTGTCATCCGCTGGCTCAGCAGAGATCAACGGAGAGATCTCCCACTGAGCCGGCGGACCGAGGCGGGCTCCGTGAAAGCGGAGTCCGCCTCGTGTGAATGAGGGCTAAAGAGTCCAGTCTGCTGGGGAACAAGCAATTGAGTAAAACTGTTTTTCTCCATCACTTAGACAGAAATAAGCATTTAACACTTGCAGTGCAGACACACCCCCACTGCAAGAGTGAATTTTTAATCTTCCTGGAGTTGAGCTTAATACTTGCCTCTCATGCTGCCAGTTCCTGTTGTAAAGAGAAAAGAGCAGCTAAAGAATCTGACAATTCTGGGGCTGTTCGATTCCTGGTCCCCTGCTGTGCTCAGATAGCTATAGTACATGCACAGCTGTACGATTTGTAATTGACTTGGTGCAACAGCCTCCCTTCCTGTTATGGGCATAATGTTTTATCAGACAAGTAGTGGAAGAAGATGGACCACAATGAAAATTTCAAACAGAAGTGCAAACTGAACCCTGTATATATTTACTTTTTTTTTTTTTTTTTTTCAGTTGAATACTGAAATTATCTTTTGGAGATTTGGCAACCCTTCACAAAAAAGGGGCAAACCCCTTAAACTGGGTAAGAACCCAAAGATGCGAAACGCACATACAGTCCAATGAGCATGCCAAACAAATGTTCAAAGTTGTGTTTTTTTTTTTTGTTTTGTTATTTTTTTTAACAAAAAATTGGTTCATTGCAGAAAAAAATCCAACGCGTTTTTGGTACCCATCCAGAAGCCTGCCCTTCTGAAACTGTTCCAGGCAGTACATCACATCTGGTATCTTCTTCCCTGATTTATGCACAAAAGTTTTAAAGTTATTGTAAACATCAAACATGAAATAATGAATAAAGCATATCCCTCTATAGTGTGTACTTGTCTCTATCCAGATCAACAAGTGTCATTTCTGTCTGCTGCTTTGTTCCTCTATCAGCATGAGTCACTCCTGACATATTTTTCTGATATCATAAGAAAAATGGTGACGGGAAGAGATCTCTGGCTGATTGACAGCATCAGCATTGTTCCTGTGTGAAGGGGGCTGTATCCCTTCCCTCCAATCAGCTCTGAGCTCTCCTCGTTGAGCTCTTAGCAAAGTGTAACTTCAGCTCAAAGTTTAGAGAGCTTTATAAATTCTGGACTTTGAATTAATGTAGAGAAGACTACAGATAAACTGGTACAACGCAAGTCTGAGTGTTTAATCTGTATCACCTGATGCCAGTCAATTCACTGGGTATGAATAAACCCTGATGAAGGGGAAGTCTGTGCCTCCTAATTTGCTACTAAGCCAAATTATTAACTTTGGACTCCTGAATATCTGGTGCTCTTGGTGGACTATATGAAATATATATATATATATATATATATATATATATATATATATATATATATATATATATATATATATATATATATATATATATATCTCTTAGAGGAAGTAAACCCTGATAGGAAGAATCAACCTACCATGGCAAATATAACAAAAGTGTGTGTGTGTATAAGAATAAACGCCTATATTAACAAGCGCTGATGGATATGGTGACAAAAGCACAAAAAAAAACTCAGCCAATTAAATTGGCTAATTAACCTTAGCCAATTAAGGCAAAACAGCTGCTACCTTTTGACCTATACCAACGCCCTGAAAGATGATTTAAACGCACACAAAATGTAGGCAGCGCTTTAAAAACGCCTAAATGGTGTAATCAATATATCTCTGTATACCACACATATATAATCAGGTGATACATAAAAATAAAGTGCATAGGTGAGAGTCCATAATTCAAATGGTTAAAAAGTCCATAGGATAATCCAGAGAGGGGGGTTAATTTCTAAAAGATGGTAAACTGTCACCGACACCACCACACGTGAAGAGCCAGGGGAGTACTCGCATCCCCCTCTGAATGGAACTCTTACCAGAAAGGATAAAGTGATAGGCAGGTAAATGACACTTGTTAACACACTTTATATTCAATCAAATTTCTTCAAACATATCAGATATGGAGGGCGCGTGTACCTCTAAACTTGTATGCAACCGTTTCTTCTCGTTTTCCTCTGTGCTACACCTTGAAACTCCACCAGATGCTTCCACCACCTCCATTTGTGCCTGTATCATTTCTTGTGCACGCTGCTTTTTCTCCACATTTAAAATAATGCTCTTTAAATGGATCTAGAACTGTGTAATGCAGTACAGTGGGTTTGACTCGGTGTCTTGAAACCGGTTGGTAACTGCCTCCAGTAGAGTGGATTTAGCTGTTTTTACGCCATGGTCTGTTTCTATCTCTTTTCCTAGCAGATGCTTCAGTGCAGCAATCAAAGGAATAACTTCAGCAATGGAAGCATTAGTTGAGCTTATTTCTTTTAACTTTTCAAATGGAGATAGAAGAGACAAACTATTTTCAACTAATGTCCACTGATGTGCGCTTTGTGTTGCTGGCAGCTCGTAATCTGCAGTGTATGCAGCTAAAACACACTTTTGTTCAAAAGGGCTTTGTAGCATATAGTAGGTGCTGTTCCAACGAGTGGCTACATCTTGCTGCAGTCGTTTCGGTGCCATTCCAAACTGCATCTGCAAAGCTTGTAATCTGGAATAAGCAAGCGGAGAATACTTAAAGTGACCCACAATTTTTATTCCTTTTGATATATCAGATATGGTGCGCTGACTCAGCAATCCTTCATTCACAGCCAATTGCAGTGTGTGTGCCATACATGGTATGCTTTTAAGTTCACTGTCCTCCATTGCCTTTGCCATGTTCCACGCATTATCTCTGACAATCAGATGCACTTTAGACTTCTCAGTGTGTCAAGCATGGTTTTTAAAGCGTCAGATATTGCTGCTGTAGTATGTGATTCAACAAACTCACGTGCGTTAAGTAGAATGTTTTGCAATTATAATTTTGTCATCTATCCACTGCGCTGACAGGCTGAGCATGCTCGTTGGACTGACGTCTGAACTCCAAATGTTGGTAGTAAAACTGATTGCTGTGATGTCAGTAGTCATGAGCTCATGAATGTGTTTTCTAACACTGCAAAACCATTCAGGTAGACTGGTATCTGCAAAGTAGCGTCTGCTTGGTAGTTACGCAGCTCAATATGTTGCATGAGTCTACGGAATCCAACGTCCTCCACAACAGAGAATGGCTGGTCGTCTAATGCAACAAATTCCATCATTTTATTTGCAATGGCACGAGGTTTGGGACTGTCACTTGTATATTATTTTTTTTTTTTTTTAACCTTTTCAAAGACTGTGGCCACAGATGGTGTTAAACCTGAGGCACTTTTTGGAAGTGGCACTGTTTTTTTTTCTTGTAATCTGAATGCTGAACTGCATGACGTGTTTTCAAGTGGTGTATCAAACCTGTTGTTGAAAAATGCCTTGGCACTGTACTACCTCTTGACATTTCTGCTGAGCAAAGACTACAGATTGCAAATTTGGGGTCTTTATCAGAAACTTAAAAATATTTCCACACTGCAGTCCACCTTTGCCGGTAGCGCAGTTTAATAGCATAGAATGATTTATCGTGGGAGTGAAATCTGGAGGGGGGGGGGGGGGGGAGAGATGAAATTAATTTTAACAATTTAAAAGCTAAACCCTATGAGGCAGGTTTTTTTTTTTTTTTTTTTTTTGTGCAGCTCTTGCCATGCAAGGTAGTTATGTCTGCACTGCCGTACATCTGACTCGTACCAAAAAGATAATTGAACTGATTAAATTTGATATGGAATGCTTGCAAATTGATATATATATATAATCTCTCTAAGTGTGTGTATATATATTTATTAACTTAAGCTATTCTGTAGTATACTATAAACTTCATGCGCATGTTGTCATTGAATTTGTCAGTGTAGTATTATAAGTTATGCTACACTGACATGACAGCAAGTGCATGAGTTTCAGTACAGGCAGTCCCAGAGTTACGAACGACTCCTACTTACGAACGAAGCTCAATGCTGGTCCTGGATACCGCCGAGCAGCCATTTTGCAGCCATGGACACATCCCACACTGCAGTACTGTATGGCCAGAAGAGCCCCAGATGACATGACTGCATGGCCGGAACATTCCACATCCCTGCACAGGCTGAAGTTGCACTTAAAAATGCACTGTTTCGACTTACAAACAAATTCCACTTAAGAACAAACCTACAGTCCCTATTGTGTTCATAACCCGGGGACCGCCTGTACTATAATAACATAAATAATACTACTAGTTGGATTGTTTCTGTCAGTTTAAGTAAGGTAAAAGCGGCAATGCTCACCAGCAAATAGTAGTAATGGTAGCCATCCAGGAGGGACAGTGCCCACTCTTGTACTTGAGTATGCTATGTGCAGCCCTCTATGAAGCCGCCTCTTGGGGTCCCAGCATCGCCTCGCGGACACTCCTCGTGCTTAAAGGGAAGGTGCCAGCGTCTCCGGGAACGTGCTTATGAGTGCGGAGTCCTAACCGTGAGGAACGTGCACGCCGCCCACACGAGTGACGTCATCCGCTAGTTCTACCACCGCTACTGCGCATGCGCGATTTTCGGCAAATTGCCAAAAAGGACATTTTCGCCCGATATGTTTTGGTGCCCGAAATTTCGGTGCATCCCTAACTCAAACAGTCTTCATATGCGTAATCTGTATACAGAATTGTAGCCTGGGACAGGCGCTAACCACTTCTGGGAATAGGGTGTGTAAGGACGTTGCATACAGGCGGCGCCAATGTATGTGACATCACGCTCCTGATTCCCCGAAGTGGTTTGCATGAAACCTGTTAATAAAAGCTTTTCTGATGGATGGAGGGACAGCTGAAACCATTTTTGTGATTCGCTGTATTGGCCTGCGATCCTGTAAAACTTTTATGCCTATATCGTTAGGCTATACACAGTTGAAATCCTTATACTGTAAATATTTATACAATTAGTGGTTAAACCTAGAACAATAGAAGTCTGTTTTAAAGTGTGTTTTTAACCTGAACGTTTAAATGTCGTCTGTACTATATCTATTCCACAAAAATCAGACCACCACCACCCCCTTGCAAAAAAGCCAATTTATAATAAGGTGCATACAAGCACACTTGCCTATGTCCATGCTGTCTTTCTGTCTTGTGGATCCTTTTCAGGCTGCCTCCGTGATGCTGGTGTCCTTGCTCTCATACCGCCATTTTGAGTTGCGTAGTTTGTCTCCTGTGTTCGCATTAAGACTTTACATGTGAAAAGTCCATACTTGCCCAAAGATCTCGGAGCAAGCAAAAGAGCCTAATGCCATATCTTGCAAGTGTGAGACTAAGCACATTACATCATACATTTCCTGATGCATGTGCGCAGAATCAGAATACTGTGATATCACAGCTTGGTTTACGATCTCCTTAAAGGTGTTAGTGAAGTTACCTCATCATTCATCCGTGCAGCCAGGGTTAGGTTACTAGTCTCTCAGGTGAGTCGGGAAGTGGTTCTATTGGGGAGATTTCCTTTCCCTTCCTGTCCCATAGTCAAAACGGGAAGTGAGAGGGTATCCATCCAAAGTTTCCCCATAGGAAGATTCTCCTCTGTGATGCTGGGCCTCCCAGCATCAGAGGCAGTAACGGGTAACCCAACAATTTTTTTTTTTTTTTTCTTTTATTTTGCTATTAACAGGACAAATGGTGGATGAATATCCCTAAGACCCCTTTCACACTTGTGCGACTTCAAAGTTGCGCGAATTTTAACGTGATTTTGCTGCGATTTGGAATTTTGGAGTCGTGCCAATATGAATGGTAGTCATTGAAAATCGTGGAGAATGACTTGTCTAGAGGTCGACCGATATATGGGCCGATATTTGGGTTTTTTACTTAATCGGCATCGGCCGATTGTGCTGATAAAAAAAAGCCGATATAGCCTTAGCGTGACTTGCAAATGACTTCTGTAATAGAAGTCAATACAAGTTGCCTGAAAACTGTGAAGTGACTTCTCCCTCCTCTGGGCAGCCTGCCAAATTTGATAAAAAGAACCTGAAAGATACAATGTTTACAATTATGAATGAACTGAGAGTGTGTAGAAGTTCTCAGTTTAACCATTTAAAGACTAAATCTTTTCTGACACTTGTTGCTTACAAGTAAAAATCCTGTATTTTCTGCTACAAAATCACTTAACCCCCAAACTATATATATATATATATATATATATATATATATATATATATATATATATATATATATATATATATATATATATATATATATATATATATATATATATATATATATATAAATATAATTTTTTTTTTTTTTTTTTTTTTAGCAGAGACCGGGAATAAAATAGTGGTTGTTGCAATATTTTATGTCACACGGTATTTGCGCAGCGGTCTTTCAAATGCAATTTTTTTTTTTTTTATTAAAAAAAAAAACCTAAGCAGTAAAGTTAGCCCATCTTATTATTTTTTTTTTTCATCCAGAAGTTTTGATTACCTGTTTTTGTGTATTAAATATTTAAGAGGTGTGTTTTTTTTTTTTTTTTGTTTTTTTTTTTATCTAAATTCTACATACAAGTGAACTGATTGGAGGTTTGTTTTGTTTAATAAATGTTTAAACGTAAAAAATTTTCTGTATCACTGAAGGTTGCTTTCACACTGGAGCGGGCATGCGTTGACGGTAAAACGCTGTTAGTTTTAGCGGCTCTTTACCATCATTTTAGCAGCGCTATTCGGCTGCTAGCAGGGCGCTTTATAACCCAGCTAGCAGCCGAGGAAGGGGTTAAATGCGCCGCTGCCGAAATGCTTTGCAGGCGATTCTGCAGCGGTGCGCATTCATTTCAATGGGCAGGAGTGGTGGTATACACCGCTCCAAAGATGCTGCTTGCAGGACGTTTTTTTTTAACATCCTGCCAGCGCATCGCCTCAGTGTGAACGCACTCGGGATATCACACTGAGACTGCAGGGGAGCTGTTTGACAGGCACTTTACAGGCGCTATTTTTAGCCCAAAAGCACCTGAAAAACGCCTCATTGTGAAAGAAGTCTAACTGTTAGATTTTATGAGATGAAGGTGAAAAAAAAATAAAAATTGGCTTAATATATCTGCCCAAAAAAATCGGCATCACATATCGGCCACCGCGATTTCTAAATATCGGCATCGGCCAGAGAAAAACCCATATCGGTCGACCTCTAGACTTGTCATGCGATTTTGCAGTACAAAATTGTGGGACAAGTCGTAGAAGTGTAAAAGGGGCCTAACTGGAGCCCAGACAGCAATAAAACCTGACGTTTTTATGTTGGATGTTTCTAATCTCCCTCCATTCCAGAAAAAAATTTTTTAGCTATACTTTTAATGGCAGGATTACCAGGTAAAAACAAAGGGGTGAAAAAGAAAACTGACTCCAACTAATCTTGCAGTAGAAGCATTAGTGCATTACTTGTTAGGTTGCGCATATTTGGCTGCATTATTTATAGGTTTGATAAATACTGGGTATTATACTTTTACAAGTGTGTGTGTGCTCTGTGAAGGGAGGCGTTTTTACACTAATATTTATCACTTTTTTTTTTTTTCCCCTCCTAGGGGCTTGATCAAGATGGAAAGAGCAAGGTCTGCGGTTACAAACTTTGTAAGTAGTTGCATTATTTGCTTTCTGTGTAACATATAAGATCTGGAACCACCACCCCCCTATGTATATTGAAAACATTTAATCACACAGACTAAGTTTCATGGCAAAATCGAGGCGATCTTGCGTGACAAAGTCTAAGTGTGAATTTGGAAGCCATGGGTAAATTTCTTACCCCCTGGCTTTGTTTCCACTTTACTAGAGCCTTAACGTCACCCGTCTTGTAGCCATCCTAAATGTGCCCAACTAACCACCTGCTTCCTTCTCCAAATTCCCAATTCCTACTTTACCCCCACTCCCCCCCCCCCCTTTTTTTTTTCTCCCCCTTCTCTATTGCTTAGCATATATTACTTGATTTTGAGTGCCAATCATGCACCCTACATACTTTGGAATGTCTGGTTCAGGGCCTATTGATGCTTGATATCCCTCTGTTCTCATTCTATAAGGAGTGACGCCCTTGTTGCTAATCTGTATCAACTGCCATTTGTTAATTCAAAAGGTCGTAGTAATAACGGACTTGTGTAGTATGAACTGTGGGTGTGATGCCCACTTCAACCTGTCACAACATTGTCAGGATCTGGGCAGCCGTGAATGATGATCTGTAGCTTTTATGTGCAGAATATATGCAAACAGGCATCACTGACATCTTAGGCTAAGTTTAGGCATGCAGTTGGGTGGTAAAAATGTGATTGAGCCACATTTTTAGCACCCTCCAATAACCCCCGCTCCTAGTCTTCTTTCACGATCATGGTCTCTGACTCATGCTAAGTGTTACTTTTTTAAAGTGGTTGTAAACCCTTACAGACCACTTTTCACTACAGTAAGCCTATAATAAGGCTTACCTGTAGCTACCGTGGATCTCTCCTAAACCTGCATGGTTTAGGAGATCTCCCCCGTATCAGCATGTCCCGACGTCGGCGCACTGAAGCAACAGCTCATGTCTGCCGTTACCGGCGGCTTCCGCGCGCGGGAGTGATGTCATCGCAGCTCCGGCCAATCACTGCACCGGAGACTGCGATGCCTGGAACTCGTAGACATGTTTACAACCACTTTAAAAGGTAGTTATCACACTTGAAAAATGTATACAGTGTACAGGATGACTTTGTACCCTGTTTTCCGACAAATGTATAGAAATCCTTCACCAAAAGGAAACTTCTGAGCAAATGCCATTTTTGCATGTCAGTCCTTTAAAATATTCAGATTGCCAATACAAATATCTTGTGGAAATGTTGGTTGCCTTTTAAACTGTATATAGGCAAACAATTTTTTTTCTTAACTTGGCTACAGTGGGAAAGTGTTTATTTTTCCTGTCTGCATCCTTAATCGGGAGAATCACCGGTATTTGTGCAGGTGACCATTGTCACAGGGAAAGTGAGGGAAAATGCAAATTTGAGCTGACCCCAGAGCAGGAGAGTAAGGGGAAATCTTCCAAAGAAGACAACTGTCGGAGGAGAAATCCCCTCACTTTGGGCGATTACCCCTAACATTCCTGTTGCATCTCTGGGACAGGAAGTGCAATTTCCTTCCTGAAGCGAAGAAATGCGTTTTTCATCTCCATTAGCTCTCAAATTTGTGATGCAACAGAGAAGATGGATTGGACTATGCATGGCCTGGAACAAGAGGTTGCCTGTCTTGGCAAATGGTAACAAGTTAGGTTAATGAGTACATGGGTGTAGGGTAACAGATCAGCATTGACACTATAAACTGCAGCCACAACAAGTGAGGCCATCATTGTAAGGCAAGCAAATGACACGGGGGGGCTATAACTTCACAAATACCTCATTAAAACCATAAAACATTTGAAAGTGTACAATGCCTTTCCACTTTTATGATATATCTGTTTAGCACACGTCTCTAAATGTAAAAAAAAATCTATTTTGATTTACCCATTTCTGGTTTTGGACAATGATTGTAATGTTCTCAAGCTTTTTCATATTCTAAACTGTAATAAATGTTTACTAGTTTGGCAGGGTCCCTCTCGCATACACTCGCTTCAGTTTGACGCCGCAGACAGATGGGGATGCTAGCCAGGTGGAAATGAAACTGGCAGATGATGAAGAGTGTGGCGAAACAATGGGAGAACCTGTTATAAATCCCAGAGAGGGAAACAATGGAAGCAGAAGCTTGTGTCTTAAAATCCTGGCAGTGGTTCTGCTGTTCTTCATTGGTAAATACTAAAACTTTTGTTTTAAAGTGGATGTAAACCAGAATTTTTTTTGGATTTTTTTTTTTTTTTTTTTTTTTTTTTTTTTGATGTCATAATGTAGAGTATAAGATTTGCTATCATTTGAGCCCAGTCTTGCCACAAAGAGTTAATCCAGCTCTGAGCAATCCTCTTGTATTGTTCAGTGAGATAAAACTTGACAAACAGAGAAAAACTTTGTCAAATCCTGGGGCTAATTCAACCACTTTGGTTACCTGCACTCTAGCATTGATTGCAGTCCCTCATGCTTGACCAGCCTTTTAGCTGCTCCAAGGGATTGGATTGGGGGGGGGGGGTGAGGAAATTTGTGACTGGCTGACAATGAGAAAGCACAATGTCTAGCAAGATCTCTTGTGGCAGAACTTTTGGGAGTAGTAATGCCAGCTACTATGTTAATAAAGGCCACATACATATAATGAAAAGCAATCTTTTAAAAATTTTATGGTTTAAGATCTTGGTGACTTGGGTTTGCCTCATGCTTTCTGTACGTCTTCCCCCCTCCCCTTTTTTTTTTTTTTTTTCCCCCTTCTGCAGCTTTAACTTTTTTTACTATTGTCCTGCAGGTTTTCTGATTGGATACTTGAGCCATAGAGGACGTGTTTCAGCTGCACAACAGACTACAGTAGATGGTACCAATGGGGATGAGGTTGTAGAGGAAGAGGTTGACGAGGAACATTCTCAGGACAGCCCTAGTGTCTTATACTGGTCTGATCTGAAGCCGATCCTGGATAAAAAAATTGAACTCCTTAACTTTGAAACAAGCATTAAGTATGTAACAATCCAAGTTGGCTTCAAACTAGTCTGTCTCATAACTTGGCGGTCTGTTAAATGCCAAATGTACTTTTCTTAAAAGCATATTTTTGCAGGTAAGCCCCAATTCACGCTGCCGTGACTTGACTTCAGTCACGTGACCCGTCACGCCTCATTAACTGCAATGGAACCGTTCTAGTTGGTGTGACTCAAGTCGCTCCGACTTAGAAAACCGTTCCTGCACTACTTTTGGTGTAACTTCAATACGGCTTGCATTGACTTGCAGTCGTATGCAAGCCATGATGAAGTCATGCAGGGATGTTGGATTCAAAGTCGTGACAGTGTAAACCCAGGCTAAATGTGCAAATCTATTTTTTCCTACAACAGCCTGCAAAGCAGTGCACTGGTGATTACTAATAGCAATGCTTTGCAGGTTCCTGAAGTGGAAAAAAATTGACTCGCTCACGAATATCTGTGAATGGATGATTCAGCTGTGCCGGTTTTAAATGTGATAATGGCTGTGGGAGAGAGGATCCCTCTCCTGCTATGACAATCAGAGACTTGAACAGGAGCTGGAACATGTTGCACCCTAAATACAGGTGTAACATTTCCTGAAAGTGAACTAAATTCTTTAACCACTTGAGCTCCACAAGGTTTTACCCCCTTCATGACCAGAGCATTTTTTTTGCTATTCAGCACTGTGCTACTTTAACTTGCGATTGCATGGGCATGCAAAACTGTACGCAAATTTTTTTTTTAATTTTTTTTTTTAATTCCCCCCCCCCCCCCCCCCCCCAAACGGAGCTTTGTTTTGGTGGTATTCGAACACCACTGGCTTTGATTTTTTTTTTATATAAACAAAGACAAATTTTGCAAATTATTTTTTTTCTATATCGTTCTAAAACCTATCCAATTTAAAAAAAAAAAATAAAAAAAATATCAAAGGTCGCTTTGTACAGATATGTCTCCCGGCCTGGTGCTGTCGCCTGCTCGTGGTACAACTACTTTGGGCGGGCAGCAAGCCATTAAAGTGAACTTGTCATAACATATTTGTAAGGTAACAATAGTGTTTGAAGTATAGGTACCCTGCGGTGCTAGTTAAAACTGAAGAGGCTCTGACCTTTTACAGATAAGTGACAGGGCTTGACTCCTTGAGAGTGCTAGATCTCAAATTGCTCTCAACTTGGGGAGCATTCAAGACAATGTGCACAGCCTGGATCTAGTGTGCTTTACAGAAACACATGGAGGGGGACAATTTGTGTAGAATAACACAGGTGCTTGCAGACATTGCAATTGCAGTATTGCTTTTTTTTTAAGGATTGTTATGACTGACTTTATGGGAGCAGCACTGGTTTGTGAAATAGAGTCGGTACTTAATTTTGTTTGAACATCCCCAATGACATAAAGACAGGGTTCAGAAACTCTATATTTTTGGGTGTACTTGCTTACCTACAGCTGAATCCATATGCCATAATTTTACAGCAATCTGTATGGTTCAACACGTGATGCTGGCTCTGTCAATGAAGAATCTTTGGCTGCATTGATGGATCGCGAATTTACAAAAATGGGTTTGGACAAAGTGTGGAGTGATGAGCATTATGTCACCTTACAAGACAAAAGCGGGTAGGTTGTGTTTGTAACTTGCATGGTAAGAGCATTAAAGGTGTCATACATGTATTTGGCCAAAGTATGTCACCTATGTTAAAGTGCACCAGTGTTTTCAGCATATAATTTGTGGGTTTTTTTTTTTTTTTTGTTTTGTCTTTTGTCGCCCCCCCTTAATCTGCAAGCCAGTGCCACAATTTAAAGCATAAAAATGGCAATCTTTAATCTGATGTGCTATGGGTTACTGCACACTGCAGAACATCATTGTGTGTGTTTAAAACCTCCAAATTTCCTTCATGAACACATGCAGCGGCTGTCAGCAGTGCTGTATGAAATGTATGTAGCCCCAGATGCATATAGTATACAGCGATGTGTGCGGTCATGTCTACTAAGTTCACCTTTTTTGTAAAATAAATAAATGCACATGGTTTTGGATGTAAAAAAAATCTGCATTTACATTTTACCATGGAGCCTAGAAAGCATAGCACTTGCAATCGGATTGCGGGTGCAATGTCAGGCTCCTGCAGACACTTGCTTATCGGAAATGTTAGTCCCCTATGAGGGGAAGTGGGTTAAAGCCCGCTCAGCCATGCTGGTTTTAATTTGTGACTGTCTCACAGTGGGGATGGGGTGGATGTGAGGCTGCTGCATTAGTTACACTGAATACTGGTGTAACATTTTTATTAAAGGTGGACGTATTTTTTAACCATCTCAATACAGTGCAATTTCACCCCCTTCCTGCCCAAGCCATTTTTCAGCTTTCAGCGCTGTCACAGTTTGACAATTGCGTGGTCATGCAACACTGTACCCAGATGAAATTTTTATTTTTTCCCCACAAATAGAGCTTTCTTTTGGTGGTATTTGATCACCTCCTGCGGTTTTTATTTTTTGCGCTATAAACAAAAGAAGAGTGACAAGTTTGAAAAAAAACTCATTATTTTTTTACTTTTTGCTATAATATCCAATTATTTTTAAACAATTTTTTTTTCCTCAGTTTAGGCCGATACGTATTCTTATTTTGGTAAAAAAACGCAATAAGCGTATATTTGCGCAAAAGTTATAGCGTCTACAAAATAGGGGATAGATTTATGGCATTTTTATTATAAATTTTTTTTTTTTTTTTACTAGTAATGGCGGCGATCTGCGAAATTTTTTTTTTTTTTTATTTTTTTTTTTTTTTATCGTGACTGCGATATTGCGGCGGACACTTTTGACACTATTTTGGGACCATTCACATTTATACAGCGATCCGTGCTATAAAAATGCACTGATTACTGTATAAATGTGACTGGCAGGGAAGGGGTTAATACTAGGGGGTGATCGAGGGTTAATCATGTTGCTAGGGAGTGTTTCTAACTGAAGGGGGAGGAGACTCACAAGGGGAGGAGACCGATCGGTGTTGCTCTATACTGAGAACACACAGCGGTCTCCTCTCCTCTGACGGGTTTATACACACAGATCCACAGTCCTGCCATGTTACCGCGGGTGCTCGGCGGACATCGCGGCCGCCGGGCACGCGTATCGGGTGCCCAGTGACACGGTGGGCGTGCCCCCCCTGGTGGGCTGGGAAGGCAAGGGCGTCGTATGACTCCCGACCAGAATGAGAGCCGCGCCGCCTGGCCATCATGACAGCCGACGGGTGGCAAGCTGTTAAGCATGCCCAGCCTATACAGCACTATCAGCACTGTGATCTTCAATAACAATGTTAACTAGTATTTGCTCATACTCGCTCCCAAGTGCACCACAAATGCGCATATTGCTTAACATCCAACCAAGGTGTGAACCTGTATCATTTTGGCTACCAACTCCCAGGCTTATGTAAGGGTTCTAAGAAAGCTGCCCTAAAGCGGAGTTTCGCAAAAAAAATATTTTTTTAGATGTCAGCAGCTGCAAATACTGCAGCTGCTGACTTTTAAAATAAGGACACTTACCTGTCCTGGGGTCCAGCGATGTCGGCACCCGAGACCGAACCGTCCCTCAGTCCTCGGGTGCTGCCGCCGCCATTCTCACTGAGGGAATCAGGAAGTGAAGCGTTGCGGCTTCACTGCCCGGTTCCCTACTGCGCATGCGCGAGTGGCGCTGCGCGTCTACACTGGTCCCCGTTGTGTTGTGGGAACTGTGTATTTCCCACAACACAAAGGGGGTTGGCGGGGGTTTTGCGGCTAGCTATTCCCGGAAGTGGGTGCAGATACCTGTATTATACAGGTATCTGCACCCCCCTTCCCCCTGAAAGGTGCCAATTGTGACACCGGAGGGGGGAGGAATCCGATGAGTGGAAGTTCCACTTTAGGGTGGAACTCCGCTTTAAGCTTTTGCATGCATGCTGAATCTACATGCCATCGAGGTGTATGTATTTTCTAAAGCTGAAATGCATTCCCTGCATTAAGGTAAAAAACAAAACACCCCACTACTTGTTCTCCCTCACAAATCCTGTGAGGCAGGACTGGGGGGGGTGTTTTTGGACCCACAGCCCGGTTTAGGAGGGCACGCGGCATGCTACCTTGGGGCACTCAGAAAAGAGGAGAAGCAGACCACTAAAGTAGATGGTAAGGGGTTGCTCTGTGCAATATCATAAGTGTATTGTTGTGGGGGTTTTTTCCCTCTGTTACAAATTTTGACCTTAATATCCCTGTTTTGTTTAGAGTCTGTTTCTTGTCCCTTTTTGTCAGTAACTAGCTGAATGTTTCTTGTATTTTAAACAGATTGAACAAAGTACAGCTTCTTAAAACTGGCACTGTAGAGGCTGACTTTAAGCTAACTTCATATGTGGCATACAGCCCTGCGGGTTCTGTTACTGTAAGTTGATGCTCATAATTTCTCATTGAAATCTTTCTGTAGAACACATAAAATCGCAGTTTACAGGTAAAGAGATGAGGAAGACCTTGTAAAATGCCCCTGCATGTGGGTGGATGTTGCTCTTGCATCCACAAAATGGTACAAAGATTTTACGTGGACTGCATAGTGTCAGAGTACTGTTACCGTTGAGTTAAGACATTGCAGTGGTTTTAGCAGTGGAACCTCTGCTGCTTGGATTCGCAGTGTCTGTAGGTAAAACTCTTGACTACAGCTTTCAGATTCTTGATGGGGGGGGGGGGAGGGGGGTTTGTTCCCTAATTTATGTTGTGAAAATAAGTATCTTATGGTGAAACAAGGCTTTTGTACTTTATTATTATTATTATTATTATTATACAGGATTTATTATGCTTTACTTTTAAATGCTTACTGGACCAACTGAAGTTAAAGCAGAACTCAAGTCACTCAACTATTTTCTCAACCACTTGCAGAGTGTACAACTTGCATATACAGCAGCAAAGTGGCACCGCTGCGCAGGATCACGTACCTTATAAGCATTTCCCTACCCTTCCAGGTAGGGAAATGCTTATAATTACAAAATTTGTCTTTTTTTCTTTTTTTTTTTTCTCGCAAATAGTCCTCGTCAGTTAAAGTAACGCAGTGCCGTATCGAAAAAAAAAAAATGGTCTGCTCACGAAGGGGGGGGGGGGGGGTCCTGTGGTTAGTTTGTCTCCTTTTTTATGCGGCACGCACTCCCTGGTGTCTGGCCTAGGCCGGGCATGCTGTCTCCTGGGATTGCTATTAGTTACACATGCACATAAATGCTCCCTGGGTGTTTATATTGCCCATCCTCCCCAGAGGCTTTCTTGCTTTCCTTGCATATGTGCAAATACACTAATCGTTTGGATGCGCCACTTAGTCATGCCAGCCATTACTATTTTTTGAAGGTGGTTTTTATCTGCACAAGATTCTTGCTGTGGCTAGAGTTCAAACTGGATGATCCTCCCCTTCAGCAATTTTTTTTTTTTTTTTTTTATGTGCCTGCCTAATGCAGTATTTTGATCAGTGCAATATTTGTTCAGCTCAGGTTCACATTATTTGACTTGTTCTACCATGAGAGTTGGTAGGGCAGGGGAAGCAGAAGATTGAATGTTGGTAAAATGTTTTTAAAGTGTTTTTTCTTTACATAAAGTTCAATTTAAATAGACCTGTGTCTAATAATTTATTTATTTTCCTTTAAGGCTAGCCTTGTATACGGTAATTATGGACTTCCACAGGACTTTGATGATCTGCGTATTAGTAAGATTAACATGACTGGTGTATTGGTTCTATTACGCTCAGGAAAAATTAGCTTCTCTGAAAAGGTAATTTTATCTGTAGCCCATTCTATATCCATTGTGCATCTTGGATACTTTGGATATCTTATGATATGTAACCTCCCACTTTTTTTTTTTATTTATTTATTTTTTTTTTTATTTTTTTTTTAGGTTAGAAATGCTGAACTTGCTCAGGCTGCTGGTGTCTTGATATATCCTGACCCTTCTGATTTCACCTTTCCTTCTAATGCTAACCAAGAAATTGAGTCTCCTTTTGGTCATGTAAGTTGAGGATTATTTTAGAGCTTGTCACGATACTAATTTTGGCATCAGGGCCGTCTTTAATATTGATTGGACCCTGGGCAAAACTTTTCTTGGGGCCCCCCCATGCAGTTTCTCTTTCCATCTGCTCTGAGACATAAAATAAATAGCTGCTGGACTCAAAATCAGTTTACTGAGTCAGACCAGGCAGCGATTGCGATTGGTTGACAGAGGTTACAGTGTATCATTACCGCTCACTGACTGGTTGCTAGAGGTTACAGCACACATTATGGCTCACTGATTAGTTGCTAGAGGTTACAGCACACAATTTCTGCTTGTTGATTTGCTGCTAGAGATTACTGTGGATATGACCTCAGGGGTCATGATATACATATCAATGCCGCCGGCTGCCGCTATTTACATATGAATGCTGCCGCTATTTACATATGAATGCCGATAATTTACATGTAAACACAGGGTCTGCAGGTGAGTCATCTGTACACAACAAATGAAAAAAAGCAGTACAGCGCCGACAATTTCCCTAAGGATAATCAATAAACATAAATGTCCATAAAGAAAAAAGGGGAATTCCAAATGAAGATCCCAATGTGCAAGTGATATCCAATAATAATAAGTGACTGATAAAGTGATAACGATCCACCACCAGTATCGCTAGCCTCTCACCTCAATGAGGTCTTAAAACAGCTTTTCCCGCAGTGGGAGATGTGTAGGGGCAGGTAACTGGAACCAGGTAGCTTGCAGTCTAGTTCCAAACTGGTGTTGGTGATACAATACCCCCACTCTTTGTCTCTGTCATAGTTACGTGTTGTAGCACACCAATCTCTCTTCAAGAAAAGACCTGAAATGCAGGAAAAATGCAGACGTCCTCCCACCCGAAAAGGAAACTTGCACAATTTACCGTCCTCTGTGAAGACTATTCTTCATTGTACGACACTGAACAGTCGAGAAACGATTCCTCCATCGTGTCTGATGTTAGAGCTCGCTGTTTTGTGCCACTGAGGATCCCAGTAATACTTGATCAGCCTCAGTGCGGAGGAGCAATTCGCTGCTACTAATGCACACAACAAAAGGGCAGAGCTGGGCAGCATTAGTATCAGCACTTCACACTGAGATATTGGGACACAGCACGGGACCAAAACCTCAAGTAACGAGGGAATTTAAACCAGCATAGTTGGCAAGTATGAGGCAGCTGCTTTGGGCCCCACAACAATGACAGGGCCCTGGGCAGCTGCCCCTTTTGCCCTGCCTTAAAAACGGCCCTGTTTGGCATTTCATAAAGGTACTGTAGAGAATAGCATGCAATTGCTGAAGAGGATATTCTTGGCATAAAAGCATTCCCTTTTCTTTTTTTTTTTTTTTTTTTTTTTTTTTAATTTTCTTATGTCAAAAAATAGCATTGCTCATAGCTACAGTATTGTGCAATATGGGTATCCTTTTGCATGCTGGGGTAGAGGCAGTATGCAAAGGCCATAACTACACCAATGACTGAATTTGTGTGTTATTTTATTTTTTTATTTTTTATTTTTGTGTTATGGGCTTTTAAAGCATTTCCTTTATACAATTATCATTTTTACCACAACCTTAAATGCCAGTCACTCTACTCCATTGTAAGCCTTTGCACTGGAATTACTTTTTACCATATTTTCATTACTTTCATAAGCATCCTTTTTAATGCTGTTCTCAAGACCAGCATAAAATCCGACACACTAGTCTCTGGTGTAGAGCTGTTCCCTCTGTATCAAGGATGAAATTGTTGCGTTATTTACAGCTGCATTTGCAAGAGGGGTCACTTATTGCCTGGACAAACAAATAGGCAGTACACCACTGCAATACATGCAACACGTTTAAAGACACATAACATGAGGAAATGTGCAAGTGTGGGAAAACTACCTGTTTGTTCCTGCCAAAAAATGCACTTTTGTCTTCTGATAACATGAGTGCTGCACTGAAATGCAATCACCCTGCCCAGTTCTTGTTTGCTGTACTACCGAGCACCACCTCCATTATATATTGTAGATGAGGAGGTGGTGAAGTTGATATGTAAACCCTACGAGATGAAACTTGGGCAGGGTTGAGACTACTTGGGATGTCATTGCAGCATTTTTAAAGAAACAAAACCTGAGGGAAGTGTGTGTGTGGGGTGTTTGCTCCTCCTGCCCCCCCAAATTGGGTCAGGTACAAATGTTGAGTGAAAGTGTAGTTAAACTTTAAAAACTTGATTTTTTTTTTTTCCTTATCCCAAAGGCTCATTTTGGCACTGGAGATCCTTACACACCTGGTTTCCCATCATTTAACCATACACAGTTCCCTCCATCAAGATCCTCTGGACTGCCAGGAATTCCAGTTCAGACACTTTCTAGCAAGGATGGAAAGGATCTGCTTGGGTATGATAACTACCAACTGGTTTCTACATGTACAGTAGGTCTAATTTTTTTTGGACTGTAGCATTAAGATGTTGGTACTGTGAGCTGTATCTTTTGTGTGGGGTTTGTTTAGGGTTTTTGTTTTTTTTCTCTTTCCAATGAATGTTTTTAAGACTTTAGGTGATTTTTTTAAAGCAAATATACAAAGAGATGGCATAACTGCTGGCAGGTAGGCAGTGCCTAGAGGTGCCTGTACAAATCTGTAGTGGTTTTGAAACCCTATTATGTGGGGGTTCAGAATCCAATCAGTTTAAATGTATCCATCACAGCAACAATAGAGCCAGTTTATGATAGTGTTCCCCTGTGGATGTGGCTGTTTGCTTTTTCTTTAACCACTTCCAACCCAAGGACATCATACGACATCTTTGACTTTCAGTGGATATCTGAGTGATCCCTGCAGCTACAGGCATCAACTGGATATCTTTTACTGTCGGTTATTCTGTGCACCATAAAAACAATCATAGCGGCAGTTCAGCCGCTTGATCGTTCCTACAGGCGTTGGGAGGGGGGATTTCTCTCCCCTCCCCTCTTCCTAGAAAGAAAGATCTATTTTTCCAAAAAAAAAAAAAAGGGAAAAAAATAAAGTTTGAAAAACTCCTGAGCAAATACCATGTGACGTAAAAATCTTATTGCCTAGAGTCTCTGCTAAAACACATGTTTGGGGGGGGGGGGGGGGGGGGTTCTATCAAAAAAGATGATTTTTACATGTAGGAGAGAAGTGCCAGAATAGGCCCGGTATAGAAGTGGTTAACCTGTCCTAGGGGCAGTATTCTCCCACTTACACCAACATTAGAACACTTTTTCCTTCCACTGACCAGTCTAGCCCTCTTAAAGTCTGAAGGGTAGCAAACTGGCTTTGTTTTGAAGGAATCCCTGATATATTTTTGTGTGTAATTAGAAAAAATATATCTATACTCTTGCATAAAATATATGTATTTATTTTAATTTTTCCGCCCTCACAACCTTCAGAAAACTGGACAATGAGGGTTGCCCAAAAGATTGGAAAGCTGGCTGCAGGCTTAAAGACCCGTATACTGTTACACTTCTGGTGAAGAATGTTATGGCTGAAAAGAAAATTCTCAATGTGTTTAGCGTTATCAAAGGCTTTGAAGATCCAGGTAATTTTGTGTTTTTTTTTGTTTTTTTTTTTTCCCCCTGTTTTTGTATAATACCTAAACCAGTCAAACTCCTTCTTATTTCTACAGATCGTTATGTTGTGGTTGGTGCTCAGAGAGATTCCTGGAGCACTGGTGCTGCTAAAGCGGTTGTTGGCTCATCGATTCTTTTGGAAGTTGCCCGTGTAATAACGCAGATGGTTAAAGAAGGCAAGTATATGTGTACATCTTGGCTATTGTTGCATGGTCAGTTCAAACTAAAAGTAATATTTTAGTTAAAGCCAGGTGCTGTGACCCAAGTCACCTGCTGGCTTATTTCTGACACCTCCTGGTGAAATATACCTGGCTTGGTTGCAGCTCCATTTGTGTTTTCTGCTTGCCCTACGACATTTTAGAACTACATGTAACGAATCCCTCAAATTTGTGTTGAGCATTCAAAACTTGTCTAGCATTAGGTGGTTTAGCATGTTACACTTTATTGTAGTTTTAATATTTGATTCTTTTCATACAGAAGAAATGCCTAGTTGATGTGTCAGTCGCTTTTTTTTCTTGCCTAAAACTCTTGGTAAAATGTACTTCTAGTATTTAGTAGTTTAACCAACTCCCACCCGCTGTATTGATAAAATGACGGACGGATGGTAGCTCTCTCGTTCATGTGGAGTCGTCCGCCCCCCGCTGCGTTTGCTGGCCCGCAGTGCGGTAATCAGTGGTGCCCTCTGTCCCTGGGAAACTGCGTGTTACTCATCTTAGTAGAGTCTATGATGAGGTTCTTTACCCATGTGTCCAATTACAGCTGATCACATGTAAATAAGGAAATGACAGTTATTTGTTTTCCTTTCCTCACAACATGTAAAAGAAAAATGTGTCGCGTTGTTCCAAATATAGAAACACAAGCCCTTACCCAACATAAAAGCTCAATGGGCTAAAGAAAAAAAAATAGGATCTTTATAATGACTTACCTGTAAAATCCTTTTCTTGGAGTACATCACAGGACACAGAGCCTCAGTATTCACTGATGGGTTATATAGGCACCACTAGGTGGTGGACACTGGCACACCCTAGACAGGAAGTTTAGCCCCCTATATAACCCCTCCCCTAACTGGGAGAACCTCAGTTTTGTAGCAAAGCAATAGGTGTGTAATACATATCCCCCAAAAAAGAGGGGCGGGAGCTCTGTGTCCTGTGATGTACTCCAAGAAAAGGATTTTTACTGGTAAGCTGTTATAAAAATCCTATTTTCTTTATCGTACATCACAGGACACAGAGCCTCAGTATTCACTGATGGGATGTCCCAGAGCAATGCCACCTGAGGGGACACAAACCAAGAGCAATCAGACCTAAGGACCCTGTACACTCTGCCCAAAAACGCTATCCTCATGCCTATTCACATCCACCTGCTAGAATCTGGTGACTGTATGGACTGAAGACCAAGTTGCGGCCTTACAGATCTGAGCCATGGAGGCCTGGTGATGCACTGCCCAAGAAGCACTAACAGCCCTTGTGGAGTGCGCCTTCATTTGAAATGGTGGAACTTTCCCCCTTTAAATCATAAGCTTGAAAAATTACCTGCCGAATCCATTTAGCCATGGTGGATTTCGACGCTGCCTGTACTAACTTAGGACCTTCAGGCAACACGAACAAAACATCCGTTTTGTGAACCTAAGCGGTCACTTCCAAATGGACTTTGACTGCTCTCACTACATCCAGAGAATGTAGCGACTTTTCTTCCTTAGAACAGGGATCTGGGAAGAATGAAGGCAGAACAATATCCTGGTTTAGGTGAAAATTTGAAACCACCTTCGGAAGAAGACGAGGACATAATACTACTCTATCCTTATGAACGATTTAATATGGCTCTTTACATGAAAGCCGCCAATTCTGATAGCCTTCTTGCAGAAGAAATGTCTACTAGAAAAACTAGCTTCCTTGTCAAAAAAACCAAAGGAATATGTTTCTGTAAAGCCGACAGAACTAAATTCAAGTCCCAGGAATTCAGGGGGGCTTTAAACCCCTAGGTTAGGTCTTTTCGATCCTGGGCCATTTCCCTTGGACAGTCGCCTCTTCCAGAACAGCTCCCCAACCCGAAAGGCTGGCATCTATTGTTACCACCTTCCAGGTGACTGGCAGGATTTCCCTTTCTGCAGATTCTCGGGTACCACCCACCAACTGAGACTTTGGCGCACTATTGGAAATAAGTGCATTGGAAAATTCAGTGCCTGGACTTGTTCCAGGCACAAAGGGTTTTGTTTTGTAACAGTCTTGACTGAAACTGGGTATAGGGAACCGCTTCAAACAAAGCCACCATCTTTCCCAACAATCTCATACAAAGGCGAATAGAAGGACTCTTATTTGCCCTGACTAGCTGAACCAGCACCTTTTTTTTATTGCACTGATTTTTGCCTGGGTAAAAACACACCCTTTTTTGGGTTGTATCTTTGATTAGACTCAAGTACTCTAGTCTTCTTACTGGTTTTAAAGAAGACTTCTCTAGGTTGAGAACCCAACCTAGATATTCCAGGTAGTTGACTGTGGTGACCAAGCTTTGGTCTAAATGGGCTACCGACCGGTCTATTAAGAGCAGGTCGTCCAGGTACGCTACAATCGTTATACCTTGGGCCCTTAATCTGGCCAGAGGAGGAGCCAGGACCTTTGTGAACACTCGAGATACAGTAGCTAGACCGAAAGGCAAAGCTAAAACCTGGAAATGACGATTTTTCCCCTTCGAAACGCAGATATTTCTGATGAGCGCAGAAAATAGGTACATGCGGGTAAGCATCTTTGACGTCTATTGATGCCAGATGTTCTCCTTGTAGGATGGAGACTACAGATCTGATTGATTCCATGCGAAAAGATCGAATCTTTAGAAACCGATTTAGATCTTTGAGATCCAGGATGGGTCTGACATCTCCATTTAGCTTTGGCATCATAAATAGGTTTGAATAAAAGCCCAACCCCTGCTCTTGCATGGGAACTGCCATGATTACTTTTTGCGACAGAAGTTGATCCAACGCTTGGAAAAGAGATTTCTTTTTCTCTGGGTCTTTGGGGACATTTGATCTGAGGAGACGGGAATTCTGTGAACTCTAGTTTGTAACCTAGAGTTATTGTGGAGATCACCAATCATCTGTCCTGAAATTCCTCCTGCCGGACCCTTGAGGACTGTAGCAGTCTTCTCCCCCGCTCGAACGAGCAGGGGCGCCCCTTCTTAAGGAGGCTTTAGTGTCTGTAGATTTCCTTCCCCAGGGTTTCTTTTGTCCTTGGGGTTAACTCTGAGTTTTACCTCCTGAACCTGATGGTGGAGGCCGTCGTGACTGCTTGGAGGCTGATGTTCCAGGAGCTGGAGAAAGAGTCCTATTTTAAATGAAGCACTTTTATTCATTTTCTTAACTGGCAAAAGGGTACTTTTCCCACTTGATATTTTTTTGTATATATTTGTCCAAGTCATCCCCAAACAGCCTATCACCGCGAAAAGGGAACCCCGCCAGGAGCTTTTTGCATGGAGTTTTGGCTGACCAACTTTTCAGCCACAAGATTCTACGCATATGTACCAGCCCAAGCGTAAGACGAGAGGTCTGAAGGATAGAATCTCTGCATCAACCGCAAAACACAAGGCTGCTGGCAGCTCAGCTAGTTCTTGAGCCTGTTCAGGGAAAACCCTGAGCACATGTTTAAAGTGATCTCTTAAGGACTGACATACCCCAATTGCCGCCATTGCAGGTTGAGCTAGAAAAAGCACTTTGAATGGATCCGGTTGCATGGCTTGCCCCAGTAAGGAATATTCCAGCGGAGCTCAGCACAGCACATCTTTACTCATGACCAACACCTTAGACACTGGCGAAAAAACGGAGGTACTCCCAGTTAGGGGAGGGGTTAAATAGGGGGCTAAACTTTCTGTCTAGGGTGTGCCAGTGTCCATCACCTAGTGGTGCATATATAACCCATCGGTGAATACTGAGGCTCTGTGTCCTGTGATGTACAATAAAGAAATGTATCTCTATCTCCTAGCCAGTTGCTCATAAGTTTTCATACCCTGGCAGAATTTATGATTTTCTTGCCCATTTTTCAGAGAATATGAATAACACAAAAACATCTTTCACTCATAGTTGGTGTTTGGCTGAAGCCATTTATTATCAATAAACTGTTTTACTCTTTTTAAATCATAATCACAACAGAAACTACCCAAATGACCCTGATCAAAAGTTTATATACCCCAGTTCTAAATACCATGTATTGCCATCAATGACAGCTTGAAGTCTTTTGTGGTATTTGTGAATGAGGCTCTTTTATCTTAGATGGTAAAGCTGCCCATTCTTTGCAAAAAGCCTACAGTTCCTGTAAATTCTTAGCTGTCTTGCATGAACTGCATGTTTGAAATCTCCCCAGAGTGGCTCAATGATATTGAGGTCAGGAGACTGAGATGATCACTCCAGAAACTTCACTTTATTCTGCTGTAGCCAATGACAGGTCAACTTGGCCTTGTGTTTTGGATCATTGTCATGTTGGAATGTCCAAGTACGTCCCATGCGCAGCTTCCTGGCTGATGAATGCCAATGTTCCTCTGGTATTTTTTGATAACATACGGCATTCATTGTCCCATCAATTTTTGACCAAATTTCTTGTGCCTTTGTAGTTCACACATCCCCAAAACATCAGCGCTCTACCTCCATGTTTCACAGTAGGAATGGTGTACCTTTTTTCATTATAGACCTTGTTGACTCCTCTCCAAATGTAGCATTTATGGTTGTGGCCAAAGCTCATTTTTGATCTCACTCCAAATGACTTTGTGCCAGAAGGTTTGAGGCTTGTCTCTGTGCTGTTTGGCATATTATAAGCGGGATACTTTGTGGCATTTGCTTAGTAATGGCTTTCTTCTGGCAACTCGGCCATGCAGCCCATCTTTCTTCAAGTGCCTCCTTATTGTTCATCTTGAAACAGCCACACCACATGTTTATAGTGTCCTGGGTTTCACCTGAAGTTATTTGTGGATTTTTCTTTGTATCCTAAACAATTTTCCTGGCAGTTGTGGCTGAAATTTTAGTTGGTCTACCTGACCGTGGTTTGGTTTCAACAGAGCCCCTCATTTTCCACTTTTTGATTGGAGTTTGTACACTGCTGATTGGCATTCTCAATTCCTTGGATATCTTTTTTATATCCCTTTTCTGTTTTATACAGTTCAACTACCTTTTCCCACAGATCCTTTGACAATTCTTTTGCTTTCTCCATGACTCAGAATCCAGAAAAGTCAGTGCAGCCCTGGATGAAAGATGCTAGGGTCTGTCAGGAGTCAGGAAACTCATTGACCTTTTTATACATGCACACTAATTACAAGCAAACAGATCACAGGTGAGAATGGTTACCTTTTTTTTTAATAGGCACTCAAACCCCTTTGTGTCAACTTGTGTGTATGTCAGGCCAAATTCACCAGGGTATGTAAACTTTTTATTGGGGTCATTTTGGGCTGTTTCTGTTGCCATTATTGATTTTGTTGCAGGGTATGTAAACTTATGAGCACAACTGTGTGTGTGTATATTTTAGTGTTGTGCATAACAAATCCGTGAAATTACATAAGTGATGCGGGGTGTAGCAAGATGGCAGTAACGGAACATCACTTTGTGACGGTTTTAGGGTGCTCTTTTTTTGTCCCAAAACTGTTAAAACGCATATGGCGGCGTCGCCCATGCGCACTCCAGCGGGTAGCCAAATGTGATTGGTAGCCATATGTGACGAAACACCTGCTCACCTTAGGTTTAAAACCATTACAGGTTTAACTTCGCCTTTTTTAATGTATCAAAGACCTGTTATAGCTCCGGCTAAGGATATCTTCCTCTTATGGCAAATTTAAAGTTGAACTTCTCTTAAGGGTGGATACTCAGGACAAAAGGGAACAAACTAATAGCACAGTATGCCTTTTTTAAAATTCTGTATTTTAATCCAGTTAACACATCCAATCCGCTTGATGTGTAGTGTATATAGAGCAAAATTAAAACAATCCTCGGACGGTGAATTGCCTCCTCAACGCAATACTTCTGTGTCTCAGGCACTGGAAGTGATGTCACTGGCACCACCCAACACGCATAAAAAAAAAAAAAAAAAAAAAAAAAAAAAGGTCAGCGGGTATACAACCGCTTTAAGGAGAAGGGATGGTATGTATTACCGGATACCTGTAGGCTACCAATTGTATAGTTCTGAAATTACATAAGGGTCCAAATAACATACCAGGGAGATCCATCATAAACTAGATCCAATCGGTGAATGCAAGATTGGAGGAATATATAGATTGGTATCTGCAACCTCCTGGTTCAGTAAACAAGATCCTATTTTAAGGATACTAAACAACTACAAATATTACAAGATTTCAAATTGGAGGATCAACTATCTGCTAGCAACAGCAGATGTTTCCTTGTATAAAAGCATCAAAATGGGCCTTGGATAAATTTAGTAATCTGAAAAGCAAAGAAAAATCTTATATTGGAATGTCTGGGTTATGGTTTATATAACTAATTTTGGCATAACAAAGAATACTACATGCAGATTAGAGACATAGCAATGGGTGCAAATATGCGCTCAGTGTCGCTGATCTATTTTTCTAAATGGGAAGAAGTTTGTGCGTAGTCACTCAAGGAGTTAGTACCTTTTTTACAGAAGATTTATCGATTACCTAATTATATGGGCAGGAGACTATAATGTCCTTGGGGGTGGGGGTTTCTCTAATCTGAATATAGAGGTGGAATAAAGATAGATCTTTTTTAACCGCATGCTGACCAGCCGCCGCAGTTATGCTGCGGCAACATGGCTCATCTGTGCGAATCGTCGTCATGGTACGTCGGTACCATAGACTTGCCACTAGGAGGCGCGTGCGCACCCCCCCGCCCCAAGCTTGCCCACAGAGCCAATTCGAGTGCAGGGGACATGACAGATTGTCTGTTCATACTCTGTATGAACAGACTGTCTGTTCTCCCCTCAGAGAACCGGAAACTGTGTTTACACACAGATCCCAGTTCTCTGTGTGCCCCGAGCGTTCGCGGGAGCCCGGCGGTGATTGAGACCGCCGGGCTCCCGCGATCGCTCGGGGCACACGGAGAACTGGGATCTGTGTGTAAACAGTTTCAGGTTCTCTGAGGGGAGAACAGACAGTCTACGATCTGTCATGTCCCCTGCACAGTCCACATCCCCCTTTAGTTAGAACACACACTAGGATACACATTAACCCCTTCACTGCCCCTAGTGGTTAAGGCCTTTACTGCCAGTGACATTTTTACAGTAATCAATGCAATTTTAAAGCATTGATCGCTGTAAAAATGCCAATGGTCCTAAAAATGTGTCAAAATTGTCTGTTCACCATAATGTCGCAGTCCTGATTAAAAATCGCAGATCGCCGCCATTACTAGTAAAAAAAAATAGTCATAAAACTATCCCCTATCTTATAGACGCTATAACTTTTGCGCAAACCTATCAAACGCCTATTGCGCCATTTAAAAAAAAAAAAAGTTGTAGAAGAATACGTATCGGCCTAAACTGAGGAAAAGATTTTTTTGGGGGATATTTATTATAGCAAAAAGTAAATATTGCTTTTTTTTGTTTTATAAAGCAAAAAATAAAAACCGCAGAGGCGATCAAATACCACCAAAATAAAGCTCTATTTGTGGGAAAAAAAGATGTGAATTTTCTTTGGGTGCAACGTCGCACGACCGCGCAATTGTCAAAGCGACGTAGTGCTGAATTGCAAAAAGTGCTCTGGTCTTTGGCCAGCCTAATGGTCCGGGGCTGAAGTGGTTAAATATATTATAAAATTTTAATAAGTGTGGTGTGTTTTTTTTTGTTTTTTTTTTTGTTTTTTTTTTTTTTGCTGCAATCATTTGGGTGGTATTGTTACATAATCAAAATTGTCTAATATGAGGTTAGGACCATGTGAAATCAATTTAATAGTGTAATGAGAAACTGGTCCCGATGAATCATGGGTCACTATGGCAACTGTTAAACATACAGCAGCTACTTAATGTGGGCTCCCTACCCTGAGGAAGTAATGTGATGAGGGCACAATGGGTCGGGCATAGCCAGTGATGTCTCTTCCTGTGTATCCAACACGGAAGTATTGCGGTGAGGAGGTGATTCACCATTCCAAGGATTGTTTTATTTTGCTGCTATATGGCAAGTGGATTGGATTTAAGTGTTTGTTTTTTAACTGGATAAAAATACATTGTTTAAAGGCATACTATGCTGTTCCCTTTGTCTTGGGTATCCAGTTCATCTACTGTTTGCCATAAGGAAGATATCCTTAACTGGAGCTATTCCAGGTCTTTGATATATTAAAAGGCAGAGTTAAACCTAAGGTGAGCAGGTACTGCACACGGAGGTGTCCCGTGGAGGTTTCCTGACATGTTATTGTGACAATATGAATGGATTGCACGATTTCCTGTATTGTTTGATGTGAATGTGCATTTCAGACGTTTACACACATTTTTCAACTTGCACCAACAGTTGGTGGTTTTTGGACATTTAGTCATTTATCATACTCAATACTTTCACAGATCTGTTATGCATAGCACTGCTGATATGGGGGGGGGGGGGGGGAGATACATACATACATACATACATACATACATACATACATACATGCTTTTATGTTGGCTAAGGGCTTGTGTTTCCAGATTTGGAACCGTGCACCACATTTTTCTTACATCGGTGAGAGTGTGTACCTTATTAGTGGTTGCAGCAGTTTCTGGTTTTCTCAAATTTTTGACGCCTTTTTTGGCACTTTTTTTTTAGTTTTATGTTTAATTGACATAGCTGCGCATTAGTGTATTCCCTATTATAATTCCTTTCCTCACACTGATGTGGGGTTGGCACAGGACACTACTGTATGGGGTGATGTGAAGGGTGGCAGAGGATAATGGTGTGGGGGGAGTGATATGAAGGGGGGCTGAAGACATTACTGTGACACTGTTTTTCATGCCATCCATAAAATTATATATATATATATATTTATATTTTAAATTTATATTTTAAATTTTATTTTTTTGCGCACCCGCTGGCCTGAGCAGTGTTCAGGGCTAGACCCAAATACTTCAAGCAAGGAGTCTGAGAGTGATTTTTCATGCAAAATTTCTGAGTTCAGAGCTACCTGTAGATCTGTTTATCTTTGCATTGACACAGGAAGGTTGGAGGTGAGAAAAAGGAGGGGACAAGGAGTAAAACTCAAGTTGTAACCCCTTTTGTCTTTATAGACACTTACAAACTGATGTCCAGCCCCCACAATTTGGGGTCTCACTTTCATGCATCATTTTAATAATGGTCTCGGGTGGATCTGAAGATGTTGCTCCTCCTTTTTTAAAGGCCAGGTGGCACAAGCCCTTTAGAAACAGGTTCTGCAGTCCAACACGTCCACCAAAAAGTCCTCTATGTGAACTTATAGGAGACCCATGATGAGATGAGCTCCAGCAGCAATATACAGTAGAGTCTTGAAGAAAAACTAGATTAAAAAAACAATTTTTTAAAAAAAATAGTTGGCCCTGAATTTAATGCTTTGTAAAATGCCTGTCACCACAAGGACTTACAGAAAAGTTGTATAGGTTTTTTGTACACGTAAATTTTGCGCGAAGATGTGTGATGCACTGAAACGCACACCACACTGCTCCCTACTACAGTTGGGAATGGACAGTTGACGAAGTGGCAAATTGCCAATCCTCCCTGTATAGAGAAGGGGGTTGTGTTTTTCGTTCTAATCACCTGTGCCCCTTAAAAGGATGACAAAATAATGTAGTACTTATTATACCCTGTTTTTTACACTTCTTTTTTTTTTTTTCTTTTTTTTTTTCCACCTTCCTAGATCAGTATAAACCTAGGCGGAGCATTGTGTTTGCAAGCTGGAGTGCTGGTGATTTTGGAGCTGTTGGTGCCACTGAGTGGCTAGAGGTAAGACTGACAACTGGAGTTTTCTTTAGTCTCTTCCGTTCATATAATTTGGATTTAGACCTAAATAAAGTAGGGCGTGAGAAATGGATGTCAAACTAGAAAAGGTCTAATTCTTTCTTGATATCTAACTTGCTTTTATCAAGTTTGAAATTGTTCTACCAGCCTTGGGCACCAATGGAGGACACTCATTGTCAAACATGTAGCGAAGCTCCATTAATTTGGTCCCCCCCGGTGATTAAATCCCTGTTGACTTAATCTCCCACGGGGCTTGTGTGGCCTGATGCTCAGAAACATGGAAGTGCACACCAAAAGCTGATCAATTGCACATGCGATGGGATGGCTTCAGCTCCACCCCCTCCCAAACCACACTCACTAAGGCGTTTCAGCTGTAATAGGCTTAATCATGGAGGTGGAAGTGGAGATTTCTCAATTTTATGCCAAATCAACCCATTGGAAACAAAATCGAAATCTGTTTCGGCTCTGGCAAAAAAAGGCCAGAACAAAGCTAGACAAAAGGAGGTGTGTAAGATATAGATATCTCCATGGTATGGGACTGCTAAGCCCTAAAATGCATCTGCAGCACGGTTAGTGTGAATTACAGATGTGGAGACCCAAAAATGTATTTCTTATGAAGTTTCAATGAGAAAATTCTGAAATAAAAAGGCAACCGGCTGAATCAAAAGGGAAAGGCCAAAGAATATTAAAACTGAAAAGAACAAAAAACATTCTATACATGCAAGACCCTAACCTGATAAACAACTTTATTGACCTCAGTTTAAAAAAAAACTGTTTAACTAGTTAATCTCCTGGACATACTTACGTCCAAAGCATGAACTTGTGTATATATAGTGCTTAGAGCTGCCTCAGCACTTAGGCCGCTTTCACACTGAGGTGCTTTAACAGTGTTTTTGTGCTAAAAAATTGCGCCTGCAAACTGCCTCTTCTTCTGCAGCCTCAGTGTGAAAGGCTTTCACACTGGTGCGGTGCACTTGCAGGATGGAAAGTCCTGCAAACGGCATCTTTGGGGCAGTTTTAGGAGTGCTGTGTACAGCTTTTTCAAAACGCCCCTGTCCTTGAAAATGGCCAGTGCCTGCAAAGCGCATAGGTGCTTTGTGGATGCTTTTAACCCTTTTTGGGTCGCTAGTGCGGGTCAAAAGCTGCTAAAAAAAAAAAGACACGGAAACTATGCTAAGACTAGCGGTGCTTTACCGCTAACATGGCCTTAGTGTGAAAGTGACCTTGGTGAAGGGAAATGGTTTGGTCCAAACAAACTATTTAAAGTGATTTGTAAAGGATTGTTTTTTTCTTTTTTAAAAATAACAAACATTACTTCCACTTTTTGCAGCTCACTTTGCGCAGAGTGGCCCCGATCAGTCGGCTCTCGCGGCTCCTCCCCGCATCAATAACCATGCTCCCGAATCCAGCATTTGCGTCCACAGACACGAATGCTGGACTCGGCCCCTGTGCCCGCGTCAGATTTGATTGACAGCAGCAGCCAACGGCTGTGTTGCTATAAATCTATCCAATCAAGAGCCGGTACCGCGAGAGAGGGACAGTGCGTCCCCGCCAAGGAGATGAAGGGGCTCAGGTAAGTAAAATATGGGGGAGGGGGGGCACGCGGTGACTGCCAGGTATTTTTTCACCTTGATGCATAGGATGCATTGAGGTGAAAAAACATGAGGGTTTACAACCCCTTCAAGCCCTGGAGTGACATGCGTTGGGGTGTGGTTTAGGAGGTGGTACTGAAGCTTTCCTGTCACGCTTTCAATGTGTTCTTCCATCTCTCCCTTGTATGCTACTGATGAAGGATTATTTTTTGTTTGAACTTTGACTGCAGTTGTCTCCATTTAAGCAGATATTAGGGTGCCGGGGATGTGAGCAGGTTGACTGACTGGTTGTTTTGGATTTTACCTGTTCGTCACAGCTAAATGCTTTCCTTATAGGGGTATCTTTCAACTCTGCATCTGAAAACGATATCTTATATCAGCCTGGATGGTGCTATTCAAGGTATGATCTTATCTTTTGCTTTTCAGTTCATGGGAGGCAAATGCTGCAGGAATCGCTTTTGGAAGTGGGCAATATATGGTGTGAAGTGCACACACCAGTTGATGTGTAGAATGAAGATGCTATAATGGGGGTTATTGCTATGCTCCCTTTTCTTTTCTTTTTTTTGTTTTTTTTATTTTTTTTTTTGCTAAGGCGTAGGCTACTTGGCCCAGTTAAGTTACAGAAATTGAGGAAAAAATATAACTGGAAAAATGGACTTTATAGTCACCACTGATAAAAAGTAATATATTTTATTAAACAACACATAAATATAAAAGCAGAATTTGAGACAGTAATTGAGAAAACAGATATGTCTCCATGACAGTCGTCTACGTTTGGGGGGGGGGGGTTTACTGGTGACAACCCCAACTATTCAGTGCCACAAAGACGCTATTTATGGCACTGAAGTGCTTCTCGGAAACTACCTAGACGTTCTATTCACGCCTTTTACTGACTATTTATTTAAGAATATTTTGATTACTGTGGGAGAGCTTTGCTGACTTGGTTTGATCCTGCATAAGTGTCAGAGAAATTGTGTTTGTGTGTGTGTGTGTGTGTATAAGCTCCTGAAGAAGCGGTTTCCCGTGAAACATGTCGAGCTTCCTGCAATTCATACTTTGTATGTAGCCATCATGACAATAGTTTGGGTTGTCACCAGTACACCCCTAACAAAGACGGCTGTCTTGGAGACATATATTTGACTACTGCAAGGCTCGTACAAACCCCAGGCGCCAGGTTGTCATGGCGGCCAGAAATCGTGTCCTGGGACCCTTCTCCCCCTCACTATCTTAAAACCGCTATCTCTGATTCAGTGGAGAGCTGTTCTCTGCTCATTCTGACAGAATTCAGGCAGCCTGCCAAGTATCTTACAGTATAAACAATGTATCTTTTTGGTTCTTTCATCAAAGGAATGAACTACAGCCTGTAGCTGAGGTCAGTTTAACAACTTAAATACTAAACCTTTCCTGACACTTGTTGCTTACATGTAAAAATTTGTATTTTCTGTTAGAAAATTACTTAGAACCCCCAAACGTGTGTGTGTGTCTGTGTGTATAACTTTTATGTGTGGTATGGCATCTTAATACATATGGGGGATTTAAATTAAGATCTCTATTTTTCTTAATATTTTACAAATGACTCAGGGGAGCCCAAATGGCTAGGTTAAAAAAAAAAATTTGCGGTAATCGCACCTTGCGTTCAAAAACACAATATCCCTTGTCGCTCGGAAATGGTCCTCTGAATTTCTCCGGCCGGAAGGAATACAAAGTATGTCTCGCAGAGTAAACAGATATTGTCAATTTGAAGGAAATATTAAATTAACTGAGCTACTAGGTTGAATGGGACAGTCAAGACTTTCCCTGGGACCACAGTAGCCTAAATTGTTTTAATACAGGTCTATACCTAAATTCATCCAGGCTTCCACACACACACAGCCTAGACCATTAATGTGGGAAAATGATGATTATAAAACTACCCTACACACTGTACATAAGATTAAAACATAAACTGTAAAATCCAATCCCTACAATTTTGAAAGGAAAAGGTTAGTTAATATCCGTATGGTCTGTATCTTGCCACAAGAAAAGGGGAAGATATCCGACAACTTGTAAGTACGTTTGATTAGTTCCAGTAGCAAAGTCCAGCAATATGGGGAGTGGTCAATTATCAGCAGGCTTCTTGTTTAGTCTAGGCCAGGGGTCTCAAACTGGCGGCCCTCCAGCTGTTCCAAAACTAAAAGTCCTATGAGACATTGCAAGGCTGATGGTTACAAGCATGGCACCCACAGGCAGAGGCATGATGGGATTTGTAGTTTTGCAACAGTTGGAGGGCCGCCAGGTTGAGACCGCTGGTCTAAGGAGTGTATCCGGCGTGTGGGTCTGCGATAATCCTTTCTCTATGGCCCTCACATACTTTATACCATTTGGGACAATAAGCTCGTAAAATTATAATCTCAGCCCAGAAGGTTTGGCCTATTCTCCATTGGTTGGAAAAATCTCATGATTTTACTTGGTGAGCTCAGGTAATATCACCTTCAACCACTAGGTGTGTCTGAGGGCAGAAAAATGTGTTCTGAACGATTTGTTAAAAAAATATTCTCTTTTGCATAACTGGTATCTTCCTGTATATTGGGGCTGATGAATATATATCTATATTCAGACTCCGACAACTGGCACAATATACAATACACTCAGTATGTTTGATCAATATCACACAAAATGACTGTCTATATGGATAACTGCATAACTCCCTATTTATCTTGGAACAACACATGCTATATGGGGGTATTTATGTAGATGTAGTCATGATTTATGTTTTTTTTATAACAATGATGGCTATCTTAATTTGTTCTATATCAAAATATCATATTTTTACCTTATGACAGAGTACTCAATAAACTCATTGTATCTATGACCAGGAATCTAATATAGAATTTGAATTTCTTATAATCGCATGTATTTTAAAATACCACTGAGTAGACAGGATTTAATTTGTTCTCCTAAAGTGTTTGGAATGGACCTTGGACAGGCTCAAAGAAGATTTAGATAAGGGTTTAGCTGTGCAAACAATTTCTGGAGTTTAGACAATGGATTCCGTTGGATATCAGCATAGATGGTATGCTTTTCAATAAACAGTTGTCCTACCCAACCAAAATGTAGTCATTTCTTGGGATAAGTTCACCTTATAGGCATATTGGGCACATATTCATTATAGACTGTCCATATACCTTGTGACTGGCGTATCATTAACCTCACATCTCTGCCATTGTCTGGGGAACACATTGGGTTCTTACTAGGGAGACGATCTCGCCCTTTGAACCAATGGGGTTATTTACCCTAGCTTTCCTTTAGTCAAAGGCTTGGTTATCTAGATCAAAACACAAATTTGACCATTGTCAACTGGTTTCGTGTAAGGTGGCACCATTGTCCAGGTTACTGTTTCAACATAAGTTGGGTATCTTGACCTCAACTCCACCTCAACTTTCTGTTGGGGGGGGGAGGTGCTCTCGCTCTCCTGGAATGACAACTCCTTAGCTGAGGGTTACTTGAATTATGAAAGTTTTTAAGGCTTAATGTACACGGGACATTTTTACAACCTCTCCTAAACTATTTAACTTGACAGATAGTAGCCCACGTTCAAAACGTCTGTTTTGCCGCGTTTGCGTTTTTAGCAAAAAAATAACTAAACGGTAAAGTTGGTCTGGTGTGTGCTGTGAGATGGAGGGGAGAATAGGCAGCTGGATATGCTTTAGAAGAGACTTTCTATGTCCTGATAAAGCCCTGTGTACCATCAACAATTTACCACTCCTTATGTGCAGCTGGGCTCCAGTATTTCATGGTGACCGGAAACCCACCAGAGCAATGAAGTCACTGCAGGGGACATATGTAGGCAGGAAGTAGCTGCAAAAGGGCAGCAGAAGATCAGCAGCACTGGAATGCTACTTTCACTTTTTTTGTATTTTATTTAAAGTGTCACTTAGGCTTCATTTAGATGTGCAGTTGGGTGGTATGAGCATATGCAGTAGAAGTCATGTTTTTGCCACCCTTAAGCTCCATTAGGCAGCAGATGAGGGCAGTTTACATGCCGCTGTCACGATGCATTAGGCATAATAATGAGTTCCCCCTTTTTATAACAGGTTTTTGGTGTCACTTTCTGGCCAGCCTATAATCCTTATGTAACAGTGTTACATTGGAGTTATTTGACTGTAAGTAAGGGTTAGGGAGCGCAAATTACTTGCCTTACCCCAGGTGCTGACAACCCACACGACGCTAAAAAAATAACTGGCTCTTAACTTTTTTTTTTTTTTTTTTTTTTTTTTTTTTTTTAAGCTGGCTCCTAGTTTTAAAGCAAATTTTGTCAAGCCCTGGATTACTGTGTTTTTTCAATTACTGTCTTTTTTTTTTTTTCTTTAAACTTTTGTTTTTTATATTTATATGGTGTGTTTATTAAAATGTATTACTTTTTTATCAGTGGTGCCTAAAAATTCATTTTTTTCCAGTTATATTTTTCCTCTATCTCTCAATATGTTAGGACGTGGCATGTTCGTGCCATCCTGCGTTGCTGTGCTTTAGCTTTTTTCTTATTAACCAGTTCAGTTATTCCATGCCTTTTTGTTTAGGGGTGTAACAAATAACGTGCGCGTGGGATGTGTTGTGTGTTTTGTTTTTTTTCCCCATCTCTGAATTCCTTGGGGACCCCTAGGTCACCAGAATTAGTGTCTCCATTGGAAGATTTCCTTGCTATTACTTTTCTGGGGACAACCCAAAATTTTGCTATTTTTCTTTTACTTTTAAATGATCATGGTAAACAAGACTAATGGAGTGAATCTCCTTAATGGGGACACAGACCGCAATAAAAACTTTAAAGCGGGAGTCCCGCGAAAAAATTTTTTTTTTAGATGTCAGCAGCTGCAAATACTGCAGCTGCTGACTTTTAAAATAAGGTCACTCACCTGTCCCGGGGTCCAGCGATGTCGGCACCAGAGAGCGAACCGTCCCTTGTTCCTCGGGTGCTGCCACCTCCATTCTCAGTGAGGGAATCAGGAAGTGAAGCGTTGCGGCTTCACTTCCCGATTCCCTACTGCGCATGCGCGAGTCGCGCTGCGCATTCTCAATGGTCCCCGCTATCTCCTGGGACCTGTGTGTTTCCCAGGAGACAGTGGGGGAGTGCGGGAGGGGGCGTGACTCCCATGGGAGTCTATTCCCGGAAGTGGGTGCAGATACCTGTCTTGGACAGGTATCTGCACCCCCCTCCCCCCTGAAAGGTGCCAAATGTGACACCGGAGGGGGGGAGGAATCCGATGAGCGGAAGTTCCACTTTTGGGTGGAACTCCGCTTTAATGGGTGTTTTATTACTTCTCCATTCTATCCATAACTGAAAGTTCTACTTTAAAGGATAAGTTCACCTTTTTGGGCAGAATTTCACTTTTCATAATGAATAGTGTTTTCCAATACCATTCCTGGCCCAGCCATCCCAATGTGCTTTTCTCTCTTACCTCATTCACATGATATTTAGAATCTTGTATCCTTCCTTTTTTTTTTTTTTTTTTTTTTGTATTTTCAGATTACATCACTTCCTGTAGCTTGTAGCAGCATTCACTTCCTGTTAGGTCATCTCCCAGAAGCCATCACTTCCTTGTTGCATCACATAAGAGGGCATGTGCACCACTCTGGACATACCTCCCTCATTACAATACTACCTTCCACCCACTACCTGTACAATCTCCTTTAGATCTCCCATCAGCTATCTAGCTAGCTGTCTGATTTGGTACAAATTGAATGGATTGTTCAGATGTGTCTTTCTATTCCATAGTTTCAGGTAAATCTAAAGGAAATTGTACAATCAGATTTCATAGTGTATGGCATCTTTATACAAGTACATAGGAGGGAGTGGACAGAGACGCTTGGTCATGAGGCCTCATTCACATCTCCACCTAACAAACTCTCATTACCACATGCGTTTCTTTTATGTGTTTTGGAGTGTTTTCACTTGCTTGGCATAGGGCAACCCATTCACTTAAATAGATTGCCCTACACGCAACAATCGCCCCAGAGAAGCTCCAGAACTATTTTTGGAGCAACGCATGGTGCTTTACTGCAGTTCTCAGTGTTTGCCCCACTTGGGGAGTCTTCAACATGTGGTGACGACACACGATGCATATTTGCAGCATTTATGTAACACATGGCAAAGCGCACATTTTCTGTGCAGTTTGCCATGTGTTTGGAAACAGATGTGAATGAAGCCTCATTGTTCTTCTGTAAACGCACCAATTGCACTTTCAGGCCCCATTCACACCTAGAGTAGTGTGACTGCATGTTTTTTGGCTTGTTTTTCCAGTGACCCACACAGGGCAGCCAGTCACCTGTTTTTTTCATGTGGCAATGTGTTTTTCTTCAGTTTAGTGTGCCATTTAACAATTAATGACACTGAAAGCACAACTAGGTAATTTGATGTGTATAAATGTGGCCATACACTATACAATCTGATTGTACAATTCCTTTACAATCTCCTTTTTTTAGATTTACTGTAACAATATAATGGGAGACCCCATCAATCCAATCACTCTGTATTCAATCGGGCAGGCACTTCCACTACATCAGGGATGTCCCGTGGGCTGCATGTGGCTCCAGGGAATTTAGCATGCAACCTGAGGCCTTCCAAAGGGACGCTGGGGAAGTCAGGCAAATTCACACATGGAGGAATGCCAGGGGTGCTGTGAAAAGTTGGGTGAAGGTATGCTGACAGCTGGTAAACTTTCCTGGGTCATACTGGCTGGTCTGTCCTGTTTTATACCAGGAAGTTTCTGAAATTATCTGCAAACTACAGCCATGGATGGAGGGGAGGCCTGGTCTTCAAAACCAAAGAAAACTTGTATTTTTGTACAACAGAGGTACATTACTGGTATATTGGTATGTGGGGAGCTTTATTTTAGAAAAAAAGGTGAACTTTGCCTTTAAGTACTTTTCTTTGCATGCAGTCACTTTTAAAAGGTCAGGTATTGATGGCGGTTGATGGGTTTAATAACTCAGAACGGTTCTTGTTGCTTTCACATGGCTAACGTTGTTTTGTGGTTGCCTCCCCTTAGGTGCTGGACCACTTCAAGTGTCTGGTAGCCCTCTTATGTATACTATGATCCAAAAAACATTAAAGGAGGTAAGGATATTATTTGTTTTTGGAAATGTAATGAACCAAACGTGGGTGTTAGGCACCATGCAGCTGGTAATTCTGAGTTATGTTTCCATGCAGGTGTCTGACCCTAATTCTAACGGTGATGCAAAACTTTCTGATAAAGTAGACTCCAAGAATTTCATGTAAGGATCCAGACAGGTCATTTTTGCATGGGTATTTTTCATAATTTATGCATTTTTTTTTTTTTTTATTACAAAATCTGTTAATTATGTGCTTAAGATACTAATGTAAATACGGTGTTTTTGGGGTGACTGTTAACTAGAATTTTTTTTTTTTTTTTGGTGTCTAAAAAATTGTTTTTGTCACCTCTTCTAATAGAAAACCTTTGTCAATTGCTGATACGGCTTACCCCTTTCTTGCCTATTCTGGAGTTCCTTCGTTATCTTTCAGCTTCGTTAAGGTAACAAAAATGAAATGCTCTCCCAACTTTCTTGCTAGTTTGCGATTTCTCAAGTTTCTAAAATTTCTGTTATAGCAACATTAAAAGAATTTTGTTTGAACGTGACTTTTTGGTAAATTACTGGGTATTCAAAGGTAACTCTTCACTAGAAGACCTTTTTAAAGCTGGTGTTGTAAGATACCTTGTGCGGTCTGCTCCAACTCAAAAATACATTCCACAGTTCACACAATGCAAAGTGCACACCATTTTAGCTGGTGTCTGTATAGCATTGTTGGATGTGGACTGGTGAGTAGATTTCATCAAAGTAGTTTAAAGAAACCCAGTTTATTGGCCTGTTTACATTCTGTTACCACAAGAGACCGCTACCTGTGGTGTATTGTGGTTGCCTGGCATGGATTGTTAAGATAACTTCTTCCTGAGACACTGCACAACTTCACTGCATCCTTGAAGTTGCATCAAATGAGTAAAATGTTTTCTTTCGCCACTACAATGCTGGGTGGTCTATTGAGCGGCAGATGTACCAAGTGGATGTTTCTACCATACGGTGATCTCAGGCAGCCAGAAGTCCTGGTTCACACCTATGCATTTTTTTTTTTTTTTTTAGCTAGTTTTCACTTTTGCAGAAACACTACAGTCCATTTAACATGGTTTCCTATGGATGTAGTTCACATCTGTGCATTTTATAGAAAGGGCCAGGGACTTGTTTTTGGATCCGTAGACTTCAACGGTTTAAAGATGTGTATTGAAAAAATGCACCTGCAATATGCAAACTGCAACCTGCACAAGTGTGAATCGGGCCTTAAAGGTTATTTAACCTCCCTGACCCATCGTGTTTCTGGCTACTATAAAGGACCTGTACTGTGTGACTGACATTTTACCCCTTTTGTTTGCCATATTGTGATTGTATATTGACTACTGATGGGCCTTGGTTAAATAATATCCCTATCCCTTTGGATTATTTAAATGATTGGTGACATAAGGTACTTCTGCAGTTCCCGTTGTGTCCTGGATAGCCGTTTGTTTTTACCGGTTAACCTCAACCCTGTTGGATTTATTATATGCCTAATGCCGCGTACACACGATCGGATTTTCCGACAAAAAAACATGGATTTTTGTTCGAAGGTTGTTGGCTCAAACTTGTCTTGCATACACACAGTCACACAAACGTTGGGCATAAATTCTGAACTTGAGAACGCGGTGACGTACGACGAGACAACAAAAGAAGTTCAATAGCCAGTGCGGCTCCTCCTGCTTGATTCAGAGCATGCGTGAACTTTTGTGTGACAGCCTTGTGTACGCACGATCGGACTTTCCGATGACAAGTTTTGTTGGCGGAAAATTTGAGAACCTGCTCTCAAACATTTGTTGGCGGAAATTCCATCAGCAAATGTTCGATGGAGCAGACACACGGTCAGACTTTCCGACGACGAGCTCACATCGAACAGTTCTAGTCGGAAAATCCGACCGTGTGTATGCGGCATTAGTGCCTGAAGCGCTTATGCGCGTAACATGTAGAGCTGAGCTACATCATGCCATACCACCCTACACCTCCTATGACCATTCGGGCTACAATTTTTGGTGTGATTTATGTCGTCTAGGCAATATTTTATATTGTAAAAATATTTTATATTGTAAAAATATTTTATATTGTGATGTTGGGAGAACGACAAGGTCTGACAGCCTTTGCAACCGTCGGCTTGTAGTTCTCAATGATCATTCATGCTTCCTGTTAATGTAACTGCCTGGCCATATCGAGGGTAAGGCCAGACCGATGCGCACAGTCTGCAGGACCCATTATACCCACGATCAGCTGTCAGTCCCAGCTCTCTGCTCTACTGGACTGTAGATGTGGCTCGGGCTCAGCACAAAAAAGCATGATCTGCTCAGAATGCTGCTATCTTTTGTTGTTACGGTTTTGTTTTGATCAAGAATGCTACTGGTGACATAAGTATCCATTATTCTCAGTGGTAGACTCCTTTCTATTATTATTGTCCTTTTTATTTCTGCACTGCTGCTCCCCCAAAGCTTGGCTCCCAGTCCACCTGCAAGGTCTGTGGCTCAGTCTTCCAAATACTCAGATAAGCCAAGCTGCATTCCACATAAAGATATACCCCACTTTCCAGAGGAGGAGCGGTTTGTCAACCTTTAACTCTTGGACAGCTTGCACCACAAGTACACAATTATTTTACAAAGAGTACAAAGGTCCTATTGGCCCTCTGCTTGGTGGTAATGTTTTTTCACTATATAATTTTATTATTTATTTTTTTATATATAGGATAACAAGCCTTATGCTTATCTTGGAACCAGAGAAGATACATTTGAGAATTTTCAAAAGCTGGTTAGTGTTGACCGCATGTGCAGAGCTGTTGCAAATCTTGCCACCCAAGTTATTCTGCGCCTAACACATGATCACAAGCTGCCACTGGACTTTGTTAAATACAAAGAGGAATTGCTTCAAATTTCCATTGATCTAAAAGAGAAAACTACCGATATAAATGTAAGTAACTCTATATTTATGTTCTTTCATGTGTGTGTATATAAATATATTGCATGCATACAATCTCACAAGTGATTACACCCCTCACATTTTTTGTTAATATTTTATTATCTTTTCATGTGACCCCACTGAAGAAATGACACTTTGCTACAATGTAAAGTAGTGAGTGTACAGCTTGTATAACAGTGTAAATTTGATACAATAGAGAGCCAAGTATAAGGGATTATTGCGGTGCCAAAGATACGATACAAAATTATAATAACAGTTATGTTTATTACAATTGATTAAAAATACAATTCATAGGGAGTACAAAGAATGGAGGAGCATAAAAAATATCTGTACACCAAGTCAAGCAAACATCACCACAACATACCCAAGGAGCCCAGCAGGGCGAGATGGACACAATCCAACATCTGGGGAATGGTCGCCAATCACTGCCTATAGTATGGCTGCAGGGGGCTTGATAAAAAAAACCTGGTATAAAGCTGTAAGAAGTACACAAATGTATGGCTATGGAACTCTCAACTAATTATAAGAGAGGACAATGCCTAAATACTTACCAAAATACACAGGTATACTGTCAAATGGCCGGGATGCTGGAGAGATCAATAATGAATAATCAAACCTTATAGGGCAGTTGTGCTGGTGAATTCACCAACAACACTGGATTAAAAGAAACAAAGGAAGACATGTTAAAGGAAGGTAACGGGATTGAATAAAGATAAAGCTGGTGATGCAAAAAGGGAAAAATGTTGTCAGCAAGCTTAGTCAGAGAGCCCTACCTCCATGAGGGAAGTTGGAAACGTGCCCATCAGTTTGAAATAAGCCAAAGGCAGTATGAAACTGCTACAAATTTGGACAAAGGCTGGGGTAAATGGAAGGAATATTCACAAAAGCTACGGTGCATAAGCCTGTTAATTAGTACGAACAAAAGTCCCAATAAGTAGGGGTAACAGTTAATGTTCTTGTGAATATAAGCCGGTCATATAACTGCCCAAAATGGTGATATGATTCCCAAAGATCAAGAATCAGATTTACCTGCAACAGACAGGCAAAAGTGGACTGATGACAATCCTATTTAAAGCCCCCCCACCTGATTGGCAACGACAATTAGTCAATCAGGAGCGGACAAAGAGCGGCTCATGCGCCTGCACGCTGACCGCCGCACAAAGCCTACAAACCCCAGAGGGCCTAGCGCCAAGTAGGTGCGTCAAAGGGCGGCGGCCGTCTGACGCAGCCAAACAGAGGCGCGGCCAAGCCATGGGTCTGCCCAAGGGGCGGAAAGAAACCAATGACCATGGGCAGAATGGTAAGGAGGCAGATGTAAAGAACGGAGGGCAGGGGGCGGAGATAGGCCGAGAGGCGGGCTGGCTGTTGTAAACAGCCAGTCCTTGGGTGTGCATACAGCCATGGGCTGTGACTGGGCGAACCAACCCGAGACGTGGGAGGGGCCAGCAAGCCCCGGGGGAGACCAAAGGCAGATGAGAAGATGACGCTGAAATGGCAGGGGCGGGAGGAAGTAGGGACGGTGCTCCTAAAGCCAGGCAGTTCAGCCGACTAGTCGGTCACCCAGCGACAAAATACACAGTGCTATAAATAGAACCACAATGGATTGTTAATACAAACAAACAATGCATATAATGCGAAAAGAAAATAACATGGGAAATGTAAGCATAAAGATCAGAAATATATAAGTGTGTATGTGTATATGTTGACTAAACTAAATTGACAATGAAACCAAAACGGAGAGTAAACGAAAGGGGGGAAAAAAGGAAGACAAAAAAAATCTGAAAGGACGGGGACAAAATAAACAAATAGCTGGTATTAGAGAAAATGATATTGCGAAGTGGAGAAATAACGGGGGACTAGCACGTGTGTTGGGCCCCGAGAAGTTAAAGGGGCCAGTAAAACGGTGATAATCCTGATGATGGAATGGGGAGACAAGGTGAAAGGTGTAAATTTGATGTCCCCTCGAAATGATTCAACACACAGCCATTAATGTATAAACTGCTGGCAGCCAAAGTGAGAACACCCCTAAGTGAAAATGTCCAAATTGGGCCCAATTAGCCACTTTCCCTCCCTGGTGTCATGTGACTTGTTAGTGTTACAAGGTCTCAGGTGTGAATGGGGAGCAGGTGTGTTAAATTTGGTGTTATTGCTCTCTCTCTCATACTGGTCACTGGAAGTTCAACATGGCAAAGAACTCTGAGGATCTGAAAAAAAAAATTGTTGCTCTACATAAAGATGTGCAAAAGAAAGGAACCATCAACTCACTATAGTGTAAGCGCTGCACCACCAAATGTACGTGACAGGTACAGCATGCCTTGAATTGCAGACTCACCAGTTATGGTGCGATCTCTGAGACTTGGAGCTATGATAAAAATAGAAATACAGGGGGGGAGAGACCCCCTAAAAATGGAAGTCACGGGAGGACCAAGCAGCTTATTAAAAAAAAATTATTGCACAAATTAATAATTACAGGAACACAAACTAGGCACCCACCACCAACGCTTAGACTTAATGTTAAAATGAGACAATGTTGTCTGTATCAATACACCAAGCACACACCATGTATACCAAAAATGGTTCTTAATATAAGGTACAAAAAGTGGCGGTTAAGTAGGCAAGTCGGTCCTGGTGACAAGCACCATCAGAGCACGTACATATCCAGCCACCAGAGGTGTAAAAATTTGAAACCAACACACACTGAGTGATAAGCCCTATGAAGTCAGTGCCGCTGGGTTAGCTGAATTGACTATTGTCCACCTGGTGATATACACTATAGAGGGTGGCAATTGGCCACTAACGGTCAATAATTCAGATCTGCAGCCTCAGACCAAGCCTTATTAACTGGGGTAACCCAGTGGGAGGTTTGGTGAATAGGGCAGTGGGTGGAAGTTATCTGCAGGTCAGGACTGAGATAACTGTGCAGTGAATAGACAAAGGACCAATGGTCCGCTCACATGACAGTTTGGCAGAAGTCTCTGACAACTGACAAGTGTACTGGGTGTCTAAGTGAGGATCTGTCTATAGGAGAGTCTCACTGCCCCAATCCAGTCACCCAGGTTGCTCGATTGCCAGAAGGAAGTTCAGGGAGCATCACAGTGCAGGTCCACTAGTGGCGCTGTTGAGCTGTCTAGGCACGCCATCCTGATTCCTTACACGAAGATGCAAAAGCTTGATGGTCAATGGTGGCTGGATATGTACGTGCCCTGATGGTTCTGGTCACCAGGACCTACATGCCTACATAACTACCACTTTTTGTACCTTTAAAAAAAAAAAAAAATCTAAAAAAAAAGGTCCATTTTTGGTGTACATTGTGTGTGCTTGGTGTATGTGACACAGCTGTTTTTACAGACAACATTCTCAGTTTTAACATAAGTCTAGGTGTTTGGGTGCCTAGTTTTTGTGTTCCTGTAATTACTAATTGTGCAATAAAATTCCCTTTTTTAATAAGTTGCTTGGTCCGCCCATGACTTCCTTTTCAGGGGGTGTCTCTCTCCCCTTTAATTTCTTCTTCTTTTTCTTTTTTTTTTTTTTTTTTTCTACAGAACGATGACCTAGGCCAGTGATGGCGAAACTTGACACCCCAGATGTTTTGGAACGAAGTTTCCCATGATGCTCATGCATTCTGCAGTGTAGCTGAGCATCATGGGAGATGTAGTTCCAAAACCTCTGGGGTGCCAAGGTTCGCAATCGCTAGCCTAGGATTTAAGAATGCAAAGACTCAAACTGAGCTGCAGCAAGGTGGCCAAGACCATACAGTACAGCGGTTTAACAGGACAGGTTTCACTCGGAGCATGCCTCATCATGGTCGACCAAAGAAGTTGAGTGCACGTGCTCAGCATCATAGCCAGAGGTTGTCTTTGGGAAATAGATGTATGATTGCTGCAGAGGTTGAAGGGGTAGGGGGTGGGGGATCAGCTTGTCAGTGCTCGGACCATAGCCGCACACTGCATCAAATTGGTCTGCATGGCTGTCGTCCCAGAAGGAAGCCTCTTCCAAAGATGATGCACAAAAAAGCCCGCAAACAGTTTTCTGAAGACAAGCTGACTAAGGACATGGATTACTGGAACCATGTCCTGTGGTCTGATGGGACCAAGAAAAACTTATTTGGTTCAGATGGTGTCAAGCGTGTGTGGCGGCAACCAGGCAAGGAGTACAAAGACAAGTGTGTCTTGCCTACAGTCAAGCATGGTGGTGGGAGTGTCATGGTCTGGGGCTGCATGAGTGCTGTCGGCACTGGGGAGCTACAGTTCATTGGGGGAACCATGAATGCCAATATATACTGTGACATACTGAAGCAGAGCATAATCCCCTCCCTTCAGAGACTGGGCCGCAGGGCAGTATTCCAACATAACGACCCCAAACACCTCCAAGATGACCACTGCCTTGCTAAAGCAGCTGAGGGTAAAGGCAATGGACTGGCTAAGCATGTCTCCAGACCTAAACTCTATTGAGCTTCTGTGGGGCATACTCAAACGGAAGGTGGTGGAGTGCAAGGTCTCTAACATCCACCAGCTCTGTGATGTTGTCATGGAGGAATGGAAGAGGACTCCAGTGGCAACCTGTGAAGCTCTGGTAAACTACATGCCCAAGAGTTAAGGCAGTGCTGGAAAATGGTGGCCACACAATATTCACGCTTTGGGCCCAATTTGGACATTTTCACTTAAGGGGGTACTCACTTTTGTAGCCAGTGGTTTAGACATTAATGGCTGTGAGTTACTTGGAGGGAACAGCAAATTTACACTGTTATACAAGCTGTACAATCATTACTTTACATTGTAGCAAAGTCATTTCTTCAGTGTTGTCAAGATAGAATAAAATATTTGCAAAATATATATGTGTGTGGTGTGTGTAAAGCATGTCGGGGGTCACCTCCCTTAAAGCAGAAGTTCAATTTTTGGGTGGAATTCCACTTTAAGGCCTCTTGTACACTGCTGCTGGTAAACGGATGTTTAGAGGCAGTTAGATGCTTGCTGGGTTTTTTTTTGTTTTGTTTTTTCAGCTGCCACTGAACTCATCCAATGTTATCTTATGTGTACATGTACACAGGTTCATAAATTTTTATTTTTTTTTTTTTTTTTTTAGGCAGTTGCGTTTTATAGGCTTTACTTTTGAAGGCAAAAAAATGAGTTCAGACGCCAAGTGCAGTAACTCTCATTTAGCCGTATTTTGTTTACAGGTGGTTTTCCTATTTGTTTGGGGGGGGATTTTTTATTTCAAATGTGGCAAAACTGATGTTTTAAGCGTGGGTTATCTATCAAGTTAAATTGTTCAGGGAAGGTTGTAAAAACATCCCATGTACATTAAGCCTAAGTGCATTTCTGTGCCCAGGAGAGACGGCGGCACCATACAGCTGTCCAGAGTAATGAACGATTGTATGTTGTAGCTGACTCTTTAGTACCCCTTTTGCTCATAAAGGTGGCTACTGGGGAAGTCCTTATGATGCATTGATGTTTGTTTAATATATATGTTTTTTTTTATTTTGCAGGGATTGGGTCTCACCTTAGATTGGATAAATTCTGCTTCAGGTGACTTTGGAAGGGCAGCTATCACGCTAAAGGATACTTTTGCTGCATCAGATCCTGAAAACAAGCCTTTCCTTCGCTCTCTCAATGACCGTGTTATGAAGGTAGATGTTTAATTTTATCTTTGTATTTTGTTGCAACCACTGTACATGTTGGTACATCTCCGCATGCTTAACCACTTCGCGCCTGCACTATAGCCGAAAGACGGCTACAGCGCGGACGCCAATTGCCGGGAGGGTGTCCCTGGACGTCCTCCTGTTTACTTCCGTGACACGCGCTCCCGCGGGAGTGCATCGGAAGTTCTGTGCTGGCCGTGTCCCTTGGACACTGCCAGTCACAGATCGCTGTAAATGGCCAATCACAGCGGCCGTTTACAGTGCGATCAGAGTGTCCAATGAGAGATGATCTCAAATGTAAACATATGAGATCACCTCTCATTGCCGGCTCTCCCTCCTCACACAGACAACGTGTGAAGAGCGAGAAACGGCTGCAGCGGGAGTGTAAAAAAAAAAACAAAAAACTGAAAATAAAAAGTGCCCACAGTACCTGTCGGTGCCACCTATTGGTGTCATCTGTGCCACGTGTCATTTGTCCTGGTGCTCCAGGGCCTTCACAAGTGTAATAGGTAGTCAACAAGTTAGATGTGTAATTGATGGTGCTCCCTGCATGTTGGGCCTCTAAGTGGCCAGGCTGTGAGTCTCACACATGTGGTATCGTAATACTCAGGAGGAGTAGCAGAATGTATTTTGGGGTGTTATTTGTGGTATACACATGCCATGTGAGAGAAATAACCTATTACAATGACAATTTTGTGGTGGTGGGGGGTTTGGAAATCTTCATTTTGCAAAGAATTGTGGGAAAAAATTACATCAAAAACCTCACCATGCATCTTACTAAATACCTTGGAACGTCTACTTTCGAAAAAAGGGGTAATTTGGGGGGTATTTGGACTTTCCTGGCTTGTTGGGGTCGCAAGAAATGAGAGGCCACCAGTACATCAGGTGTGATCAATTTTTTTTATGATTTGCACCATAGCTTGTAGACTCTATAACTTTCACAAAGACCAAATAATATCCACTAATTTGTGGGGTTTTTTCCAAAATTTTCGGTCTTTTTTTTTTTTCATTTATAGCGCAAAAAATAAAAAACCCAGAGGTGATCAAATACCACCAAAAGAAAGCTCTATTTGTATGAAAGAAAGGACACACAAATCATTTGTGTACAGTATTACATGACTGTCATTCAAAGTGTGAGAGCACTGAAAGCTGAAAATTGGTCTGGGCAGGAGGGGGGTTTAAGTGCTCAGTTGTCAAGTGGTTAAATATGACACATCATGCACAGGTCATAGGTTCCATGTCTGTTTTCAACAATTTTGCCTTAAAAAAAAAAAAAAAAAAAGCTAATACTGCCGCCACATCTGATGAGCTACAATATATTACATTTTTGGTTTATCACTGCTTTAAGGTAAAAAATAAATCTATAAGCCTTTACAGCTACTTTAGTGGGCTGGTTCACACCAGTCCGATCCAGCTGAGTTCAGCACAGTAATGAATTCGCTGAGCTTTGCAGATCGCACTGTTTCCATGGACTAAGATCGGTCCCCAGTGCTCTCCCAGTTCCTTGAGAACCACAAGCTGTACTTTTAGGCATTCATTCACAGGAAAGTGAGTGATGTGGCCATGTGGAAGAGTATGCCTGTGATGAAGTGGTGGCCTTCTCTGGTTTATGCTTCTGAGACCATGCAAAAAGTATGCAGCTGATGAGTCATAATTTCTAATCCTAAGATAGTGGACAAAGAATCTGTATTGCAGCCAGGCAACTTGCATTCTCAGATGTTGGCAGTGGAAGCTTTTCTTAACGGGATTCATTTTGTAGTAATGACCAGTGCAATAATGTGTACTTTGACTTCAAATGGAAACGTAATTTAAAATGTATTTTTCTTCTGTCTCCAGGTTGAGCACTCCCTACTGTCTCCTTACGTCTCCCCAAAAGACAGTCCATTTCGGCATATACTGTACGGTTATGGTAATCACACGGTTGACGCGCTAAAGAAACACCTAAGTCTACTAAAGAATGAAACCCTGTTTGACAAAGATATCTTTAAAAACCAGTTTGCTCTTTATACTTGGACTGTCCAGGGAGCTGCAAATGCACTTGCTGGAGAGATTTGGGAGATCTATAATGAGTTCTAAGGTGTATCATGTAAACTTTAAGATATCTATGAGCATAACGAACACATGAGACTTCTATTTTGCATTGAGTAGTAGGCACCTCCCATCTGTTTCCTGTAGAGCACCCAGGGAGCCCTACCTTAGGGGGGTGTATAGTATGAAAATGGCAACCAGTGCCTGTAATTATGGACTTTGGTTCATCCCATCTCCTCCCATCCAACACCTTAGTGTTGGTTAGTAAGATTTGCCAATAGTAAAGTGTGAAGAGGGTGGGAGCTGCTCATTACTTGTAATGCCAAGTACCCCATATGTTTGAGCCTCACATATACTCTACAGTCAAGCAGAGCAGATGTGCAGTCATTTGGAGAGTTTTTATGTATGTAGAAGCCTCATGTGTATCATGCCCATAGGATTGTTTTAAATTAAGCACTTAACTGTTATCTTCCCACAAGTGGTTGTGCCCAGCCCCTGATTTACCTCTTGGAAGGCCCTTTAACAAATTGACACGTGTCTGCCTTATTTCTGGAAAACCCTGTACTATGAAAGGAAATGGTTATTCTCAATTGTGGCACCTGAGACCCCCATGGGGGTTTACCCTTTTAATATTACATCAAGTGGTTTGCATAGTCTGTCTGCATTGCCCTGTGAAATGTGCTCTTAGAACAGGTCTGCTTTGCTCAGGAAGCGAACATCCCGGCATGGGATATTTTTGTAGGCAGATTATATCTAGCTCTTGTATTCACCACCAGAACATTTTTTTTATTTTATTTTTTTTACTTGACTCAATATCTGTTTAATGTGCTGCAGATGCATTGTTCCTTTTTGAATTTGCACAAAATGGCAGAGGCCTTGCACAACCTACCTTCAGCTGACACTACATTACTGATGTACTGTAGGCAGAAGTCTTTTTAGAAAATATGAGCTGCTAAGTGAGGCTTTTGCCCTACTGTATTTCATAAGGAACAAGTTTAAGACTGTAGTTTCCAGTCTTTTTATTGGATAAGTCTTGGACAAATGTTCATATAGTTTGTCAAGTGGAAATCCATTAAGTCTGAGGTGTAATAGCCTGACAAAGTGAGTAAACAGACCTGTTCTGTCAGTCTAAACAAAATAAAAGCACCATATACAATCAGGCACTGAAGCAGATATATGCAAACTGGAATAAAGAAGTCTTGTCCATAGTCACTTAGCTCTTTTTTGGGGTCTTGCATTGACTAGAAAGAAAAAAATTTGTTTTTGAGCAACTGCTTCACTTTTTTTTTTTTTTTTTCCTCCCCCTCTGGGCTTCATTGCGTAATTTATGTTACGCCCCATCACCCCCACACACACACACACTTGATTATTTTATGAAAAAGCCATTTGTCATTCTTTTGTTTTGTATTAAATAGGTCATGTTTGGCAAAACATTTGCAGCCATGCTTCATATGCCAAAAAATAACATTTTAGTTTTTCACTCAGGAATAATGCAGTGAGATGTACTACTTTTTCCCTTGTAACAGAATACCATCCATTTGTATGTGTTGTGTACATTTTAGTAGCTGCTAGTGAAGGGAAAACCCTGTCGCTGTAACAGACCAGTGTTTTACAGTCTTCAGATTGGTACAATTGAGTCATTGCTTCACATCGGTTTATTCTATCCACTTGCTATATCTGGAATAGAAATGGTTTTGATATCAATATTGCCCAATCCTGCAGTGCAGGATCATTTGTTTAATATTGATTGGATGAAAGCTAGCAGGATTCCTTTCGCACTGAATAATGGCACACTTATTTATTTATGAGTGACAGAGATCACTATAAATAGTATTAATTTTGTTATTCTGGTAATTATCGGAAGCAGTGCCTTCCATAATTGACGGTTATACTGTCGGATTTTTTTTACTTATGAAAATATAAAAGCAGCATCTGCTTAACTTGAACGTGCTACTGGAACTTCTGCTGTCCACACAACGGGTGCAACCAACTTTAATAGTTTGATTTAGAGCTTGAGTATAGATTGCATGTCTTAATTTTGAGAACACCATCTATTGTGGGTAAAGTGCATACACACTTGTCTGCCTTTTAAAAATAGCTGAGTTATATCTTACACAGTTGCTGATGGGTGATAGGATACATAAGTACTACTGATTTGTGCATCGGTCTTTGAATTGCAATGCACAGCTGGCCTACTGTATCTCGTAAAGTGCTGGGTACTGAGTTTGTTGGATTGTAAGCTATATTATGTGGTAGGCTTTATATGCCTTAAAGCAGAAATTCCAGTAAATTTTATACTGTATCTAAATAGTTGACATTATCGGGAGCAGTGTCTTCCATAATGGATTGTGAAAAATTTGGTAGTTTTTGCCTACCACTGTGTTATATCGGGGGGCAGTGTTCCCTCATATGTTACACTACAGGTGTATTTAATTATCGGGAACAGTGTTTCCCATAATTTTTAGCTTAAATGCATAAGGGTTTTCTTTAGTGTTTTTTGGGGTGTTTTTTTTTTTTTTTTTTTTTTTTCTGTCAGCCCTGAATTGCTCTTATGAAATCCTTTATCAATGCTGCAATGGGAGTTTAGAGGTTCTCCATTAAACAGTTTGGTCCATAAATGCAGCTTGTCGTAGCTGTCTTAAAAAGTTGCACAACACAAAAATTGGGGTTGGAAGCAGCCTGGGTACAGAACTATGGTCTTACATCTGATTGTAAAAAATAAAAAAGTGGGGGGGGGGTTCCACTCTATGGGTAACCAATATATCTTTAGAGCTGCTGCCTCCACTATAACTGCTACCTTGATAGTCAAACTTAATATGGTTTATAAAGTGGGATTGGCGCTGCTTGTGTAATTGAATCCCTGTTACAGGTAACTTGTAATAAAGTGAAATGTGCTGGGGTATTACGTGCTGACGAATAAAAAAACATTTACTAATATGAGAAATTCATACAGTGCTAAAATTGCCTCTCCCGATGAGTGGTATAATGACACGCATAGGGCAGAGCATCTAGCGCCATTGGGTCACTTACGGTTTTGGCCCGTAGAAAGTTTGCGTCCCGGATTCCTTGTATGTATTTGATTACCACTACGATTTTAACATTTTACAACCATGTGATTGTAACTCTTTATGTACTGTAGGTCAATTCAAACATGTGTATCAGATTGACAAGTGAAAAAATTAAAAAATACAGTTACAAAATACTCAGATGCTGCTATGCAATCACTTATCAAGTGAAATAAATCAGTAACCTTGTTAAAATGGCAAGTACTGTGTCAAACGTGGTATCTCCCCTTAGGAGACAAGTGAAGTGCTGGAAATGAAAAGTTTATAAGTGGTGCTACATAAGGTCACAATTTGCGTGGTGTGCCAGTGTGTCCACTCATGGTCCCCCTATTTAACTGCACTCACCAGAAAGCTTTCCCCCTAGTTTGGGGTAACCAGCATTCACAGCACTATTGAGTTGTTTATACGGTGCATTCCAGGATTTGCCTTTCAGTCATCCTCAACTCCTCTGCCCATACAGTCTTGCTCACATGTGGGAATAGAGAATGAACCCCATAGTGTAAATCCGCTTATCGCATTTATTACAAGTATACATAGAGTTGCACTTGCATGGTTGTAAAATGTCAAATCACAGTGGTAATCAAATACATCAAGGAATTCGGGAAGCGATGCGTTCCATGGGCTAAAACCGGAAGAGATGCTAGATGCTTTCCCTGCGTGTTTAATCATACTGATGTCATCGGGAGCTGTGTATGAATGTCCCATTTTTACATATTAGTAATTTCTTTTATATACATTTGTCAGCACGTACATACCCTAGCACATTTTGCTTTATTATGGGTTAACCATGACAGGGATTCAATTACACAATAAGTAGCGCCACTCCCACTTCATAAACCACATTGCATCTGATTTTTGTGCCATTTTTGCTTTGCTTGGACTATCAGTAAACACTTTCTCTAAATGGGTGGTAGTAGTCTGAGGTTTGATATTGGTATGCCATATGTTCAATTGCATGTATCCACTGAAGCACCCTAATGCCTTTTTAAAAGCACCTTGGAACATTATGCATATGTGTATCAGTAAATGCTCATGGTTTATAGTCCATTTGAACCTTGCTTGGTAACTACCGTATATACTCGAGTATAAGTCGAATTTTTCAGCACATTTTTTTGTGCTGAAAGTGCCCCCCTCGACTTGTACTCGAGTCAAGCACTTTTCTGCAGCAAAAAAAATCATTTTCTGAACCGAATTTGGGGCCCCGTATCTCAGGCCCACTTGGTGCTAGGAACTTCAAATTTGGTGTGCAAACCCAGTAGAACTGGTACCATAACATATCCAAAGCTGAAGTTCTTAGCACTAAGTGGCCCCGAGATACGGGGCCCCAAAATCGGTTCAGAAAATGTCATTCTCTGCTACAGAAAAGTGCTTGACATTTTCTGAACCGACTTTGGGGCCCCATATCTCAGGGCCACTTAGTGCTAGGAACCCCAAATTTGGTGTACAAACCTAGTGGAACTGGTACCATAACATATCGAAAGCTGGGGTTCCTAGCACTAAGTGGCCCTGAAATACAGGGCCCCAAAACCGGTTCAGAAAATGTCATTTTCTGCTGCAGAAAAGTGCTTGACATTTTCTGAACTGATTTTTGGGGCCCTGTATCTCAGGGCCACTTGGTGCTAGTAACCCCAGCTTTTGAAATTTTATGGTGCTAGTTCCACTGGGTTTGCACACCAAATTTGGGGTTCTTAGCACTAAGTGGCCCCAAGATACAGGGCCCCAAATTCGGTCAACTGTGTCAATCTGCAGCAATGTCATTTCGGGACCCTTTGGGTTCAGAGACCCCAAATTTTGGCTGCAGCTAGGGGTCATCTAGGAACCCTTAACTACCGAGTTTGAAGTTCAGGGGACCTATGGCTGCAAATGGGCACAGTGAGGCATGCAAATGGGCACAGTGATGCTGCAAATGGGCATTGTTGACCCTCTTTTCCACTTACAGTAGCTGTGCATTTCTCACCCTCGTCTTATACTCGGGTCAATAAGTTTTTCCCATTTTTTTGTGGTAAATTAGGGCCTCGACTTATACTCGGAACGACTTATACTCGAGTATATACGGTAGTTTGCCTGCTTCTATACAGTAAAGATTCTGGGTCTCGTGCTGTTCAATTTGGAAGTGGTCTTGTAAAAGATTCTCACCCACTGAGGGCCACCTCCTGTTTGTATTTTAATGTAGAACCTCTTTAAATCTTATGTAGATTTGAAATTCCTTGGGTGTAACTTTTGGTTTCCCCTATAAAGCAGCATGAAATATGTAGATTTGGTATGATATAGTAAATTTCTTCTGCATACAAGCACTTACTGTTGTCCTTTTTTTGTTATATTGTCAGTCATTTATAACCCTCAAATCACGTTGTACTCCTAATTCTCCAAGTATAGATTGTATAAAAACTAGTGACGGTCTTCTGACATCCTATGCCTTTTTGCTTTGTGACCTTCTGTTTGTAACTTCTTATAGCAGATCCTAGTTTGCTTCTAACATACATTTTAGTCAACTAAGTAGTCAATCGCCTGTAATACTTTGCTGATGGAGAAAATTGCAATACCTACATTGGTGCATGTCTTATAGATGTGTTAATGTAGTTGAAGGGAGCTTGTCAGGATAGAAATATGCTGCCGCTGAAGACTTGTGGATCTTTCTACACTAAAGTTAGAAGTAAAAACTCCTTTTCCTGAGCAAACCTATATGTTATACTCTATAATCCTAAAGGTATATAGACTTCACATGCAGTTAATTTTATTTTCTCCCTACCTGGTCTGTATTGTCAACTTATGGCATCCTGTTATTTAGCCCATATTTCACTTGGCCCTGCCACAGAGTATATTGGTTCTAATTGAATGTGGCACGGAGGTTAAACTCCTGCTGGGCAGTAGGAAGGTGGAGTTTCTATTTGCAGATTTAGATTTGATAAACACGTTAATTCTACCTTCAATTAACTATTTATTCATGCACAGTTCATGGCCTTTGAAGTACCTAAATCGTTTTGCCTTGTAAAATGTATGTAGGTCAGGAATGGTTTTTGGATGCATATTTTGGTGTCAATGGCTCTCAAGGATTACCGATCAGCCATTTTTTAACATTTTAAAGATAAAGGTCCTGTCTATTACCAAACATCAGAAGATGCCAATCTAATTTATTAGCCATAACGTATAAATGCTTTCTATTTGTTGCTTTTGAATTTGCAGCCATCAAACCCTCCCTGTATACTAGAAAGGTTTCCCTTATTGTTGCATTTGAATTCACAGCTTAAAGGATGAAAGCCTTGGCGCTTGCACCTTTTTGCAAAACAAGTCATCAATGGCAGCTTGGTTCTGTATTGAGTTTCCTTTCAAACTGCTGTTAAGTTTTACAAACTAGAGGTAACTTCAATAGTATAGCTATATTGCGTATAATGCTTGATTGATTTCGTTTGTTGGCTCCCCCCCCCCCCCCCACATTATTGTACCTTTTTTGTATGGGCCCAAGTGGATTGGGCTTGTTTGCTTTAATCAGGTTTTGCATTCTCATTAAAGTCTGGGAACGGAAAGCCTACTTGAAGCAGATGAACTGCACCTGTCGGCAGATTCACATGATCATCTGAACCATCCAAATGTGATGCCTTTGACACAGGTCCAAAGGAGGTAAAAGCATAGAGATTTGCAGAAGGGGTGTGCTCGAATTCTGCAATTTTTGTAAACCATCTTTGGTTACTGAGAAAGCTTCTTCTTTAGTAAATGCGGGTGGAGGTTTGTAAAAACCTTTTTGGTACATCTGGAAAGGTCACAGTTGTCCTTCACCATGTGTGACGGCATTCCTGTACAAACTTTCCCCCCTAAACTTTATTTTGTGCTGATACATGCCATATGGTGTCTGGGTTACTGTATTGTGCTATAGCATTTCTTTTGACTTGTCTAATCTTTTCACTGCCTCTTGTTTATGCTGCATCATTGTTCAATAAATGGCTTAAACAAAATGTTTTGGGTTTTATTGAAGTTTCATTTTATGAAGTAAAAAGTGTTTCAATGACTTGGTAATGTAGTGTTAACTGCAACAAGGGTAAAGGTATATTGATGAAAACACAAGCTGCGATCAAATCTAGCCCCCTAATTTTATAACCATTTCATAAAGAGCAAACAGGAAGGTGCAATCACCTAGTGCATTACCAAAAATGTAAAAGTGCAAGCAAGATGAGACCAAAAGGTGCAGAATATGTGTCTCCAACGGCAGCCTGCTATGCTGACAGGCCCACTATGATGAGCAGAGAGCCCTTCTCTAGAAAACCCTTCTTCAAAAGGCAAATGACCAGACTCTCATTAAGGCGTACACCAAGTATTGGCAGTGTTGTGCCACACAGTAGTGAGGGCATGGGTCCTGGTAGTGGGGCAGTTCCTGCAAAAGATGGGTGTAATAGTACGGGTTAGCAGTTGACCTAATTTTCAGCACTCGTTATAATATCAAAGCCTTTGCCATTAAGCAAATCCACTGAGAAATATTGGTATCCTTCGCTGTGATCCCTGTCTCACAAATGCTATCCCAGAGCTCCCCAACATTTTTCGTAGACCCAAAAATCTGAGGGCTACTTGCCACCCAGCAGAGTCCAAGCTCAGAAAATCTTGGTCGGTCCTGGTTGGAGTGGTGTGTTTATTCAGAAGGGCAGCTATGTGTGGTGTCTCCAATTGTGGAGCTTGCCATGTGGCACAGGAAAAGGTCAGTCACAAGTAATAACTGCTAGACCTACACTATTCAGCAATTCATCAACTGAGGAACTTCATTTGTTTTTTACTGTCTGTTATGCCCTTGGGGCTTGCTCTGTCGGTCGCACTATATGCACTTCATGGGCATGGCTTGGGGTGTATAAGAGAAACCACCTCAAAGGCTTTGATAAACACACTGTTGTAATTCCTACACCGTTCACCTGATTTGGATGTAAATACCCTCAAATTAAAGCTGGAAGTCTGCAGTTAAAGGACATCTTGTTTGTTTCATTTCAAATCCATTGTGGTGGTGTATAGAGCCAAAAAGAGTAGAATTGTGTGGATGTCCCAATATTTATGGACCTGACTGTATAAAGGTCCGAGATAAGCCCGCATCTATGGGGGTTGGATTTGCAAGCACACTCAAAGGTTTTTAAGCTTGGGGTGGTGGAATCGGGGGGTGTGCACTGGGCAAGGGAAGTTTTTCAATTTGCAAGTATCTGAAGAGTTCCAATGAAGGAAGACCGTGCAACTCAGTGTTAAGAAGGGTTTGGATCTAGCTGAGAAAAGATGGTGAGCTCTAAGCAGTCCTGCAGACCATACAGAGAAGGAAGAAAAGGACCAGGCTGGGTAAAAGGAGAGGTTACGGATGAAGAGGGGATTATGAAGCGATTGGAGGCCAAAGCGGGATTTAAGCTTTTCCCAAATGAGAAGACTGTTTAGTGATGGTGTTAAGCCTCGTACACACGATCGGATTTTCTGACGGGAATTGCGACAGACTGTTGGCCTAAAATCCGACCATTTGTATGCTCCATCGGACAATTCTCTGATATTCCGCAGACAAATGTTGGGTGGCAGGCTTTTAAATTTTCCACGGTCTGTCAGATTTTCCGATCATGTGTACAAAAGTACAAAACACGCATGCTCGGAATCAATGCTCACCAAACACATTAGCAGAAGGTGCCCAAAAGGTGGTGCTAAAGAGCTGAAAAGCCACGTTTTTTTTATATGCAAGACAAGTTCATGGCCAACGCCCTTTGGACCAAAGTCTGACACTTTGCGGAAAATCCGATCGTGTATACGAGGCTTTAGAGACGGCCCTATGTTGTGATGGTCCAAGCCATAGTACATTTGCAGTGGAAAGGTGGTTACAGTCTACAGATTTCAGTGCTACCCACAGTGGGGTTTCTTTAGTGGCATGGTATTTAGGCAGCTGCGCTAATTGTGTGGCATAATTTTGAAAGGTCAGGCATGCTAAGCCCACTCCTGCTCTTAGGAGTGTACAGAGTAGATTTAGGCAGGTGGGGCTTACGCTTGCCGCAAATGAATTGAGATACCCTACGCTGTAGGTTTCGCAGGTAAATATATGGAACCTGTATAGGCAGTAAACTCCTTTTTTAAAATTCCACTTTTTTTTTTTTTTTTTTTTTTTTTTTTTTGATGTGCATCTTGAGAAGGTAATCTGCCCATCCATGCTAGGGGCGGAGAAGACTACTGTGATATTAGATTAGTGAGGTGGGGTAACGTGAGGGGGATAGTTAGCTGAATAAAGGTCTGCGGGCCTGCAGAGAATTTGACCCCTTAATAGGAATTTGTAGCCCAGGAAAAAGGCAGACTTGCATGCATCTAGGTGTGAAGGGCGGTCGACTTTTGTGGATTGACTAGAAGACCGGACAGTAAAAGCGGGGTAGCGTTTCCAGTCGGTTAGAAGATGATTGAGATATCAGGAACACAAGGACATTGTCCGCAAAGAGGCAAAGCTTATGTTGGTGTCTGCCTAAGTCCAGACCCTTAATGTTTGGGTTAGGGTGGATAAAAAGGGCTAGTGGCTTGATCGCTGAAGCGGCATGGGGAGAGGGCAGCCTTGGCGGGGGCATCGCTCTATAGGGAAGAGGTCAGAACAAAAGCCTGAGTAATGCACATATGTCCTAGGGTTTTGGTATAGGGCTGAAACACATTGCAAAAAATGGGTTCTGAGCCCCCAGCAGTGTAGGATAGAGTGCAGATATGGCCAGGAGAGCGTATCGAACGATTTGCTTATGTCTAAGGAGATAAAGCAGAAGGGGATCTGATGTGTTTGAGCTGTATGGGCTAGAAAAGTTGCCCGACGAACGTTGCTACTCGGTTTGCGAGGGGAAATAAATCCGATTTAGTCTTTATGAATTGGGGTGTCAAAGGGGTTGAGGCGCAAGAACTTTTGCTAAGAGCTTTATATCTAGGTTGAGTATGGATCTCGGCCTGTAGTTGGACCATGTGGTGTCTGCATTATTTTGGAAATCATGGATATAGTCCCTGTGAGGGATTCTACACAGACTGGCCCTGTAGGAGTGAGTTGTAAGCTTCACCTACCAGAGGGACAAGGACCGCAAATTTTCTTATAGTAAGTCACCAACAGGCTGTTGGGGCCTGGTCGCTTGCAAGGTTTCAAGGTCTTGATAGCTTGATGTAATTAAGCTACCAGAGATTGTTCATAGGGCCTCTCATGAGGGCAGGTGTAGAATAGAAAGAAGGTTGTCCATATTGGCTTGGTTGAAAGTATAGGAAGTTTGTACCATTTAGAAAGATGTCTGAAATTGATGGAGAATTTTTACAGGGTTGCTCGAGTGTGTCCCTGGATAATTTCAACTGTACAGGCTTGGTGTAGCCAGTGCCAGAAACATGTCTGGTTTATTCGATTTCCTGTAGAGCAGTGGTCATCAACCCTGTCCTCAGGGCCCACTAACAGGCCAGGTTTGCAAGATAACTGAAATGCATGAAAGGTGATGTAATTTGCTGCTTAGTGATTGCAGTATTCTAGTCTACATCACCCCAAGGTAATACATAAAACCTGGCCTGTTAGTAGGTCCTGAGGACAGGGTTGATGACCACTGATGTAGAGGGTGTTTTGTGATCTACGAAGACTTTTTTTTTTTTTTTTTTTTTCCTGCGGACTTTGTCAGAGGTTAAGTTCTAAAGCGTGCTTTTTCAAAATCCCGTTTTTAGTTGACTGAGAAGGCGAAACTTAGAAGATTCCTGAAGCCTTGCGGAAGGCCTCATCTGAGTTTATGAAGATGACTCTTCTCCTTAAGCTGATGCGACGCCTGACTGCTATACACTCCCCTAAGGAGTACAAAGACAATTGTGTCTTGCCTACAGTCAAGCATGGTGGTGGGAGTGTCATGGTCTTGGGAGCTACAGCTCATTGAGGGAATCATGAATGCCAACATGTACTGTAACCTACTGAAGCTGAGCATGATCCCCCTCCCTTCGGAGACTGGGCTGCAGGGCAATATTCCAACATAACGACCCCAAACACACTTTCAAGATGACCACTGCCTTGCTAAAGAAGCTGAGGGAAAGGTTATGGACTGGCCAAGCATGTCTCCAGACCTAAACCCTGTTGAACATCTGTGGGGCATCCTCAAACGGAAGGTGGAGTGCAAGGTCTCTAACATCCACCAGCTCTGTGATGTTGGAGGAGTGGAAGAGGACTCCAGTGGCAACCTGTGAAGCACTGGTGAACTCCATGCCCAAGGGAGTTAAGACAGTGCTGGATAATAATGGTGGCCACACCAAATTGGGCCCAAAGTGTCAATATTTTGACATTTTCACTTGGGGTGTACTCTTGTTGCCAGTGGTTTAGACATGAATGCCTGTGTGTTTGAGTTATTTTGAGGGGACAGCAAATTTACACTGTTATACAAGCTGTGCACTCACTACTTTACATTGTAGCAAAGTGTCATTTCTTCAGTGTTTTCACATGAAAAAATATAATATATTTACAAAAATGTGAGGGGTGTACTCACTTTGGTGAGATACTGTTTGTAGCGTCCCCAGGATGTAATGATTTGTCATGACTAATTGCCTTCTCAGATGGTCACGTAGACATACTATATGGTTCTTTTCTCCAATCTAATTTTGGAGGGATACAGTCTGAGATTACTTACTCTCTCTTTTTTATATGGCTTTGTAATTTGAAGAATGTTTTACTTATTTGCACCAGGACTCTGGTTGTTGAAATGACTAATATGCGTTTTCTCTCTTTAAAATGTTCAATAAAAATTAATGAAGGTAAATAATCAAATTTGTATTTTTATCATTCCCTTTTTTTTATTTTCCTCACTGTGACACCACCTTCTAGGTACACATCCGTAGTGATCATATGATATCCACTAACTGGAAGTTATGAGGGGCATCACTTTTGGTGTGTCGGGTGCCCCACCTCAGGTTGCCAGTATTTGTGTCTGAGATCTCCTGTCTCTCTACTACCCTGTTTCCCCCAAAATAAGACCTAGCGTGATTGTCGGTGATGGCTGCAATATAAGCCCTACCCCCCAAATAAGCCCTAGTTACAGTCCTTGTAGGTCTTGTTTTAAGGGTAGGGCTTATTTTCGGGGAAACGGGGTAGGGCTTATTTGGGAGGTAGGGCTTATATTGCAGCCATCACAGACAATTACGCTAGGTCTTATTTTCGGGGAAACAGGGTATCACCGATGCCACTGGGGGAGATCGATGTCATGTCCCATCTACGCTTGCTGTTTTGTTTCTGCCTGCGGTTGCACCCTTTCACTCAGGATTGGAGGCGCCTGCTAGCTTAGCGGGATGCTGTGGGAGGTGCGTATCCTGCACTGTGTGGTCTCGTCTTGCTCATACTCTCACTTGTTCATTTTTACCGGTTTTACATTTTACAATTAATTTCGGTAATGCACAAACTACGTTTTTTGTTTTCCTTTGCCACACATATGGCTGTAGCTGGATGGGCACTGTAATGGAGACAACGTTTTCTGTACCTTCTTTTGCAGCATGTGTGGAAATGGGGCTTTACAGGTGTCTACATCTGGTTAGCCGACTATTGGCTTTCTAGCGGATTCAAATGGATTCCCTGCTATAGACGGGACTATAGTGCTGTGAATGTAGTACTTGGGTCTGTGGCAGTGGAAAGGTAAAATGAAAACAAAGGTTAAGCCTTATGCCCTGTACACACGGTCGGACATTGATTGGACATTCCGACAACAGAATCCATGGATTTTTTTCTGACGGATGTTGGCTCAAACTTGTCTTGCATACACACCGTCACACAAAGTTGTCGGAAAATCCAATCGTTCCGAACGTGGTGACGTAAAACACGTACGTCGGGACTATAAATGGGGCAGTAGCCATTAGCTTTCGTCTCTTAATTTATTCTGAGCATGCGTGGCACTTTGTGCGTCGGATTTGTGTACGCACGATCGGAATTTCCGACAACGGATTTTGTTGTCGGAAAATTTTATAGCAAGCTCTCAAACTTTGTGTGTTGGAAATTCCTATGGAAAATGTGTGATGGAGCCTACACACGGTCGGAATTTCCGACAACAAGGTCCTATCACACATTTTCCATCGGAAAATACTATCGTGTGTACAGGGCATTATTGTATTTAATTTTCCCTACTGCGCTAGCTTCATCCTGCTTTGTAGTGCTGATCACTGTGTACTGTTATCCGCACCTAAACACTGCTTTAATCAAGGACACCGTTCTGTATGTTATGAAGAATGGTCACAAATAGGGATGAGCCGAACACCCCCCTGTTCGGTTCGCACCAGAACATGCGAACAGGCAAAAAATTTGTTCGAACACCGTTATTCATGTTCGAGTCCCATAGACTAATTAAAAGTGCAAATTTTAAAGGCTTATATGCAACTTATGGTCATAAAAAGTGTTTGGGGACCTAGGTCCTGCCCCAGGGGACATATATCAATGCAAAAATAAAGTTTTAAAAATGGCCGTTTTTTTGAGAGCAGTGATTTTAATAATGCACAAAGTGAAACAATAAAAGTGTAATATTCCTTTAAATTTCGTACCTGAGGGGTGTCTATAGTATGCCTGTAAAGGGGCGCATGTTTCCCGTGTTTAGAACAGTCTGACAGCAAAACGACATTTCAAAGGAAAAAAAGTCTCGCGGCTATTAATGAATTGTCAGTCCGACAATACACATAAAAGTTTATTGATAAAAACGGCATGGGATTCCCCCACAGGGGAACCCCGCACCAAAATTTTTTTAAAAAAATGGCGTGGGGTCCCCCCAAAAATCCATACCAGACCCTTATCTGAGCATGCAACCTGGCAGGCCGGAGGAAAAGAGACGGGGACGAGAGAGCGCCCCCCCTCCTGAACCGTACCAGGCCACATGCCCTCAACATTGGAAGGGTGCTTTGGGGTAGCGGCCCCCCAAAGCACCTTGTCCCCATGTTGATGAGGACAAGGTCCTCCATCCCCACAACCCTTGGCCGGTGGTTGTGGGGGTCTGCGGATGGGGGCTTATCGGAATCTGGAAGCCCCCTTTAACAAGGGGACCCCCAGATCCTGCCCCCCCTGTGTGAAATGGTAATGGGGTACAAAAGTACCCCTACCATTTCACAAAAATAGTGTCAAAAATGTTAATGACAAGAGACAGTTTTTGACAATTCCCTTATTTAAAGTCTTCTGTCCATCTTCTTCGGGTCTTTCCCCATGATGTCAGAGGGGGTGGGGTCACCTGTTACGTAACCAGGCGACCCCGCCCTCTCTGACATCACAGGGAAACCCATAGGGAAGTCCCCATGCGTCAGAGGGGGGCGGGGTCACCGGGTGGCCCCACCCTCCGTTATTTAAGAAGTGTCCGAAAAAAAGCGCCACACAGCGGAGCGGGAGCCTCCCATGGATGCGGAGCGGGCCGAGAACGAAGCGAAGAACAAGACGCCACTGAAGAAGATGCCGGACGAGAACACCGGAGCATGAAGCAAAGAATCGGAGGAAGAACCAGAGGAAGAAGATGGAGAAAGAAACCGAAGGAAGAAGACCCCAAGAAGATGGAAAGAAGTAGACTTTAAATAAAGGAATTGTCAAAAACTGTCTCTCGTCATTAAAATTTTTGACACTTTTTTGTGAAATGGTAGGGGTACTTTTGTACCCCATTACCATTTCACACAGGGGGGGCCGGGATCTGGGGGTCCCCTTGTTAAAGGGGGCTTCCAGATTCCGATAAGCCCCCTGCCCGCAGACCCCCACAACCACTGGGCAAGGGTTGTGGGGATGAGGCCCTTGTCCTCATCAACATGGGGACAAGGTGCTTTGGGGGGCCGCTACCCTAAAGCACCCTCCCAATGTTGAGGGCATGTGGCCTGGTACGGTTCAGGAGGGAGGGGGGTGCTCCCCCCTCTTTTCCTGCGGCCTGCCAGGTTGCATGCTCGGATAAGGGTCTGGTATAGATTTTGAGGGGGATCCCACGCCAT